>OZ035875.1:7727196-8327196 GCA_964034865.1 Eristalis intricaria | reverse complement strand
GTTCGTTTTTCTCACATTAATTAAGTTATTCCGGAGCATATTGAACACACAAAATGGACAACAATTCGCCAGCAAAGACAAAGAAGTCTAAAACAAAAATTTATAAACAATCGTATCGATTCAAAAGTGTTTTATAATTGACTTCAAACTGTCGCAACGAACGTGTGCTGTACAGTAGCCCAAAATCGAAGTCATATGTATATAGTATAAATAAAATATTTTTTGTAAATAATTCGTTCAGTTTACGTTTTGAAATCTAGTCAATTAATTTTCGGTTTTCTAATTTTATTTCAATGTGCACTCTGTGATAATGATTCTTTATTGATTTTCCTGTGAAAGGACGACGGTTTTGCAAAAAAAAAATAAAGAAGAAAAAGAAACAAAAACAAAAATTTAAATAATTAACACACTTCCTCGGAGTTTTGCAACAGCAAAATCGTTGACGCTAGTATCGTTAAATCGTAATCCTATTTTTTTTTGTTCTTTCATTGTCGAGTTATTTTGTGTTCGTTTCCTGGAGTTTCTTTTTTTCTTGTTTGAATGAACATCAGCAATATGTCAGTTCCAATAGTGTTGAACGCCTTGCACACTACATCCGCAACTGTACCCGTGATGGATGAGCATACCGAAAATGTAATTAATTTAAGCTTACGTATGGGATTTTGCATTATTTTTAGATTGTTTTTGTTTTGCTTTGAGGTTGCATGGTGCAACCTTGAAAGTGAGACCTTCCCCTTAACTTGTGCATTGATTATTTTCGCTCATATATGTCAACAGCACGCCACTGATGACAGGTGCATTTTTGTGATGGCGGCATTGCCAGAGTGGAAAAATGTGACGGATTCAAATTAATTTGGTTTTGGAATGTAGGTTTTCATGTAACTTTCACTTTTCTTAATTTTGCTGGACACAGTGGGTTACATGTTTGTGCTGTTTTTCAATTAGCACCGTACCTCTGTTGATGTTAAGTCCAAGGTTCGATTTCTCGAAAGTGTGTTGCGTTGCATTCCTTTGAGTTTGACTAGCGCTTATGGGATTGGAAACTTTGTTGAATTTCCTAAGATGTGCTAACGTTGACGACGCACGTGTCATCTTGAATAACTCTAACGTAGTTGCTTCCCGAAGATATTTAGTGAACGATTCACACAATTCATTACAAGCTCGAGTGACTCCATTTTAGTTGCGTTCATGCAATTCGCGGATCCATGTTAGTCATTTGGTCAGAAATAAACGGACGGGGTGCGTAAGCTGATTGTATTTATTTCTGGTGAATATTTAACATCTGATAAGATAAGCTCTGGGTAGCACGGCACACGCGTTCTTATTGTGGCGAACACAGAGGAGACAACTGGAAACAGCTCCACAAAGAACGGTCTAGCTGGAGGGTCTTGTTGAAGGGCCACACAAAGGAGAAGAAAAACAAGAGATAAGCTTTGTGCCAGATGTTGCGGACATGCCGTCATTATCAGCAATCCAAGAGGGATTCCCTCCTCGCGTCATAATCAGTACTTCAAGTGGGATCCCGTCTTGGTTACCCCTAACAAGTCTCTTCAACTGTATTGCCTGATAGCATTCAATTAGGGATCTCGTCTATGTCACTGTTCGCCAAAAAAAAAATCAGCCACAATCCGCTTTCGGAGTAGATAGCGTTTATCTGCTTCTTGTTGCGTCACCGGAAATGCCCTTCTCCTACTCCTGTCACGTCCTCATTTATCTGATCCTCTACTAGATGCCAGCAATACACCTAGAGATCTCCATAAAAACTCGATCCGATCATTAATCTCAGACATTAAGCGACGACTCCACTTCACCTCTGTTCGCCAGCTTGATGATGCTTTTAATTATCTGAATTTGTTCGTTTCTGCTGGCAGTTGCTTGGTGTTAATGTGCTTTTTTGCATGAACCTTGCATCATCGAAGGTTAAATTCGGATTCCTAAGAAATCTGTTCTTCTTGCTCTTTCTCTCTTTTAGGAAATTACATTTCGTGACTTCACTAAAACATCGCAAGATATATACGTTGCTCATGCCAATTTAATAGTTTCTCAGAAGTTGAGTCTATCACTGCGTGGTACGCTTTCAGTTTTCTTAATTGGACTGTGCTTTATTTTCGCCGATCTACACATTAGCTACTCTCAATTATCTGATTTCACAGTGGTTGTCAGGTTGGTGGCGTAGTTGCAGCAATTGGGATGCCACTTATATTCCTGGAATCAGTTGGAGATTAGGTAGAAGCTGCTTGTTCCTCTGATCTCATCCAGTTCGTTCAAATCATGTAGGGGAGATATGTAGTCTCCTGAGAATCACACCCTCCTACAGGTCTACGTTCCAATTGCGCTCTAGCCTCTTACGATCATCATCGACTGTCCTGATTGCTGACCCCCTTAGTAAGCAATCAAACCGATCGTTCGAATTCCCACGTGCAATGCTGTCAATCGTGAAATATTCAAATGGGAAGCGATAAGCACTTTGCATGCTCGGCACTGCTCGCCTCGACCTTTGTGACTTTGAAGCAAACAAATAGAAACACGCGCAAACCATTGATTTGTAGAAATTGCAAGTCCACACAAATATTCAACCTCGCAAACGTGCGATAAAGAAAAGCTTGCCGCCCATTCTCTGTCAACCAAATGGAAATGCCTAGCTACACAGATAAGCAGTATCTGGGAATGATAAATGCGAATGCCTATGCTAGCTTCAATATAGTTCACTGCTGGATGAAAAAGTACAGTTGGATGAAAAGGGTGGACTTTCGTTTGTCACGAGATGCCAATTAACGCCACGGTCCATGACATAAGTATGCCGCCGATTTCATGGCTTGTTGATGGATGCTTCATGGCAAATTCATGATGGGTCTTGTGGTCTCATCGCGGAGGAACATGATACATCCTCTGAATCAAAGATTCAGGGCCACACGACGCATGTATGCATTTCATCAAAGGCGCCACAGCGAGACGGAAGACAGTATCACTGTGTGCATTGAATTCGCGTACCTCCCCATCGATTTGTATCAAGTTGCATGTCGCAGTTCCACTTCCTTAAACATTTTTTTTCAGTACAGTCCTCGCATCTTGCAAGATTCCATTGCGCATGCACGGGCAGTGTTGACGTTGCTAAAACCCCCCCTCCCGTGGACCGCCTCTGATGTGTCAGTTCTTGGCAAAAACAAGAGGCAGCATTGCTTAGAGCTTTGAATAGACCTTCCTCTGATATAAACAAAATAATCTGAAGCGTTTACATTTTGCTGTGTTTTATAATAGTTTCATTAGAAGAAAACAACACCCGCTTGCGGCCACCACGCCTTCGCTTGTTTGTCTCCCTTGTGATAGCTATTTGCTATTGTTTCTCTTCTTTGTCTTGCGACATACAGTTCCACGGCTGGCTGTTGTTTACTATTTGTTTGTCAATCGAATGCTTGTATCCATGTGTGTGTGTGTTTTTTTTTTTTTTTTTTTTTCTTGATTAGTTAATGCGCTTCCTGTTTGTGCTTTGCGCGATTAAACATTCAACTTTTGTCGTGAACTGTACCAAAGACAGGCAGTCTTTGTGATTTGAAAAAATCGATGAAGTCACTGTCCAAAAACTCTCTCTATCTGGTCGTTGACACGTGACGATGTGTCTGGTGGTGGCAAATTGCGAAACATCGATTAGAGCATTGCAAATTCAAATTCAAATTCAAATGTTTGTCCGTTTGTTCGTTTGGAGAGTAACCTTTGAACAGTGATCTATTGAGGCGTTGCTGTCATTCAGGTCAACACATCTTAAATGACGGCAATTAGTTTTAAACGCACAGATGATTGATTTGGACTCCGCTTCCATCCAATCAACGATAATCACTGGACAAACACGATGTTCGTTGTTGGAATTGCTTTGACCTTGTCAGCGACTTAGTGTGGACGTTGTTGTTGATGTTTGCGCTTAGCTAGATTGTGCGATGTTTGCGAAATGACTTGCAATGACTGGCAGTCTGCAATCTTCGGTCATGCAAGAGGTGAGTGAACTTTCAGTGTGATAAGAAGTGTACTGATGATTTCAATTTGATTTCAGCTCTTTGTTAGAACCTGATCTAGATCTGCGTCATTCTAACACTTAAATTGGATTCGGGCAATCGACACGAATGCAACTTGTGCATGGTCACTTGGGCTCGGTCCGGATTTATGGGCATGTGGACGTATGTGGAGTATTAATTATTCCAGTTTATCCAAATTGGTGGCAGTTGTTCCACATGCAAGAATGACTGGCTGTGAGGTGTTGGCTGAGGTGCTTCGAGTTTTTCGAGTTCCTCACGAGTGGCTGACAAAGTGAACTTAAGGGGCAACCATAATTGACGTACGTCGTCTCATGTCAACATAGGAAATCATGTGTGTAGACAGGGATGATGAACTTGCTTCGCTCACTTTCGTTGAGTTTCGTTTAATGTTTGCTTACTTAAATGGGAGCGGATTTACGTACATTAACGTCGATTGATATTTGCAATACTTGGCACTTTGAAAACTGGTCCTGCTTCTGTCTTGATGGATTTTGACAAAAGTTACGGTTTGCGTGTGTCCATGTTTTTTGAGTCCTTAGGCCTGACTGCTTATGTTGGTCGGTGTTTGCAATTCTTGGTTCTTTGACAGTTGACGAGGCTACTTTTCATCAGACTATGACATAAACTAGTCTACGTACGTTCATAATCAGAAAAGAAGTATTACAGAGAAAGTCGACTTCACAGCTGATTGCCCCCTAGTCCATCGACGAATTTGAGTGCCTTTTTGACAGATAATCATGCATTTTTGACGGTTATTCACGAAATAACGTAAATGCCATCCTCTGATTGTCTCTGACTGACAGTCGTCAAAAATTATAACGGGCAAGAGATTTCTGTTCATAATCATTGCCTCCTAAGGCCTGGTTTCTACAGCAACCACTCTTATTGTGAGTGTCAGTTTCATGACGACTCCAAGGCATTGCTAGATAGGAAATGTCATCAAGCACTGTGAGTAACTCGTGAGAGGTGGTGTCGTGAACTATGAATGCTACTCAAATCAGTCATGGATCCTATATAGGTCAGTGCAGGAGTCCAAGCTGTTATCCACCACCCCACGGTGGTTATGCACTCTCTCACCACTCCACGGTGGCTACACACTTTCTCACCATGCCGCGGTGGCTACACACTTTATCACCACGCTATGGTGACTAATTCCCCCTAGAAATGCTTTGTCAGAAGAAACCCCTTAAATTCTCCGTACTCAAAGACAAGTGATTTCTTCCTTTTCGACCGGGAAATCCCAGCCATCATTGCCGTGAAATGATTTTTGGACAGGCCTGAGAATTGACGTTGACGCTCTCAGAGCCATCGCTGCAGATCAGAGATGCTTCCTCCGATGCCTCCAATCAATGCACTCTACGTCACCTAAACCAACACCAACGCCAATTCCACGAACGACCTGCTTGCATAAACGTCACACAATCCACTTGCTAAACGCAACGGTTTTGCATTCAGCTCACCCGCTCGCCGTAGTCACGCCACAATGACTGTGAAACTTGCCAAAAATGTATTTGGAACAAGAAACGCCATTCACCCGCGCACACACACGCGCACGGTCTTTCCGAATTCATTCGCCTTTGCCTCCCCCGAGCACAGCCCTATCAACTTGGCCCAGTTTCAACCGGTTCACCTCACATCCGATGGATAGCTTGCAGAGCAACTCTTCCTATGAATCTTGCCAACATCTTCAACTCGTGATCAAACAATCGAAATATGTCTGCCACACACAATGGCATGATTGGCACGTGTGCTATACAGCTATGCGTATGCCCATAGTCCGGTGCCGAGGGGTGAGAACAAAGGCGAACATTTCGCTTGTTGGAAGTTCGGCAAAAGCGACCCCCAGTCAACGCCAAACGTGACTTCATCGTTAAGCGATCGCTTCTAATTTTGGCTGTCGCATGCGCACTTAGCTCTATGATTTTTTATTTCCGTACCAGTTCGTAGGCGGTAGGCGATAAAATTCAGTCATTTTTTCGTTTTTTTTTGACGATCGATTCAGTCGACAACCCCTTCAAAGTGCCAGTTTTTCTGCGCTGCACTTTGCCATGTAAACTCCCGTGTGTCGGTTTGGTCTGCGCTTCGAAAAGGAATTTGTTTGTTTGTGACAAGAAATTAAACTCAATTCAACAAGCAGCGGTTGCGAGTGGCTTTCTAAATGCGAATAATTAGTTCGCGTTTGAATGTGATTCAAATATGCCGCAAAGTTCAAAATGTACTGAACAAGTGTCAGCCGGTTAGAAGGCTTACGAAAGTGTTAGACGTCAGGGCGAGTCAAGTGAGTAATTGATGACGAACAAAAAAGAAAAAGGTTTAATGTGGCGTGGTTTAAATGGTGTTCAGTGGGTTGCGTAAATGGGGACATTGGACTGAGTTCAGTGCTGTTGTTGGTGTGGAATTTGTTGACTGGATCTGTTTTTTACTGACTGCTGTTGAGGGTTCTTGTAACCACCCAAGCCGTCTCCACATGTTGGAGAACTGTTGCTGCGACAGAGGCAATGTGTTGAGAAGGGAGGCGACGCTAGCAGGTCTCACCTCCTTTGCCATTTCGTTGTCCTGCACCATTTTTCGGTCGTTTCGAGCCTGAACAAGGAATCCTCAATTCACCCCATACGCTGTAGCAACGGAAGACATTTTCGTTGGCATTCATTCCTTTTGTTGTTTTGGATTTCGTCCCTTCGACAGATATTCAGATCAACCCTCTTCGACAACCTCCGTCCCAACAGTCCTTCATACGAACAGATCTTAGTTCTCCTCTATATCTTGAGCCATCACTGAGTCCTCCTTTCCAAATATTGCACAATGATCCTTGGAACCTCCGATCTCCACTTCATCTGCCTTCTCTGAGTTCTCTTTTCCAAGCAACAACCTTCCACACAAAATGGCTCAAAAAAAATATCATTCAACTTGTGTGGTGACCTGCCTTCAAACCAAACAAGCGCCAACTTGAACCGATGGCTAATTTCCAATTAGTTATGCATCCAGGCCGCAGCAGCGAACTTAATTTGCAAATCAAACCCAACACTCCCAGCACACCACCAACGCACACTTTGAGAATAGCCCTCAGTTGATGTCTCATCCTAAGAGTATGCAACACATTTGCATCCCATTGCTCCACTTCTGTTGGCCATGACGCCTTAATGTTTTTTTTGTTTTCTTTTTTATTTTTTGCCGTTGAGACGCCTCCCCTCTGCCAGCTTTGTTCAGCCGTTGGAACCAAGCGACACACTTGCTATCGTTTGTTTTTAATTCAATCTTTTTCGCATTCGCTTTGTGGTTCACACAGAAGCACACATTCAATTGAGGCAACATGAAGCTTCTCTCTGTCCGTCCACTGGGCGGGAAAGCCCGCGTCTTATCTTGAAATAGAATGGCCCCTGTAATTAAAATGTCAGTGAGACCCCTTCCATGCGCATGTTGCTAAATTACCTGCCGACAGCGAGAGCGCTAGTAGCAGTGACGTGTGCCACTTCGGTTCAGTTGTTTGGAGGTCTCCTTAGCGCGAGGTCTTCGTGTCTTGGCGGCTACCGCACGTGTTTTAATACTTTTGCTATGTCTTCCGACAAATTTACTTACCTGTGCCTCTTGTTTTTCTCCCTACAGTGCAATGCAATCGCCAACAATGTGGTTCAGCGGACTGGGGAACCTTTGGTTTTGGCATCGTCGCCCGAGGATTGCTTCCCTTCGCCGCGGAGATTCACGGTGATGCTGAAGAAGCCGCTGGAGTCCAATGAGCACATGGGCCTCACCGGTGATACGTTCGAGCTAGGCGCATGGGATCCACTGCGCAGCGTCCAGCTGACTGCGGCGTCGCCCAACACATGGTCCGCTGTGGTGAGCCTGTGCAGCCCGGGAATGGTTCAGTACCGCTACTTCGTGTACACTCTGGACTACTTGGGACGCATTCAGATCAAGCGCTGGGAGTCGTTCGTTGAGCCGCGCAACATGCGCACCTGCAACCACGGCTGCATGCGATTGGACAGGTTTGGCGAATCCGAGGCGCAAAAGCAGACTTCCAGAGGATGGCTGACCAACGAGACCATCGTCCAGCTGAAGCTCTTCAACGAAGTCTTCAGGTTCGAGGACATGTCGCTGGAGAAGTTCTTCATCAAGCTGGTGCCAGTGCAGAACGACACCGACTTGCCAAACTACGGTGACAGTGCGGACAACGTGGAGGTGGTGAACATGAAGTACAGGCAGAGCATCATGAAGCGACAGTCGGGACTAGGAGTCTTCTACCAGCCGGGCGACAGTGTGGTGTTCCAATTGGCGGTCCCACTGGGATCGGAAGACACTTCTTACGCGCTTGTGTTGCATTCAGAAGACCGCGAGCCCATCGGCCATGGAGTCATTGCGTTGGCGTCCATAGTGGACAATGGCGAAAAGCTCTTATTGAATATAACCACTCCCGATGCTGGCAAGACGATTGCCAGAGCGCAGATAGCGCCCGTTGCCATAACGCCGTTGCCCGGAGTCAGGCAGACGTTCCGCACGAGCTACGCCTACACTTGGAAGCCAGAGTGGAACAAGCTCCTGGTTGGCCACCGAGGGAATGGCATCAGCTTCTCCGCGAACGGAGCTCCCGTCACCGAGAACACCATTGCGTCGTACATGAAGGCTTACGAATCGAACGCCGACATGATCGAACTCGACGTCCACATAACTCAGGACCTTGTGCCCGTGATCTACCACGACTACAAGATATTCACCGCCCCCAACGGGACTCAACCGACGAGCATGTCCGATCTGACGCAGGTGTACCTCAAGGACGTCCGCTACGGTCAGCTGCAGAATATGCGAGTGTTCCGCGTGATTGGCGACGAGGTTCGCGAATTCGCCTCCCACAACGCGGAGAACCGCTCAGACCACCGACTGTTCCCGACATTAGAGGAAGTCTTCCAGGCACTCCCTCTTGGCCTGGGCATCAACGTGGAAATCAAGTGGCCGCAGGCGCACAGGGACGGCACACTCGAAGCCGAGCAGGTCCAGGACAAGAATCTCTTCGTCGACATGATCCTGATGACCACCCTGCGCCATGGTTGCGGGCGTATGCTGATCTTCTCGTCCTTTGACGCCGACATCTGCTCGATGGTACGACTGAAGCAGAACATGTTGCCAGTGATGTTCCTCACGCAAGGCGCCACCACCAAGTGGCCGGCCTACGAAGACCCGCGCTGCAATAGCGTCGAAGCGGCCGTCAATCACGCCCAATCGATCGAACTCAACGGCATCGCGCCGCACGCCGAGGACATTCTCAAGCAGCCGGAACTGGCTCAACTAGCCACCGATCTGGGCCAAAAGGTCTTCCTCTGGGGCGACGACATCAGCTCCCTGGAGCGAGTCCGGTTCTTCGAAGACGCCGGCGTCACTGCGAACATCTTCGATCGCGTGGACCTCATCATTCCCAAGGACAAGGCCGGCAGTGTGTACGACAATAAAGAAACGATTGATTATTTCAGGGGACAGTGTCCCGTGTAAAACCGTTGTATGTTCAGTAGATCCTCTATCACTTTCCACTCTCTCCTTAGATGTAAGCAATTTTTAAATAATTTATCTCAACTCTGCACGGGCGATGGGCGGTGGGCGGTGGGAGAGCTTCGTTTTGTTTCACTGACGCGCGTCCTTTTGGACCAGTCAGCTGTCAACTGTCAGTTGTGTGTGATAACCCCCGAGCTTCAACAAGAACCAATGCCAAAAGCGCAACGAATATGCAGTCACTCTCCCATCCACCGCGCCGCTGCTTGCACGCTAAACAACGCAACATTGCAAACAAAATTCAAAAAAGAAAAAAAAAACAAACATTTTCTCTTTACTAATTAGCGGTAATCAAACAACACTTGTGGTTTGCGGTGAAAGGTCTGCAACCTCAAGATGTAACCAAATTGATCTTAATCTAGCCTCACTTTGACATTTCTACTGTAATGATATTAATTTATAATTTCTTGAGACGATTCAATAAAAGATACAAGACGCTATATACCAAGGGTGGCGTTGTTTTCCTTTTCACTTGTGTCTGCGGCTTGCACCGCAGATGACAGGCGTTGGGCGGGTTCATTAGGTATTCACAACTGGATCGTGTTTGTATGCGTTTGGGGATTTTTGCAATGGAGTGGAGTGGAGTGTGTTGAGGTTGATAAACCGCAGTCAACAACGGATGCCGTCCGATTAGAAGAAATCGGCGATCATTTAATTCCAGCAATCAGTGCTGACGATCTAATCATCGCTGCTGCAGCCATTCGGAGATAACATTTATGGCCGTTGTTAAAGTGTCATCGGAGCGATGTTGGGGATAAGTTTGAAATAACAAATTAATTGCGATTGACTTTGGTAAGCGTGTGACGGGGCTACCGACCTGTTAGTTGGAAATGTAGCTGCCCAGCTGGTAAGTATTCTGTATTCCCTAGTAAGTCTGTGACGCATGTTCAACATTACCTTCCTTGATAAATGATCTGAGGCTGCACTCGAGGAAGGAGCGCAAACATTAAAGCCATCGTATTTATTCAGCAAGACGCACCGAGGACATCAGATATAGATGCCTCCTCCTTCTTCGATAAAAGTACTGAAGGCGCAACTATAATGGACATATGCCAGTTTACGTCAACTTTCGGTCAGCTTTAACTACAAGTAGACGGATAGAGAGACTGATTGGTGGTGGGCTTGGCTTACCCGAAGACACGTTTCGCAATTGAATTCCATTTACCTAGGAATATTCTAGATTTAGTGATTTAACAATGGTATGTACCAAAGTATGGAAGGCTGTTTCGACTGATCTGGCTTTGCTGTGCGCATGTTGAGATATGTTGAGTTAGTCCGTGGCCTGACTAGACAACTCTCACGACTGACTGCTCGTCCTAGTGTGAGTGGGCGTATACGCCTCCATGGCCTGACTAGACAACTCTCACGACCGACTCCTCTTTCTATTGTGAAATATTACGTATACTCCTCTGTGGCCTGACTAGACAACTCTCAGGCCTGTCTACTCGTCCTCCTAGTGTGAAATGTTACGTATACGCCTCCGTGGCCTGACTAGACAACTCTCACGACTGACTCCTCGTCCTGCTAGTGTGAAATGTTGCGAATACGCCTCTCTGGCCTGACTACACAACTCTCAAGACTGACTCCTCGTAGTCCTAGTGTGAAATGGTGCGTATACGCCTCCGTGGCCTGACTAGACAACTCTCACGACTGACTCCTCGTCTTGCTAGTGTGAAATGTTGCGAATACGCCTCTCTGGCCTGACTACACAACTCTCAAGACTGACTCCTCGTAGTCCTAGTGTGAAATGGAGCGTATACGCCTCCGTGGCCTGACTACACAACTCTCAGGACTGACTGCTCGTCCTAGTGTGAGATGGTGCGTATACGCCTCCGTGGCCTGACTAGACAACTCTCACGACCGACTCCTTGTCCTCCTGGTGTGAAATGGTGCGTATACGCCTCCGTGGCCTGACAAGACAACTCTCAGGACTGGCTCCTCGTCCTCCTAGTGTGAAATGTTTCGTATACGCCTCCGTGGCCTGACTAGACAACTCTCAGGACTGGCTCCTCGTCCTCCTAGTGTGAGATGGTGCGTATATGCCTCCGTGGCCTGACTAGACAACTCTCAGGACTGGCTACTCGTCCTCCTAGTGTGAAATGTTACGTATACGCCTCCGTGGCCTGACTAGACAACTCTCACGACTGACTCCTCGTCTTGCTAGTGTGAGATGGAGCGTATACGCCTCCGTGGCCTGACTAGACAAACTGCTATAACTGCCTCCCATCTCTGACGGTCTTGGGATTGCTGCTTCCAGACATCAAGATCAGAGAACTTGGTCTTTATGACGAAGTTTCGGTCCTGCTATCCTTCAAGAACCAGGACGCTGGATTCCAGGACAGTCTTAGGCAATACATTGATTAACATATGCTTGGCGTGGCTCAGCCAGTGCAGTCGACGAATTTTTGCCTTCCGGACTATGTCAACATCTCTCTAAAATGAACATGTTTCCTGTTTCATTTATCTCCCGCATAAGCAGGAACATATATCCTAGGCAGAAGCCTTCTTTCGAAAGTAAAAAGCGTGGAGTCTGGCTGATCGTCCAGCAATCGATCACATAACAAATCAAATAGAAATGCTTTAATCATCTGTTGAGTCGATTTCAGGTCTGTTGCACGGAAACAAACGATGTTTGAAGAGTTAACCACTTGTTCTGTAAACGTCTGAGTGAACAGACTGTTTGCTTAGACGCCTCATGTTCAAGTATTTTTTGTTCTCCAATTAGCACGTGCCTGGTGTTTGTTTTACAACAATGGCGGTGACATTTCAATATTTGACCACGTAATAATGGCAGATGTATGCGAGAAGCAGTCTAACTTTGTTTAGTTGGCATTTTTTAACGTTCAGATAAGGTTTCTCAGCTTCTGTTCAGGTCCTAGAACAATATGAATGTATGTTCCACATACCGCCGAATTCCACGCCAACCAATGTGAAGGTAGCCACATCGAATTTTATGCCAATATTTAACGAAAAATTGCTAGAGGCATCGTTGATTTCCAGTTCGTCCAAGTGTCTAGATTTGTCTGGGAACTTACGCATAGTTCCACAACGAAACGCGTTCCCATTGAGAGCGAACAAATTAACTTCCACTTAAGAAAGCCAAACTGAACTGATGAAAGTGATTACATCGGTCGAAGTGTATACTTTCTCTGGATTCGATTACTTGCTCGATCTGACTTAAGCCGCCACATCCTCATGCAACCACGATGAGCCTGTTAATCTATTACAAATCATAGTTTCATTTATAGATCACAATGGGCCCTAAGTCCTCCGAGTAGAAGTGATATTCAATAATCAACTAACTTAACCTTCATTTATTGATCATCACTAGTCACTTGACAGCACATTTAATCAAAGTCGATGATCTAATATGAACAAAAACGTATTATACCCAGTGTAACATCAATTTGTCAGTAATCGTCCGATCACTTTGCCACTTAATGACAGCTTAAGTGACACTCGACTTGCCATTCGTTTCGTGTGAAAACCCCCAACAAATAGATTAAATACCACCAATTATCGCATGTGACATGATCTAATTGTTGAATTACCCACAACATCGATGTCATTCTCCTCTCCAAGGCGTAGTGGGTAGTGTATCGACTGCGACGCAGAGGGTACCAGGTTCGATACACGAATTTGCCAACTTTCACAATTCACGGCTCCACTAAAAGAACGGGGTACAATATGGTCGCAGTACTAATGTCTGTATGGCCAAGGAGGCGTATACGCCCAATTTCACACTAGGAGGACGAGCAGTCAGTCTTGAGAGTTGTCTAGTCAAGCCACGGAGGCGTATATGCACCATTTCACACTAGGAGGACGAGTAGCCAGTCCTGAGAGTTGTCTTGTCAGGCCACGGAGGCGTATACGCACCATTTCACACTAGGAGGACGAGCAGTCAGTCTTGAGAGTTGTCTAGTCGGGCCACGGAGGCGTATACGCTCCATCTCACACTAGCAAGACGAGGAGTCAGTCGTGAGAGTTGTCTAGTCAGGCCACGGAGGCGTATACGCTCCATCTCACACTAGCAAGATGAGGAGTCAGTCTTGAGAGGTGTCTAGTCAGGCCACGGAGGCGTATACGCACCATTTCACACTAGGACGAGCAGTCAGTCTTGAGAGTTGTCTAGTCAAGCCACGGAGGCGTATATGCACCATTTCACACTAGGAGGACGAGGAGTCAGTCTTGAGAGTTGTCTAGTCGGGCCACGGAGGCGTATACGCTCCATCTCACACTAGCAAGACGAGGAGTCAGTCGTGAGAGTTGTCTAGTCAGGCCACGGAGGCGTATACGCACCATTTCACACTAGGACGAGCAGTCAGTCTTGAGAGTTGTCTAGTCAGGCCACGGAGGCGTATACGCTCCATCTCACACTAGCAAGACGAGGAGTCAGTCGTGAGAGTTGTCTAGTCAGGCCACGGAGGCGTATACGCTCCATCTCACACTAGCAAGACGAGGAGTCAGTCGTGAGAGTTGTCTAGTCAGGCCACGGAGGCGTATACGCTCCATTTCACACTAGGAGGACGAGTAGCCAGTCCTGAGAGTTGTCTAGTCAGGCCACGGAGGCGTATACGCAACATTTCACACTAGAATGAGAAGGCTTGAGAGTGGTCTAGTCAGGCCACGGAGGCGTATATGCACCATTTCACACTAGGAGGACGAGGAGTCAGTCTTGAGAGTTGTCTAGTCGGGCCACGGAGGCGTATACGCACCATTTCACACTAGGACGAGGAGTCAGTCTTGAGAGTTGTGTAGTCAGGCCACAGAGGCGTATACGCACCATTTCACACTAGGAGTAGATCAATGAATGAACCAGGCATACCTCGCACAACAAATTGCTGAAATCTGTCAGTCACCGACTGTCTCGTTATTGCAAATCGTCTGCTCGCGACGCCATCGTAAGCCACTTGAATAATATTGTGTCATGTAACATCACTCGACACTCTGACAGAGAATCAATCACACACTTCGCTGGAATACCGATTCTCGGTTCATTCACCTCAACCACATTGCCAGGCAGATTCATCTCTCGCCTCAGGAACGGAATTCGAATCCAATTCTGAAGACGAAATCCCCATCTATTGGTTGGGTAAACAAGTGAAAACTCATTTTGTCTCTTGTGCAACGTGCGCACTCGGAGGCACACACATTAATGTCGTCGTATAACGTGTTCATTCGGGGAGAAGGACACGGGGATACCAGAACAACGAATGCAGACGCAAACGCCTCCTTAGCAAGGTACACAGTATAGTTGGCAGCGACCACCCTGGAGTCCTTCGGTGCTAAATGGTTGGCGGACTGGCGCGACTGTACGTGTTTGTTGTCATGAGGATGTTAATACCCGACTGTGCCGAAACGGAACTCACACGTGTGCCTCTTACAGTCCTCTGCATAAATCAACTTTTTGAATAAAAGCACCCACTTGCTGCTGCAGTCTGTTGCACAGGAAGGGGTTCACTGCAGGTGGGTGTATTATTTTGGGTGCATTTCGATTGTGGCTTGCACTAAGACTGGAAAAGCTAGGACACAATGGACTCCACTTGTTGGTTTAAGCGTGTCGCAGCTGTTCGCCGACAGTGGAGCCTCTATGTTTTGTACCTTGGTTAAGCCACAGTGTGTTCCATTGGTTAACTATGAAGGCATCATTTGACTGGCAACGAATTCTTCGTGACGGTCTTGTGGGCCTTGTCCTTTAAGCTACAAGCCTCTACAGCAGGCCCTTCCTCTGGCTAGCTCCACCCATTGGCGCACACCAACCTTTGCCACGGCCGTCCTGGGTTGTCCCATGGGCTTGGAGTCGGGACAAAGCCAAGTTGTCCTTGGGCCCAGCTTGGCCTTGGATCCGTAGACAGGACGCCTAGCAAGAATCCACTCATTGTGGATGTTCGTTGTAGATCGGTGGTCATTCTGGAAGTCTCTTGTAACCGGCCTGGAACCCAAGGTGCCTTGTAAACAATTCTGTCGTCCATTAAAATTGGCTGCATTTTCAGCCACCGTGTCAACATTGATTGAATGCAACCATGCACAGTCGCCCAACACCTGTTCACCAGACTGTTGAAAGATTGCTTCCGCACCCCCGGGAGAGGGTGTTTACCGAAACCATAGATCAACTCGAGTGTAAAATTGCAAACATTCTAGAAAATTATTATGCGGTATCACACACACGTTTGTTTGCGCATCCCCCCCCCACACCCTTTAGGCGCGCCGTCGTTGTACCCCTTCTCGTGGCGCTCTGCTGGAAAATTTGAATCCTTTTGTTGCCCCCCTGCTCCCCGCACTCAGGCAGCAGGTGGGTGGTGAGCAGTGGCAATGACATATGTTCGACATGCAAAAAGGGTTCCACATTCACAAAAAACCGAGAGAGGGTGAACCAAAAAAAATGGGATGGCCTCGTGTTTTATTCATTTCATCGCTCCTGCAGTCTGACTTCGCCGTCGACCGCTTCCTCTGCCGTGGGGCGGGGGTGTCTGACTTACGTGTCAGTAAAATATTTTACTTGGAATCCTATTAAAATTCGCGTTCCACAGCTGGCAGCAGAAGGGGAACACAAACAAACGCGAATATCCCTGCCATCGCATTTGTCCTTCCTGACGAGCTAGTCGGATGGAATCGGTTTAATTCAATATTTTTGCTTGTACGCGTTGCGTCGCGTCGCCTTGCGCGCGGGTTATTCGCGCTGAATACACGAAATGAGTTCCGCGTGTCCTTTAATTGAAATACATGACGAGGGATAAATATCCCACGCGACACACGCACACACCCGGCAGGTGGGTGGGCACGAGCTAATGTCTGGGCGTTCGTTCGTACGCTCGCTTTTCTCGGAACCATCGAATCGGGGACTGATTTGCATTTTTTCGTGTGCTCCGGCAGACAAGCGGATTTTCGTTGTTCCAGCAGCTTACCTGAGGCACGGGGGATTTGATGTCAAAATGAGAGGATTACACGAGAAGCGGAATTTTCCATTTCGTTAGGTGGGCTTTTGTTGAGCGAGACGAGCGGAATTGAAATAAATAGTCAGCAGGGGATTACTGATTCTGGCAAGTGTGGACACATGGTGGCGTGGGCTGTTAGTTTGGAACGTTTGCAGTGACAGCCGGATGTCAGTGAGGGAAGTTGGCTACCAACGAACGCTTGCTGGGGGATCTTGGAAACATGCGACGGGACTAGAGTACGATGACATAAGTGAGTAAGTGACTTCAATGGAACATTGATAGACTATTTATTTTTTTGCTTATTTAATAAAAGTTATCTGCTACAAGATAATTTAATCTATTAAAAGCATGACGGGGTAGAAACAGATTCCTTCCAAGGGTCTGTGGAGATAATGAGTTCCAACATATTACTTCGCCATCGAAGATCATGTGGTTATGGTCTCCACTCTCCAGTCCCGTCAAGACTGTGATACGTCAGCCCAAAGACAGTTTGCAGATTCACGTAAACCAACGATTGATGAGGTAGTTGCCACGATCCTTCTTTTCCAGCTTATGCCAAAGACTCTTGGTCTCAAGGCGAACTTCTAGCCTTGGACATACAGTGAACTCTCCCTAAGTCAGACTCTCAGTAAGTCGGCTTTCTCTCTAACTCGAACAAATTATGGTATGAAGTGAAAATTCGACCTAGAGGGAGTCCATTGTGGTTGAACTAGACGACTTGCACATAGACCTTCACCAGAGCATAATGTTTAAGTGAGGATCAGCTTTAAGCAACATGGATAACCTACAGGTTGTTACACTTGTCCGCTTTTAAGAGGCCGTTTGGAGAGTTTTTGAAAAAAAATGATGGCCTCCAATGTCAGTCTTAAGTTAAGTCACAAGAATTTATCGAAGAGATGGGCTCCTAGGACAGAGAAGGTGCTAAGTATTCTTCCTTCATTCTCAGTTTCTATTCTGGGCTTAGTTAAATCTTCTATTCGAACCACAACCGTGTGGGAAAACAGTTGCGGCACTGCACGGTTGCATTCGTGGACGGCTGAATGTCGATAGCGTTTCTGCTAAATCCTCGTCTTATTGCAAATCGGATGACATAAAGAGATTAAGATCAGATATCGAGAATGTTGCGGCAGCCTTTACCGCATTTTTATTTTGTAGAGAGGAAAAGTTAATGCATGTACATGTGTGAGTGTAAATACTAACCCGTACCAATACAGATCCCTCGAATTATGGATCCACTGCCCTCTGTCCATATACTCGACCATAGAAATAAGATTATCTCCCAAGCCATATGATTCAGGAAACAAAATACGTATCTCACTTGTGCTCCCACGTCGATCTCCTTTCCTTCGTCCAATTTCATGTAAAGATGAGTTAAATAAAGAAATTCATGTGCTTACGAGTGTAATAACTAGTTTTTATTAAATTTTAACTTACATTATGACTAACTTTCATGTCTCTATCTTTCCTTCTCTTTCTATCCTTCTCTTTACCTGGATACAGGCACGAAATATTTTTGTCTGCAAATAGGTGGTGTACAAGTGAGGGGAACCACCCTATCCGACGAGCTTAGCTGTGCAACCGTAAGTGTGTTGGAGTCCTCCTCCTCGAAACCGAAGCCCCCCGCCTAGCCTGTTGCAACAAGAAGACTGTGGCCTTTTAATGAACTGAGCATAAGTGCTCTCGAAAGTTAAAATCGACGTGTTGAGCGATATTGCACGAGGAATAAAAATGACAGACTTCAGGTTTAAAAAGGAACGAACGTCTCGGTGTAAAGGCTAAATGATCGCGGGCACAAGATAACTTCGTTTTGAAGACTGAAAGGAGCTCTCAAAGAGACCATGATCTGCATCGCTGTTGATATTGAGCTCTGCGTAGCAGGCCATCCCTGTAATAATTAATGCCTTGTCAATAGCACAGTGACGATCTGTCTTATGGGTCCCTGCTCTAAGACAGCATGTAAAACGTTCACCGACAAGTATTACCATCCACTATAAACGCACCCGCCAATGTCTAAATTGTAAACATTTTCACCATTTTGAAGCTTAAGAACGAAGAACGGTTACAACGGTGACGGCATTAACGTCAGTTTGTGATGATAATTCTTGTTGCAGTTTAACGTAGTAAATCTGATATGTATAAGTTAACACGCTCTCACAGTACGAAAAGTGTGGGAACAACCAAGCGCCAAGAGTTGTGCGAGAGCTATAGATGTTCCAGTTATTTTAATAGTTTTATTTCTTCTTTTTTTTATTGAAACGCTTGGAAATTTTGAATGAAATAGCTTTGTTTTCTTTATTATTTCCTTTATTTCGTATTCTACTATTCACAATTTACTTTTTTTTACTTTATTTCAACTAAAATATTGATATATATATATAAGAATATTCTGAGACCACACGGCGTATGTGGAATATTCTGAGACCACACGGCGTATGTGCAATATTCTGAGACCACACGGCGTATGTGGAATATTCTGAGACCACACGCCGTATGTGGAATATTCTGAGACCACACGGCGTATGTGGGATATTCTGAGACCACACGGCGCATGTGGAATATTCTGAGGCAACACGTCGTGTGTGGAATATTCTGAGACCACACGGCGTTTGAGGTGTAAATTGAGACCACATGGAGTGGGTGGAGTATTCTGAGACCACACGGCGTATGTGGAATATTCTGAGACCACACGGCGTATGTGGGATATTCTGAGACCACACGGCGTATGTGGGATATTCTGCGACCACACGGCGTATGTGGGATATTCTGAGACCACACGGCGTATGTGGAATATTCTGAGGCTACGCGTCGTGTGTGGAATATTCTGAGACCACACGGCGTATATGGAATATTCTGAGACCACACGGCGTATGTGGAATATTCTGAGACCACACGGCGTATGTGGAATATTCTGAGACCACACGGCGTATGTGCAATATTCTGAGACCACACGGCGTATGTGGAATATTCTGAGACCACACGGCGTATGTGGAATATTCTGAGACCACACGGCGTATGTGGATTATTCTGAGCCAACGCGTCGTGTGTGGAATATTCTGAGACCACACGGCGTATGTGGAATATTCTGAGACCACACGGCGTATGTGGAATATTCTGAGGCAACGCGTCGTGTGTGGAATATTCTGAGACCACACGGCGTATGTGAAATATTTTGAGACCACACGGCGTATGTGGAATATTCTGAGACCACACGGCGTATGTGGAATATTCTGAGGCAACGCGTCGTGTGTGGAATATTCTGAGACCACACGGCGTATGTGGAATATTCTGAGACCACACGGCGTATGCGGAATATTCTGAGACCACACGGCGTATGTGGAATATTCTGAGGAAACGCATCGTGTGTGGAATATTCTGAGACCATACGGCGTATGTGGAATATTCTGAGACCACACGGCGTATGTGGAATATTCTGAGACCACACGGCGTATGTGGAATATTCTGAGACCACACGGCGTATGCGGAATATTCTGAGACCACACGGCGTATGTGGAATATTCTGAGACCACACGGCGTATGTGGAATATTCTGAGACCACACGGCGTATGTGGAATATTCTGAGACCACACGGCGTATTTGGAATATTCTGAGACCACACGGCGTATGTGGAATATTCTGAGACCACACGGCGTATGTGGAATATTCTGAGACCACACGGCGTATGTGGAATATTCTGAGACCACACGGCGTATGTGAAATATTCTGAGACCACACGGCGTATGTGGAATATTCTGAGACCACACGGCGTATGTGGAATATTCTGAGGAAACGCATCGTGTGTGGAATATTCTGAGACCATACGGCGTATGCGGAATATTCTGAGGCAACGCGTCGTGTGTGGAATATTCTGAGACCACACGGCGTATGTGGAATATTCTGAGACCACACGGCGTATGTGGAATATTCTAAGGCAACGCGTCGTGTGTGGAATATTCTGAGACCACACGGCGTATGTGGAATATTCTAAGGCAACGCGTCGTGTGTGGAATATTCTGAGACCACACGGCGTATGTGGAATATTCTGAGGCAACGCGTCGTGTGTGGAATATTCTGAGACCACACGGCGTATGTGGAATATCATTCATTTGCATCGAACCCGACGATCTACGATCACTTGATCTGTTTCGATGGTGGTATGATCACCGATCATTCGATTGGTCAGCGTCAGTTTCAGAACACAAAACTTTCGACGATCACCGCACTCAGTCAAGGCGACGAATGGTGATCGTTGATGATCGCTACAAGCGTGATTCATGATCGCTATGAAACTTATCGCTGGACATGCTAAATCTTCTCGTGGCGTCCTCAGTGTCCACTGGTCTAGGCGAAGTTTGATTTCCCATTCGTCAATCAGAGGTGTAGCTGCTGTCCAACTGACATTGCAAAACGGTTCTGGACCGATGAGCGCTGATTCAGAGCCAGCTCTCGCGAGCTCATCTGCGGATTCGTTGCCTGCAATCTCAAGTCCAGGGACTTAGCCAAGTTTCACTTTGTTGTGTATGGCAAGGGATTAGAAAGCGTCATAGCAGCACTTGACATTGGACGAAAGTGCCTTTAGTGCTGCTTGGCTGTCGGAGAAGAAGATATAGAGAATAAGCAGGAGAAGAGCATACAAACTCTGCAGCTTACGCGATCCTTGAGAAAACTAATGTCTTGCGCCGTCTTTAAAGGACTAGACCCCTTGATCTCGTGCTAAGGTCTACACCCGCGCATGGTTGCGGTGTTAGCAGGAACCTGCCAAGCAGTATTTAAAATTTAAAATTCCACCTTGTCCCAGTTGGCGTTTGTCAGACTCGATGTGCATCATTTTTCTTTCTAAGATGAAGTGCATGAAAACCATCTCAGGCTCAAGTGAATAATTCCCTGCATCAGTTCCATTCTGTGAACTGAATATCGAGACCATAAATATACGAAGTGTTCTTCCAGGAAAATCACTTCTTTTCACACCTCTCACACAAGGCGCAATATCCTTGACACGGAAGAATGTCCTTTGGAATATGTAAGAGCCTCATGAATTCAACATTTTCTATTCTCTTCAAAAATTCATTTTCAGGATAAATCCTTCAGGGAGGAGAGACCGACTTTGAAAGAACACCAAAGTTTTCATAAACAGATAACGCAACGCCTTCAGTCCGCAGCACAAGTCGAAGTGGAAGCAGCACCGTGTCGTTGGTAAGCGCTCCCAGATTGAAAGATACGACCGACGGAGACACTGTCTGCCATCGGGGAGAGATGCTCTCATTGTCCTCATGAATAAGTGATAAAGGTTTCATGGGAATCATCATTTAGGAATGGAGTTCTGGTCTAGTTCACTTATCCGTGTCCTCTCTCCAATCGTCTTCACGTTCGTGTAAAGTTTTTTTTCTTTGGGAAGGACTCTTCCAGGATGGGGAACAGATGCCTTTGAATTCGGTTTCAAAATGAAATTAAATGAACTTTTGAAGAGACTTTCGCTAATGGACTCTTAAAAGGGGGGAAATGGCTGAGATTAATTTAAGGTTATGTTCGTGACCGACTTAATTTTGGGTGGCAGGCATGAGGAGCGAAGAGGAGGTGAGAAAGGTGTGCTGCTGGAGAAGTGAACACTCCTTTGCCCTTTACACTGACGCTTGGTTGAAAAACAGACCCCGCTAGGTGGCGCCAATAGAAACGGCAGTTACAGCGCCGAAAGATGCGGCTTTCAGTTAAGCCTGTCAAAACGCTGGTTGTTCTCTTCAAGAGGTGGAGGAAATTGACTGAAGTAAAAAGGCGTCAACATTCCGCTGAAACCCCCTGGGTGTTATTCTAGAACAGTTCTCTGGAAAAACGCAAGGACACGCAGTTTTCTGACAGTGTAGGGGAATACTCGGAAAGACTTGGGGTTTATCACCAAAAAGATTCGTCTGGATCCACGCAGCTATGATAGGGCGTACATTTTTGCCTTCACCAAGCTTCAAAGAACGGCTGAAACGCGTCTTCCCTAGTAAGCCTGGCTAACGATTGGCTGCCGCAGTTGGTAGAGTGCCTGCCCCTGGTTAGCGGGGTTCCCGGTTCGAATCCCAGTGAACGCAAAGTTATAACGCTTTTATCTGGTTTTTCAAATCTGGTCCAGTCACCATTTGCCGTTGGGATCAAATTAAGGGCACTATCACTGAAGTAGGTGGGTCGCCGTGGCGTAGTGGGTAAGTGCGTCGACTCCTACGCAGAGGGTGCCAAGTTCGATACCCGAATTTACCAAATTTTGATAATTCACGGCCCCGCCTCTTTCGAGTCACTGCTGTATCAATGCTCAAAGAGTATTCCTGTCTAGAAAAGCTTCTCAACTTTGCCGTTCGGAGTCGGCATGAAACTGTAGGTCCCTTCGACGCGTGAAAGCACAATAGCTCGCACAACAGAAGTCGTTGCTGAGAAGCTAGGCCCAGTTCACCCCCCCCGGGCTGTAGCGCCACCTATATTATTATGTTATCACTGAAGTAGTGCATCAGTGGTAGTAGTATGATTGTAGGTGTCACAGTGGAAGAATTTGGTCTAAGTGTGCTGGTGAATGCACTAGCAGCCCCTGTACCTAACCTACCTTACCTAAGCCTGGCTCTGCTCATGGTGAACTGGTAATCCCCACTTTTTTTCCCACTCAAGGCCGTCTTCAGTCTACAAGGAAGTTGTCTTTGGTTCAACAAGCACGGGAGGCTGCATTTCCTTTGACCCTATGCATACCGTCTGGCTTACGAAGACCAGAACTCCAGCTGCGACGTACAATGAAAGTCGGGTCTCCCTCGGGACTAGCTTTGTCCAGAATGGCACCAAGGTGGCGCTGGCGACTTCGTGGAGGACGATAACAGCAAGCTGCATACTTCATTAGGTAAATTTGCATCGGTATTCAAGCGAAAATCTATGCGATTCAAATGACCACGAGCTTTATTGTGAGAAGCAGATGGAAGAGACGATGTGTCTGTGTCTCGTCTCTAGAAATAAGAAAACTGTGCTAAGGGTACGGCCCAACCCTTTAACCAGTTCAGGCATGCAGAGCAGATCTAACTCGACGGATGTACACTACCGTGGTTCGTCCTAACCTCATTTATCGATCACTAGTTTGGTGGAAGGGCCTTAGGAAAAAATATAACATCATGATGCTCAACAATCCTGGATGTGAGTATGTATACACAGTCGCCTTAAATATGAAGTGCGGAGTCGGAGCAAGTATTTCCTCAGACACATACACTAACAGACTCCCAAATCCATCTTCCAAGCTGAAATCCCCGGCATTAAGTAGGTATGTCATCAACTTAAGGCTCATTCGAACAAATGCAAGGAATAGGTATCTTAGTTGGCCGTCAATATCCTCAAGACAGTTTCGTCGACCTCCATAACCTCAAAACTAGTCCAGGAGTGCCGCAATGAGCTTGCTGCAGACGCCGACAAGTTCAAAATAACCATAATGTGGGTTCAAGGGCATACTTTGGCAACGAGAAATGCTATAAACTGGCCAAACAAGGAGCTGCCTTGCATAGCTCATCTGCTTTGCAGTTACATGTTCCACTTGGGGTATGGAGACCTCAGCTGGGCTCGGTTAACTAACAATCTTCCAAACAGGACTCGTACAGATATCGCTAAAATTACAGCGATTAGTATGGGACACTGGCTGGCAGAGGATCCTGCAGTTGGACTAGGGATCCTTCATAACACAAACTGTCGTACTTAAAATAACTCGGTATAACCAGAATCATTGACTCACTTCCCTGGCTTGCGTCCAGCGCTTGCCAGAATACGGCGGCGGACTCTAGGCCAATCCTTCCTTGAATCTCTCGGTGAGGTATACAGAATCAACATCACAGAGTTGATTTTGTTTCTGAACACCACACGATAGTTGTAATTTTCATAACATTCAAGTCTCAGGGCTGATTGATTAGGTTCCCTGCGAGCCACCACCTCACACCCACTCACGACTGCAAGTCTTCTCTGTATTTGATCAGAAGTCAAAATTTATTAAGTCCTGCCTCGGACCCTTGTCACCACGGGATCGGGGGAATTGAGATCGTCGATAAAGTCGCTGAACAAAGATCAGTGGAGACTCTCGCAGGACCTCAACCTGCGCGTCCTTGGTTGGGGCTTCCAACGATGGGTGATCATCTCGAGGAGGTGGAATGACTTTCCAGGATGTAGGCATTCTTCCTGACGTCTGCAAGGAATCCGCGACATTCTTGTTATCTCTTGTCAGAAAAACCTGCAGACGATTTACCGACCGGTGTACGGGTCACTAAACATTCGCCAATCACCTAAGAGTACTTGGCCTAAGCAATGAAATACTTTGCGACCCCTCTGGAGAAGAAGACGACACTCCGGAGGACCTTTGCTGCTATCCTACTTTTGTTCGGATCAGGTGAGAGCTATTCAGTGCTCATGAGGTGAGCAACACCTGCTGGCCTCCGGAAACCAAGAAATTACAAAACCGACGGATAGTTTGCGACATGTTACAGACGAAAAGTCAGTGGCAGACATGGGATCCACAGGCACAGGCTTGCGAAAGAAGACTACCCCTTAATGTCTTAAATCTACCTACGCTCACTATGATCGACCCTTTAAGGAGGGAGCTGGCGCAATCGGTAACTGAAACCCGAACGAAAGGGTCAATCAGCAGGAGATTCGAGTTTCTGCTCCACCCACCGACCACCCAATCCAATCACATATCTCCTCCAAAGAGCAACTCTTCCATTCGAACGAGGCAACCCACTCCACCTCGGTCAGATTCAATTCAATTTACTTTGTTTTCTCGCCCGCACCACATCACACCACACAAAGACTTTCACTTAAGCACTTCGCCCATCACAGTTAATGGCGCCCCTATCAATTTGCAAACTGTGCTGGATAAGAAAACAAGGACACACAAACGCGGGCAGAGAGCGAAAGAACATAAAAAAGACAAACCACCCCCGGCCCGCACACCAGCAGTGTCATTATCACTTCAACGCTTCACTTCATCGTGGACCGACACCCGTCATCCCATGGAGCAAATTTGAGTCATCTCCCGGGAGGAGTGCGCCGCTTGAGCGTTATGTGATAATATTTCTCGATAAGGCCACTATCATCACTGCTGACGCTTCACGGCTTTATCCTTCCATCCAAAGCGTCGTCGGCAGTCGTCCGTTGGACAAATCGTGTGAAATTCAAGCGCCGCCGCCACCCCTCCTCGTGGGAGGCGCAGGGACCGGGACGGCCAAGAATTGAAAAGGACACACTCTCTCTCTCTCTCTCCATCCCCCACCACTCGCACAGGAGAAAAGAAAACTGCTCGGCATGTCGCACATCCAGATTTGATCGAAATTACAGGCCCTTCAGAGAAGTGCGCGGGGCGGGGGGCGTGACGAGGTGAAGGGAAACGAATGAATGCATGTTGACAAGGGTCTGATGCTGCTCCTTTAGTTTACGACCAAGTTACTGCTATCGTTGGCAATTGCCTTTGTTAGGTTATGGCGCACGTTGCGTTACGTTGCGTATTCTTTCTTTTCGGAGCAATCATCGTGAAGGTATTCGTATCCACTCGTACCCCCTTCAAGACAAGCTGGACAGGGGAGGAGAAGGGAAAAGAAAGATTTTACGAGAGGGAAAATGTCGTGATTTACTGCGGATGAGTTTGTACTGCGGAGAGTGTCTCGACGCTCGTATGCTCACCGAAATGGATCGGATTGATAGGCCAAATTATTGAGGATAGCAGTGGTATCCTGTTGGAAGTGGTAAAAGTTTAAGTGGAACGTTAAGGAGATGAAGTTTCCAGAATGCGAAGCAATCAGCCAAGTTGTCCTAACAAATTATTGCCGTGTGAAGTGTGCTGGATTTTGTCTTCGACTTGGGACATGATTGGGAACTTTGAAGTATTGTGTGACCATTTAGGGGATAAGGCTATTCATGCGATGTGAGGGAGGTGGCGAGGTTCGGATTACAGAAGTTTAACAAGAAAATAATGGATTCAACTTCGGGATGATGGCGTGAACTTTCCTCGTAGTCCTCTCCTCCAGTGCTTGTGTCTGAACCAGAAGACCCTTCCTCGCATCATTGCATGCGTGGACCGTGTTGACTTATTAGGGAGGAGAGATAGGTCCTTACTACGTGTTAGGACCATTTCTGTTAGTTTTTGCTGCTTATTCATAAGCAAGCTAGATCCATATGCGAATACGACAACACATTCAGAGCAACGCTTCATAAGTCAGCCAGTTGTTCCAACGTTCTCCCAGAAACTACATCCTTTCTCGTGGAAAGACTGGGCGTTCGCTGATGCAGATGCTGATTCTTCGTCGCTATGAGGTATGCCAAACCCAGCGGAGGTGTACATCCTCGTGACTAGTCATGCTCAGCGTCGGCTATAGTTAACCTAGCTGTTGATCCGCTCTCCAGTCCATGCGGTCATAGATTTCTGGCTTATTCCAAAGCTCCACATCATCATATAGATTTTTTACTTAGAAGTGTCGGCCACGATATGGAATGCAAAACTCCAACAGCAAATGCTGCCATTTGCATGTGCGAGGCATATATGTGTGTACGTATGTACGTAGAGAGTGATTCATTTACATCCCATTGCAATCCCTAAAATTGAGATAAAGTTAACGAAATTTGACGAAACTTGACGAAACTTGACGAAACTTAACGAAACTTAACGAAACTTAACGAATTGAATATGATGTTATTACGGTCACAGTTTATTATTTGCGCGTCATTTAGCTTCATTGCTTTGGAGTGAATACAAAAATGAATGCTAAGGGCCCTTGTCGTTGTTCCGATGTCCAGACTTAATCATAGATTTCTGGCTCAGTGTAAAAACTTCACTTCATCATCCAGTTTTTTCCTTCAAAATATAAGGACTCAGAAGTATTGTCAAATATCAAAGTGTCCACGATATGGGAAGCTTAACAAAATTACCAAAAGTGAGAGACACTTAACGAAACTTAACGAAACGATGAAGATGTCATTATGGTCGGATTAAGTATGTATAGAACAACCCATTCATGTCCCACTTCAGTCTGCAAAACTGAAAGAAACTTGACGAAACTCAACGAAACTTATAGAAATGATGATGATAATATTATGGTCACAGTGGGTAATTTCTGTCTAATTTCTGCTGATGAATGCAAAAAGCCGGTCAGCGCTTCGGCTGGGATTACAAATGTGTGTTTTTTTTTAAAGCTCTCACGGAGTCTTTGATTACCGCTCTGAGCACTGTGAATGACTTCTAAAAGCTTATGTAGGAAAAATCACATCCTTGCGCTGTATAGTGATGCGCAACCTCTTCTGATTCCCCGGATCAAGTCGAGAGGATGCCGGTCCACAGTCTTCTGTTTGTCGCATTGCTTTGTACACCTTAGTCCTCTTAGGTCCGATCCGTTTTGCAGAGTTCTCCATTCCAGTGCGATGAACGTCATTAAATCTCCGGCATACTGGCTCCCGATTCATCAGATTTCAAAGCAAAGCAGAAAGGCAAACGAACATCATCATCCTGAAGCAAATCTGCTTAAAGTGCTTCATCAAGGGTTCTCCCCCGTGCCCAGTGCAGTTTACTTCCACTTCGTTAGATTAAACAGGATTTTTGTTTCATTCTCCGCTTTTGCACAGGATCTCGTAGCTCCGTCCCTTAAGCAGCATTCATTTAAATACGCAATCAGAGATGAGAGTAACCTGATGTAAACGGATGCCCACAGGGTGTCATTTCACGTCCCGTTCCAGTGGCATAATTTCGAGAAGGACTCAAGGACGGCCAAGTGGAATGTTGTTAAAATCATTTTTCCCGTCATTACAACTCTAATGGATTCTTTGCAGACTTCTTGTCAGTCATCAGGACGCGCCGCGCCGTCGTGCCTCGCCAGCGCGAACTGTGGTCACGTCTGCTGTGAGCCTCTGCCTCGGTTGTCTGCTGTCTGACCCACAAAACATACCGCTAATCACCTTTCAATTCCATCCCACCATCGCGTCGATGGAAATATTCCAATTATGAGCGAAAGAGTACGCAAAAACCTCATGAATAATTCAATCTAGATACTCGGTTCGGTTCTCGGTATCTAATATCTTATGCCGCCACCGTCAGCGTAGACATCCTGCCACCGTCAGGACGGCAAAGCTGGCGCGACTCCAGTGGGGATGGATTGGATTGGATTGGAAATATATGTGTGTGCCATAATATCTCGATGATTCGTATCTATTCGCCTTCGACATATCCTTTATGAATAGAAGTTAATTTTGCGCCGCGCACCATGGAGTGTGCTGGGACCGCTGAAGCAGCTGAAGGCATAGCCGAAGAACAATTCACCGCTGATTCATGGCGAACGGCGAACGACGAACGACGAACGGCGAACACACTTAATTTAATTTTATTGAAGTGCTCCCTTGGAGGCGGCTCCCTCCCGCTCTCTTTATCGCTCTCGATTGCATCCATTCAGTAGCTGGCGGCGGGCGATGGCGTTAGTGCCATTGTCGGGCGGATAAGGCTGAAGTTTATCGAGTTGAAGATGCGAGAATTATTGAGTTATGCCATTGGAAGAGAGAGAGAGAGAGACCATGGGTGGGTGGTCCCATCGCTGGGACTCTGTGTGCGAGTGTGTGAAAGGAAATTTAGTGCAAAATTTATTGGGCCCCCCTCTCCCAAATTTCCATCGTTTGCCTGGTTTTGGCGGGAAACGAAAATTAGGTTCGGTACTTATGGGGCCGAGGGCAGCTGAGGATGTGTGTGTGTGTGTGTGGAACGGGGATTTGATTTAACTTCGATTGCAATTCAAGTTGAATTCTCTTTTGAATTGAACGCTAAATGGGATGTCAATTGGGAGTGCTGTCGGTTGACAGAGTGGCTTGTGTTTGATTTAATGGAATTATGTTTGGGTTGCTGGCTTGGCTGATGAAATGCGATGTGGGTTGGGAGATGATTCGTTTCGTTTTCAAAATGGTGCCAGATGAGCCTGAAAGTAGACAATGGAATGCGACCGATAGTCGTTCTGCTTGGAAAAGATCATCCATTTTGTCGTTATAAAAGTAAATTTCAATAAAATTTTAAAAGGCTAAGATTTTAGTCAAAATCGCACCTTCAATATATTCCCTGGATATTGCCGTTGTCATGGTATATGGACATCATTCAAATGTCAACAATGGAAGCTCTGTAAGGGGTCGTTTCGGTAATTTTCTTTGACTTGACTTGATTTTGCGCCTCATATCGAAAAATGAGCATCATCGCTAAGGAAAATCTTTTGTGTCAGCAATTGGTCATCCAAACGCTGCTGTTCGAGCAACCAATCTGCGTATGATATATGTATTCCGCTGGCTTCCATTCTTTAGTTGAATTTCATAAGGGCTTGCACTTGTAAGGATGTGATGAAAAAAAACAAACACCATGTCTTAGGAAAAGCCCAGGTTGTAGTGTGCAGATACATGTAGAGTGTACATTTCAAGGACGGGTGGGCCATATGATGTCTCTAATTGAGTCATTCTCGTCGAATTTTCCTGCTGTTTTTCTTAGAGCAGGGAAACTACAGCATCGAATGCTCCATTTGATATTAGAATGGAATTAGGCTCATATAACTTTATGGAGTTGCGACATAGGGAACTGCGGTCGAAATCGAATTCAACTGAAAAATACTGAATCGTGTGCAAGGGATGAGCACTACCTTAATCTTTCACTGATACCCCTTATCGGAAGACAGATAGTGGCCAGTATGGATTCAATTTGCTGAATATGTGGATGGAACTCTATTCTGGACTGTTTTTCTTTTTTCCCATTCTTGCTTTGTCATCCTCGACAGATTTTAGGACCGGATCTCCTGCTACCGAACCTTCTCTTCGAGAAGATGTTTCCGTCGGATTTTCCTCAACCCCGCGGCTTGAAGGGAGGGGCGTTGCCGACTGTGCTACCTTGCGAGTTTAAATCTGGCGCGCCTGACTCTGATCCCGTTACTTCGATGTTTCACGATAAAAAAACATGCTGTTAACCGAATGCAGTACAATAATAAATATGTATTAAATATAAATACGTGACAAAAACTAGGATGAACAAAATTAAAAGAAAAAAAAAAGTACCGCCCAACTTTTTCACCGCCGGATTTGAACTTGTAACCGTCCGCGAACTAATTTAGGAACTAAGGCCTTGCCTCAACGCTCACCACCAAATGGGTCACACTGGCTTAATGGTCCTAGTTGTTTAGTCACAGCTGAATTTTACCGGCAGGTTTGGTTGTACTAGACAACCCTGATACCCGTCGTCACTCTGATATGTCATACGTATGTTGCTACCACTCCAGAGTAACCGCTTTCTGCATTGGTTCCAGCTGACGGCTTTCTGATTCTTTTCAACGCACGTACGCTACTGGCTGTACGCACTGCTCTGAAAGAACATATCCGGTTTTTTTCTATCGCCATCGATAGTGAAGTGAAGTAAGATGCAAAAAAACGATTCGCAGTGGCTTTGATTTTTATCTGTCAAAATATGTGAAGAAAACAATTTATATGTTCGAATCGCTGTTAAAATATATGAAAATAATTCGAACTCGAATTTTTATGGGCAGTCACTTTTCATTGCCGATGTTATAGGCAGGAGGTTGTTGTACGTGCTTTACGTGCAAAATCCTACTTTACTATTTATAGATTTTGGAAAAAAAAAACACGGCTTATGTTTGGCTATTAGCTACTGCGGTACGATTATAGGGGAAGTGAACGTACCTCTATCAAGGGAGAATATCCTTCCTTGTTGAGAAAAAACAAAACACTCCTCCTTTGTTTCTCCTTCCTTTGAAATGGGCAAGTAATCATTGCTTTTAAATTATTCCACACTCCCTTGTCTTATTCCACGAATCACCTCACTCCACTGCCACCCTAAATCACTCTTAGTATCCGCAGAAATTATTCCTTTTTGTGTGACACCCGACGCTGGACTACTCTTTGGGAATCTTTAAAAGTGGATAGAAGATGGGCGAAAGCGTGGGTGCAGGTATCCACTGTCTCACCCGGAAACTTAAGCGTAGCTTGACGATGAAGTCTTTGTATGCAGTCGAAAAGTGTTCTGAACTGCCGCCTATTTGCTTACGAGATGTTCCATTATCTTAGCATCCGCCTTACACGACATCCAGAGAATTGTGAAGCGGGCGAACTCGTTCATGAGGGCACTAGCTCAACGAGCCAAACTCTACCGCAATACATCGTTCGATGCTTGAAAAGATCGATCACACCAGATAGTCCGCCTCTTATCTATGGTCTACTCCCAACCCGCGAGCCTTAACAGATCAAGCAGAAAGTCTCTCAAGATCCTTATTGTCGTCATGAATGGGCACTGCGCCTTTAGAGCTCAGGGCCTTAGAATGGGCCTTCCTTACACCGACTTCTGAAGCTGTCGAGACAAGGGAAAGAGGAAACTATTGTGCCCCTGGCAGTAATCGCAACCCAGACTCCCTGGCCGCAACGCTAAGCATTGCTTCATCAGGTCAAAAGGATCAACTCGATAGCAGAGTCGGATCGAGTAGATCCGGCATGGTAACATAACGGCAATACGCTGGCCAATATGGTTACAAAATGAAGAGAAAAATTAAAAAATGAACACATTTCCTTACCCTCTCCATCCCTCCATTGACCAGAACTAACCACACGCCCAGTTGCTAAATTAATTGTCACACCATCTGCACACGTCACATACCAGCCACTGTACGAGTCACCCACCACTTCACACAAGCCCTCAGAAGCCCTCAGGACCTCCCACATGGCCTCACATGAGCATGGACGCCACACACACACAACCAGCCCCAATCAATAAATCACAGAAATTGCACACTTACCGTTAATCATCGGTTGACACAAAACACCAATCAAGCAATCATCTGCACCCTGTGCACTCAGCGTGGTGAATTTAAATAAATAACTGCACACCCGTTGTAGTCCGTCCGGGCAACTGCTCATCCCGCAGCTTGTTGAGAAGCAGGAAATTGCGTGCAATTTCCAAGCAATTTGGTGGAGTCCTTGAGGTGAGCGAGGCGCGGACAATTGAATTTGGCACGCTGCGGGAGTATAAATGAGACGCCCGCCATTCGGCGATCACAGTCCACGATGCGCGGCGCTTTTGTCGTCGCACTTGCGGTCGGAGGAGCTCTGGCTCTGGCCGCGTCTTCTGGAACCCGTCCAGAGCAACAGTCATCAGCGTGGAACGAAGCCAATTTGGCGCTGTACGTGGAGTACTTTCGCCACCACGGCGTGGGCTCTGTGTGCCTGGTGGTCTGCTCGGCAGCTGTCGATGGAGGAAGGGGGTTGAGTGCGGTTGTTCGTGGCTTCATAGAGTTGCGGTTCTACGTGCAGGTGCTTCGTGATGGAGTCGGCGTTGAGTGGACCTTGCAACCACTTCGGTACAAGTCGGGGATAATTGTCGACTTGAGTGGCAGCTGTGCGCAGCGGACGCTGAAGGCGGCTGAAGCGGCGAATCTCTTCACGACCAACCGCTTTTGGTTGCTCGTGGGGGGCAAGGGAACAGTCCCCGATGTCTTCATTCCGCCCGACGGGGAGGTGAGGGTCCTGACGGGCGGGACAGTCAAGGGGCTGGTGGATGTCTTCAAGGTGAGCCAGGGTAAGTCGATGAAGACGAGGGAGGTTGGTAGGAATATCTCGTCCGCCCGGGAGCTGGGCGAGAGCTTGCGCAGATTCGGATCAGCCATTTCCTACAGAGAGGACTTGGAGGGGGTGGAGTTCAAGACCGTCGTGGTGATCGCTTTCCCCGACCTGTTCACGCAAATCGAGGACCAAACGTTGCGGCACATCGACACCATCACGAAGGTGGACTATCCGCTCGTCCGGTCGCTGGGCCAGAAGCTGAACATCAGGTAAGCAAAGCCACGCCGACTGAATGCCTCTGAACTGATCCCGTTTAGGTTCAACTCCCTGCAAACCGACAACTGGGGCTGGAGGAAGCCAAACGGCTCCTTCGACGGCCTGATGGGGAGGTTCCAGCGGCTGGAGGTGGACTTTGCGCAGAACGCGGTCTTCATGCGGCTGGACCGGCTGGCAGTGGTTGACTTCGTGGTGGAAACATTTCGCATCCGCGCCGGGCTCATGTTCCGCCAGCCGCCGTTGTCGGCCGTGGCCAACATTTTCGCGCTGCCCTTCGACACCGAGGTCTGGCTCACGATCTTGGCTTTCATGCTCTTCACGGCGGCCGTGATGCTGATCGAGTTGATATTCTCCCCTCACCTGGCGCGGATGAACGCGCTGGACTGCTTGGTCTTCGTCTGGGGAGCCATGTGCCAGCAGGGATCCCACCTGAGCATTCCCAATCGCTCGGCCAGGATCCTCGTCTTCACCACCTTCACAACGACCTTGTTCCTGTTCACCTCGTTCTCCGCGAACATCGTGGCGCTCCTTCAGAGCCCCAGCAAGGCCATCAGCAGCCTGGCAGATCTCGGCCAGTCGCCTCTGGAGATCGGGGTGCAGGACACGGTCTACAACAAGATCTTCTTCAACGTGAGTGCGTTCCTCCACTGCGGCCATTCTCTCAGTTCCCTTTTCAGGAGTCCACTGATCCCGTGACGAGGAAGCTGTTCCAGAAGAAGATCCAACCGAAGGGCGAGCGGGTGTACATGCGTCCGCACAAGGGCATGGAGAAGGTCCGGACCGGGCTGTTCGCCTACCAAGTCGAGTTGCAGGCTGGCTACCAGGTGATCAGCGACACCTTCGACGAGGTGGAGAAGTGCGGCCTCAAGGAGCTCGAGCCGTTCCAGCTGCCCATGCTGGCGGTACCCGTGAGGAGGAATTTTCCATACAAGGAGCTCTTCCGGAGGATGTGAGTATCCGCGGGCTGCATGGAGGTGGTGAGAATCAGTGGTGACCCTTGCAGATTCCGGTGGCAGCGCGAGGTGGGACTGATGAACCGCGAGGCGCTCAAGTGGTTCCCCCAGAAGCCGGTGTGCGAGAGCAGCGTGGGCGGCTTCGTGTCGATTGGCATCACCGAGTGCCGATATGCGTTCGTCATGTTCGGCTATGGAGGCCTGGCCGCGGTCGTTGCCTTGGCGGCGGAGGTCCTTGTGAAGAGGGCCGTGGGATATTTTAGGGAACGAGGTTTGTAGGACGAGAGAATAGAAATAAAGTGAACGAATTTCCAGGTCCACTGTGAATGCACGGTCCACCAAACGGAAATCCGTTTTCCAGAGAATTAATTATTTTTCCTGCCACACACCAGCTCCTGGCGAGCGCATATCCCGACCTACACCACGCAAGCGTTTAATTGCTGCTGCTGTGGAAAAAAAGACAACAGTGCTCTTAAATTCGCCCTAATTGCTTGCCTGCATGACGGGCGATAGGTGCTCGTATGTATCTCATTCGATGAACGACCTCCACGAGCATTCCGCCAGCAGCTCCCGCCCATTGTCCGCCCAGTGAAACGAGCTACCCGCCGTGTTTCCACGTTCAAACTCCATCCCCATCCCCATCCCCATCGCCATCGCCATCGCCATCGCCATTAGCCGCAATTGTTTTTTGTTTGCGTTCACGTCTCATGCATTCGCAAGCATGGCCTTGACCAGCGTTCCACATCCGCATGGCAGGCGCTCGGCATCGCTGACAAACTTCTCACCACACACCGGTGGTCCTCGGCGTGGCGCGGAAGGGGAGGGTGGGGTACATTTTTGTCATCATTTCGAAACAATGGCGTGAATGCGAACGAACAAATTTTTAAACAAGCTTCACGACAGGATAACGACTCCCCATGCCCCCGCGCTGCTCTGCCTGTCCTCTCTGCGAGGGCGGATGGCTGCCGTGCGGAATAAACATTTTCGTGAGCAGTCAAGTGTGCCAAAGGAGCGATGCGAAGAAGAGCACGGGAGAAACAAAAAATAAACAACAAGGTTTGTTCTGCTTACTTGGCTCCTTTCGAAAGAATCCTCCGGTTGGCTGAGCCGGTGGCAGATAAACTTTAATAAACTCCAACGGGTCGGGTAATCAAGGAACAGCGGAGCAGCCATGCCACCGTCGTCTTCACGGTTGCTTAAGTAGTTTCTTTTCTTATACATCGCCTCCCCCTGCCCTCCACGCCGTGGCCCGTCAGCGTGAAGGGTTTCCGTCAGAGGGGAGGAGGAGCGGGGACTGTCTTATCTCCCGTGAGGTGAGGGAATTTATACATCCGTGAGGAGATACCATGCGATTAACGTGCGAGAAGCAAATAATTAAGTCGCTGCGAATAGCGAGAAGACGGGAAATGAAGGAATTTCCCGCCAGCAATGGTGGGGTCAGTTTAAAGTTTTACAAGCGCGCTTTGGGTAAAAAGGTAGAAATTTGGTTGAACGCGATCCGGAAGGAAGGAAAGGAAGATAAAACACAACGCCTTGCTTTGGCTGATGGAAGGTTGGATTCCCGCAGGGATAGGTTGTAATTAACTCTTGAAGAGCGACCTCTTTGGATTCGGTCAATAATTAGTCAGGAACTTCTCGGTGCAATCAACTGCAGGCGCGTGGGATTGGTGCAATGACCTGTGGCAATGGCTGGTAGTTGGCATAAAAATGGACTTCCCACAGGTGAACAGGAATTCATTGCTTCAGCATCGACTTGGGTGTTGGCATGTGCACAGTAACAACCCATGACTCGAATAAAGTACTTGCTAGTCGCATGCCACAGGAGTACAACTTGAACAGAGGGGCTGTCTTTAAACGTGCTTTCCTTAAAGGAATTTTTGGCTCCTAAAGCATTGTGTGACACGTTCACAATAAACAATCGATTTATCGACAGGAAATCTTTGACATCTTTACAAGTGTGGCACTTGGTCCGAGGTGCTATCTTCTTCTATCCCTTTTCGGTCGAAAGTCGTACTTTGGACCTCACATGCCATGTGACGCGTTCACAATGAACAATCAATTTTACTCCTTCATGGCATATTTGTGCTCTTTAAAGGCCTGTGCTGGGTACCAGTAGCCTGTCAGTGTTGGACAACCTATTCTGTCACCATTTGGCTATGTGACACATTCACAATGAAGAGCAAATTTCCAGCATGGAATATTTGCAACTTTTCCATACGTGAGAGTTAGGGCAAAAACCTTCGTGTTTTCTCCGATGAGTCCAATTTGATCCGTGATACATTCACAATGATCACGACATTTTGCACCCAGAATATCTACCACCCTTCCAGAAGCAGGAGTTGACCAGAGAGACTTTATTCACACTTTTATTTGTCGAGGAGGGCAATGTGATGCTGCTTTCCTATGGGACTCATTCACAATGTACAGCAAATTTCCATCCTGGAATATTTGCCGTTCTTACATACGTGAGAATTGTTACATGAGTCGTGCCACTCTCCGAGAGGCTACTTGAGCTCAAATTTGGTATGTGGCACATTCACAGTGAGTGGCGGTCATGCAGAGGTGGGAATCTGCCCAGGAAACTCGCTACAAACGTGCGAGAAGTACAGTATGGTCCTACTTTGCAGTGTGGCACGTTCATAATGGGCAGTTAATTTCAATGCAATTAATATTTGCAATATTTACCGTTCTTACGCACGTGGGAGTTGGTCCTTTAAATGCGTCTTTGTCGAAGAGCCCACTAAGGGCCAACTCTGCTGTGTGGCAAATTCACAATGTGCAGCAAAGTTCGCGTTTGCAATATTTATCGCTTCTGCAAGCATAGCAGTTGGTCCGAGATGCTTCTTTTGAATGCGTCCTCGTCTAGGAGCCCTCTAGACCAGCCTTTGCTTTGTGACAAATTCACAATGGGCATCACATTTCTCGCAGGGAACTTTCTGAACAACTGAGCACGAACTCTGATGGATTTCCATCTTCTGTTTGACTTGCCACTTGCCAGTTGGTATCGTCCATCCATCTGCTCCTGGATTTAATCCGAATTGGCAGAAGTGTGCTGAAAGAAAATTAGCACACGCTACATGGCATAGGACACTCGGTGAACACCTACCACATGTTTGCTTCCTAACGATTCTCGGAATTTCGCTCTCTCGCATCCGTTTTTCTGAGAAATGGTCCCTCTTGTGAGCCACTCCATCGATGGACCTTCTCTCAAAATCGCACGCGTGCCCTTCGCAATCGCCTCGTTATGCTCCTTCCATTGTTCTTAAGCCTCGACGCGTGTACCAAGTAGGCCCACACTCATTTCCTTCGATCAAGCAATCTCAACAAAAACTTCAATCTCCTCTCCCCTCCTCCTCCTCCTCGTCAACACCCCTCAACTTATCGTCGACTTGACAACGTGATCCCGTCCACATCAGCTGCTCCCATCGGCGATAGGCAATCGAAATGTTAATTAGACCCGGCCTCGCCGTCGAACAAATCTAATTTGCCGTCCATGAATACGCGTAATTACCAATAAGTTCGGCACAAGTCACTCAGCTGTGGCTGACAGATGTCAAGCGACCCCTAACGCAGCCCCTTCCCTCACCCCCCCGACACAGCTCACATTTTCCAGAAACATGACACGACAAAAGACGGTCTCCACCCCCCGCCACATCAGCGGCAGTAGCAGCAGAAGCAGCAGTGATGGAATTATAATTTCTCTAGGATTCTTCAAGGATTCCACCATCATCGCCGTCATCATCATCATCATCGTCATCGTCGTCGTCGTTCAAGGATAACAATCAAATTCCCATTAACCGCAGCAGTCACGTACCGCTATCCATCGATGATTATTCCAATTTCGGTGTGTTTCCCCGTTCAGCAATAATAATAATAATAATATCGATCACGATATATTTCCATTTATCATCTCACACTCCGCCGCTGGGATCCGGTTTCGTCCTTTGAAATGCGGCCCCCTCTCTGGGCACTCCGGTGTGAGATGTGGCGGCACTTCACTTGTATGTACCCGCGCTCTCAACACACACGGGAAACCCGAGAAAGTTGTCCCCTGCTGTGCAGCATGTCCTGCGACACGATGAATGCGGACAGTCGCTGTCCCGAAATGAAAACATACAACACACCCGATATGATGGGCGGGGGTTGGGTGTGTGTGTGTAAAAACATCCTGCAGCACGGTCGCAACAGATGGGTATGCTAACTTTATTGGATTCCCGTTTCCTGTTGTTCCTCTTTTTAACTGTCTTGTGCGTACTGCTGCTGATTGATTTCCTCTTCGCCTCCGGGCATCACTCAGCTGGCTGAGGCGCACCCGGGCGTGTGGCACCATATCGAGTGGAATATTGCTAATAAAAAGGTATTTTGTGCGCCACAAAGCCGTCGGGAGATGGAGCTCTGACTGGCGGGCGGGACTCACATGTTTGCTTGAATTCGGGATTTTATTAGGGCATGGCGTTGTACCTTTTGTGATGGCTGTTCATCTTTTTTCCGCTGCCTTTGCGGAAAGTCGGATGCGTTATTGGATTTTTAAATTGCAATTTCGAACATCAATCTGGCGGCGATCGGGCAGATGGACGCTTTGCAGTGGGAGCACATCATCGACCCAGCGTTTGAAATGCAATTAGTTCGCGGTTCAATGTTCAATGGAAGTTACTCGGATGAACTGTTCCCCTTTCGTACAATTCACTGGGTTTCCCAATCAACTTCGATTTGACTTGGTTAGTATCCGCTGCATGTTCACAATGAGCAGTCAATTCCTTAAATAGACTTTCTTTAACCTCCTTCTGATGGGGATGTTTGTCAAATAGCCATTCCTCAAACGCGTCTTCGCCAAGAGTCCATTTGGAGTCTTTAATGCTATGTGTCACGTTCACAATGGATTATATAAACTCCCGCATGGAATAATAGCCTAACTTACAGGGGTAGGTACTTCGTATATGAGCCCTTCATCTAACTTGTCTTTGTCGAATATTTCGATTTGTCAAGAATCTATTGTGTGACACATTCACAATCAAGAGTGCATGCCTCTTGTACGATATTTGAGGCTGGTGGAGGCGTTGGAGTTTGACCAAAAGCCTTTTGTCAAGCGCGTCCTCGGCTAGGAGCCCATTTGGTCCTACAATACTATGTGACACGTTCACAATGAGTAACATATTTCCTCGCATGGAATAGGTGCCTCTGTAAGAATTCGTCTAAGGTCATTTCTTTAAACGTATGTGCCTAAGAGCACACTTTTCATTGAATCTACTTTATGACACGTTCACAATAAGAAGCCGATTTCTAGGATGAAATAATTGCTACTCATACTATAGTGGAAGGTTGTCCAAGAGGCTTTTTTCTGAAATATGTTTGCCAAAAATCACATTTTGGATGTGTTCTTGTGTGTGTCACATTCACAATGAGCAGCGGATGTCAAGAAAATAAGAATATTTCGAGGTCATACAGACGGGAGATCGTTTCCGAAAGCCTTTCATCAAAAGAAACCATCTCTGACATCACACTTTGGATACATTCCTCTGCATGACCCATTCACAATGAACAATACATTTGCCTAATTTCAAACAAATCTGTAGTTTTATCTGGGAGTTGCAAGAAAAACCTTACCAGAGAAACCTGCTCGCCCCAAACCTGCTATGTGACAAGTTCACAGTGGACACCACAGAAATCAGAATGCCCTCGAACTTACGTTGTCGTTGTCACTTGGTAGTATGAAAATGCCACCTCCTTAGGCAGTCCTCGCCATCACCAGGACGAGAACGAGTGGATCGTTTTAATCGGTCTCATTTATAGCATCATCCAGCCATCGGCATCCCTGCAGCAAGCTGCACAAATGTCAGCTCCATCTCGTTCCTGCTCACCGGTTGCATCCAATTATCCCGCACACATGCTGCACACTGCAACCCATTGACGTTGTCCTTGTCGACACGGTCGTCGGTTCGTCCGGCTCACCCGACCTGGCAGCCTTGTGAAAGCCATGAAAATGGAAAATTATTGATAATCGAATTAATTTTATAAACCCTCCGTGTGCAGCGGTATCCGAGGTGAAGGTGCCGAGCATTGCATCCTGCCTGAGCAGCCACTCCACCTAAGGTCACCTCATCGTCATCGCTCGGATGCAGATTAAAATAAATCGATCGACCGAGTGGGGGCGGGTGGTCAGGCGGTGGGCGGTGCAGCTCCAGAGTAACGATTATCATCAATGCACAACAAAACCTTTGAAATAGACAAGAGATTCGCCTTTGAGAGGCAAGCGCCTGAAGATTATTGATTGAAGATTATGGAACAGGAATAATTGGAATCACCTGTCGTCAGGCACGGGGACGGGGGTGACAATGGGCGGGAGTCCTGTGATCACAGACGAACACACGCGTGAAATCGTGAGCATCGCATACATCCTCAGAGTGCCTCGTTCTGTGTTTCATCAGTGTTTCCTTTCAGGTTTAAGTATCCGAACGTAATGAGCCTTATCCTGGTTTCGTCGGTTCGATTTTTCTCGTCTGTCTCCTTTGCATGCCGCTGGCCTCCCCTGCCCTGCTCGGTGAGTTCAGGAAATAGGCTCTCGAGTGGAGCTGAAGAAAAAAAAAATGGCAGACAAATATTCGCTCATTGTGTGCGCCTTTGTCTAATTCAGGACCTCCGGAGTGAGTGGAGTGTGGAGTGAGTGGCACAGGTTGCTCCACAAGGAGATTTCCATTCTCTTTTGATGTCGTTACGAGGGGGTGGGGGAGGGGGAGGGGATGTGTGTGTGGTGATGTAATTTTTATCTAGTCCTTGGATGGTAACGGTCTTTGGCTCACGCTGAAGGGATTCTCAGCAGCAGGCGGGGTAGGAATTTGATTTTATTGTGCCACCCGCCTGCCTTTGTTCTCCCAGCGCCTGGACCAAGGACGCAACTCAAAGGTGGATCATTGGTAAAAATCGTTTCAGGATGAAACTTGCTAGAAGTTAATGAAGGCACTGAGGCATACTGTGATTCAGGGATGCTCCGGAGTTCCGGAGAATTTGCAAGATTGGATATTTTGTGTGAGGTGACCTTTAAGAGAATAAAATTAAACGAGGTGGGTTGTGCAGGGGGTGGAGTGGGGGACTTGGTGCTGAAGTATGCCGTGTACGGGATTACATCCAATCACATCATATCAAGTGATATCAAAGAGAGAGGGCGACGGTCAGGGTACTCAAGCTCTTTATGCAAAGTTTGTCAGGGACTCACAGGGGCTTACAGTGAATGGGACCGGAAGTGCTAGTAAAAATAGTAACCCTTATAATAGCGGGCGTGGGTATCTTCTTTTCACAATTTGACCGGGGACAAGTTGGGCTTCCTAAGAATATGAGCATTCAATGGCCTTCAATACGTTTAAGAGTGCGAATTCATTGAATTTCATTTTAAGGGTGACCGTACTGTGTGGGACGTTCACAATAAGCAGCATATTCCTAGCACAAAATAAATGCAAGGTGTGGGAGCAGATCTAAAAGCCTTTCTTAAAATACACCTTCGTCGAAGAATATTTTTAATTAAATGACGCTTTCACAATAACCTGCCCATTTGTCGCAGATGTCACATTCCACCTTTACAGATACGGGAGTTTGTCTGAAAGCACTTCTTTAAAAATATCTTCCAAAGAGCCCATATGAAACAGACTTGCCCATGTGACACGTTCACAATGAATACAATATTTTCCATCAGGGTTTTTTCTCGAAGAGAACTTTTTCAAACTCGCCTAAGTCGAAGATCGACGTTTAGTTTAAATCGGGTGTTGTTTGCCGTGTGACTAGTTCACAATAAGAAGTAGGTTTCAAAAATGCAGTATTTACCACTCCTACTTTTGTGAAAGTTTGTCCAAGAGCCTTTTTCCTGACGTGTCTTTGTCCAGACACTTTTTTGGCGAAATCATTTGCGAGGTACGTTCACAATGAACAGCACATTTCGTACACCTAACATTTGACACGCTTACAGAAATAGGATTTTTGCCATAATGCCTTTCTGTATAGACTGGCGAAGAAGGATCCGACGTCGAAGGATCATTTGTGACCCCACTTTGCCACTGACTTGTTCACAATTGGCAGTCCATTAGTCGCAGAGACCGCTTCCACCCTTACAGGCTAGGCGGTTAGCCGGGAGAGTCTTTCCTTAAAAGTGTTTCCGTCAAAGAGCCAGCTTTTGACCTACTTTTCAGAGTGACACATTCACAATGAGCAACTTATTTCTCACAAGAAATATTTGCTTCTCGTACGAGCTGGAGAATTCGGATTCCGTCGTCCTACAGATTTCTGGATAATATAGGCAAAAAAAAAACCTGTCACTGAAAAAAAAAAATGTCCACGACAACACCCCGTCGCAGTCGGTAGGATTCGAACCTACGCTCCCAGAGGGAATCTGATTTCTAGTCAGACGCCTTAACCGCTCGGCCACGACTGCTGATGGTCATCGCCTCTGCCACCAGCAGTCTTTGCCTCCAAGCTTGTGGGTCGATAAATGGCCAGAGAACAGTGACCCAGAAAGTGACCACATTTCAGGACAATTTTCAGAAAATCCAATTTGCGTCATCGTCAACAGCCGCCCATTTCAATTAAACCCATTCCGAGTCGCCCGTCCACAGCCACTCCCGCTCTGCTGTGGCGAGAATAAAATCAAATTGCTTGCACTTAAAGGTCTTCCCATCTCCTCGCGTCCACATCGCCCCCACTTTATTATCCATCATCACACTCTCGCTGAAATATAAAAGGATCCAAGTGTCAATGAATCAGTACCATTGCAAGTCGAAGCGTTGTCGCTGAACTACCATCATTTCATCGCTCCACACACATTGAGTCCCCCGCAACAGCAGCAGCAGCAGCAGCCAAAGGAAAAAAAAACATGAAGCTCACCATCGCAGCCGTGGCCATCTACGTGACCATTGTCCTGGTCAGTCACCAGCCGAACGCAGCCGTGGGACACATTCTCGATCTGCCCCCAGAATTCCTGCACGATTCCTCATCAAATATCCTCGAGTTGGAAGCAGACGCCGCCCTCGGCAAGGGCCACATGATGGAGCTGGACGGCGGCGGCCGGAAGTCGCACCACTGTAGCGTCGAAGTAGAAATGCGAATCCCCGGCAAGTGCAAGTACCTCGGACGTGCCGGTGTCGCATGCATGGCCGGCGACTACATCGACCTCATGAACAAGGACTGCATGATGTAGAGTGGCGCTCTGCACTGGGCCCTCCCTTCCTCCAACGGCCAATCATCTGCCCTCCCCCAGGGGCACTTCTAATCCTTATGTGTTCTCGCGTGTGTGTGTGTGTTCGTGGTAGGCTTGCGTGTACGTACTTATCTTTTCGGGAGTCGCCTGTTTCGCTCGCTTCCTGCGAGGCGGTGCGATAAAACTCTTCAGAATTTAGCACTCTGCTTGGCGTAGTCACTTTTGGTATCGGTGTCGGTTTCGGTTTCGGTTTGCTTTGCTTCTTCCGTGCTGGAATCCTCTGGGAGGCCATGCCGGCGTGTGTGTGTGTGTGTGCGCGGGCTTATTTTTATCGAGTCGTGCCCTCGTCGGAGGCATTTACTCATCGGGTTAGTCGTGTCGTTGTTTTCGTTTATTCCGCCATTTTTTTTTTGTCTTCTGTCTTTTTTATCGCAAATCGTTTCTGGCATCAATTGTACGTGATGGCGTGCACTTGGCGGGCGGCGAGGGGGTGGTAGTCGGTGTGTTTTGGAACGTGTCGGCGCTGCGGTTGATGGCGGCGTCATCGGAGGAGAAGGATGCGTGTGTATCGTGGTTTTATTGTTACGCTGTAGGATTATACTTGTAAGAAGCCAACAATTTAATAAAACAAAATAAAAATTTTATATCTGAAATCAAATGTTTAACGCGTTTTGTCTCTTGAATTGGATGAGGGTGCAATTTTTGTTAACCGACAATCGATTGCTACTGGAGGATGGAGCGGAATTCGTTAGAAAGGATGGCGGCCGTTGTCCTCCTGTCCAATTGTCACAGTGTCTCTGCTGGATAAGGAAAAATGACTTGTGTCTCACTTAATGCTTTAGCTGAAACTGCTGTCTCCTTTTAGCAGGCGATGTACTCGGGTGTTTCCAAATTTTCCAATTGAGTTCTAATTCGATGAAGCTAAGGGTAAGATCATACGAGCTTTTCAAAAAGGATCTTCCCGCCATATTCAACATCAATCTGCTGGAAATTTTGAAAAACATTTCTGACCTCGACACGACACGAGTCCTTAAAAATGCCAAGAGTTAAAAGGCTTTGCAAATTAAGACTCAGTCAAAATTGGAAAATGTATGTTAGATGCTTCCAGCTGCTCAAGCCCTTATGTAATTGATTGAACTGCTTTGGATGTTATCTATAACTCTCGCTCAGAAATCTGTTCGAACCAGAAGAAGTTGTTGGTATGCTTCATGAATCACCGAATGCAAGAAGGCTGAAGCTCTATGTAGTGGACTCGGATAGACTGGAACTGAACGGCTGCTATCAACTGAGGGTCTTCATTGATGGAGTTGCTGAAAAAGCTAAAAGAGGGCACTGTTGGGGAATTTTGTCAAATCAACATAGAATTGTTTGAAATTTGAGTGTGTGACAGACGTAGCACGATCTTCTGCTTTCTTATCAGACTGGCTGTCTGGAGTTTATAGATGTCACCTCTTGATACACGGCAGGCTGAAGAATTTAAATAACACAACAACGGTGTGCGATTTCACGCTGACTCCAGCTTTATTTTGAAGCGGCGGTGGGCTTTTTTTTATAATCTATTCAATACGTGCGGTGTTATTCTGGCAGAAGCGACTCAAATATTGCCCTCGAACTCGTCTAAACCGGTTGGCTTGATGGCGCAGAATAAGGACTCGAGGTAAGCCCAGGCCCAGTTTATGTCAGAAAGCTGCACCAGCCATCAAAGAGGAGTTTTTACATTGAACGCCTGAGCGCACCAGAGAGGCGCAACCACCCTAGGCTACCTACCACCTCCGACAAGAAACCGGTGATATGATAGCTGTGTTTTTGTGCGAGTGTATATACGCTTAATTTATAAGTGCGGCGCTTAATGATTGAACATAAAATCTTGGCAGCACCGACGACATTTATGACATTTGCTAAGCAGTCAGGGGTGTAGTTGTGGAAGGTGATGGTTGACCTTTGACGGTCACAATCTTCGTTTTGTGACTGTGTAGCCTGACCATCACTTTAAAAGCAAAAACACTTAATAATTATAAAATAAAAAAATGTTCATCAAATGAAAAGAATCGTTTGCGAAACCTAAACGAAATGTATAGCAGACACTCTGGATATACCAAAAATTGCATACTTATGGATGCCAAAATAATTAAAAATGATCTAATACATCAACCACACCACATACAGCAACCTAATCAATGAATGAATGAATTCAGGAATGAATACACAGAAATTAACGATTGAAAGCATTGTTTTTATCCGCGCTTATTTCTTAAGCGGCTATAGACATGATGAGTAACTTAAGCGGATATAGGACTCGTTGTTGGTGTATTTTACATGCAAATTGAAAATTAGGCGTGTATACGCTTGCAAAAAAACGCAGCTGATCAGTGTGAGCAGAGGAAACGTGCAACTGACTAGGCAGACCAAAAAGCGCTGCCACGGAAAACAAGAGCACTGCAAGAGGACAACCGGGAAGACGGGAGGAGATGAAACTTCTAGTCTTAAGGAAAATGTCTTTCGGAACATCCTAGTTCGAGGATCAGATCGTTTATCGAAGAGTCAAGGGATATATAGAAAACCGGGGCCGTGTATAAAAAACTGGCTTCGCCGCTGGCTTTAGGCAAGGCACCCAGGCTCCCCGAAACAGTGATGGTAAGCTTGTTACTCACCCTCAGGAAATCGGATGAGTTTAAGCAGCTGCTTAGCGGACTTGACCTGGAGACAGTATCACTCACCCACCTATGACCAGGTACAAGTGGTAGGAACAAAGCCGCAGTCAGATGGCTTGCCATCAGAGCTCTTCAAGACCGGTGGATGTGTTCAGGAGTGTGCCCCAGATCATCTGCAAATTTTGGGAAGATGAAATCGTGCCCGACGACTTGAATATCAGCTCCATGTGTCCCATTCACAATTAAGGCGATCCTTCCTCTTGCAACGACTGTACAGATATATCCCTTCTCAACGTCGCCTACAAGGCCCTATCCAGCATACTGTGTGAACGTCTAAAGCCGTTTTGCAGTGCACTAATCGGCACGTGCAGCTACTGGCTCGCCAAATCGACTATAGGCCAAATCTGCACACTAAGGCAAATACTGGAGAATACCAGTGAGTTTTAAATCAATACGCACCAACTTTTGCGTGGTTTTTGTTTAAATTCATGTGAAAAACAACAAAAGTCGAGTGATATTGCTGGCAGCGTCTCTGGTTATTCTTGGAATCAAGGCGCTGGGGTGCTAAAGAAATTAAGAGGAATTTGGCATAGACATGAGGAATGCGCTTCTGTTTAAAAAGAGATGTACCCTTCTATATTATTCCTTCGTGTAGTTTTCTTGTAAATGACAAGTCGCATTAAAGAGATTGAATTGAACAACAGTAAAGAGTTGTGTTTCATTGGAATCTCGTCACATAGGGTCTAATAAATATCAGCAAAGAATCAGTGGTGGCCGTGGTGTTGTGGGTATGCGCGTAGAATCCTACGCAACTTAACCTCGCTGCCTGGATTCGATTCCCGGCCAGTTTGACCGAAAATAATTTCCATTTTCCCACATCTCTCGAGTCACTGACAATGAATAGAAAAAGCTTCTCAAACTTCTCCGTTCGGAGTCGGGATAAGACTCAAGGTACCTTCCACTCGTGGCGCACGCACTGGTTTGCTGTAGGCCCTGGCCATCTACGGGCTGTAGCGCCGCCACATTACTATTACAATAATGCCTTACTTGTGCGCCGAAATTGTGCCCCGAAATAAATTGAACTGAATCACAACATTGAACGTTTTGACTCCTGTCCAGCTAGCATGTACTAGACGAGTACTAGACACTATAGCTTGTACTAGACAGAGCTTGGTTATATCGAACTTGACCAACTCTCGTCAAAGGAAATCGGTTAACATCGCTCTAAGCCAGAGACCATAACTATAATGGAGTCTCCTTCTTGATTTCGAATGAAAAATTGATATCACTCCGCAGACAATCTTTGCGAACACCTGTTAATTGTGTTCGCTTCAATGACGGCAATTTTGGGAGTGTTGACATAGCTCCTGTTTCAAAAATACATTGACTTTAGCATCACCGAATCGACAGCGGCTATATTGTCTTTGTTTCGCGCCTTTTCTCTTTTTGGCTGTCTGGATTGTGGGTTAAGCATAAGTCTCAGACTGTTTGCAAAATGCACACTGAAGCCATGATGACTGACTGACTGACCTGATATTTGATCGATTTGATATGTTATTCTTTCAGCAGCGCACCGTACCTATTGGGAGTGGTTGTTATTGACAGTCCTTCGATGGACACAGTAACGTATTCGGTTATGAGAAAGCCGATGAACTGGCCAAAACTCAACCACACTCCATAGTTCATCTGCTTTTGGTTAACACATTCCTATTGTCTTAGTTAGGGCAAAGATTACATCACATTTCTTTTTTCCTAAGATGGTCTCGTTAACAAACATTGCAATATCTAGGAATTCCGTGGGAGGTCGCGCATTTATATTGTAAAATAAACAGCAATAATAACAGTTCACTGGTCCTTTTACATTGCCCTAGCTGTAACGGCACAGACGAACCAGAGACCTTGGCTCACCTCCTGCACGCATATTCAGCGCTTGCTAGAGCAAGGCAACGAAGGTAAAATCTCCGAAAGGAACATTGAAGAATCGTTAAAGTTTCTAGCGCCGCACGATGATTCAAGGCTCAATACAACTCTCTTTAAGTGCGTCGTAGTCAAAGATCAACCCTTAGTCCCAATCTGTTGTGCGGTACGTTCAGAATGAGCAGCACATTTCTATCACAGGTCATTTGACACGCACCCAGAAATGGGATTTGTGCCCTAAAGACTTGCTTTATCAAAGAACAGTCTTTTGACCCTTCTCCACTATCTATCAATATCACAGTGGGCTGTCCATTGGGTGGGAGGAAAGCCACTCTTGTAGGCATGGAGGCTTGCCCTAGAGGCTTTCTTTAAGTGTTTCCGTCAAAGAGTCCGATTTAAGTCCACTTTTCGATTGACACGTTGACAATGACTCTTGCGGGCGAGGGTTTCTGCCCTTTTACCGATTTCTGGAAAATGTCGGCAAAAACAAAACAAAGCCACAAGCTTCAGAGCCATTTCAATCAGAGGCGTGCTATCGAATGGCACTCAGTGCTAATTGGATTCATTTAGAACCGCTACCACCCACACACACACTGGTGGCATCACAGTCGTGATCTAAGGATCGGCTGAATTCATAATGTCCTCAGAACTTGGTAGCACTTGAAACACAGAAGATTGACTTGAGATCCACTCCTCTGATCCTCACTGTTCACCAGCAGCGAAGTCTGATTTGAGTTTCTGGTGCCAGGCAAACTTTTATGGTCAGGGCTTCGTCATCTTGATCGTGAGTGATTCAATCCTTCTTCTAGAACCGACTTAGTAACATTCTTGCACATCCTCTAGAACTTACAACAAAATCTTGATATTTTACCCACGTTTTGTTCTAGACCTTGCAGCCCACAGCGTCGTCGGTCTTATCCCAAGGCCGTTCCTTACCCAATCGGGACCTTCAGGCATCTGCTTCACGGAGACTCTCCCGAGGACCTTATGCAGCCGTTCCGTGTAGCATGCCACAAAAATCCTGCCTCGTCTCAAACTACACGCATTTACACTCGTACTGTTAAAAAGGTATTCACGCCCCTTGAGTACGTGCGAATTATAAAAAGAATCACCAAAAAACTGTCATTCCCCGCCTAACCTCAGCCATCTCAAGCAACAGACGACATCTAGTCTAGTCCTGAAAAATTGTTGAATCTCAATACGAACATCTCACGCATCAATAAATCGATCACGTCCAAGGCTGTCTATTCTGGCTGACTGTTCCTCGCAGCAAGCAGTTGCGTCGCATGACACGAGTCGAAGGGACGGGGAGGTCAGCACCATCCAAATAGAATCTCTTCCCATCCCTGCTCCCAAACGCCATCATAATTGCTGATGACACGTACCCATCTCAAAGATGTCATCCCGGGCACTGATAGAAATACACAAAATAATTTGCCTCTCGGCCCCCGCCCACCCTCAGTGCGCCTGTTGTTTGTTCCCTCAGCGGTGTCCTCCGTCAAAGTCTAACGATTAATTAGTTTTCACGATAAATCATTTCCTTCCCGCTGCGAGGTCCTTTCGCATCTCGCGTCCGCTGTGTGCTGCTCCTCAGCCAACGCATGCATGCAGACTGTCAGCGACTGTAATACTGTCGTGTTGAAAGTTTTCTCCATTAAAATTCCATCGATCACGGGTCCATTATCCGGATTCCCAGTGGAGGGCCACCGGCTCTCAGGCAACGCACCCAGTGCCCGGACGGCTGCGTTGGCTGGACGGATGGAGGAGGCGGCTGCGAGGCGGTTGCAACAAGTTTTATTGATTGGAAAAGTTGCCGGGCACACACAAACGCCGGATGTGGCTCATATCGCTGGGACCGGCTGGGAAGCCCTAAAAGTGTCCTCGGAAACGCAATCATCGAACGGAGGCCGTACAGTTGCAATTGCTGACGACCTCTGGCCCCTAATGAGGTCATCAGCGGCCGAACAATCAGTCATCATCCGAAGTCCTTCCGGTACATTGGGTCTCCTTCCTCGTCAACCCTGTGCAATCACGCGTCCACTAGTTCACTGGGGAGGGGCTGGACGTCCTTCGAGGTGGATTCAAATGACAAGCACGCTGGCCGGTGGTGGGACGGTGGCGTCGGTTGTTTTCCTTTTTCTCCCTCTCGATCCGGTGGTTTTCGAAGCAATTCCGTTACTGTCAGAGACACGGAACGGCTGTGCTCTCAAAGCGAAGCGTGTGGCGCGGTGGGAAACTGCTGCGGTCAGCTGGGGATGAACCCTTTAACGATGTTGTAACGATGAAAGCACCCCGTGTTTAGTTGCAGTCACTCCCCGGTCTCGGTGTGTGTTTAGTGTGACGTGAGGGCGGACATTGTCGGGGGTTTTGTTTTCTCAACTGCGGTCCTTTGAGCCTGGACGAGGATGAGGTCAAGTGTGAAGTCGACGTCGGGCGGCGAGGGGCGGTCCTGTTTACAGCTCGAGGACAAATCCAATTTCACAGACGTCCGTGTGTGCTCGTGTGTCCGGCTTTAAATTTGTTCAAGTGAAATGAGCGGACGAAGGGATTATTCCTTAGCCGTTGGATGGTTTGAACTCCAGCACAGCGAGAGAGAGAGAGAGAGAGAGCTGGAGACGGGGGACGGGTGACGGGCGGGGGCGTCCCGATGGATGGCAAATAGTTTTATGCTGATGGCTTGGCCGCATGGGAACCACAAGAGCGAGCGGGTGTTTGCCTTCTAATGTCCGACACGTGTTGGTGATTTGAATCAATATCGTGATTCGAGAATTCTCGGAATTGATTAAATCCCGAGATTGTCTGCTCACTCGACTGGAAAGTTGTGGTCAAATGGGAATGCCAACACATCGGTCCGTTTTATCTGGAACTGGTCAAGGACTCGCGCAAGGGATCTTGGAGCAGTCGACTCAACTCATTTGCACGACCTGCGGGGAATTCCCACCGACAGTTTATCTCTTCTCCTGTTTCGTTCAAGCGCCCTCGTGACTGTCTGCAACTCCACTGCATGCCGACCACGTTGTGGTTGATACACACAGTCCCCACGTAGTGGTTGATACCATTCCTCCTCCACGGGATCGGTGAATGTGATCAGAATATAAAATCGCACCAAACGACGTGCCGTGTCGTTTGCTGTTGCCCAGCGAGCCCCAGACAGTCAACCAGTCAGTGCTGACGATTCGAATTAATAATCCATAACTGATGCGGGCTACACATGGCATCGCGTGCTTCGCCGCCCTCATGCGCGCGATGAAAATTTAATTAAACTCCCTCACGCGGTCCTCATCCTCAGCTCTCGCCGCGGCCGACCAGACACCGAACGGTTGGAAGGACGAGCCGGCGACAACGACGAGGATCCACCGCCAGCTTCATCTCGCTAGAATTATAATTACGTCATAAAATTTGGCAATTACTTCATGATGAGCAGAGACGAGTCCGTCCGTCGGCCGGGTCGACGCCGGGATCCTTTAGTTTTATTATGATACCTCCCGTAATGGATGGAGATAGATGACAGACAGTTGGGTGGGCGTGTGCGGCGGGATAACGGCAGGGATGCCTTGTCAACTGCCGGTTATGAGCGAAAGGATAATTTGCGGCGGGAGTTGTACCCAAGCCGATGATGCTTCCATCATAAAGTACGGTTGCCGGGGAGTGCTTTGGATGTAAATTAGGAATGAATGACATTTTTTTCTGTGTGATCTTCACTCGAGAGGGCAGTGACTTTATGTTTATCTTCAAGGCCGCCGCACATCAACGGAGACTGAATGGCAGCTGGAGGAGTGTTTTGTGGAATCACGCGAAGAGCGGGGGATGACTTGATGGAGGTAGGCTTAGTAGGTGAGGAAGGATAATGGAATGGTTCGTTTTACGAGGCAGCTAGGCGGGATGTAGCTGTGGGATGTGACAGTTCCTGTTTTTGGGCGGAGAGGGGTGGCTTAGGCACGACAGTGGAGGGGTCGTCGGTGGAATCCGAGGCTTCTTGGGAACAGAGTGCGGATAATGACTGAGTTGCACAGTCAAGATGACAAAAAATCAGCGGGATGGGTGATGGAGGGGGTTCTGTGTTGAGTCCAAGGGAAAGAGAAACCAGAGACTTGATTTAGGTCACAAAAGTGACTGAAGAACGTACCTTCTTGAGAGCACTCGTTGTATGCAACGTGGACTGTAGACTGGTGGTGATGCGACGACTTGGGACGTTGCATATATTCGTATGTACCAACTCATCTGTTAGTTAAATTTCAGCAAAATATACCCTCAAGCAGACGTTTCCTGATCGCATACAAGGTCTTCTATGGCGACTTGTGTAAGCACCAGAAACCCAGGCCAGCAGCCCGTTGGTCATTCTCAGCGCATTTGAGCTGCATTGAGCAGCATTTCATGGTAATCATCAGCATTTCATTGTAACTCGCTCGTTCAGGCCAACGAACGCCATCATTGACCAAATATTCAAGTCGATAGATAGACCATTAGGCCGCATAAGATAGTACTTAAAGAGACGAGCAAAATACTGTATTGTCTAGTTTTGGAAGTCCTGCAAATATCCTCCGTCTTTACATAGCACGCTAAGAGAACGCCCGTTGACTTCACGCAGACCCGTGGCTTACAGTGATTAGAGGTTTTTACTTCTCACGTAAACCGCTTGCGTTAATCAGGCGGTTCGACCCAGAATACCCCGTCATTGAGGGGAATCATCTTAGAGGAACATTTCCAAGGATACACCACAAACAAGACGGCAATCTCGGCAAATAAGGTATCTGCCGAGTTAGCAGACAGGTTAAGCGATATCTAAGACTAGGCTAGACAAGCAGGCTTGTCTGGATTAGTGGAGCCCTTAAAACTATTCCCCCTGATGCACTGGAAATTCTCTTGAAACTAACCCCATTAGCTAACCTTAGTAATCAAACAGCAACCAAGTGCGCAGTTAGTCGAATAAAGATAAAATCCTTCACGAACAAAACCTCACCTCGTTACACTTGGACTGCACTGCACCACGACACACAGAGAACAACTTCGAAACCTTGATTCCAGACAGCCCCACGGATGGATGGAGGGGCGCTTTCTCGGAGTGTCTAAGTCTGAACAAATCCGTTCGTCTACCAAATCACTGTAGCGTCTTCCAAGCAGAAGCAATTGCGATTAGCGAAGCCCTGTCCTGGCTAAGGTGGAAGGTGATATCGACCCGCGATATTTGTCTCTTTATTGTCCCTGGCATCGTTCTCTATAGACTCTAATATAGTAATCGACTGCCGCGCATCCCTTAACAAGATATCCCAACAGTTCAGCATTCGCCTGTGGTGGGTGCCAGGGCATAGAGACATCCCGGAAAAACTGCAAAGCTGATGAACTCGCTAAAGGCGCCAATTGATTGCCAGTTGATGGAGATACCTTCAAGTTACTCTCTGTATTCGAAGTAAGCCAATGACAGATGGTTGACAGGCATGAATTGTCAAATCTCAGAACAGATCTTGACCCAAAAAGATCAAGTAGCCCGATCTCTGTAAAGTGATCCGGAATTAGCACGGCAGTGGGAATAATCACTGGACACTGCCTACTAGGTCTTCATGCAAAGAGACTGGGCATATTCGCCAACGACTTTTGCTGAAGCTGCCTACACGAAGAGGAGGAATAAAGCATCCAACACCTCCTCTGCAAGTGTCACCGTCTACTTCTACGACGGTCTAAACGGCCTCAACAAAATACCGGTCCACACACAATTAAGATTTGTTGAGAAAACTGGATATCATAATTAACGGCTCCTTTAATTTGAAACACCCACGTGGCGGTACAATGAGCCTATTTTGGCCCAAGTCCATTAAGACCACTCGCGATTCAAGAGGTGTCTGATCGCAGGGGAGGTCAATCGCGAGGCGTCCATATCTTAAGAAATCAGAAAGAATACGACTTTTCTTCCCGGCTGGCCAGGCACCCACCCGGTCGAGGTCGCTCGTGGGTGGTAAAATCGGTGAAACAATTCCCCGTACTGATGTATGGCACACAAGCCTAGACATTCACCAAAGCGGACAAGGAGATTTTTGGCCACTTGGTGATGAAAGTTCTTCGTATTGTCGTTGGTCCCTTGCGTGGTGATGCTTGGAAGAGGAGACTGAACAACAAAATGTACAACGACATCTGGTAAAACGAGATCGCGTCTCTCGCCTGAGATGGCTTGATCATGGAGAGTGAATGGACACCAATTCAAGTCTTCGACTCCAAACCAGTAGGACAGTGCACAATGCCTCCGTTGGCAGACACCGTGGAATGGGACCTCAATCAAATTAACGTGCGTAGCTGGAAGCAACTAGCACAACATCGTGCTGGATGGAGAGGTAAGTTGTTGGTCGTCTCGGGAATGTCGCACCAACCAAATGGGATGCTTAGCTCGCTTAGATTATTGGAGAAGTAGGAGACAGACAGGAGACAGGAGTTGATGAATGGGCTCCTCCTCCTCTTCATCTCTGTCACTTCTGAAGAAGTCGTTGTGAAGGAGACCCATCCGCGAGGCGTGTGTACCTTCGGCACAGTAGCCTTTTATAACGCCGATTAGAGGCCTTAATTGGCAGGCGTGTTAACAATCAATGGCATGGACTCATCGGCTCATGGCAAGATTCACGCTCAATCGAAATGTAACAAAAATGGAACTTTGAACATTGAGTCCCTGTCACAAAAGAGCACGCCCTTTAAGATACACCTCCGAAAAGATAATATCCCACGTCACTCGAGAATCCACACAAAACTCTAAAAACCCAAATGGCCCACGATTGACCTTTCACGCAATGCCCATGTCCACGTTGTTATGCAGGCGTTTAAGACGGAGAAAGCCACGTCCCCAATCCCTCTCCGAATCTGGACACCGGTTCACTTACAAACGACCACAATGCTCCAAAGCCACTTTGCCGCCACGCATCTCAGTCCCACGCCCAGCTGGAATGAATGTCATCGTTATGGTCTTTCTCCCATAATCATGTTAAGCCTCCGGGCCTTCCTACTTCCAAATTTAACTACCCAGGCTTAGCCGTGATGTTCGACTAATCCCACCGAGAGCATAGATTGCCCATTCTGGATGCGATACGTGCACGCATCCATCTCGTCCTTAATTCGCTAATTAATCGCAACGACGACGGCGAAGTGAGGGAACAAAAACAAGGAAAAGGAAAGGAACATAAAATCCGTAAAATTAGTTATCGACTAATTTATTGAGATTACGGCGCGGGCGTCCCATTTGGTTTTCCGGCCAAATGACCTAAGCCTTGCGACGACCAATTGAATCATTTGTCTTCGTCAGTGCAGAGCCAACTGGCCCTCGCCTCCCTCGTCGGCGGTTCGCCCGCCCGTCGTCCTTTCGATTTTGTCAAATGAAGAACACCCCACCCGACAGATAGTTGCAAACCACGAAAGAACGAAACAAAACAAACGAACGCCAATTGGACCAACAATCAATTTCGCCTTCGAGCGCCCTCCGGTGGGGGTATTGATTTCAACCAACCGAAGGATAACACACCGGCATATGCAAAGGAGGATACGATTACTTATTCCGGTCTTCCGTCCCGATCGGAACTCTAAACAAACGTCAAGCGATAAATTGCTTCTCGCTCCTGATGTAGTGCGATTGCAGATCCTGCACGGGCCAGATGAGGTCCTGTAAACCTCTCTGGCGGAGGGGAGGGAGGGAGGTAGCCGGGAGGAAGAAGCATCGAATTTAATATCGTTAAAGGCCATTAGTTTGGGCACTTGCTTGATTAACATTCCAGTTTGCTGCCGGACGGGGGTCAGGACAGGGTTCGCGATTCACTACAATGCCATTCGTATGCAAATTTTAATTTGCTCGGGTGGGGGCGCGCCCTGATGCCCTTCTTTGTATCCTTTTTCGGCGGCTCTTAGCGCAGAAGTTTTCGTATTAATTTCGCTTCAACTTGCGTCATCTGGTCGCGCTGACCGAGGCAGCAGCACAAGCGGCGGCGGCGTTGGCGGGAGCAAATTGGCCAAAAAGCTCGATGGCAGGACACTGTCGAGGACGAGTTGAATTTAAAAAAAAAACTAAATAAGAACTCTTTCCTCGTCGTCCTCCTCGAAGAGCGCAGCAGGAGACGTTTGTATTCATGTCGTGCAGTTGATTTACCGCGTCTTTCCGCGCAAAAGCCACCACGATGGGTGGGGCGCACTGTGGAATGAATTTATTCTAAGTGCTGCTGCTGGTGTGCGGCGGCGGAGGTGGAGGTGACAGAGCTGCAAGGGAAATTTATGAGTTGCACTTGTGACAGAACTCTGTGGCAAAGGAATTTGAATTGCAAATGGGCGCAGTTTTTGGGTTAAGCTAGGGAGTGTCTTCGCTCCGATGGAGCGTCACGGGGACAAACAGGAGCAGAGTTATGTGAGGGTTGAGCATCTGTTGAGCAAAGTTAATCTTGTCTGTCTTAATCGGAGTTTTTGAGTAGAGTGGGAGTTTGAGTGGGAGCAACTGAAGGGGGGTACTTGCATTTCCAATGCAATGGAAGAACAAGGAGGGCAAGGATCTATGGATGCAAACTCCCCTAGGTGAATGAAATTCCGATGACAGTGGAATCAGGCGTTCATTGAGGGGATTAGAATGGCAACAAGAAACATACCCATCTTCTCGAATTTATTTACAAGAATTCATCTGGAGTGCCTCAAGATAGCCATCTTGGTCCACTCTTTGAGACTTTAGCTGAAGTGCCACAGGGTAACCATCTTGGTCCACTCTTTGAGACTTCTTCTGGAGTGCCACAAGACAGCCATCTTGGTCAAATCGTTGAGACTTCATCTGTAATGCCACAGGGTAACCATCTTGGTCCACTCTTTGAGACTTCATCTGGAGTGCCACAAGACAGCCACCTTGGTAAAATCGTTGAGACTTCATCTGTAATGCCACAGGGTAACCATCTTGGTCCACTTTTTGAGACTTGATCTGGAGTGAAATAAGACAGCCATCTTGGTCCACTCTTTAAGACTTCATCTGGAATGCCACAGGGTAACCATCTTGGTCCACTCTTCGAGACTTGATCTGGAGTGCCATAAGACAGACATCTTGGTCCACTCTTTGAGACTTGCTCTGGAGTGCCATAGGGTAACCATCTTGCTTTTAAGTTTTGATATTTTTCATGTTAACAACACTGGATGAACTGTACTATCATCATTCGCTGTAACTGTAGCAACGTCTTTATATTTGCTGGCCATTGAATCCTACTACACGAGTAATCACGCCTTTCCATGCGACTCCATCGGATGACTTCAGACGACCTCAAGTATGAGCCGTTTACCTGAAAACTTTCAAGGGTAGTCTTGCCATAATTAAGCCCACACTGGGTGCATTTGCTTAACGGACACATCCCTTTGATTTCGCTGTTCTTTGAGCCCCCGTCCAATCAGTCAGAAATGTAAATTTCGCCGTGATTTCCTTTGAAGCGCTTTCGAGTGTTAAATTGTGTCTCCCGACGACTAATTGGAATCGTTCAGACGACGAGGTTAATTAGTTCTTTATGCAATTCATTGATTGGTTGACGGCCACTAATTGACGATTCGTGAACTTTTGGCTTAATTTGTCGGTGAGGTGGTGAAAGGAAGAAGATGGAGATGGTGGAGAACAAGGACATGCTCTGACTGGAAACTAAGTCCTGTGGGTCCGATGAATTTGACAGATTATGACGATTTTTTAGAGACCTCATGGTGAAACTGTGCGTCCTTCCCTTGATTAGTCCGTGAAAGGCTTCAAGGGGACAAGAGAAGTAGGAGTTGGATGAATCTCTGTGGTTTTTCTTCAGACCCAAACGGCCTTGCACTATCCTTGGTCCACGCTTGACTTGTAAGCGCATTACACGAGGATTACAAATGATTCTTCCCCTCAAACGACTCAAACTGCAACAGAAACTACCCTTTTGAGCGAAAGAAAGAGTGCCCAAGGATGGGGTGAACAGAGAAGTAATCGTCTTTGGATCGCGAATGGGAAAGGCCGTTGATTTGCTCGTGGTTTTCTTTAATACTTCATTCCTGTCGGCGTCTTTTTTGGTGAGTAAGGTGCTTACTTCGATATGAGATCTGACGTTCTTACTGATTCAATAACCGCTCCCTTGATTCACGGGCACCGGAATGCCTAGAGGCTTACGACACTGTCGATCCAATTCTCGTTGACCCCTGGTGAAAGGCACTTGCCATAAACTACATCCAACAGTTCATCTGTCCTTGGGTAGCTGCTCGTCCTGGAATGCCTCCCTAGACAAATAAGTGGGAAAACTGCAGGCAAACAATTTAGTTGTGGTCCACAAATTTGCTGCAGCCTTCTTGGTTGTTAAAGTCTTGTATGTAAGCGTGGCACCTCTTAGATAGACAAGAGGGACTGTTATCGCAACCTTATTACACAAGAGAGACGTCGATTCATTTATGAGTCCACGGAGGTTGATATATTCTACTCCAGACAAGTCATCTATCTCAGCGAAGATCTGCATCCCAAGCAACAGGCTTCTTTTTTTGCTTGGGCTGGACATATGTTGGACAGAGTCTATTTCTTAATCATGTCTGCAGCTTCTGCAAAAGTCGTTGTGCAGTAGTTCTAGCGTGAGAAAATCACACACGAACACATTACCAAAGGTGTTCTCATTTTGTTGGCGTAGGTAGGGTTGATACGGCAGTTGGATGATGATCTGCCAAAAGACTGCAAATTGACGATGAAATGATGATGTGGAGTATTCTGAGACCACACGGCGTATGTGAAATATTCTGAGACCGCACGGCGTGTGTGGAGTACAGTGAGACCACACGGCGTATGTGGAATATTCTGAGACCACACGGTGTGTGTGGAGTGTTTTGGACCACATGGCGTGTGTGGAGTAAACAGAGACCACAAGGCGTATGTGGAATATTCTGAGACCACATGGCGTGTGTGGAGTAAACAGAGACCACACGGCGTGTGTGGAGTAAACAGAGACCACACGGCGTATGTGGAATATTCTCAGACCGCACGGCGTATGTGGAGTACAGTGAGACCACACGGCGTGTGTGGAGCATTCTGAGACCACACGGCGTATGTGGAATATTGTGGGACTACACGGCGTGTGTAGAGTATTCTGAGACCACACGGCGTGTGTGGAGTATACTGAGACCACACGGCGTATGTGGAATATTCTGAGACCACACGGCGTGTGTGGAGTATTCTGAGACCACACGGCGTGTGTGGAATATTGTGGGACCACACGGCGTGTGTGGAGTATTTTGAGAACACACGGCGTGTGTGGAATATTCTGAGACCATACGGCGTGTGTGGAGTACAGTGAGACCACACGGCGTATGTGGAATATTCTGAGACCACACGGCGTATGTGGAATATTCTCAGACCGCACGGCGTGTGTGGAGTACAGTGAGACCACACGGCGTATGTGGAGCATTCGGAGACCACACGGCGTATGTGGAATATTGTGGGACCACACGGCGTGTGTGGAGTATTCTGAGACCACACGGCGTGTGTGGAGTAAACAGAGACCACACGGCGTATGTGGAATATTCTCAGACCGCACGGCGTGTGTGGAGTACTCTGAGACCACACGGCGTATGTGGAGTACAGTGAGACCACACGGCGTGTGTGGAGTATTCTGAGACCACACGGTGTGTGTGGAGTATTCTGGACCACACGGCGTATGTGGAATATTCTCAGACCGCACGGCGTGTGTGGAGTACTCTGAGACCACACGGCGTATGTGGAGTACAGTGAGACCACACGGCGTGTGTGGAGCATTCTGAGACCACACGGCGTATGTGGAATATTGTGGGACCACACGGCGTGTGTGGAGTATTCTGAGACCACACGGCGTGTGTGGAGTAAACAGAGACCACACGGCGTATGTGGAATATTCTCAGACCGCACGGCGTGTGTGGAGTACTCTGAGACCACACGGCGTATGTGGAGTACAGTGAGACCACACGGCGTGTGTGGAGCATTCTGAGACCACACGGCGTATGTGGAATATTGTGGAACCACACGGCGTGTGTGGAGTATTCTGAGACCACACGGTGTGTGTGGAGTATTCTGGACCACACGGCGTATGTGGAATATTCTGAGACCACATGGCGTGTGTGGAGTAAACAGAGACCACAAGGCGTATGTGGAATATTCTGAGACCACATGGCGTGTGTGGAGTAAACAGAGACCACACGGCGTGTGTGGAGTAAACAGAGACCACACGGCGTATGTGGAATATTCTCAGACCGCACGGCGTGTGTGGAGTACTCTGAGACCACACGGCGTATGTGGAGTACAGTGAGACCACACGGTGTGTGTGGAGTATTCTGGACCACACGGCGTATGTGGAATATTCTGAGACCACACGGCGTATGTGGAATATTCTCAGACCGCACGGCGTGTGTGGAGTACAGTGAGACCACACGGCGTGTGTGGAATATTCTGAGACCACACGGCGTGTGTGGAATATTCTGAGACCATACGGCGTGTGTGGAGTACAGTGAGACCACACGGCGTATGTGGAATATACTGAGACCACACGGTGTGTGTGGAGTATTCTGGACCACACGGCGTGTGTGGAGCATTCGGAGACCACACGGCGTATGTGGAATATTCTGAGACCACACGGCGTATGTGGAATATTCTGAGACCACACGGCGTATGTGGAATATTCTCAGACCGCACGGCGTGTGTGGAATATTCTGAGACCACACGGCGTGTGTGGAATATTCTGAGACCATACGGCGTGTGTGGAGTACAGTGAGACCACACGGCGTGTGTGGAGCATTCTGAGACCACACGGCGTATGTGGAGTAAACAGAGACCACACGGCGTATGTGGAATATTCTCAGACCGCACGGCGTGTGTGGAGCATTCTGAGACCACACGGCGTATGTGGAATATTGTGGGACTACACGGCGTGTGTAGAGTATTCTGAGACCACACGGCGTGTGTGGAGTACAGTGAGACCACACGGCGTGTGTGGAGCATTCTGAGACCACACGGCGTATGTGGAATATTGTGGGACCACACGGCGTGTGTGGAGTATTCTGGACCACACGGCGTATGTGGAATATTCTGAGACCACACGGCGTATGTGGAATATTCTCAGACCGCACGGCGTGTGTGGAGTACAGTGAGACCACACGGCGTGTGTGGAATATTCTGAGACCACACGGCGTGTGTGGAATATTCTGAGACCATACGGCGTGTGTGGAGTACAGTGAGACCACACGGCGTATGTGGAATATACTGAGACCACACGGTGTGTGTGGAGTATTCTGGACCACACGGCGTGTGTGGAGCATTCGGAGACCACACGGCGTATGTGGAATATTCTGAGACCACACGGCGTATGTGGAATATTCTGAGACCACACGGCGTATGTGGAATATTCTCAGACCGCACGGCGTGTGTGGAATATTCTGAGACCACACGGCGTGTGTGGAATATTCTGAGACCATACGGCGTGTGTGGAGTACAGTGAGACCACACGGCGTGTGTGGAGCATTCTGAGACCACACGGCGTATGTGGAGTAAACAGAGACCACACGGCGTATGTGGAATATTCTCAGACCGCACGGCGTGTGTGGAGCATTCTGAGACCACACGGCGTATGTGGAATATTGTGGGACTACACGGCGTGTGTAGAGTATTCTGAGACCACACGGCGTGTGTGGAGTACAGTGAGACCACACGGCGTGTGTGGAGCATTCTGAGACCACACGGCGTATGTGGAATATTGTGGGACCACACGGCGTGTGTGGAGTATTCTGGACCACATGGCGTATGTGGAATATTCTGAGACTACACAGCGTGTGTGGAGTATACTGAGACCACATGGCGTATGTGGAATATTCTGAGACTACACGGCGTGTGTGGAGTATACTGAGACCACACGGCGTATGTGGAATATTGTGGGACCACACGGCGTGTGTGGAGTATTCTGAGACCACACGGCGTATGTGGAATATTCTGAGACCGCACGGCGTGTGTGGAGTATTCTGGACCACACGGCGTATGTGGAATATTCTGAGACCACACGGCGTATGTGGAATATTCTGAGACTACACGGCGTGTGTGGAGTATACTGAGACCACATGGCGTGTGTGGAGTAAACAGAGACCACACGGCGTATGTGGAATATTCTGAGACTACACGGCGTGTGTGGAGTATTCTGGACCACACGGCGTATGTGGAATATTCTGAGACCACACGGCGTATGTGGAATATTCTGAGACTACACGGCGTGTGTGGAGTACAGTGAGACCACACGGCGTGTGTGGAATATTCTCAGACCGCACGGCATGTGTGGAATATTCTGAGACCACACGGCGTGTGTGGAGTATACTGAGACCACATGGCGTGTGTGAAATAAACAGAGACCACACGGCGTATGTGGAATATTCTGAGACCACACGGCGTATGTGGAATATTCTGAGACCGCACGGCGTTTGTGGAATATTCTGAGACTACACGGCGTGTGTGGAGTATACTGAGACCACATGGCGTGTGTGGAGTAAACAGAGACCACACGGCGTATGTGGAATATTGTGGGACCACACGGCGTGTGTGGAGTATTCTGGACCACATGGCGTATGTGGAATATTCTGAGACTACACGGCGTGTGTGGAGTATACTGAGACCACATGGCGTGTGTGGAGTAAACAGAGACCACACGGCGTATGTGGAATATTCTGAGACCGCACGGCGTGTGTGGAGTACAGTGAGACCACACGGCGTGTGTGGAATATTCTCAGACCGCACGGCATGTGTGGAATATTCTGAGACCACACGGCGTGTGTGGAGTATACTGAGACCACATGGCGTGTGTGAAATAAACAGAGACCACACGGCGTATGTGGAATATTCTGAGACCACACGGCGTATGTGGAATATTCTGAGACCGCACGGCGTGTGTGGAGTATTCTGAGACTACACGGCGTGTGTGGAGTATACTGAGACCACATGGCGTGTGTGAAATAAACAGAGATCACACGGCGTATGTGGAATATTCTGAGACCACACGGCGTATGTGGAATATTCTGAGACCACACGGCGTGTGTGGAATATTCTCAGACCGCACGGCGTGTGTGGAGTACTCTGAGACCACACGGCGTATGTGGAGTACAGTGAGACCACACGGCGTGTGTGGAGCATTCTGAGACCACACGGCGTATGTGGAATATTGTGGGACTACACGGCGTGTGTAGAGTATTCTGAGACCACACGGCGTGTGTGGAGTACAGTGAGACCACACGGCGTGTGTGGAGCATTCGGAGACCACACGGCGTGTGTGGAATATTGTGGGACCACACGGCGTGTGTGGAGTATTTTGAGAACACACGGCGTATGTGGAATATTCTGAGACCACACGGCGTGTGTGGAATATTCTGAGACCATACGGCGTGTGTGGAGTACAGTGAGACCACACGGCGTATGTGGAATATTCTGAGACCACACGGCGTGTGTGGAGTACAGTGAGACCACACGGCGTATGTCGAATATTCTGAGACTACACGGCGTGTGTGGAGTATTCCGGACCACACGGCGTATGTGGAATATTCTGAGACCACACGGCGTGTGTGGAGTATACTGAGACCACACGGCGTATGTGGAATATTCTGAGACCACACGGCGTGTGTGGAGTATTCTGAGACCACACGGCGTGTGTGGAATATTGTGGGACCACACGGCGTGTGTGGAGTATTCTGAGACCACACGGCGTATGTGGAATATTCTGAGACCGCACGGCGTGTGTGGAGTATTCTGGACCACATGGCGTATGTGGAATATTCTGAGACTACACGGCGTGTGTGGAGTATACTGAGACCACATGGCGTGTGTGGAGTAAACAGAGACCACACGGCGTATGTGGAATATTCTGAGACCGCACGGCGTGTGTGGAGTATTCCGGACCACACGGCGTATGTGGAATATTCTGAGACTACACGGCGTGTGTGGAGTATACTGAGACCACATGGCGTGTGTGGAGCATTCGGAGACCACACGGCGTATGTGGAATATTGTGGGACCACACGGCGTGTGTGGAGTATTCTGAGACCACACGGCGTGTGTGGAGTATTCTGAGACCACACGGCGTGTGTGGAGTACAGTGAGACCACACGGCGTATGTCGAATATTCTAAGACTACACGGCGTGTGTGGAGTATTCCGGACCACACGGCGTATGTGGAATATTCTGAGACCACACGGCGTGTGTGGAGTATTCTGAGACCACACGGCGTATGTGGAATATTCTGAGACCGCACGGCGTGTGTGGAGTATTCTGGACCACATGGCGTATGTGGAATATTCTGAGACTACACGGCGTGTGTGGAGTATACTGAGACCACATGGCGTGTGTGGAGTAAACAGAGACCACACGGCGTATGTGGAATATTCTGAGACCACACGGCGTATGTGGAATATTGTGGGACCACACGGCGTGTGTGGAGTATTCTGAGACCACACGGCGTGTGTGGAGTATTCTGAGACCACACGGCGTGTGTGGAGTACAGTGAGACCACACGGCGTATGTCGAATATTCTAAGACTACACGGCGTGTGTGGAGTATTCCGGACCACACGGCGTATGTGGAATATTCTGAGACCACACGGCGTGTGTGGAGTATTCTGAGACCACACGGCGTATGTGGAATATTCTGAGACCGCACGGCGTGTGTGGAGTATTCTGGACCACATGGCGTGTGTGGAGTACAGTGAGACCACACGGCGTATGTCGAATATTCTAAGACTACACGGCGTGTGTGGAGTATTCCGGACCACACGGCGTATGTGGAATATTCTGAGACCACACGGCGTGTGTGGAGTATTCTGAGACCACACGGCGTATGTGGAATATTCTGAGACCGCACGGCGTGTGTGGAGTATTCTGGACCACATGGCGTATGTGGAATATTCTGAGACTACACGGCGTGTGTGGAGTATACTGAGACCACATGGCGTGTGTGGAGTAAACAGAGACCACACGGCGTATGTGGAATATTCTGAGACCACACGGCGTATGTGGAATATTCTGAGACCGCACGGCGTGTGTGGAGTATTCTGGACCACACGGCGTGTGTTGAGTATACTGAGACCACACGGCGTATGTGGAATATTCTGAGACCACACGGCGTGTGTGGAATATTCTCAGACCGCACGGCGTGTGTGGAGTACTCTGAGACCACACGGCGTATGTGGAGTACAGTGAGACCACACGGCGTGTGTGGAGCATTCGGAGACCACACGGCGTATGTGGAATATTGTGGGACCACACGGCGTGTGTGGAGTATTTTGAGAACACACGGCGTATGTGGAATATTCTGAGACCACACGGCGTGTGTGGAATATTCTGAGACCATAGGGCGTGTGTGGAGTAAACAGAGACCACACGGCGTATGTGGAATATTCTGAGACCACACGGTGTGTGTGGAGTATTCTGGACCACACGGCGTATGTGAAATATTCTGAGACCACACGGCGTATGTGGAATATTCTCAGACCGCACGGCGTGTGTGGAGTACTCTGAGACCACACGGCGTATGTGGAGTACAGTGAGACCACACGGCGTGTGTGGAGCATTCTGAGACCACACGGCGTATGTGGAATATTGTGGGACTACACGGCGTGTGTAGAGTATTCTGAGACCACACGGCGTGTGTGGAGTGAAGTGAGACCACACGGCGTGTGTGGAGCATTCTGAGACCACACGGCGTATGTGGAATATTGTGGGACCACACGGCGTGTGTGGAGTATTCTGAGACCACACGGCGTGTGTGGAGTATTCTGAGACCACACGGCGTGTGTGGAGTACAGTGAGACCACACGGCGTATGTCGAATATTCTAAGACTACACGGCGTGTGTGGAGTATTCCGGACCACACGGCGTATGTGGAATATTCTGAGACCACACGGCGTGTGTGGAGTATTCTGAGACCACACGGCGTATGTGGAATATTCTGAGACCGCACGGCGTGTGTGGAGTATTCTGGACCACATGGCGTATGTGGAATATTCTGAGACTACACGGCGTGTGTGGAGTATACTGAGACCACATGGCGTGTGTGGAGTAAACAGAGACCACACGGCGTATGTGGAATATTCTGAGACCACACGGCGTGTGTGGAGTGAAGTGAGACCACACGGCGTGTGTGGAGCATTCTGAGACCACACGGCGTATGTGGAATATTGTGGGACCACACGGCGTGTGTGGAGTATTCTGAGACCACACGGCGTGTGTGGAGTATTCTGAGACCACACGGCGTGTGTGGAGTACAGTGAGACCACACGGCGTATGTCGAATATTCTAAGACTACACGGCGTGTGTGGAGTATTCCGGACCACACGGCGTATGTGGAATATTCTGAGACCACACGGCGTGTGTGGAGTATTCTGAGACCACACGGCGTATGTGGAATATTGTGGGACCACACGGCGTGTGTGGAGTATTCTGAGACCACACGGCGTGTGTGGAGTATTCTGAGACCACACGGCGTGTGTGGAGTACAGTGAGACCACACGGCGTATGTCGAATATTCTAAGACTACACGGCGTGTGTGGAGTATTCCGGACCACACGGCGTATGTGGAATATTCTGAGACCACACGGCGTGTGTGGAGTATTCTGAGACCACACGGCGTATGTGGAATATTCTGAGACCGCACGGCGTGTGTGGAGTATTCTGGACCACATGGCGTATGTGGAATATTCTGAGACTACACGGCGTGTGTGGAGTATACTGAGACCACATGGCGTGTGTGGAGTAAACAGAGACCACACGGCGTATGTGGAATATTCTGAGACCACACGGCGTATGTGGAATATTCTGAGACCGCACGGCGTGTGTGGAGTATTCTGGACCACACGGCGTGTGTTGAGTATACTGAGACCACACGGCGTATGTGGAATATTCTGAGACCACACGGCGTGTGTGGAATATTCTCAGACCGCACGGCGTGTGTGGAGTACTCTGAGACCACACGGCGTATGTGGAGTACAGTGAGACCACACGGCGTGTGTGGAGCATTCGGAGACCACACGGCGTATGTGGAATATTGTGGGACCACACGGCGTGTGTGGAGTATTTTGAGAACACACGGCGTATGTGGAATATTCTGAGACCACACGGCGTGTGTGGAATATTCTGAGACCATACGGCGTGTGTGGAGTAAACAGAGACCACACGGCGTATGTGGAATATTCTGAGACCACACGGTGTGTGTGGAGTATTCTGGACCACACGGCGTATGTGAAATATTCTGAGACCACACGGCGTATGTGGAATATTCTCAGACCGCACGGCGTGTGTGGAGTACTCTGAGACCACACGGCGTATGTGGAGTACAGTGAGACCACACGGCGTGTGTGGAGCATTCTGAGACCACACGGCGTATGTGGAATATTGTGGGACTACACGGCGTGTGTAGAGTATTCTGAGACCACACGGCGTGTGTGGAGTGAAGTGAGACCACACGGCGTGTGTGGAGCATTCTGAGACCACACGGCGTATGTGGAATATTGTGGGACCACACGGCGTGTGTGGAGTATTCTGAGACCACACGGCGTGTGTGGAGTATTCTGAGACCACACGGCGTGTGTGGAGTACAGTGAGACCACACGGCGTATGTCGAATATTCTAAGACTACACGGCGTGTGTGGAGTATTCCGGACCACACGGCGTATGTGGAATATTCTGAGACCACACGGCGTGTGTGGAGTGTACTGAGACCACACGGCGTATGTGGAATATTCTGAGACCACACGGCGTGTGTGGAGTATTCTGAGACCACACGGCGTGTGTGGAATATTGTGGGACCACACGGCGTGTGTGGAGTATTTTGAGAACACACGGCGTGTGTGGAGTATACTGAGACCACACGGCGTATGTGGAATATTCTGAGACCACACGGCGTGTGTGGAGTACAGTGAGACCACACGGCGTATGTCGAATATTCTAAGACTACACGGCGTGTGTGGAGTATTCCGGACCACACGGCGTATGTGGAATATTCTGAGACCACACGGCGTGTGTGGAGTGTACTGAGACCACACGGCGTATGTGGAATATTCTGAGACCACACGGCGTGTGTGGAGTATTCTGAGACCACACGGCGTATGTGGAATATTCTGAGACCGCACGGCGTGTGTGGAGTATTCTGGACCACATGGCGTATGTGGAATATTCTGAGACTACACGGCGTGTGTGGAGTATACTGAGACCACATGGCGTGTGTGGAGTAAACAGAGACCACACGGCGTATGTGGAATATTCTGAGACCACACGGCGTATGTGGAATATTCTGAGACCGCACGGCGTGTGTGGAGTATTCTGGACCACACGGCGTGTGTTGAGTATACTGAGACCACACGGCGTATGTGGAATATTCTGAGACCACACGGCGTGTGTGGAATATTCTCAGACCGCACGGCGTGTGTGGAGTACTCTGAGACCACACGGCGTATGTGGAGTACAGTGAGACCACACGGCGTGTGTGGAGCATTCGGAGACCACACGGCGTATGTGGAATATTGTGGGACCACACGGCGTGTGTGGAGTATTTTGAGAACACACGGCGTATGTGGAATATTCTGAGACCACACGGCGTGTGTGGAATATTCTGAGACCATACGGCGTGTGTGGAGTAAACAGAGACCACACGGCGTATGTGGAATATTCTGAGACCACACGGTGTGTGTGGAGTATTCTGGACCACACGGCGTATGTGAAATATTCTGAGACCACACGGCGTATGTGGAGTGAAGTGAGACCACACGGCGTGTGTGGAGCATTCTGAGACCACACGGCGTATGTGGAATATTGTGGGACTACACGGCGTGTGTAGAGTATTCTGAGACCACACGGCGTGTGTGGAGTATTCTGAGACCACACGGCGTGTGTGGAATATTCTCAGACCGCACGGCGTGTGTGGAGTACTCTGAGACCACACGGCGTATGTGGAGTACAGTGAGACCACACGGCGTGTGTGGAGCATTCGGAGACCACACGGCGTATGTGGAATATTGTGGGACCACACGGCGTGTGTTGAGTATACTGAGACCACACGGCGTATGTGGAATATTCTGAGACCACACGGCGTGTGTGGAATATTCTCAGACCGCACGGCGTGTGTGGAGTACTCTGAGACCACACGGCGTATGTGGAGTACAGTGAGACCACACGGCGTGTGTGGAGCATTCGGAGACCACACGGCGTATGTGGAATATTATGGGACCACACGGCGTGTGTTGAGTATACTGAGACCACACGGCGTATGTGGAATATTCTGAGACCACACGGCGTGTGTGGAATATTCTCAGACCGCACGGCGTGTGTGGAGTACTCTGAGACCACACGGCGTATGTGGAGTACAGTGAGACCACACGGCGTGTGTGGAGCATTCGGAGACCACACGGCGTATGTGGAATATTGTGGGACCACACGGCGTGTGTGGAGTATTTTGAGAACACACGGCGTATGTGGAATATTCTGAGACCACACGGCGTGTGTGGAATATTCTGAGACCATACGGCGTGTGTGGAGTAAACAGAGACCACACGGCGTATGTGGAATATTCTGAGACCACACGGTGTGTGTGGAGTATTCTGGACCACACGGCGTATGTGAAATATTCTGAGACCACACGGCGTATGTGGAGTGAAGTGAGACCACACGGCGTGTGTGGAGCATTCTGAGACCACACGGCGTATGTGGAATATTGTGGGACTACACGGCGTGTGTAGAGTATTCTGAGACCACACGGCGTGTGTGGAGTGAAGTGAGACCACACGGCGTGTGTGGAGCATTCTGAGACCACACGGCGTATGTGGAATATTGTGGGACCACACGGCGTGTGTGGAGTATTCTGAGACCACACGGCGTGTGTGGAGTATTCTGAGACCACACGGCGTGTGTGGAGTACAGTGAGACCACACGGCGTATGTCGAATATTCTAAGACTACACGGCGTGTGTGGAGTATTCCGGACCACATGGCGTATGTGGAATATTCTGAGACTACACGGCGTGTGTGGAGTATACTGAGACCACATGGCGTGTGTGGAGTAAACAGAGACCACACGGCGTATGTGGAATATTCTGAGACCACACGGCGTATGTGGAATATTCTGAGACCGCACGGCGTGTGTGGAGTATTCTGAGACCATACGGCGTGTGTGGAGTAAACAGAGACCACACGGCGTATGTGGAATATTCTGAGACCACACGGTGTGTGTGGAGTATTCTGGACCACACGGCGTATGTGAAATATTCTGAGACCACACGGCGTATGTGGAGTGAAGTGAGACCACACGGCGTGTGTGGAGCATTCTGAGACCACACGGCGTATGTGGAATATTGTGGGACTACACGGCGTGTGTAGAGTATTCTGAGACCACACGGCGTGTGTGGAGTGAAGTGAGACCACACGGCGTGTGTGGAGCATTCTGAGACCACACGGCGTATGTGGAATATTGTGGGACCACACGGCGTGTGTGGAGTATTCTGAGACCACACGGCGTGTGTGGAGTATTCTGAGACCACACGGCGTGTGTGGAGTACAGTGAGACCACACGGCGTATGTCGAATATTCTAAGACTACACGGCGTGTGTGGAGTATTCCGGACCACATGGCGTATGTGGAATATTCTGAGACTACACGGCGTGTGTGGAGTATACTGAGACCACATGGCGTGTGTGGAGTAAACAGAGACCACACGGCGTATGTGGAATATTCTGAGACCACACGGCGTGTGTGGAGTGTACTGAGACCACACGGCGTATGTGGAATATTCTGAGACCACACGGCGTGTGTGGAGTATTCTGAGACCACACGGCGTATGTGGAATATTCTGAGACCGCACGGCGTGTGTGGAGTATTCTGGACCACATGGCGTATGTGGAATATTCTGAGACTACACGGCGTGTGTGGAGTAAACAGAGACCACACGGCGTGTGTGGAGTATTCTGAGACCACACGGCGTATGTGGAATATTCTGAGACCGCACGGCGTGTGTGGAGTATTCTGGACCACATGGCGTATGTGGAATATTCTGAGACCACATGGCGTGTGTGGAGTAAACAGAGACCACACGGCGTATGTGGAATATTCTGAGACCACACGGCGTATGTGGAATATTCTGAGACCGCACGGCGTGTGTGGAGTATTCTGGACCACACGGCGTGTGTTGAGTATACTGAGACCACACGGCGTATGTGGAATATTCTGAGACCACACGGCGTGTGTGGAATATTCTCAGACCGCACGGCGTGTGTGGAGTACTCTGAGACCACACGGCGTATGTGGAGTACAGTGAGACCACACGGCGTGTGTGGAGCATTCGGAGACCACACGGCGTATGTGGAATATTGTGGGACCACACGGCGTGTGTGGAGTATTTTGAGAACACACGGCGTATGTGGAATATTCTGAGACCACACGGCGTGTGTGGAATATTCTGAGACCATACGGCGTGTGTGGAGTAAACAGAGACCACACGGCGTATGTGGAATATTCTGAGACCACACGGTGTGTGTGGAGTATTCTGGACCACACGGCGTATGTGAAATATTCTGAGACCACACGGCGTATGTGGAATATTCTCAGACCGCACGGCGTGTGTGGAGTACTCTGAGACCACACGGCGTATGTGGAGTACAGTGAGACCACACGGCGTGTGTGGAGCATTCTGAGACCACACGGCGTATGTGGAATATTCTCAGACCGCACGGCGTGTGTGGAGTACTCTGAGACCACACGGCGTATGTGGAGTACAGTGAGACCACACGGCGTGTGTGGAGCATTCTGAGACCACACGGCGTATGTGGAATATTGTGGGACTACACGGCGTGTGTAGAGTATTCTGAGACCACACGGCGTGTGTGGAGTGAAGTGAGACCACACGGCGTGTGTGGAGCATTCTGAGACCACACGGCGTGTGTGGAGTATTCTGAGACCACACGGCGTGTGTGGAGTACAGTGAGACCACACGGCGTATGTCGAATATTCTAAGACTACACGGCGTGTGTGGAGTATTCCGGACCACACGGCGTATGTGGAATATTCTGAGACCACACGGCGTGTGTGGAGTGTACTGAGACCACACGGCGTATGTGGAATATTCTGAGACCACACGGCGTGTGTGGAGTATTCTGAGACCACACGGCGTGTGTGGAATATTGTGGGACCACACGGCGTGTGTGGAGTATTTTGAGAACACACGGCGTGTGTGGAGTATACTGAGACCACACGGCGTATGTGGAATATTCTGAGACTACACGGCGTGTGTGGAGTATACTGAGACCACATGGCGTGTGTGAAATAAACAGAGACCACACGGCGTATGTGGAATATTCTGAGACCACACGGCGTGTGTGGAGTATTCCGGACCACACGGCGTATGTTGAGTATACTGAGACCACACGGCGTATGTGGAATATTCTGAGACCCCACGGCGTGTGTGGAGTAAACAGAGACCACACGGCGTATGTGGAATATTGTGGGACAACACGGCGTGTGTGGAGTATTCTGAGACCACACGGCGTGTGTGGAGTATTCTGAGACCACACGGCGTGTGTGGAATATTGTGGGACCACACGGCGTGTGTGGAGTATTTTGAGAACACACGGCGTGTGTGGAGTATTCTGAGACCACACGGCGTGTGTGGAGTAAACAGAGACCACATGGCGTATGTGGAATATTCTGAGACTACACGGCGTGTGTGGAGTAAACAGAGACCACACGGCGTATGTGGAATATTCTGAGACCGCACGGCGTGTGTGGAGTATTCTGGACCACACGGCGTGTGTTGAGTATACTGAGACCACACGGCGTATGTGGAATATTCTGAGACCACACGGCGTGTGTGGAGTAAACAGAGACCACACGGCGTATGTGGAATATTCTGAGACCGCACGGCGTGTGTGGAGTATTCTGGACCACACGGCGTGTGTTGAGTATACTGAGACCACACGGCGTATGTGGAATATTCTGAGACCACACGGCGTGTGTGGAGTAAACAGAGACCACACGGCGTATGTGGAATATTCTGAGACTACACGGCATGTGTGGAGTATACTGAGACCTAACGGCGTATGTGGAATATTCTGAGACCGCACGGCGTGTGTGGAGTATTCTGGACCACACGGCGTGTGTTGAGTATACTGAGACCACACGGCGTATGTGGAATATTCTGAGACCCCACGGCGTGTGTGGAGTAAACAGAGACCACACGGCGTATGTGGAATATTGTGGGACCACACGGCGTGTGTGGAGTATTCTGAGACCACACGGCGTGTGTGGAGTATTCTGAGACCACACGGCGTGTGTGGAGTATACTGACACCACACGGCGTATGTGGAATATTGTGGGACCACACGGCGTGTGTGGAGTATTCAGAGACCGCACGGCATGTGTGGAGTATTCTGAGACCACACGGCGTGTGTGGAGTATACTGAGACCACACGGCGTATGTGAAATATTCTGGGAACCACACGGCGCGTGTGGAGCATTCTGAGACCACACGGCGTATGTGGAATATTCTGAGACCACACGGCGTGTGTGGAGTATACTGAGACCACACGGCGTATGTGAAATATTCTGGGAACCACACGGCGTGTGTGGAGTATTCTGAGACCACACGGCGTGTGAGGAGTATTCTGAGACCACACGGCGTGTGTGGAGCATTCAGAGACCACACGGCGTGTGTGGAGTACAGTGAGACCACACGGCGTGTGTGGAGTATTCTGAGACCACACGGCGTGTGTGGAGCATTCAGAGACCACACGGCGTGTGTGGAGTACAGTGAGACCACACGGCGTGTGTGGAGTATTCTGAGACCACACGGCGTGTGTGGAGTAAACAGAGACCACACGGCGTGTGCGGAGTAAACAGAGACCACACGGCGTATGTGAAATATTCTGGGAACCACACGGCGTGTGTGGAGTACAGTGAGACCACACGGCGGGTGTGGAGTATACTGAGACCACACAGCGTGTGTGGAGTATTCAGAGACCACACGGCGTATGTGGAGCATTCAGAGACCACACGGCGTTTTTTTTTTTTTTTTTTATGGTTTGCGCCAATGGATGTGGAATCTTCTTCAAGATACTGGTAACCCGTGTTACCAGCATGAACGATTCACGGGATATTGTTCTCCTTTTTCCTCGCGCCTACGTCCTAAACCACACCTCTGCACACTTCTACCACTCTCCCCGCGGAACTGCCGTTAGGTATTACTTCGCGGGGCTGGTTAGCATATCACGCTATGTGATCTATATTTGCCAATTCGGCCTTTCTTTCTTTTTCCAGCCTTCTTAGCTCGATCTGCACCCTTGTAATAAAGGAACATGTCACTAGCCATTTGTCAGCTGACTCCATCATATGGCTAACTACGAGCTCGGGAGTTGGTAGACTTCCTCTCGCCACGGCAAAGCGTCTGCAATGGAATATTACGTGCTCTGCGTCTTCATCTTCGCGCGCGCATTCTGGACAAGTGGGTGAGCTGTCGTGACCGAATCTGTGGAGGTATTTTCGGTAACCCCCATGGCCCGACAAGAACTGCGTGAGGTGGTAGTTGCAGTTCCCGTGAGCTCTCGTTGTCCAGGCTTCTATTCTGGGTATCAATTTATGGGTCCATCTGCCTTTGGTTGTGGTGTCCCACCTGGTTTGCCACAGTGCCATTGATGTTGCCCTTTCTTCCTTTTTTAGACCTCTTGCGCTAGTCACCGAGTGATTTGCAGATCTCCGTAGGTAGATCCTTTGCATTTCGCTGGCGAGAATGTCGATCGGGACCATACCCGCAATGACGCAGGCTGCTTCGTACGAAATTGTTCGGAAACCGCTGATTGCTCTTATCACGCAGAGCCTGTATGGTGTCGAGAGCTTCCTTGCTGCATCCGTGTTCGCCAGGGCCCCCGCCCATACTGGTGCAGCATATAGGAGGATTGAGCTTACCACTGTGGAAAGCAGGATCCTTCTCTCGTATCCAGGTCCTCCGATGTTGGGCAGCATTCCTGAGAGCGCTGCCTGCATCCTTGCTGCCTTTTTGCTGCAGTACTCGACGTGCGTTTTGAAGTTAAGCCGGTTGTCGAGCATTACCCCTAGGTATTTCAGAGCCATCTTCGATCGAATTATCTGGGAACCAACCCGGAAGCTAGCGTATTCCACCGTCTTTCGACTGGTTATTAAGACAGCCTCAGTCTTGTGGTCAGCTAGTTCTAAGTCGGCGGATTCCATCCAATCCTTGATCCTGGCGATCGCTTCGTTTGTGGCTGCTTCCACCTCGTGGATATTTTTGGCTACTGTCACGACCGCGATGTCGTCGGCAAAACCGATCACCTTGACTCCGTCTGGTTGCGTGAGTCTCAGTACTCCGTCGTACATTAGGTTCCACAGGAGGGGTCCAAGGACTGAGCCCTGTGGAACGCCTGCCGAGACTTCGTGGTATTTCATTCCATCGTCAGTCTGGTATCTAAGTTTCCTATTGGTGAAGTAGCTGACGATAATCTTCCTCAAGTACTGCGGTGTGCTCATCCTATTCAAGGCTCTCATGATGCAGGACCAGTTCGCTGAGTTAAACGCGTTTTTGATGTCCAGCGTAACTACGGCACAGTATTTTTTTGTACCGCCCCTCCATCTTGAACCCGTTATCGCTTCGCTTGCTGTGTCTACCACCTCTTTGATGGCGTCGATGGTGGAGCGCGATTTCCTGAAGCCGAACTGATGGTCGGACAAGGCTCCTCGCTCCTCCGCCACACCGATTAACCTGCCGTATATGATGCTCTCAAGGATCTTTCCCGTGGTGTCAAGCAGGCAGATTGGTCGGTACCCTGACGGTTCTCCTGGGGGCTTATTGCCTTTGGGTATCAGTACCAGGTTTTGGAGTTTCCAGCGATTTGGAAAGTTACCTTCTTCGAGGCACCTTTGCATCGCCGCTGTGAACAGTTCGGGCCTCTTCTCGACGGCCGCCTTGATGGCTTTATTAGGGATGCCGTCAGGGCCAGGTGCTTTTTTGTCGGCAATTTTCCTGCACGCAATCTGCAGCTCTTCAGCCGTGACTGGTGGGATTTGATCCGAACTAGCTCCTTGTGTAAGGACGAACATTGTAGGAGGTTTCCTGGGGAACAGGTGTTCCACTATTGTTTTGAGCATCAGTGGGTAGGTTAGTTGAGGCGTCCTACTGCCTTTCACTTTTTTCATTACCACTCTATATGCTCCTCCCCAGGGGTCTAGGTCTGCTTCCTTGCAAAGATTCTTGAAGTAATTTGCTTTGCTCTCCTTAATTGCCTTTTCCAGGTTGCGCCTTGCCAGCCTGAAGGCGGCCAATCGTTCCTGGAACTCCGGTCTACCTCTGGAACGCTGGGATCTACGACGGGCTTTAAGGCAGGTTGTCCTGAGATTCCTTATGCTGTCGTTCCACCAGTAGCATGGTTCTCCCCTTCCGCTAGTGGACCTCCTAGGCATCGCTGCGTCGCATGCTGTTGATAATGCTTGGATCAGATTACTCGACATGCTTTCCGCTGATGTGGTGTTGGCGGGGAAGTCAGAGCTTATCGTTTCTCCAAACACTTCTTCATCGAAAGTGGTGTCCTTCCACTTGGGCCCCGTTCGTTTTGGTCGCTGTCTGGGCTTCACACTATCAATCTTGAATACAACCGCCTGGTGGTCACTGTGCGTGTATTTCTCGCTGACTCGCCAATTTGTTTTGGGCAATAGAGAGTTGCTTGCGAACGTTATGTCAACTATGGAACTTCTGCCTGCTTTGCGGAAGGTTTGTGTTGAACCTTTGTTAACTAGGCCAATCTCCAACGATGCGAATGCTTCTAGGAGGGCAACCCCCCTTTTATTTGTGCATCTACTGCCCCATTCCGTAGCCCACGCGTTGAAGTCTCCGGCAATGATGACCGGATGCTTTCCTCGTGCGTCCGCTACTATATGATCTAAGAGACTCAGGTATTCTCTGTGTGGTAGACTTGGGGGAGCATAGCAGCTGTAAAAGTGGGTGCCATTTATCCGGGCGCACGCAACATATTCCGTTACTGTGCTAATGTTTTGGAAGGTGTGGTTTCCACAGATCCAAATTGCTGCTTTCTTGGATGTGTCATCTGTCCAGCTGCCGCCATCTAGGGATTTATACGGCTCGCTGATGATGGCAACATCCGCTTTTTCTTCTCTTGACATTTGTGCCAGAAGGTCTTGTGCGGCCGCACAGTGATTAAGGTTAATTTGTATAACCTTCATCATGTTTTATTGGTGAGGGCCCTCCTGAAAACCGGACACTTTGCACTGCCAGCTACAAGGCGTGTGTAGAGTATTTTGTGACCACACAGCGTATGTGGAATATTCTGAGACCACACGGCGTATGTGGAATATTCTGAGACCACACGGCGTATGGGGAATATTCTGAGACCACACGGCGTATGTGGCATACTATCAGACCACACGGCGTGTGTGGAGTATTCTGAGACCACACGGCGTGTGAGGAGTTTTCTGAGACCTCACGGCATGTGTGGAGTGTTCTGCGACCACACGGCGTGTGTGGAGTATTCTGTGACCACAAGGCGTGTGTGGAGTATTTTGTGACCACACGGCGTATGTGGAATATTCTGAGACAACACAGCGTGTGTGGAGTAAACTGAGACCGCACGGCGTATGTGGGGTATTCTGAGACCACACGGCGTATGTGGCCTATTCTGAGACCACACGGCGTATGGGGCATATTCTGAGACAACACGGCGTGTGTGGAGTATTCTGAGAGCACACGGCGTGTGAGGAGTTTTCTGAGATCACACGGCGTATGTGCAATATTCTGAGACCACACGGCGTGTGAGGAGTATTCTGAGATCACACGGCGTATGTGCAATATTCTGAGACCACACGGCGTGTGAGGAGGATTCTGAGATCACACGGCGTATGTGGAATATTCTGAGACCACACGGCGTATGTGGCCTATTCTGAGACCACACGGCGTGTGAGGAGGATTCTGAGATCACACGGCGTGTGAGGAGTATTCTGAGATCACACGGCGTATGTGGCATACTCTGAGACCACACGGCGTATGTGGAATATTCTGCGACCACACGGCGTATGTGGCATACTCTGAGACCACACGGCGTGTGTGGAGTATTCTGAGACCACACGGCGTATGTGGAATATTCTGAGACCACACGGCGTATGTGGCCTATTCTGAGAGCACACGGCGTGTGAGGAGTATTCTGAGATCACACGGCGTATGTGGAATATTTTGAGACCACACGGCGTGTGAGGAGGATTCTGAGATCACACGGCGTATGTGCAATATTCTGAGACCACACGGCGTGTGAGGAGTATTCTGAGATCACACGGCGTATGTGCAATATTCTGAGACCACACGGCGTATGTGGCCTATTCTGAGACCACACGGCGTGTGAGGAGGATTCTGAGATCACACGGCGTGTGAGGAGTATTCTGAGATCACACGGCGTATGTGGCATACTCTGAGACCACACGGCGTATGTGGAATATTCTGCGACCACACGGCGTATGTGGCATACTCTGAGACCACACGGCGTGTGTGGAGTATTCTGAGACCACACGGCGTATGTGGAATATTCTGAGACCACACGGCGTATGTGGCATACTCTGAGACCACACGGCGTATGTGGAATATTCTGCGACCACACGGCGTGTGTGGAGAATGCTGAGACCACACGGCGTATGTGGCATTCTCTGAGACCACATGGCGTATATGGCATATTCTGAGACCACACGGCGTGTGTGGAGTATTCTGAGACCACACGGCGTGTGAGGAGTTTTCTGAGACCTCACGGCATGTGTGGAGTGTTCTGCGACCACACGGCGTGTGTGGAGTATTCTGTGACCACAAGGCGTGTGTGGAATATTCTGAGACCACACGGCGTATGTGGAATATTCTCAGACCACACGGCGTGTGTGGAATATTCTGAGACCACACGGCGTGTGTGGAGTATTCTGAGAGCACACGGCGTGTGAGGAGTTTTCTGAGATCACACGGCGTATGTGCAATATTCTGAGACCACACGGCGTGTGAGGAGTATTCTGAGATCACACGGCGTATGTGCAATATTCTGAGACCACACGGCGTGTGAGGAGGATTCTGAGATCACACGGCGTATGTGGAATATTCTGAGACAACACGGCGTATGTGGAATATTCTCAGACCACACGGCGTGTGTGGAATATTCTGAGACCACACGGCATGTGTGGAGTGTTCTGCGACCACACGGCGTGTGTGGAGTATTCTGTGACCACAAGGCGTGTGTGGAGTATTTTGTGACCACACGGCGTATGTGGAATATTCTGAGACAAAACGGCGTGTGTGGAGTAAACTGAGACCGCACGGCGTATGTGGGGTATTCTGAGACCACACGGCGTATGTGGCCTATTCTGAGACCACACGGCGTATGTGGAATATTCTGAGACCACACGGCGTATGTGGAATATTCTGAGACCACACGGCGTGTGAGGAGTATTCTGAGATCACACGGCGTATGTGCAATATTCTGAGACCACACGGCGTGTGAGGAGTATTCTGAGATCACACGGCGTATGTGCAATATTCTGAGACCACACGGCGTGTGAGGAGGATTCTGAGATCACACGGGGTATGTGGAATATTCTGCGACCACACGGCGTGTGTGGAGAATGCTGAGACCACACGGCGTATGTGGAATATTCTGAGACAACACGGCGTGTGTGGAGTAAACTGAGACCGCACGGCGTATGTGGGGTATTCTGAGACCACACGGCGTATGTGGCCTATTCTGAGACCACACGGCGTATGTGGAATATTCTGAGACCACACGGCGTATTTGGAATATTCTGAGACCACACGGCGTGTGAGGAGTATTCTGAGATCACACGGCGTATGTGGAATATTTTGAGACCACACGGCGTGTGAGGAGGATTCTGAGATCACACGGCGTATGTGGAATATTCTGCGACCACACGGCGTGTGTGGAGAATGCTGAGACCACACGGCGTATGTGGAATATTCTGAGACAACACGGCGTGTGTGGAGTAAACTGAGACCGCACGGCGTATGTGGGGTATTCTGAGACCACACGGCGTATGTGGCCTATTCTGAGACCACACGGCGTATGTGGAATATTCTGAGACCACACGGCGTATGGGGAATATTCTGAGACCAAACGGCGTATGTGGCCTATTCTGAGACCACACGGCGTATGGGGAATATTCTGAGACCACACGGCGTATGTGGAATATTCTGAGACCACACGGCGTATGTGGAATATTCTCAGACCACACGGCGTGTGAGGCGTATTCTGAGACCACACGGCGTGTGTGGAGTAAACTGAGACCGCACGGCGTATGTGGGGTATTCTGAGACCACACGGCGTATGTGGCATACTATCAGACCACACGGCGTATGTGGAATATTCTGAGACCACACGGCGTATGTGGCCTATTCTGAGACCACACGGCGTGTGAGGAGTTTTCTGAGACCTCACGGCATGTGTGGAGTGTTCTGCGACCACACGGCGCGTGTGGCCTATTCTGAGACCACACGGCGTATGTGGAATATTCTGAGACCACACGGCGTATGTGGCCTATTCTGAGACCACACGGCGTATGGGGAATATTCTGAGACCACACGGCGTATGTGGCATACTATCAGACCACACGGCGTGTGGAGTATTCTGAGACCACACGGCGTGTGTGGAGTATTTTGTGACCACACTGCGTATGTGGAATATTCTGAGACAACACGGCGTATGTGGAATATTCTCAGACCACACGGCGTGTGTGGAGTAAACTGAGACCGCACGGCGTGTGTGGAGTATTTTGTGACCACACTGCGTATGTGGAATATTCTGAGACAACACGGCGTATGTGGAATATTCTCAGACCACACGGCGTGTGTGGAGTAAACTGAGACCGCACGGCGTATGTGGGGTATTCTGAGACCACACGGCGTGTGAGGCGTATTCTGAGATCACACGGCGTATGTGGAATATTCTGAGACCACACGGCGTATGTGGAATATTCTGAGACAACACGGCGTGTGTGGAGTATTCTGAGACCACACGGCGTATGTGGGGTATTCTGAGAACACACGGCGTATGTGGAATATTCTGAGACCACACGGCGTGTGTGGAGTATTCTGAAACCACACGGCGTGTGTGGAGTATTTTGTGACCACACTGCGTATGTGGAATATTCTGAGACCACACGGCGTGTGTGGAGTAAACTGAGACCGCACGGCGTATGTGGAATATTCTCAGACCACACGGCGTGTGTGGAGTAAACTGAGACCGCACAGCGTATGTGGGGTATTCTGAGACCACACGGCGTATGTGGCCTATTCTGAGACCACACGGCGTATGTGGAATATTCTGAGACCACACGGCGTATGTGGCCTATTCTGAGACCACACGGCGTATGTGGAATATTCTGAGACCACACGGCGTATGTGGCCTATTCTGAGACCACACGGCGTATGTGGAATATTCTGAGACCACACGGCGTATGTGGCCTATTCTGAGACCACACGGCATATGGGGAATATTCTGAGACAACACGGCGTATGTGGAATATTCTCAGACCACACGGCGTGTGTGGAGTAAACTGAGACCGCACGGCGTATGTGGGGTATTCTGAGACCACACGGCGTATGTGGCCTATTCTGAGACCACACGGCGTTTGTGGAATATTCTGAGACCACACGGCGTGTGTGGAGTATTCTGAGATAACACGGCGTATGTGGAATATTCTCAGACCACACGGCGTGTGAGGCGTATTCTGAGATCACACGGCGTATGTGGAATATTCTCAGACCACACGGCGTGTGAGGCGTATTCTGAGATCACACGGCGTATGTGGAATATTCTGCGACCACACGGCGTGTGTGGAGAATGCTGAGATCACACGGCGTATGTGGCATTCTCTGAGACCACACGGCGTGTGTGGAGTATTCTGAGATAACACGGCGTATGTGGAATATTCTCAGACCACACGGCGTGTGAGGCGTATTCTGAGACCACACGGCGTATGTGGAATATTCTCAGACCACACGGCGTATGTGGCCTATTCTGAGACTACACGGCGTGTGTGGAGAAAAATCAGACACACGGCGTCTGTGGAGTATTCTGAGACCACACGGCGTATGTGGCATACTCTGAGCCCACACGGCGTGTGTGGAGTATTCTGAGATAGCACGGCGTATGTGGAATATTCTGAGACCACACGGCGTGTGTGGAGTATTCTGAGATAGCACGGCGTATGTGGAATATTCTGAGACCACACGGCGTGTGAGGAGGATTCTGAGATCACACGGCGTATGTGGCCTATTCTGAGACCACACGGCGTATGGGGAATATTCTGAGACCACACGGCGTATGTGGCATACTCTGAGCCCACACGGCGTGTGTGGAGTATTCTGAGATAGCACGGCGTATGTGGAATATTCTGAGACCACACGGCGTGTGTGGAGTATTCTGAGATAGCACGGCGTATGTGGAATATTCTGAGACCACACGGCGTGTGAGGAGGATTCTGAGATCACACGGCGTATGTGGCCTATTCTGAGACCACACGGCGTATGGGGAATATTCTGAGACCACACGGCGTGTGTGGAGTATTCTGAGATAGCACGGCGTATGTGGAATATTCTGAGACCACACGGCGTGTGAGGAGGATTCTGAGATCACACGGCGTATGTGGAATATTCTCAGACCACACGGCGTGTGAGGCGTATTCTGAGATCACACGGCGTATGTGGAATATTCTGCGACCACACGGCGTGTGTGGAGAATGCTGAGACCACACGGCGTATGTGGCATTCTCTGAGACCACATGGCGTATGTGGCATATTGTGTGTGGAGTATTCTGAGACCACAAGGCGTATGTGGACTATTCTGAGACCACACGGCGTATGTGGAATATTCTCAGAGAACACGGCGTGTGTGGAGTATTCTAAGACCACACGGCGTATGTGGAATATTCTGAGACCACACGGCGTATGTGGAATATTCTGAGACAACACGGCGTGTGTGGAGTATTCTGAGACCACATGGCGTATGTGGAATATTCTGAGACCATACAGCGTGTGTGGAGTAAACTGAGATCGCACGGCGTATGTGGGGTATTCTGAGACCACACGGCGTATGTGGCGTATTCTGAGACCACACGGCGTATGTGGAATATTCTGAGACCACACGGCGTATGTGGAATATTCTGAGACCACACGGCGTATGGGGAATATTCTGAGACCAAACGGCGTATGTGGCCTATTCTGAGACCACACGGCGTATGGGGAATATTCTGAGACAACACGGCGTGTGTGGAGAATTCTGAGACAACACGGCGTATGTGGAATATTCTCAGACCACACGGCGTGTGTGGAGTAAACTGAGACCGCACGGCGTATGTGGGGTATTCTGAGACCACACGGCGTATGTGGCCTATTCTGAGACCACACGGCGTATGTGGAATATTCTGAGACCACACGGCGTGTGTGGAGAATGCTGAGACCACACGGCGTGTGTGGAGTATTCTGAGACCACACGGCGTGTGAGGAGTTTTCTGAGACCTCACGGCATGTGTGGAGTGTTCTGCGACCACACGGCGTGTGTGGAGTATTCTGTGACCACAAGGCGTGTGTGGAGTATTTTGTGACCACACGGCGTATGTGGAATATTCTGAGACCACACGGCGTATGTGGGGTATTCTGAGACCACACGGCGTATGTGGCCTATTCTGAGACCACACGGCGTGTGTGGAGAATGCTGAGACCACACGGCGTATGTGGAATATTCTGAGAACACACGGCGTGTGAGGAGTATTCTGAGATCACACGGCGTATGTGGAATATTCTGAGACCACACGGCGTGTGAGGAGCATTCTGAGATCACACGGCGTATGTGGAATATTCTGAGACCACACGGCGTATGTGGAATATTCTGAGAACACACGGCGTGTGAGGAGTATTCTGAGATCACACGGCGTATGTGGAATATTCTGAGACCACACGGCGTGTGAGGAGGATTCTGAGATCACACGGCGTATGTGGAATATTCTGCGACCACACGGCGTGTGTGGAGAATGCTGAGACCACACGGCGTATGTGGCATACTATCAGACCACACGGCGTGTGTGGAGTATTCTGAGACCACACGGCGTGTGAGGAGTTTTCTGAGACCTCACGGCATGCGTGTAGTGTTCTGCGACCACACGGCGTGTGTGGAGTATTCTGTGACCACAAGGCGTATGTGGAATATTCTGAGACCACACGGCGTATGTGGAATATTCTCAGACCACACGGCGTGTGTGGAGTAAACTGAGACCGCACGGCGTATGTGGGGTATTCTGAGACCACACGGCGTATGTGGAATATTCTGAGACCACACGGCGTGTGTGGAGTATTCTGAGAGCACACGGCGTGTGAGGAGTTTTCTGAGACCTCACGGCATGTGTGGAGTGTTCTGCGACCACACGGCGTGTGTGGAGTATTTTGTGACCACACGGCGTATGTGGAATATTCTGAGACAACACGGCGTGTGTGGAGTAAACTGAGACCGCACGGCGTGTGTGGGGTATTCTGAGACCACACGGCGTATGTGGCCTATTCTGAGACCACACGGCGTATGTGGAATATTCTGAGACCACACGGCGTATGTGGAATATTCTGAGACCACACGGCGTGTGAGGAGTATTCTGAGATCACACGGCGTATGTGCAATATTCTGAGACCACAGGGCGTGTGAGGAGTATTCTGAGATCACACGGCGTATGTGCAATATTCTGAGACCACACGGCGTGTGAGGAGGATTCTGAGATCACACGGGGTATGTGGAATATACTGCGACCACACGGCGTGTGTGGAGAATGCTGAGACCACACGGCGTATGTGGAATATTCTGAGACAACACGGCGTGTGTGGAGTAAACTGAGACCGCACGGCGTATGTGGGGTATTCTGAGACCACACGGCGTATGTGGCCTATTCTGAGACCACACGGCGTATGTGGAATATTCTGAGACCACACGGCGTATTTGGAATATTCTGAGACCACACGGCGTGTGAGGAGTATTCTGAGATCACACGGCGTATGTGGAATATTCTGAGACCACACGGCGTGTGAGGAGGATTCTGAGATCACACGGCGTATGTGGAATATTCTGCGACCACACGGCGTGTGTGGAGAATGCTGAGACCACACGGCGTATGTGGAATATTCTGAGACAACACGGCGTGTGTGGAGTAAACTGAGACCGCACGGCGTATGTGGGGTATTCTGAGACCACACGGCGTATGTGGCCTATTCTGAGACCACACGGCGTATGTGGAATATTCTGAGACCACACGGCGTATGGGGAATATTCTGAGACCAAACGGCGTATGTGGCCTATTCTGAGACCACACGGCGTATGGGGAATATTCTGAGACCACACGGCGTATGTGGAATATTCTGAGACCACACGGCGTATGTGGAATATTCTCAGACCACACGGCGTGTGAGGCGTATTCTGAGACCACACGGCGTGTGTGGAGTAAACTGAGACCGCACGGCGTATGTGGGGTATTCTGAGACCACACGGCGTATGTGGCATACTATCAGACCACACGGCGTATGTGGAATATTCTGAGACCACACGGCGTATGTGGCCTATTCTGAGACCACACGGCGTGTGAGGAGCTTTCTGAGACCTCACGGCATGTGTGGAGTGTTCTGCGACCACACGGCGTGTGTGGCCTATTCTGAGACCACACGGCGTATGTGGAATATTCTGAGACCACACGGCGTATGTGGCCTATTCTGAGACCACACGGCGTATGGGGAATATTCTGAGACCACAAGGCGTATGTGGCATACTATCAGACCACACGGCGTGTGTGGAGTATTCTGAGACCACACGGCGTGTGTGGAGTATTTTGTGACCACACTGCGTATGTGGAATATTCTGAGACAACACGGCGTATGTGGAATATTCTCAGACCACACGGCGTGTGTGGAGTAAACTGAGACCGCACGGCGTATGTGGGGTATTCTGAGACCACACGGCGTGTGAGGCGTATTCTGAGATCACACGGCGTATGTGGAATATTCTGAGACCACACGGCGTATGTGGAATATTCTGAGACAACACGGCGTGTGTGGAGTATTCTGAGACCACACGGCGTATGTGGGGTATTCTGAGACCACACGGCGTATGTGGCCTATTCTGAGACCACACGGCGTTTGTGGAATATTCTGAGACTACACGGCGTGTGTGGAGAAAAATCAGACACACGGCGTCTGTGGAGTATTCTGAGACCACACGGCGTATGTGGAATATTCTGAGACCACACGGCGTGTGTGGAGTATTCTGAGATAACACGGCGTATGTGGAATATTCTCAGACCACACGGCGTGTGAGGCGTATTCTGAGATCACACGGCGTATGTGGAATATTCTGCGACCACACGGCGTGTGTGGAGAATGCTGAGACCACACGGCGTATGTGGCATTCTCTGAGACCACACGGCGTGTGTGGAGTATTCTGAGATAACACGGCGTATGTGGAATATTCTCAGACCACACGGCGTGTGAGGCGTATTCTGAGATCACACGGCGTATGTGGAATATTCTGCGACCACACGGCGTGTGTGGAGAATGCTGAGACCACACGGCGTATGTGGCATTCTCTGAGACCACACGGCGTATGTGGAATATTCTGAGACCACACGGCGTGTGAGGCGTATTCTGAGATCACACGGCGTATGTGGAATATTCTGAGACCACACGGCGTGTGTGGAGAATGCTGAGACCACACGGCGTATGTGGCATTCTCTGAGACCACACGGCGTATGTGGAATATTCTGAGACCACACGGCGTATGTGGAATATTCTGAGACCACACGGCGTATGTGGCATACTCTGAGCCCACACGGCGTGTGTGGAGTATTCTGAGATAACACGGCGTATGTGGAATATTCTCAGACCACACGGCGTGTGAGGCGTATTCTGAGATCACACGGCGTATGTGGAATATTCTGCGACCACACGGCGTGTGTGGAGAATGCTGAGACCACACGGCGTATGTGGCATTCTCTGAGACCACACGGCGTATGTGGAATATTCTGAGACCACACGGCGTGTGAGGCGTATTCTGAGATCACACGGCGTATGTGGAATATTCTGAGACCACACGGCATGTGTGGAGAATGCTGAGACCACACGGCGTATGTGGCATTCTCTGAGACCACACGGCGTATGTGGAATATTCTGAGACCACATGGCGTATGTGGCATATTCTGAGACCACACGGCGTGTGTGGAGTATTCTGAGACCACACGGCGTATGTGGAATATTCTGAGACCACACGGCGTATGTGGAATATTCTGAGACAAAACGGCGTGTGTGGAGTATTCTGAGACCACATGGCGTATGTGGAATATTCTGAGACCATACAGCGTGTGTGGAGTAAACTGAGACCGCACGGCGTATGTGGGGTATTCTGAGACCACACGGCGTATGTGGAATATTCTGAGACCACACGGCGTATGGGGAATATTCTGAGACCAAACGGCGTATGTGGCCTATTCTGAGACCACACGGCGTATGGGGAATATTCTGAGACCACACGGCGTATGTGGCATACTATCAGACCACACGGCGTATGTGGAATATTCTGAGACCACACGGCGTGTGTGGAATATTCTGAGACCACACGGCGTGTGTGGAGTATTCTGAGACCAAACGGCGTATGTGGAATATTTTGAGACCACACGGCGTGTGTGGAGTATTTTGTGACCACACGGCGTATGTGGAATATTCTGAGACAACACGGCGTATGTGGAATATTCTCAGACCACACGGCGTGTGTGGAGTAAACTGAGACCGCACGGCGTATGTGGGGTATTCTGAGACCACACGGCGTATGTGGCCTATTCTGAGACCACACGGCGTATGTGGAATATTCTCAGACCACACGGCGTATGTGGCCTATTCTGAGACTACACGGCGTGTGTGGAGAAAAATCAGACACACGGCGTCTGTGGAGTATTCTGAGACCACACGACGTATGTGGAATATTCTGAGACCACACGGCGTATGTGGCCTATTCTGAGACCACACGGCGTATGGGGAATATTCTGAGACCACACGGCGTATGTGGCATACTCTGAGCCCACACGGCGTGTGTGGAGTATTCTGAGATAGCACGGCGTATGTGGAATATTCTGAGACCACACGGCGTGTGAGGAGGATTCTGAGATCACACGGCGTATGTGGAATATTCTCAGACCACACGGCGTGTGAGGCGTATTCTGAGATCACACGGCGTATGTGGAATATTCTGCGACCACACGGCGTGTGTGGAGAATGCTGAGACCACACGGCGTATGTGGCATTCTCTGAGACCACATGGCGTATGTGGCATATTGTGTGTGGAGTATTCTGAGACCACAAGGCGTATGTGGACTATTCTGAGACCACACGGCGTATGTGGAATATTCTCAGAGAACACGGCGTGTGTGGAGTATTCTGAGACCACACGGCGTATGTGGAATATTCTGAGACCACACGGCGTATGTGGAATATTCTGAGACAACACGGCGTGTGTGGAGTATTCTGAGACCACATGGCGTATGTGGAATATTCTGAGACCATACAGCGTGTGTGGAGTAAACTGAGATCGCACGGCGTATGTGGGGTATTCTGAGACCACACGGCGTATGTGGCGTATTCTGAGACCACACGGCGTATGTGGAATATTCTGAGACCACACGGCGTATGTGGAATATTCTGAGACCACACGGCGTATGGGGAATATTCTGAGACCAAACGGCGTATGTGGCCTATTCTGAGACCACACGGCGTATGGGGAATATTCTGAGACAACACGTCGTATGTGGAATATTCTCAGACCACACGGCGTGTGTGGAGTAAACTGAGACCGCACGGCGTATGTGGGGTATTCTGAGACCACACGGCGTATGTGGCCTATTCTGAGACCACACGGCGTATGTGGAATATTCTGAGACCACACGGCGTATGTGGAATATTCTGAGACCACACGGCGTATGGGGAATATTCTGAGACCAAACGGCGTATGTGGCCTATTCTGAGACCACACGGCGTATGGGGAATATTCCGAGACCACACGGCGTATGTGGAATATTTTGAGACCACACGGCGTGTGTGGAGAATGCTGAGACCACACGGCGTGTGTGGAGTATTCTGAGACCACACGGCGTGTGAGGAGTTTTCTGAGACCTCACGGCATGTGTGGAGTGTTCTGCGACCACACGGCGTGTGTGGAGTATTCTGTGACCACAAGGCGTGTGTGGAGTATTTTGTGACCACACGGCGTATGTGGAATATTCTGAGACAACACGGCGTGTGTGGAGTAAACTGAGACCGCACGGCGTATGTGGGGTATTCTGAGACCACACGGCGTATGTGGCCTATTCTGAGACCACACGGCGTGTGTGGAGTATTCTGAGAGCACACGGCGTGTGAGGAGTTTTCTGAGACCTCACGGCATGTGTGGAGTGTTCTGCGACCACACGGCGTGTGTGGAGTATTCTGTGACCACAAGGCGTGTGTGGAGTATTTTGTGACCACACGGCGTATGTGGAATATTCTGAGACAACACGGCGTGTGTGGAGTAAACTGAGACCGCACGGCGTATGTGGGGTATTCTGAGACCACACGGCGTATGTGGCCTATTCTGAGACCACACGGCGTATGTGGAATATTCTGAGACCACACGGCGTGTGAGGAGCATTCTGAGATCACACGGCGTATGTGGAATATTCTGAGACCACACGGCGTATGTGGAATATTCTGAGAACACACGGCGTGTGAGGAGGATTCTGAGATCACACGGCGTATGTGGAATATTCTGCGACCACACGGCGTGTGTGGAGAATGCTGAGACCACACGGCGTATGTGGCATACTATCAGACCACACGGCGTGTGTGGAGTATTCTGAGACCACACGGCGTGTGAGGAGTTTTCTGAGACCTCACGGCATGCGTGGAGTGTTCTGCGACCACACGGCGTGTGTGGAGTATTCTGTGACCACAAGGCGTATGTGGAATATTCTGAGACCACACGGCGTATGTGGAATATTCTCAGACCACACGGCGTGTGTGGAGTAAACTGAGACCGCACGGCGTATGTGGGGTATTCTGAGACCACACGGCGTATGTGGAATATTCTGAGACCACACGGCGTGTGTGGAGTATTCTGAGAGCACACGGCGTGTGATGAGTTTTCTGAGACCTCACGGCATGTGTGGAGTGTTCTGCGACCACACGGCGTGTGTGGAGTATTCTGAGACCTCACGGCATGTGTGGAGTATTTTGTGACCACACGGCGTATGTGGAGTATTCTGAGACCACACGGCGTGTGTGGAGAATGCTGAGACCACACGGCGTTGTGGCATACTATCAGACCACACGGCGTGTGTGGAGTATTCTGAGACCACACGGCGTGTGAGGAGTTTTCTGAGACCTCACGGCATATGTGGAGTGTTCTGCGACCACACGGCGTGTGTGGATTATTCTGAGACCACACGGCGTGTGAGGAGTTTTCTGAGGCCTCACGGCATGTGTGGAGTGTTCTGCGACCACACGGCGTGTGTGGAGTATTCTGTGACCACAAGGCGTGTGTGGAGTATTTTGTGACCACACGGCGTATGTTGAATATTCTGAGACAACACGGCGTGTGTGGAGTAAACTGAGACCGCACGGCGTATGTGGGGTATTCTGAGACCACACGGCGTATGTGGAATATTCTGAGACCACACGGCGTGTGTGGAGTATTCTGAGAGCACACGGCGTGTGAGGAGTTTTCTGAGACCTCACGGCATGTGTGGAGTGTTCTGCGACCACACGGCGTGTGTGGAGAATGCTGAGACCACACGGCGTATGTGGCATTCTCTGAGACCACACGGCGTGTGTGGAGTAAACTGAGACCGCACGGCGTATGTGGGGTATTCTGAGACCACACGGCGTATGTGGCCTATTCTGAGACCACACGGCGTATGTGGAATATTCTGAGACCACACGGCGTATGTGGCCCATTCTGAGACCACACGGCGTATGGGGAATATTCTGAGACCACACGGCGTATGTGGAATATTCTGAGACCACACGGCGTGTGAGGAGGATTCTGAGATCACACGGCGTGTGAGGAGTATTCTGAGATCACACGGCGTATGTGGCATATTCTGAGACAACACGGCGTATGTGGAATATTCTCAGACCACACGGCGTGTGTGGAGTAAACTGAGACCGCACGGCGTATGTGGGGTATTCTGAGACCACACGGCGTATGTGGCCTATTCTGAGACCACACGGCGTATGTGGAATATTCTGAGACCACACGGCGTATGTGGAATATTCTGAGACCACACGGCGTATGTGGAATTATCTCAGACCACACGGCGTATGGGGAATATTCTGAGACCACACGGCGTATGTGGAATATTCTGAGACCACACGGCGTGTGTGGAGAATGCTGAGACCACACGGCGTATGTGGCATACTATCAGACCACACGGCGTTTGTGGAGTATTCTGAGACCACATGGCGTGTGTGGAGAACGCTGAGACCACACGGCGTATGTGGCATACTATCAGACCACACGGCGTGTGTGGAGTATTCTGAGACCACACGGCGTATGTGGAATATTCTGAGACCACACGGCGTATGTGGAATATTCTGAGACCACACGGCGTGTGAGGAGTTTTCTGAGACCTCACGGCATGTGTGGAGTGTTCTGCGACCACACGGCGTGTGTGGAGTATTTTGTGACCACACGGCGTATGTGGCATACTATCAGACCACACGGCATGTGTGGAGTATTCTGAGACCACACGGCGTGTGTGGAGAATGCTGAGACCACACGGCGTATGTGGCATACTATCAGACCACACGGCGTGTGTGGAGTATTCTGAGACCACACGGCGTATGTGGCATACTATCAGACCACACGGCGTGTGTGGAATATTCGGAGAACACACGGTGTGTGAGGAGTATTCTGAGATCACACGGCGTATGTGGCATACTCTGAGACCACACGGCGTGTGTGGAGTATTCTGAGACCAGACGGCGTATGTGGAATATTCTCAGACCACACGGCGTATGTGGAATATTCTCAGACCACACGGCGTGTGAGGCGTATTCTGAGATCACACGGCGTATGTGGAATATTCTGCGACCACACGGCGTGTGTGGAGAATGCTGAGACCACACGGCGTATGTGGCATTCTCTGAGACCACATGGCGTATGTGGCATATTCTGAGACCACACGGCGTGTGTGGAGTATTCTGAGACCACACGGCGTGTGAGGAGTTTTCTGAGACCTCACGGCATGTGTGGAGTGTTCTGCGACCACACGGCGTGTGTGGAGTATTTTGTGACCACACGGCGTATGTGGAATATTCTGAGACCACACGGCGTATGTGGCATACTATCAGACCACACGGCGTGTGTGGAGTATTCTGAGACCACACGGCGTATGTGGCATACTATCAGACCACACGGCGTGTGTGGAATATTCGGAGAACACACGGTGTGTGAGGAGTATTCTGAGATCACACGGCGTATGTGGAATTTTCTGCGACCACACGGCGTATGTGGAATATTTTGAGACCACACGGCGTATGTGGAATATTCTGAGAACACGGTGTGTGAGGAGTATTCTGAGATCACACGGCGTATGTGGAATATTCTGAGACCACACGGCGTATGTGGAATATTCTTAGACCACACGGCGTATGTGGAATATTCTGAGAACAAACGGCGTGTGAGGAGTATTTTGAGATCACACGGCGTATGTGGAATATTCTGAGAACACACGGCGTGTGTGGAGAATGCTGAGACCACACGGCGTATGTGGCATTCTCTGAGACCACACGGCGTATGTGGAATATTCTGCGACCACACGGCGTATGTGGAATATTCTGAGAACACACGGCGTGTGAGGAGTATTCTGAGATCACACGGCGTATGTGGAATATTCTCAGACCACACGGCGTGTGTGGAGAATGCTGAGACCACACGGCGTATGTGGCATTCTCTGAGACCACACGGCGTATGTGGAATATTCTCAGACCACACGGCGTATGTGGAATATTCTGAGAACACACGGCGTGTGAGGAGTATTCTGAGATCACACGGCGTATGTGGAATATTCTGAGACCACACGGCGTATGTGGAATATTCTCAGAGAACACGGCGTGTGTGGAGTATTCTGAGACCACACGGCGTATGTGGAATATTCTGAGACCACACGGCGTGTGAGGAGGATTCTGAGATCACACGGCGTATATGGAATATTCTCAGACCACACGGCGTGTGTGGAGAATGCTGAGACCACACGGCGTATGTGGCATTCTCTGAGACCACACGGCGTATGTGGAATATTCTCAGACCACACGGCGTATGTGGAATATTCTGAGACCACACGGCGTGTGAGGAGGATTCTGAGATCACACGGCGTATATGGAATATTCTCAGACCACACGGCGTGTGTGGAGAATGCTGAGACCACTCGGCGTATGTGGCATTCTCTGAGACCACACGGCGTATGTGGCATATTCTGAGACCACACGGCGTGTGTGGAGTATTCTGAGACCACACGGCGTATGTGGAATATTCTGACACCACACGGCGTGTGAGGAGTATTCTGAGATCACACGGCGTATGTGGAATATTCTCAGACTACACGGCGTGTGAGGCGTATTCTGAGATCACACGGCGTATGTGGAATATTCTCAGACCACACGGCGTGTGTGGAGAATGCTGAGACCACACGGCGTATGCGGCATTCTCTGAGACCACACGGCGTATGTGGCATATTCTGACACCACACGGCGTGTGTGGAGAATGCTGAGACCACACGGCGTATGTGGAATATTCTGAGACCACACGGCGTATGTGGAATATTCTGAGACCACACGGCGTATGTGGAATATTCTGAGACCACACGGCGTATGTGGAATATTCTCAGAGAACACGGCGTGTGTGGAGTATTCTGAGACCACACGGCGTATGTGGAATATTCTGAGACCACACGGCGTGTGTGGAGTATTCTGAGACCCACGGCGTATGTGGAATATTCTGAGAACACACGGCGTGTGAGGAGTATTCTGAGATCACACGGCGTATGTGGAATATTCTGAGACCACACGGCGTGTGTGGAGTATTCTGAGACCACACGGCGTATGTGGAATATTCTGAGACCACACGGCGTGTGTGGAGTATTCTGAGACCACACGGCGTATGTGGAATATTCTGAGACCACACGGCGTGTGAGGCGTATTCTGAGATCACACGGCGTATGTGGAATATTCTCAGACCACACGGCGTGTGTGGAGAATGCTGAGACCACACGGCGTATGTGGCATTCTCTGAGACCACACGGCGTATGTGGCATATTCTGAGACCATACGGCGTGTGTGGAGTATTCTGAGAACACACGGCGTGTGAGGAGTATTCTGAGATCACACGGCGTATGTGGAATATTCTGAGACCACACGGCGTGAGAGGAGGATTCTGAGATCACACGGCGTATATGGAATATTCTCAGACCACACGGCGTGTGTGGAGAATGCTGAGACCACACGGCGTATGTGGCATTCTCTGAGACCACACGGCGTATGTGGCATATTCTGAGACCACACGGCGTGTGTGGAGTATTCTGAGACCACACGGCGTATGTGGAATATTCTGAGACCACACGGCGTGTGTGGAGTATTCTGAGACCACACGGCGTATGTGGAATATTCTGAGACCACACGGCGTGTGAGGCGTATTCTGAGATCACACGGCGTGTGTGGAGTATACTGACACCACACGGCGTATGTGAAATATTCTCAGATTACACGTCGTGTGTGGAGACGACACGGCGTTTGATGTGTAAATTGAGACCACACGGCGTATGTGGCATATTCTGAGACCACACGGCGTGTGTGGAGTATACTGACACCACACGGCGTATGTGGAATATTCTCAGAGAACACGGCGTGTGTGGAGTAATCTGAGACCACACGGCGTGTGTGGAATATTCTGAGACCACACGGGCGTATGTGGAATATTCTCAGAGAACACGGCGTGTGTGGAGTATTCTGAGACCACACGGCGTATGTGGAATATTCTGAGACAACACGGCGTGTGTGTAGTATTCTGAGACCACACGGCGTATGTGGAATATTCTGAGACCACACGGCGTGTGTGGAGTATTCTGAGACCACACGGCGTATGTGGAATATTCTGGGACCACACGGCGTTTGAGGAATATTCTGAGACCACACGGCGTTTGAGGACTATACTGAGACCAAACGGCCTATGTGGCCTATTCTGAGACCACACGGCGTATGTGGAATTTTCTGAGACCATACGGGGCGAGTGGGGTAATCTGAGACCACACGGCGTATGTGAAATATTCTGAGACCACACGGCATATGTGGAGTGTACTGAGACCACACGGCGTATGTGAAATATTCTCAGATTACACGTCGTGTGTGGAGACGACACGGCGTTTGATGTGTAAATTGAGACCACACGGTGTATGTGGAATATTCTGAGACCACACGGCGTATGTGGAATATTCTGAGACCACACGGCGTGTGTGGAATATTCTGAGACCACACGGCGTGTGTGGAGTATTCTGAGACCACACGGCGTATGTGGAATATTCCGAGACCACACGGCGTGTGTGGAATATTCTGAGACCACACGGGCGTATGTGGAATATTCTCAGAGAACACGGCGTGTGTGGAGTATTCTGAGACCACACGGCGTGTGTGGAGTATACTGACACCACACGGCGTATGTGAAATATTCTCAGATTACACGTCGTGTGTGGAGACGACACGGCGTTTGATGTGTAAATTGAGACCACATGGCGTGTGTGGAGTATTCTGAGACCACACGGTGTATGTGGAATATTCTGAGACCACACGGCGTATGTGGAATATTCTGAGACCACACGGCGTGTCTGGAATATTCTGAGACCACACGGCGTGTGTGGAGTATTCTGATACCACACGGCGTATGTGGAATATTCTGAGACAACACGGCGTGTGTGTAGTATTCTGAGACCACACGGCGTATGTGGAATATTCTGAGACCACACGGCGTGTGTGGAGTATTCTGAGACCACACGGCGTATGTGGAATATTCTGGGACCACACGGCGTTTGAGGAATATTCTGAGACCACACGGCGTTTGAGGACTATACTGAGACCAAACGGCCTATGTGGCCTATTCTGAGACCACACGGCGTATGTGGAATTTTCTGAGACCATACGGGGCGAGTGGGGTAATCTGAGACCACACGGCGTATGTGAAATATTCTGAGACCACACGGCATATGTGGAGTGTACTGAGACCACACGATGGAATATTCTGAGACCACACGGCGTGTTTGGAATTTTCTGAGACCATACGGGGCGAGTGGGGTAATCTGAGACCACACGGCGTATGTGAAATATTCTGAGACCACACGGCGTATGTGGAATATTCTCAGACCACACGGCGTATGTTGAGTGTACTGAGACCACATGGCGTATGTGGCATATTCTGGGACCACACGGCGTGTTTGGAATATTCTGAGACCACACGGCGTATGTGGAATATTCTGAGACCACACGGCGTGTGAGGAGTATTCTGAGATCACACGGCGTATGTGGAATATTCTCAGAGAACACGGCGTGTGAGGATTATACTGAGACTACTCGGTGTATGTGGAGTATACAATGCTTTCCAATATACCAGAGAACCGTGGCTCAGTATTTAAAAGCAACCAGTATTTTAAAAGCTCCTGCTTTCCCAAAGGCACATTTGCACATGTAGGGTTCTACATGCGGACACCGCCTACAAGTGCCGAACTTCATTTCAAACCTGAAGCCTTTAACTCTTTCATTAACGGCATCCATATTTTATGTAGAAAGGGCCCTAGGACGTTTGTAACAGAGCAGAGTCTGTACACAGTTTTTCCTGGACGCTGAGATGGAGCTCAGATGTTTCACCCCCCATGGTTGAAACGTGCCTTCTTCAGAATCTCAATTTGTGTGGTCAGTTTTCACCACTTTCACACGTCTAGCGATGGTTGAACAATCCATAGTATTAAATCACAAGACTTAAGTTCAGTCATTCGTCAAGTATATGCCTGAGAGAGTGACGTCAAATAGGAACCACAAATTGGATGGCCCAGTTCAAACCGCACCCTAAAACTATGCAACATTATTAATCAAATGAAATTGAAATCATACCTTCCACATCAAATCAAGTTCAACGCCAATCAGCTCCACTTCGCAGATGTCCCCTTCCAGCGCACTGCATCGTTTCCTTCGGCACTGACTCTCTTTCGATTTCAAATTGAAATCCATTACCAAGTCCGTTCAAGTCTAAATCCAAAACCAAATCGGAAGAAATGTCAAACCGCAGTGGAAAAAAAGCATCCTCTCCAGCGCACCATTAGCGGTGCAATTAGAATAGCGCAGTGCAGCATATTCACTCGTGCGTCACGCCAGAAAATTTAAATGACCAACCCCGTTTGGCTTTCGAATTTCTGCGGTGGCCTGTGCTCAGGCTTCGGGCGCCACGTTAACCGCTTGTGAATGTTGAAACGAAAATCCAATGAGAGCCAGGATTTGGTCACGGATGCTGCTAATTGAGAGCGCACTGCCAGGCTGCAGCCGCACATCTCATTTGCACGTGTTTTGCGCTCAAAGTTAATCAGCTTTGGCGGTGAATTGGTTTATGAGCTGTTCGCTGAAGCTCGATGTGGTCGGCGTGGAGGGGGAGAGGGCTTGGCCGCAACTCAAAGATCAAGTGGGTGTTTAATTGAATTTCATATCCTGCGGGGATTTCGAGCTAATTAGGATTATGCGTGTTAGCCGTGCTGCGAATTTCATTGCCAAAGCGGACTCAGTTCCAGTTGAATGCGACATTAACTAGTCGAGGGCGATCATCCACTAGTTGCAAAGCATCTATTGTGTTAAATCGTTATTTAAACAATTTAATTGGTTTCGGTCGGTTGGTGGGTCTGAGAGGGTGGAAGGGTTAACGCAATTTGCTAGTGTTCCTACGGATGGTTGGAGTGCTGACTGATGAGTGTTTTCCCATCACTGCGTCATGTAACGAATTTGAATTTAATGATTATCTAGTTAAATTGGTGGAAGAAATGAATATTTAAATGCTTCAGGGATTTCCGTTAAATAATGCTAAACAAGAGGTGTTTTTCGAATTTGAGCTTGATTTTGGTTTTAAATCAGAAATGAAATGAAGTGAGGGTACGACGAAAATGTCGTTAGATGTCTAAAATCATTGGCGAAGCTGGAGATAATTCGGTTGGATGCATGCATCAGCACATCAGGCTGAGGTGGAGGGAAAGCATACGTTACGAGTTGAATCTCTGTATTCCTTGGCCGATTAACAAGAAATCAGACTTCTTCTAGAAAACAAGCGTCTAGGGATAAATCGCTTAGATCGCACACAAGATCGGGGCACTCAGAGGCCGCTGCATTCTTATACAAGCTGTCCATACAAAAATCTGTTGGGGAAGTCATACAAGGAAGACTACACATCAGCTAAGCTCACAATGGACTGGCAATCTTAACTCCGCAGACGATCCTGGAACGGCCCATCAAGTAAAATGGACAGTCACTACTTTTGGCTATGGCCGTATGCATGGAGTCTAGCTATACACCGCCGAGTACAGTTTTTTGGTTGTCAAGCTCGACAGGCTGTCCAGGATGACGTAGAAAAATTCTCGTTGCTCCGAGCCACACAAGCTTTAGAAAGGATTGTAGGAAGGAGGAGGAAGAAAGAAGGAATTAAGAGGAAACTGTGCTGCATTATCTCGGAACCTTCCCAGCCCTTGCAGAGATAACAAAAAAAAACACATGTGTAAAGTAAAACTCCCTAAGTCCCTAAATTAATTTGGTTCAATGACCCCTTTATCTGGTACCACTGTGACCGCGTGGGTGATGACGATGATCTGTCCCCGAGCAGGCTGTGCCGCGGGCTAATATACCCGCGTGCATCCGTTGCTACACTTGGGTAGCTATTGCCTCAACAGTCTTGAAGACGTAGCAGGCACAAACATAAAGGAAATCCTTAAATTTCTAAACACCACCAGTTGGTGGTACATGCACCAATAGAGGGTCAAGTTCTTAAGTGGGTTTAAGGTAGATGGTCCTTAAAGGTCTAAGTGAGGCAACATCCGATAGGAACTTGTCAGGTACACCTACCTACCCTACCTAGCCTGGCGATCATGAGGCAGGGTATCTCAAGCCCATTGTGTATGATCTAAAATATTCATCTATTCACACTGGCGTGGTCAGTAGCTGGAGGAATTGTATGCGTGGTGGAAGAGTGTCGCTGAAAACGCTTACACTCTGCAACATACTTACGATTTGTACGGAATTGTTGCATGTTTTTAACTTCCATTTGTTGGTCCAAAAATTACATTGTTTTTGAAGTATATAATTAAATAGCTTGATTCAATGTTCAATTTTAACGATAATATCTTCAAAAAAAAAACAAGGAAATTACAAATTTTTAGTTTTGAGTCATTTTTGTAACACTTGCAGTCGGTGTACGTCATACCCTCATACTTGGTGTTCCATTTTCTTACCACAGCCTCTCCAGGTTAAGGCGCCGACTCCCTTTTATGTGACCTCTACAACACCATTTTGATGACTTCGTGCAGCTCGACCAGACTAGATGCACGTTCTTCCAGAAGTCCGTTCTGCCTTGGAGGACATCACTTCTATGAGGCTTTTAAAACCGCTAAAACGAGTCTGCCGGTGATCGAGAGAAAAACGAAGTATATTCTGACAAGCTTGTGGGGACAACCAGAATAGTCAGGGTCCTCGTCTACCTTGGACCACATCAGTGCCGAGGTTAAACGCCGAATAACTCTTGTCATACGACTGGATGACGCAGTTGGTAGAGTGTCTGCGCCTGCTTAGCGGGGTCCCGGTTCGAATCCTACTGATAGCAATGTTAATTCGCCTTTATCTGGTTTCAAGTCTGGTCCAGTCACCATCAGCCGTTGGGATCAAATTAACGTCACTATCACTGGAGTAGTCAATCTGTGGTAGTAGTCTGACTAGGAGTATTACAATGGACCAGTATGGTCTATGTGTGCTGGTGAATGCACTAGCAGCCCTCCTACCTAACCTGACTCTTACCATACCCTTGCTTGCTTAACGGGCCATTAACTAATAGGTACCTCTCTCGAAGGCCTTTATACAAAACATTGATCATTCTAGACCCGCCCTCTCGCTACACAGATATTTTGGCAGTCTTGAAAGTAGGCGCCTTGGTGACTTTGACGCAATAGCTTCAGAGTTCAATCTTTGGTCTTGTGGCGATGATATCATCGGAAGGAGAATATTCAACAACGAGCTGTCGCCGATTAGGTCGCATGGAGCCCATGGATAACTTGGCTGCCCTATGAGTCTTCGACTCTGATTCCGTGTAAGAGAAGACGCGTCTAAAGTGGCTCAAATAACTGAAGACAGACTTCAACCAGCTTGGTATGCGGAATTGGAAAGAACTTTCCGGATATCGCGCTATCATCGAGCCGTAGATCTTAGACTGAGTTTGTTCCTTGACCTTGATGGCAGGCACGCTGCCGTCACTCAAGACCAAGCTGGAGTGTGTCAAGTGTAGTCCCCAAATTGGAGTCTCGATCGTCATCTCCTTCTCGATCAAGGAAGATCGGATTCGAGATGCAGCTCTGATTTCCATTTTCTTATCTTTCTTTAGTTATCAGGCCCCGCAGAGGTTCTTGGGATGCTTTCCATCTATGACAGTCCAGGGTACGCTGTCTTCAGATTCAAATACCAGGGTGTCCTAAGCCGGTTCAGTTTTAATCTTCCCTTCCACCTAGGGCTCCCGAATTTAGAGACGGATGTCCATTTCCTCATCTTGGAATATACTTACCTCCTAAATTCTCAGGGAGGGATCTCAAGGAGGTCTGAGCATAACGCATAGCCTGACGGTACATCACTTCAGTCAGTTACTTCTTCAAGCTGTCTTGCGCTCGCTCCCTCTGGCCCAGGGTTTCAGTCTTCTTTACCTTTTCCACTCAGGACTCTCGAATTCAAAGACTCTTTGAAGCCGGAACAGGGCTGTTCATCTCCCCGTCGTAAATATTACCAACCCATGGAGGACCTGAAATAGACGTCAACCTGTCTTTGACGGTTCCAGGAATCAAGACCCAAGACCCCGAAGCCATCCTCGATAATCCAAAGGTGTGATCGAGGGGTGATTCTCCTTTCTGTATACAGAGCGGTTGAATTCAAAGACTCTGGTACAAGTGTCTATGTAGCTGCCATAAACAGGGGACCACACAACAGCGGACCACTCCCGGCCACCGCTCACCCCCGCTCCTCCGGGGGGTCGGGAATTCACAGTGAATCCTTGCAGAAGGACGACAACTGAAAATCCATTCACTAAATGTTCGAGGGATTCTCGAAATGATAAAACAATGAGCGAAATTCTTGAAACGAGTTTGTGTCTCGCCGAGGGCCCTTAGGCCGGAGACCTATTGAGTAGCTTGGCATACGCAAACCCGACACATTTCAGACAGAAGCGACACACACAGAGGAAGAAGTGGAAGGCGAAATGCGAGTACCTGGCATTTGTTGAGGTACTCATATCGAAGCAAGGGCTCCTGACCGGTTTAAGGAATGAATTGGAACAGAGAGCTCGCGCTCAGCACTTGATCTTCATCGGCTTCGGAAGGAATTTATGTCCATGTCTATTCTGGCCTCCCAGCAAGGTCTCAGTGAATCTGCAAGGACTTCAGAACAGACGAGCTATTTTGTTTACCGCTGTGTTCTAGAAGCACAACGACGTGGTGGCATCCTCGCGCGTCATCGAGTAAACTCAGACAAACCAGAGTGTGACATCTTCGACTCCGAACCAGTGCGATGGCTCTAAAGCTCGTTTCTAAAGTGACACACACAAATGAAGAAAGACCCCAAGCAACTGGGTGAGCGTAACTGCAGGCCAGAGATCGCGCTCGTGTTTGTTGATACCCAAGTCCACCCAGACCCAGTGTTGTAACCTCCCGCATTTCACTCGAATCCCTAGATGACTCAGGCAGGACACTGTTTACTCAAGGATGCCACATGTTCACTCGCCATAAATCTACTTTCGAAAATGCCAAAGAAAATCCGCCCCATCCTTGGTTAACGACGACGAAACACCCGCTGACGGTGATGCGGGTTGGCAGCTCGAATCCCCCAAAATGGTCAGTCCAACTTCACCTTCCACACGGTGACCCACAAAAAAGAGGAAAAAAACACGTCCACTTAATGAACAGTCAGCCCCGAGCAATAATTTGAACCCGCTGATCCGATGAAAAAGGTTAAACCCCAAAACCCATCCATCTCCATCGGCCGGCCCGGTTATTGATGGACTGCCCCACATCTGTCTGCACCTGTCGTCGGAAACTATCGCTCGATTGGTGTAAACGCTCTTCCGAAAGCCTATCACTTCTCAAAAGCCCGAGTGAGGTCAAACAGATTCCTCTGATTAATTATCCAGACGTGCTATTCTTCACCTTCACTGCCCCCTTCCCCTCTTCACCCGAGTCCATGCAGGCGAGCACATGTCGGCCTACACAAACCTGTCGTCGGTCTTAATTGATGATCAAATAGACTCTTCCGACTGCAAAGTGTCACAATCCAGGACGGAGTCTAATTTGCCAAATTGATGATTCGTTTTGTGCCTCAGACTTTCCAGCCCACATCCACATCCCCCTCGTGGCCCAAGGATCCTCTTCAATTCATATCCCACTTAAGAACGGCGCGCCAGGGACAATTGTAATCGACTTAAGGATTCATATTTTCCAATTATCTTCACAAGTATCGTCGTGTGATATCACAGCGCCTCCGCCGGGCGGGCGTGGGCGACGGACAATGGGCTGTTCAACTGCAATTTACAATCCTTGTCAAATTGAAAAAGTAATTAAGTAAATTGAAGAAAGCAGCCAGCAAGCCAAATATAAAACCCAGATCAGGAAGACGATGCTCCACTTTTCATGGCGGGGCGTGTGCGGGTGTGGGCGTGGGCCTGGTGGCGATTGTAAATAGAACATGCCGGCCCCGGGGAGGGGGCGCAAACTGGTTTCAAGGATTTCGCTCATTGTTTTATCATTTCGAGAATCCCTCGAACAATTAGTGAATGGATTTTCAGTTGTCGTCCTTCTGCAAGGATTCACTGTGAATCCCCGAGCCGCCGGCGGCGCGGGGGTGAGCGGTGGCCGGGATTGGTCCGCTGTTGTGTGATCCCCTGTCATCCCCTAAGAGAGGGTTTTGAAAATATTTATCTAATGTCAGAGTGAAAGTTTTCCCATCACAGAGTCAACTACGCAACTTGCACGAGAGGGTGTTCATCGTGGCTGGGGATGGTGCGATGAGGCCGGGTGGCGGTAGGAAGGGGGCTGTTTCATGTATTTAACTATTGCGGTGTTGGGTTTTTAGATTGATTTGTAAATTTGTAAAGGCATTCCTTGTGGAACGAGAGAGTTGAGCGTTTGTGGCTTTGCCGTTGTTACAGGGTGGGATAGAGGGGTTGGAGGGTATTTACTGCGATTGTGGAGCAATTAACTCGATGGGCTTTGAGGATGGAGAATGGCGGCAACTGCCTGCCTTAAAGGGGTGGTCCGTGGTGGTTGGATGGAAGTTACGGAGACTTGGAAGGAGTATTAAGCATAACTTTGTAATCCTTTTAAAGTGAGGCGTGTGTCTTCTTTCCCATCAATCTGAATGATTATCAAGCCTTTCTGCGTTAAAGTGGATGACAGCCAGGATGCAGAAGTGTAGTCAATGCCGCAAACAAGCGTCCGGCGCGGGCTTCTATATTTGTCGCTAAGTATGAAGTTGGTGACGGTTAGGCGAGGAATGTGAATGGAGGATGAGACATAACCGCGAACACTACGAGCTGAACCAGGATGTATATGTAGTCCGGAAAGCAAAAATCCGTCGACTGCACTGGCTCGTCCACATGGAGTGCATGAACACCAACACTCCAGCTAAGAGGGTCTACAAATGAGAGCCTGGTTCGAGAAGGAGAGGGAGACCGAATCAAGTCATCGCGGACGCAAGGCAGCTTGGTCTTGATGGCTGGAAGCAGCGTGCTCAGGACTGTCAACGATGGAAGGCAGCTTTAGCTCAGGCTCTGACCTTCTAAGGGTCGTTGGCCTGAGAAGTAAATAAGTGAGTTACTTTTGCGCCTTACTGGGCCTACGCCCTTTGCATGGGCACGCACTGAGTGTAGGCCTTTCTAGAAGGAGAACTCAGAAACCTGCCTTCCTATTGTACACCGCATTCGTGCACCAGGTCTTTAACCACCAATCCACTCGAGGGATGCCCGAAGTAGAGGTCCTCTTTCACTCGCTTTTTGCTGATACAGCCCCTTGGAATTGAAGAAGACTTCGAAAGTCACTCTTGTCTACGACATGAGACGGTGATAGACCTAATCAAGATCGAGTGCACGAGTCCACAGTCGAGTCTCTGTCTCGAAAGATGAGGAGTCAAGGATCATAGGCCTGACCATGTACGAACGTCGAAAACCATACGCCCAAAGTCACAAGACCATTGACAGGCGATGAAAGATATTCAGAGACGTGGACACGTATGGACACAGCACCGGGTAGAAAACAAGGTAGGGGCTGGTGTGATAGGACCAAGGTACAGCCTACACATTCCTCTCTTCAAGGAAACAACGATATTTCAAGCTGAATTGATTAAATGGGGCAGCGCATCTCATCCTCGATAGAAAACCAAAAAATATCAAAATATGTATATTCTTAGACAGTTCAGCGATTGGCTAAGGCCGCTTTCACACTCGCTTAGAGTCGTCGGGGATTTTTTCAAGTTCCCTTTTGTGATCTCAAGCCACTTTCACACAGGAAATCTTTCACTCTCTGCAATGGAGATCACAATTCTGTACTTTTTCTGTTTCCTATCCTCTGTCATACACACGTCATCTCCTTCTCACACATGTACAGCATGCTTCCAGTACCCAACATTGACAACATAAGAATACTCAAAGAAAAAACGAAGAGAGATAAAGGAGACTAGAAAAACCCAAAGCAAACCCCGAGCACACCAGGCGCGGGCTACCCCTAGCACGTCCCACCTGCCTTGCCCTAAGGATGGAAAAATCGCCAACAAAAGTTTCCTGTGTGCAAGCGGCCTAAGGAGGTACACATTCAACTCCAAGGCTGTCTGGGAATGTCACAAAATAATAAATACGCTGGCAGAAAACAACGAAATAAAACTGAGGGCATGCAAACCATGAAGGTAATTAAAAGGCTCACATACAAGCCAAGGCAGGTGCTCCTATGGCCTTGATTGGGTCCTTTCCCCCTTTCACCTACAACCGCCTACAGAAATGGGTAATTCCAGAAATTAACCACGTTTGGACCAGCTGGGAGGGTATTAAACAATCAAGGACTTTCATGGATGAAAGCTATAATTCCAAACAAGCCAAGAAAGCTCTGGAATTCAATAAATCTGACCTAAGGATGCAATGCGGAGTACTAAGAGGACACGCCCCATGTGATAAGGGTCTTTATAAAAAGGGCTTCACGAGGACAGAAATCTGTAGGCACTGGGAACGGGCACACACTAATCAACTGCCCACGACTTGCCAGAGATAGAGAGATTCAAAATGATAAGCAAAACATCAATAACAGGGAAAGACTTCCAAGAAATCCCATCTAGAGGAGTTGTCTTGTCACATTTCTGAAATATAATAATATGGGTGGCGCGACAGTCCGAGCCGGGCTTGGGTCTAGCTTCCCAGCAACCACTCGTATTGTGCGTGCCATTGTTCTTTCACGAGTGGAAGGGACCTACAGTTTAATGCCGACTCCGAACGGCGAAGCTTTTTCTAGACAGGAATGCTCTTTGAGCATTGTCAGTGACACGAAAGAGGTGGAGCCATGAATTATGAAAGGTTGTTAAATTCGGGTTTCGAACCTGGCACCCTCTGCGTAGAAGTCGACGCACTAACCAACTACGCCACGGCGAGCCACACTTTTCTGAAAGCAGCACTTAAGTCCTAGACCAAAAGAAGGGGGTACAATAGGTCCTTATGGCCGCAGTTCTAGTGTCTTGTTATGACACACGCCCAATAGAAGCTCATGGTCGCTGCAGGAAAACAAAGTTCTGCACACGATCTTTCATTCGAATGAAAAGGTGCCAGCTTTTCCCACCCACACTTCAGCTCAAATTACACATAACTTGCTATTTGACTTCATGTGATCATCAGTGCTTCTCATCATCAATCCAGCATCATCTCCCTTGAGCCAATGATGCCAACGAATCCTGCTTCAAAAATGATCATAAGTCAATCAACCTTAACAATCTTCGACATCCTCTGAAGATCGTTGGTTGGTCAAACTCCTGCGTACGCCCTTCTAAATCTTGCATAGTTTACAACCCAGCGCCGCTTGCAAGATTTGAGACTGAGCTTACCGGCCCTCGATCTTGACTATCGGCACGCACCTTTTAGCCAAGAAGACCAAGCTGGAGTGCGTCAATTCTTAAATCGGAGTCGCAGAGTCTCGATCCTCCTTTCTTCCTCCAGCTAGTCAACTCCGATTCGAAGACTTTCTATACCGGAGCACTGGTTTCCATTGTCTTAAGCTGTGTCCAGAGACGCTTGGCGGCCCTGTCTTCAGCCATTAAGACCACGGTGTCTAGCGCCGGTCCAGTCTTTATCTTCTCCTCCCCCACGGCTCGGCTCCAATTGAAAGGCAGATCAATGGTGGCTACGTCCTCGTCTTTAACATAAACACCATTACTTCTCGGCGCAAAAGGTCTGAACATAAGCCAAAGCCATCCTTGACGGTCTTGAATCCGATGTCTTCATGCAGCCATTTTGTCAAGCATTCTTGCGCCCGCGGCCGCCTAACCGAGGGTTCACTCATCTTCACCACCTCGAGTTCAAATACTCTCGAAGCCGGAGCATTGGCATCCATGCCCTCTTCTTCAGCTTTACCTGCTCCTCATGCCACCAATCCATGCAAGGTCAGGGACTGAGTTGATGCTGTCCTCCTTAACCATTCTAGTTATCAGGACCAAGCTGTCTCAACTCACATGGCCTGTTTAAAACGAGGAACATGGGCACGGGTGAGTGAGGCTTTGAGACAGCTTTGTGGCAATTACCAGTATGCGCTGTGGCTCTGTCTCTAGCCACAGCACATACCTCAATGCCTCACTCACGCATGTCCATGCCCCTCGTCTTAAACACAACAACTTCCATTTTCAATTTAAACAGTGTGCCCCACACAGGATGATCGAAGTCAACAAACTCCCGTCACAAACTTTCCCTTCCAGGAACACGGCTTCAATCGAATTCCTCCGCAACGGCCATTCCCCCAACGAGACAGCATCCTTAAACATTTAAGCTCCCATCTGAACCTGAACACCCATTCAATCGGTATTCGCAACCTTAATTAGGTCCGCATACGCCGACCACAAAGGGCACCACATTTCGAACAGATTCCATTACAAAGAGACTCATCCACAGGACTAATCACCTCCCTCCCGCCCCCGCACACACACACGGCAAACATCTAATTTACTATTAAGGCTCTAATAACATGTCCTTAGAAGTCCATTGCGGGAATACGTAACGTTCGTTCGTTCGCCACCAACAGGACTCTGTTCGAATTACCAACCGAGTGCAGGTTACAGGAAACTGCTCCCAAGGATCACATGCCAGTCGCCGTCTCTAATCCTGCTCCGCTACACATCTGCACAATGTGTTTACGACCCGTGTGTCGGACCATCTGTATGCAAAGGGTTTTCCCTTCCGCTGTGCGGGGTGTGTTCGCAAGGGCACTTCAACTGAAATCCTTGCAAATAAACCGAAAATTTACTCAATGTGGTATTTTGGAGAAATTTAAAGTGAATGTCGATGCAGGTGCTGGCGCAGAGGGGTGGGGGCAGCTCTGGGTGTGTGGGGGCAAGAGAGAGAGAGAGAGGGCCCTCTCTGGGGACGAGGGGGACAGAGAGATGATGATGTGGCCCAGCGGCGAGTGGAATTGTGAAAAGCATTCACGTGGGAGAGGAAAACCGTAATGAAACGATTTGTATTCGAAGTGAAATCCTTTTTGTAGGTCCTGTTGCCGTGGTCCTCCTAGGGAATTGTTCTATTTTGTACAGTTTTTTTTTTTTTTTTTGATGAAGAATTGGACACGTCCTGCGGGACAATTGTGTCCCGAACTGGCGGTGGTGTGGAACAGTGTTTGTTGATTTATGTTATTTGATCCTTGAAATGAGGACTCAACTGTAGTCGACTCGACGATGATGATGATGTGGATGAGAATATGCTGGGAATTGCCTGTCCAACGGGGGGAGGACGGGCGGGAGTTGAAAATTTGTGATGGAGTTGTTGATGTTCGGAAAGGTTGCCGTTGCGATGGATGAGGTTGGTTGGCTAAATGGTTGTGGGTTCGTTGAACATTCTGCTGGGAAGCGGTGTTTAGTGGGAGGAGGGACGGGAGAACATCCTTTGCAGAGATGAACCTATTCTGGAAGGAGGATGTCGTTTCACTGCGTTGATAACCACACTTTCTCTTCTGCTGGCTGGCAGTCCTGGGTGGACCTGGGCCACAGTCAACTACCACTCTAACAGTGAGGAAGACGTTGGCATAATCATGAATAAGGAACTGAATTAGGAACTCGGTGTCAACGAGAGGGCTGTGACAGATCAGGGCCTTCGGCAAAAGGAGGGGATTGAACCTAGTTATGATTGTACATGTTTGCTAGATCCATTTCGAAGCATAGCCTTTACTGGTAAGTTGCTTTGAAGACTACCAACTACGAGTTATTTGGCAAAACACAAGGTTAAATATTACGAGAGGATAATGGTCATCAGCGTGTTAAAGACTGACTTACTTATCAGGCCAGCGATCCATGGAAGGTCTGAACCTTAACGTGCTGTAGGCGGAACTGTTAAAAGAGACTCATCCTGTAACAGCTAAATTAAGTCAGAATCCAGTTAGGCCTCCGACTAATGGGACGGTTGGTTCCCATGTAAAGTGCATAACTCGGATCTTTTGCAAGGACCCACAATGTCTGATTGACAGTCAAGTGACCATCAAAGCCATTTCAGCAATAAAAATCATGTCCAAGTTGGTTGCACTCTGATGCGAAGAGCTTGATGTTCCAAACACACAGAACACTGATTACCTACTCTGTGGTGGGTCCTAGGTCATAGCAACATAACCAGCCTTGAAGATACCAATGAACTTACCTCATAAGCCCGCCAGTGCCCCAGTCTGTGTCAGTTGAGAGATTGAGAGCACTGGGAGAATATTCCATCAAAGGCCACCAGGATGCAACAAAAATCCAACCAAAACCTCTTTTCAGATTCATAAGTACATAAGGATGGCTGAGTAATCCACAAACTTGACGGGTACGAGTTATTAGTAAAGAGGGACATTCTCCCAACTTGTGATGCCCGTCGGCCCAGCAGGACCTAAGTGAGATGTCGGCTTTTAAAATAATTGAAGTCGTCAAGTATGAATGCCTTGTAAGCACTGTTTTGATTGCCGGGGAGCTAAGCATTGCACAAAAACCCGTTTGGAACTATTTTTTGAAGAAATAAAGAAGCAAGCAATGGACCGAGTCAAGGAGAGTCGGCGAAAATGGTGGCCAAGCCAGGATAGATCACTTCCTGTATTGTCAACAATTGAACCGTCTGAAAGAAGCAATCGCTAAGAAGCGGCTAGCTTTGTCCCTTATAACAAGTTAGAGATATAGCCAACGACCGTACCCTTTCGCGATCCAAAGACCAATGCATGTCCTCTCTGGTTCACCCGATCGTTGGCCAACCTCTCTTTCACTCAAGGAGGTAGTTTATGTTGATTGTTGAGTCGATTGAGGAAAGGGATCATTTTCATTCCTCGTGCAATATCGCTCAACACTTAGGAGGAGCATGGTGTTTCATCAGGACATTGCCGGACGCGCCGGGAACTTGGTTGGGAGGTTCTTATGCATCCACCTTATAGTCTAGACCTAGCTGGACCGAGTGATTACCACGATTTTGCTTGTGAAAAGTTCGCCTCAAGAGAGGCTTGTAAAACAATACTCTCACGCCAGCAGGAGCGAGAAGTTTACTGCAAAACAAAATCCAACAAGACGGGGCATATTTAACCTAAATCGGACAATTCTAACTATTTTTAATGCCGCCTTGTATTTGGTCGTGGAGGTAGTGCTGTAACTAGGGCGGTTCTGGAGGTGCCCAGGGACAGGGCGTAAGCACAGGAGGGCGTGGAGTGATGCTAAATGAAGAACACAGTTTCCTTAAGGTCATGTTCATCGTTAGCCGGCACTTTGACTAGTGCTGAATTGAGACCTCTCCAGATACCTCCCTAGATACGTTTCTCCAAAGTGGTTAAATGAGAACTTGGTGTTGATGTTCTTGTTGAAGGTGGCTAAGCGTTTGTCAATACGAATCCACAGTTCAGCCGCACATGACTTATTATGGATTCGCGTTTTGTGACTAATTTCGGGTACTTATCGTTCAGTACCCGGTCCGATACTCCCTCAAGTTACTCGTAGCTGCCCACAGAATGGAACGTAGTGGTGAATGCTCTTCTTCTGACACTGGAAATGAGCAGGTGCAAGATCATTGCCAGCGTCGATGATGTTGCCATCACGGCCTGTGGGAAATTCATATCCACGATTAGCTATATCATGCAGTCGGCCATCGTCGAATGTGAGACGACGATACTTATATATGCGTTCAAAGTGCTAATCCGCAGAAAACATATTAAGTCCTCTTTACAAGGACCTGTCGTCGATCCCCCAACCATCAGAAGGTGGACCATGCTACAATAAGCCACCCATTCCACAGTGATTGTTAGGGTGCAACGGATGGCAAATGCAACTGCGGATTACAACGGTCTCCATCTCCATTTCGTCTGCTACCGCCGATAAATCTCTTCGGCAGCTCTGGCAGGGGCTTAGCCACTTCAAAACTCTTTCCCGAAAGGGACTTACCACCCAAGCCTAGGAACTACTAAATCTGGAACTGCTTACTCACACCAAACGTAGATGGTCTACTGGAACTGGGTGCCTGAACATTAATGGCCACACTCCATTCAAAAAAACGACCGAATATCAGAACCCTCATAGAGCATTGCGTCTTCGCTAGACTATACTAGCTAGACTAGCTAGACTTCTTCGCCTCCCCTACAAAGACTTCTGTAGAAGTTGCAGAAATGAAGGGAAGGAATAAGTCATCGCACACCTTCTTTGCAACCGGAGTAGATTTAGTGGCTTAGACGCTCTATACTTCTGCGACCTTACAGAACTGAGTAGCATTAGTATTAGACATCTGCATAGCTCCATTGGAAGCTTTAAATGGCTTGCGAATTAGGATCAATTCGATCTTTGTGTTAACACAACGGGCCTACTCTGGCCTAAGTGTGAAGTGTACTAATGGCAGTCAGCCACCCGAACCTACTTGTAGTTATCAATGAGCTTGATGATGTAATACTGACAGCTTCATCATCTTCTGCCCCGCATGATAGACTAAAAGGGTCGCGGGGGTTAGCCACTCACGAGAGATCTCCAGGCAACTCGATCCTCCGTCATCGACTCAAAGTCATCAGGGGTCATGCCCAAGCATAACCAGGCGAGCTTATGGACTTGGTCCAACAATCTCATGCTGGGTCTGCCAAGTGGTCGCCTACCTGATGGAATCGTATTCAAGGCCCGCCTCGGAAGTCGTGATGGTGGGGACATTCGTGCTACGTGACCAAACCAACGAAGCATAGCTCTTTCCGTTCGGAGAAGCAGCTGCTCGACATGGAGTTCCTCGCGCACTGTCGTGCCTGACTGTCCACTTATAGTGTCCAATTTTAACAATAATTGCGAATCTTATGGTGAATCTTAGGATTTCGTACAAGGAGCCTAGTAAGTTGGTGCGTCGACTCCTACACAGAGGGTGTCAGGTTCGATCCCGAACATGCCAACATTCATAAGTCACGGCTTCACCTCTTTCGAGTCACCGACAATGCTTAAGGAGCCTTCCTGTCTAGAATAAGCTTCTCAAAGTGTTTCCTGTGGAAGCATTGTTGACGACGAAGCAGCAAGTCCATCTCCAGTCCTCCTTCTTCAAAACCACCCCCACCCACAGGCCACGACACCCTTCATTCAAAACAAACTCAGTCAGCTTTTAAATACGAACATGCCTTTATTTAATAGATATTGTATCCGTCAGTTTATCATTATTCTCTTGTTCACTATAACCTTACTTATCAACTGTAGCTTACTTGTGCAACGCACTGCCTTATCTCCGGCTAGACATACGCGCACCTACTCGACAAACAGAAAATAATTGTGATCAACTCCATTTTGCATTTAGTTTCCTTTTGAATCCTTCAATGTACAACTTAAGCTTAAGCCTTACGTCTACGAGTGTGGAACATTTACTTCTAAATTTTACATATTTTACATATAAGTTAAGTGTAAGCATAGAGAGTGAGAGAGACAGAGAGGGGGGGCTAGGGGGACACAAGAAGTCTTTGCGCTTCTGAGTAGGACTCTGTTTATTTACAGTCCTCATCGGACGCGGGACGCACGCACGTACACATACACGACTAGGGGGAGGAGGGGGGCTTATGTACAAGGATCTATATACACGACCGAGCCGAGTGTGACAGAGAGAGAGATATAGAGAGAGTGCGTCCTTGAGCCGATGGGACGCCATGGTTAGTAAGTCATCTGGGAATAGTCTGGAAGACTATCCTTCTCGCACCTCGCGCCGCCTTACAGGAACACCACAATCTGTGCATAGATCTCGACGGCCACGAGCAGTCCCATCACCAATCCATTCAGCATGCACCGATAGCGTTCCAAATGTCAGACGGACGCCATCGAGTTGCTGTCGTAGGCCACCAAGAGCGAGTCGTTCTCCTCGCTGCCGCTGCCGGCGCTCTTCTCCAGCTCGTCGATCACCTCCAGGCGCGTCTGCTGGTGCGTGATTTTGTACTTGTTGCGCTTGATGAATAGCGTACGAATGTTATTGTTGTTGTTGTTGTTGTTATTCATGTTCGCCGATGACTTGTGTACGTTGGAGCGCTGTCGTCGGCATCGTCGTCGTCGTTGACGACGCTTCGCCGCAGCCACATCATCACGTGCTGCATTGGCATCGTGATCTAGCATGCTGCTGTCACTGTCATCCTCATCGTCGACATCGACATCATCTTCGTCGTCGTCGTTGTCACCGTCATCATCGTCGTCGTCGTCATCGTCTCCGTCGGGGCCGTAGATATCATCTTCGTCGTCGATGTCGAAGAGAAAGCAGCCGGTGGCCAATGAGGTTGTGGTCTTCGCCTGGGAGGAGGAGGAGGATGGATATGTGGTGTGAGTGCGCTCAGAATCACTGGCTTTATATCATAGTTCTATTACCTCAGGGCCCTTCCATGTGATGCCGGCCCGTACGAAATTGTAGAACCGCATAACGCCCCACATCGCGAGCACCTGCAAAAGAGGGAAAACGAGAAAGAGAACGATTTAAAATTGATTTCTTAATGATTGACAGAGATTTTGGTTGTGGTGGTACATTTTAAGAGCTTGAGGGGATGAACCTGACGAGGCAAGGGTGTATGGGTATCCAGGGTGCCGTGAGTGGAATGGGTATTGTGTTGAATTCAGTGGAGCTGGGATAGACACAAGAGTTGTGAGACCCAAGGCGAGTTGAAAGGGGATGTGAGCTTCAGCAGAGGCCTACAATTCTTCATATTCTTCGAGTGGCGCATCAATCAAGGAGTCCTTCCAACTAGATCTCGTACTTGCTGAGAGCAAAGTGCAACTTGATTGAGCTCCTTTATCCCTTGTCTGCGCGACTTTAAACAGAGGAGTTCTTCATTTCGCCATTTCCTCACTGACTCATTGTCGAAGACTAGTCGGGCTGGAACTAAGCTGTGAATGTGCTTAACATTGTCCAGTCCAGCAGCCTTAAGAGTTGCATCCACAGACGGAATGAGCCTGGCTGGACTCATGTCATTGTAAAGCCAGCTGTATTCCGTTGTGCGGTCATAACCGTAGCTTGCCATCAAGCAGTACACAAGTCATCTGGTTGGACTCGTTGGGCCGTAGCGAAGTTAATCATGCACTCTTCAAGAGCTAGCCACTATAGGCGTTGGATTTTTAGACGTGACAGGCCTGGCAAAGCTCAGGCCTAGGGTGACCAATACCGACATTTAATGCTGTGTACCGGAGGGATGCCGGTTGAGAAGCTCTGATTGACGAGGAGATTGACGAGGTCTTTATCTGTAGGCTATACCCGCGGAGGATCGTTGATTGTCCAACCCGAAGATCATTCCAGATGTGAAGCGAACTGACTCTGATCGCCATATAAGTTCTTGTCTGCCTACCAACAATTTCTATCGGTGGTAGGTTAAGGAGTTTGTTAAGAGCTTCGGAGAGGTGTCTTTAGTGCTCCGCTGATACATACGCCTGCCATCGTCTGCACTCTGACGAGTGGCATGCGGTTGATTCTCTTTTCCAGTCCAGTCCACCGAAATGCAACAACATGGAGCCGTATGGGTCTGACACTATTCAAAGAAATAGCTCGTGAACCATGCCAGGTTTTAGTCCCCATCTGCACCGTATGGACCTTGGACGGTAGTAGAGAGCCGTTGAGACCGTCTTGACACGTTCCAAGAACCTTAGAATCTTGCTCTATCGCTAAGCTTTAAAGGGTACAAAGTGAGGGATTTTGTATTCCCTAGTGAAGAGGACTAGGTCCGTCTTTTGTGGATTGACGGCTAGGCCTCGCTGGTCCATTTCACTAGCTTGGAAAGACCATATACATTTTCCAGATACTGCAATAGCAATATTATCATTAGGAAATAATTATCATATAGCTCACGGATTGCTAAGATTATATTCGCCGTAAGTGCTTGAATTGTTTCAGGATTGTTGGCATAACATGGGTCATTCACGGTTCCCCAGGAGAAGGCGGCGACCATTTGACATCACAAATACGGCTGATAACACGGTTTAAGAATGTGGTTCATAACATACGTTGTGGTCTGTGCGGCATGGCGCGTCTTCTTGCATGAACCGTAGACCGTTCAAATGCATGTCTTCAATTTTAGTAAAAAACAAATAGTGAGTTAATGCGCCTCTATAACGCCCACCGTTGACCGAAACGTTGTTCCCAGCCTCATTTTCGAGGAAAAATGGTCAAATGCTGTTCTCGACCACAGCAGGCACATTCTCATCTCATCATCGCGCGATGATGGGGACCATGAGTGTTGTCACCTAGCATACCAGTCTCATCAACTTTTTGCACAAGCTGGCAAACTGGTACAAGAGTCGCGGAGAGTGCTTCATTTCGGGCAAGACATGTTCTCAAAAAACGCACTTCTTGGGTTTTAATACTTCCCAACGTTGTTCAAGCGAAAAGCGACTCATTTCGATCCACTGAGGTTTGATACTGACATTCTGTCAGGATTCCCAGCGGGAAACAACTCTCGATCTCAGTGTCACAAGGCCTAGCCTACTTACGCCTCCAATCTCTAGCCAAGACATCAGTTACGTCTGACTGCTCTCAGTCCGTGTTTCTCTCTCCCCTCTCCTTTCTCTCGACAATCCGTAAAACAAGAAAAATTCAGAAGAAAAGTGTTGTTCAACTGACACTGACTCCATCTATTCCCTCGAACATCCTCGCCCCTTCCAGCACTATCCCCCTCCAGGCACGACCACCCCAGGTAAAGCGTGCGTGGCAAATTTTTTGGAAAATATTTATCAGATTCGCATGTCAGATAGCCGGTGTGCCGTGGCCGTATATCCTTATTAGGGTTCCATTAATACCTGCCATCCGGGGGCTAAATGCATTTGCATGCCGCACGTCTGTGCCGCGCCCGCGGTGCCTTTTCGCCCGATAATCTAGAGCATTTTCGCTGTAATCACCCCGTCTCCCGTGAGCCCCCCCATCGCCCCATGCATCGTCGCCCCCATCGAACTGAATCGAATAACAATAAATTTGCCGCCAGCACCGGCTAGCTTTCGTTGTCGACGAAAGGGGATACTAACTCGCCGTCATAGCTCTGCTCTGCCAGGAGCTAATCGAAATTTATTGCCGTGCAAATTGGGAATGGAAATTTATTGAAGTCCTTCGCCGCGCAATCCTTGTTGTAGCACACGATGAACATTGTCGGCGTTGTCCCACGGAGGCCTCCTGCATAATTAATTGATTCGTTGAGCTGGAGCTTGCCAGTGGAATCCGTGCCGGACGCGCACCAGCGGCGGATGGGCGGTGAAATTTTAAATTAATTCCCCGTGATCGGGGTTGCGGGGTGGGGCGCAGGCGGCGGTTTGTGTAAGCCCGGCTAACGAAACGGATAAACATGGGGCTTATGCTGTGAGCCCTTAAGTGCAGGCTCTGTGCATTCAGTCGACGCGACGGCAGGGATCTGCCGCCAGAGATCAAATGAACTTATTGGTTGCGGAGAGGTGTGCGGGGTTGATGTGGCGTGCGATTCGTTTGCCTGGACATGCGGGTGTGACTAGGAAACGACTAGGAAAAGTAATGGAAACGTCGCAAGACAGGAAAGAAGTACCAGAGCCCTATAGGCATGGAAAGGGGTCCTGAAACAGGACCAAGTGGCTATAGGCACGGAAAGGCCGCTGGGCCAGAAGCAGAACCTGGCGGCTATAGGCACGGGAAGGCCGCTGTGCCCAGAAGCAGCACCAGGCGCCTATAGGCACGGGACGGCCGCTGTGCCCAGAAGCAGCACCAGGCGGCTATAGACACGGGAAGGCCGCTGGGGCCAGAAGCAGCACCAGGCGGCTATAGGCACGGGAAGGCCGCTGTGCCCAGAAGCAGCACCAGGGGCTATAGGCACAGGAAGGCCGCTGGGGCCAGAAGCAGCACCAGGCGGCTATAGGCACAGGAAGGCCGCTGGGGCCAGAAGCAGCACCAGGCGGCTATAGACACGGGAAGGCCGCTGGGGCCAGAAGCAGCACCAGGCGGCTATAGGCACAGGAAGGCCGCTGGGGCCAGAAGCAGCACCAGGCGGCTATAGACTCGGGACGGCCGCTGTGCCCAGAAGCAGCACCAGGCGGCTATAGGCACGGGAAGGCCGCTGGGCCAGAAGCAGCACCAGGCGGCTATAGACACGGGAAGGCCGCTGGGGCCAGAAGCAGCACCAGGCGGCTATAGACACGGGAAGGCCGCTGGGGCCAGAAGCAGCACCAGGCGGCTATAGGCACAGGAAGGCCGCTGGGGCCAGAAGCAGCACCAGGCGGCTATAGACTCGGGAAGGCCGCTGGGGCCAGAAGCAGCACCAGGCGGCTATAGGCATGGGAAGGCCGCTGGGGCCAGAAGCAGCACCAGGCGGCTATAGGCACAGGAAGGCCGCTGTGCCCAGAAGCGGCGCCAGGCGGCTAAGGCACGGGACGGCCGCTGTGCCCAGAAGCAGCACCAGGCGGCTATAGGCACGGGAAGGCCGCTGGGCCAGAAGCAGCACCAGGCGGCTATAGACACGGGAAGGCCGCTGGGGCCAGAAGCAGCACCAGGCGGCTATAGGCACAGGAAGGCCGCTGGGGTCAGAAGCAGCACCAGGCGGCTATAGACACTGCAAGGCCGCTGTGCCAGAAGAAGAACCTGGCGGCTATAGGCACGGGAAGGCCGCTGTGCCCAGAAGCAGCACCAGGCGGCTATAGGCACGGCAAGGCCGCTGGGCCAGAAGCAGCCCCAGGCGGCTATAGGCACGGGAAGGCCGCTGTGCCCAGAAGCAGCACCAGGCGGCTATAGACACTGCAAGGCCGCTGTGCCAGAAGAAGAACCTGGCGGCTATAGGCACGGGAAGGCCGCTGTGCCCAGAAGCAGCACCAGGCGGCTATAGGCACGGCAAGGCCGCTGGGCCAGAAGCAGCCCCAGGCGGCTATAGGCACGGGAAGGCCGCTGTGCCCAGAAGCAGCACCAGGCGGCTATAGGCACGGCAAGGCCGCTGGGCCAGAAGCAGAACCAGGCGGCTATAGGCACGGGAAGGCCGCTGTGCCCAGAAGCAGCACCAGGCGGCTATAGACACGGGAAGGCCGCTGGGGCCAGAAGCAGCACCAGGCGGCTATAGGCACAGGAAGGCCGCTGGGGCCAGAAGCAGCACCAGGCGGCTATAGACTCGGGAAGGCCGCTGGGGCCAGAAGCAGCACCAGGCGGCTATAGGCATGGGAAGGCCGCTGGGGCCAGAAGCAGCACAAGGCGGCTATAGGCACAGGAAGGCCGCTGTGCCCAGAAGCGGCGCCAGGCGGCTATAGGCACGGGACGGCCGCTGTGCCCAGAAGCAGCACCAGGCGGCTATAGACACGGGAAGGCCGCTGGGGCCAGAAGCAGCACCAGGCGGCTATAGGCACAGGAAGGCCGCTGTGCCCAGAAGCAGCACCAGGCGGCTATAGACACTGCAAGGCCGCTGTGCCAGAAGAAGAACCTGGCGGCTATAGGCACGGGAAGGCCGCTGTGCCCAGAAGCAGCACCAGGCGGCTATAGGCACGGCAAGGCCGCTGGGCCAGAAGCAGCCCCAGGCGGCTATAGGCACGGGAAGGCCGCTGGGGCCAGAAGCAGCACCAGGCGGCTATAGACACGGGAAGGCCGCTGGGGCCAGAAGCAGCACCAGGCGGCTATAGGCACAGGAAGGCCGCTGGGGCCAGAAGCAGCACCAGGCAGCTATAGGCATGGGAAGGCCGCTGGGGCCAGAAGCAGAACCTGGCGGCTATAGGCACAGGAAGGCCGCTGGGCCAGAAGCAGCACCAGGCGGCTATAGACACGGGAAGGCCGCTGGGGCCAGAAGCAGCACCAGGCGGCTATAGACACGGGAAGGCCGCTGGGGCCAGAAGCAGCACCAGGCGGCTAAGGCACGGGACGGCCGCTGTGCCCAGAAGCAGCACCAGGCGGCTATAGGCACGGGAAGGCCGCTGGGCCAGAAGCAGCACCAGGCGGCTATAGGCACGGGAAGGCCGCTGGGCCAGAAGCAGCACCAGGCGGCTATAGACACGGGAAGGCCGCTGGGGCCAGAAGCAGAACCTGGCGGCTATAGGCACAGGAAGGCCGCTGGGCCAGAAGCAGCACCAGGCGGCTATAGACACGGGAAGGCCGCTGGGGCCAGAAGCAGCACCAGGCGGCTATAGACACGGGAAGGCCGCTGGGGCCAGAAGCAGCACCAGGCGGCTATAGGCACAGGAAGGCCGCTGGGGCCAGAAGCAGCACCAGGCGGCTATAGGCATGGGAAGGCCGCTGGGGCCAGAAGCAGTACCAGGCGGCTATAGGCACGGCAAGGCCGCTGGGCCAGAAGCAGCACCAGGCGGCTATAGGCACGCAAGGCCGCTGTGCCCAGAGGCATCACCAGGTGGCTATAATCACGGCAAGGCCGCTGGGCCAGAAGGAGCACCAGGCGACTATAGGCACGGGAAGGACGCTGGGGCCAGAAGCAGAACCAGGCGGCTATAGGCACGGGAAGGCCGCTGTGCCCAGAAGCAGCACCAGGGGCTATAGGCACAGGAAGGCCGCTGGGGCCAGAAGCAGCACCAGGCGGCTATAGACACGGGAAGGCCGCTGGGGCCAGAAGCAGCACCAGGCGGCTATAGGCACAGGAAGGCCGCTGGGGCCAGAAGCAGCACCAGGCAGCTATAGGCATGGGAAGGCCGCTGGGGCCAGAAGCAGAACCTGGCGGCTATAGGCACAGGAAGGCCGCTGGGCCAGAAGCAGCACCAGGCGGCTATAGACACGGGAAGGCCGCTGGGGCCAGAAGCAGCACCAGGCGGCTATAGACACGGGAAGGCCGCTGGGGCCAGAAGCAGCACCAGGCGGCTAAGGCACGGGACGGCCGCTGTGCCCAGAAGCAGCACCAGGCGGCTATAGGCACGGGAAGGCCGCTGGGCCAGAAGCAGCACCAGGCGGCTATAGGCACGGGAAGGCCGCTGGGCCAGAAGCAGCACCAGGCGGCTATAGACACGGGAAGGCCGCTGGGGCCAGAAGCAGAACCTGGCGGCTATAGGCACAGGAAGGCCGCTGGGCCAGAAGCAGCACCAGGCGGCTATAGACACGGGAAGGCCGCTGGGGCCAGAAGCAGCACCAGGCGGCTATAGACACGGGAAGGCCGCTGGGGCCAGAAGCAGCACCAGGCGGCTATAGGCACAGGAAGGCCGCTGGGGCCAGAAGCAGCACCAGGCGGCTATAGGCATGGGAAGGCCGCTGGGGCCAGAAGCAGTACCAGGCGGCTATAGGCACGGCAAGGCCGCTGGGCCAGAAGCAGCACCAGGCGGCTATAGGCACGCAAGGCCGCTGTGCCCAGAGGCATCACCAGGTGGCTATAATCACGGCAAGGCCGCTGGGCCAGAAGGAGCACCAGGCGACTATAGGCACGGGAAGGACGCTGGGGCCAGAAGCAGAACCAGGCGGCTATAGGCACGGGAAGGCCGCTGTGCCCAGAAGCAGCACCAGGCCGCTATGAGCACGGCAAGGCCGCTGGGTCACAAAGCAGCACCAGGCGGCTATAGACACAGGAAGGCCGCTGGGGCCAGAAGCAGCACCAGGCGGCTATAGGCACGGGAAGGCCGCTGGGGCCAGAAGCACATGGCAATCCAATCAAAGACACTGAATCACCTTCCCGTCTGACAACTTGCCGACATCTCGTTCAAACCTCCGACGTAATTTCGCCAGGCAGGCACCAGTCTTAAATTAAATTGTTTTCTGGCTCTGCGTCCATCCAAAGGACGAGATTTTCCACTTAAGCGCCGTCCATAGACAAGTACCGAGTCCATTCCCGTCATTAGCTTCCCCGGTAACAGCTCCAGGCAACACCTGCTTCAAATTGCAACGCCACACGATGGCCAGCAGTAACGTTACGCTGTGTGGCAATTACCACTCTAATGATTGCGCCCTCGCAAGTACCGCCATCCTTTGGCGGCTCCCGCAGCAGATCGACAAGTGCAAATCCCTTTCGAAGGAAACTTCAGCAATTTGGTGCGTGATGGCCTACTCTCAAACTTTTCCCAAATAGACGCTCGCTCGCTCGCTCGCCGCACCCGTTCCGCTGTGCAATTTCCTCTAAAGCGGAACCCTGCAGCCGCCGGGGCTCTTGTTTATAGTCACCTCCTGATGGAGTCGAGTGAGAGAAGACTCGCTCTCTCCGCACTTGAAAAGTTTTCTAATTAAAAGTAACTGCTGCTCCGGGCAGTTTACACGAAAGAACTTCATAACTCGCAGCAGCGGCGCCAGATGGATGCAATAATCGAGGGGAACAATGGAATTTCCGATAACGATCAACATGACCACTGCCACCGACGGCGGCGGTGGTTCGGACGGCCAGATTAAATTCATCGCCCCAAGCCGGAGGAAGGAGACTGCAATTATCTCGTTTTCAGCGCGGTGACTTGCCATTCAGCTTGTGACTTGTTCCCCAGCCGGAATCTCGAACCGTGTAATCTTGGAAAATCCGTTCTGCACTCAAGATAAGCCCGTCATGCCACCAGAAGAACCGCACCGCCATCTCCTCGCAAATCACTGTACATCTTGCGGCTGACGCACACACACAGGCATTTCTAGTCGCCGTGTAGTGTCCTTTCAAAATTTCGTCAGAATGTACAAAATTGACTATTTCGACTGGGAGTTCCCCGACAGCGATGCATACTGCGACGTGTACTCCATTTGGCGACTGTGCCCTTGGCCGAGGCTGAGGGCGGCATCTTCGCTCTGCCGGCCCGAGTGGTTTCCGCTGATCTACTGGCTGGCGCTGACCATAAGCGTGTGCGGATTCGTGAGTAGATGCATCCACCTTCGTTTCATTTTGGGACTGACATTGGGTGGCTTGTAGTTTTTCAGCTGCTCGGAGTTCCTGGCGATCTACTGTGGATCGTGGACGCTGTCGACGTTCCGGGAGCGAAAGTTTCGCTTGATACCTCTCGTCTTCCGGCGAAATGTGCGGCTGATAAGCGCGGCGTTCATGACGAAGACGTGGACAAGCCTTCTCATTGGAATCGCAACGGTGAGTTTGTTTGGCTTCGTTTCATGGTCTTGCAGGGCGAGATGGTGGGAGCTGAGAGCGGGTAAGAAATGAAGTTCTGTTAAGAAAGCCTCTTTATATCCGACAAACTTTGGTCGAGTCGTGTTCTAAGTTGTGGAACGAAACCAAAACACAATTCCCACTTGAAAGGGGATATTGCTCCTGGCGTAATCATGTTCGAACGTCAAAGTGCTGTGCCTACGTCGAGTACTTCGTCTCACTGTTCATCTCGTAGATAGGTAATATGGGTGTCCTCAGGGCCTTCTTACCTCGGCTCACTTAGACCAACGTGGTGGGTCCATTGTGTTCATGTTTAAGGGTGTGAATCTACCGAGAGACCTGCTGCAGTTCTAAAGGCAGCCAGATTCATGCTTAAGTCCTCTAACTCGAAGAAGTTAGGGCTGTGCATTCGCAGAGCAGATCTTGTATAGATTCAGCTTCTTTCTCGTCTCAGGAGCTCTGAAAAAATCGTTGTGCAGTGTGTGCAATGCATTTGTACCCATGGCACACTGTCCAAAGAGACAGAAATAGGTACTTGGCTTGAACATTCCTAGTTGATATTGTGGAACCAAGGGGAGGCCCGGTTTGTAAACATAGAAGAACACCTCAGCATCGCCTCAAGAAGAATATACTCAAAAAGGACTTATGGACGAGATCTCACCCAGTCCTTAAACGAAACGACGATGAGAAGGCATCTGTCGTCAAGGGTGCTGTGGCATTGACGTCAAAACATCACGTTTCTGGCTCTCTTCGTTCAACGATCAAAACTGTGTTTTCACTTCGAGGCCACCCTTTCAATGGAAATCTCTCAAGGGAGCCTGAATTTCTCTCACGTTTTCGGTGACATACATAGTTTGTAACACAAGCAACAGCCTTATAGACACCACTTGACAAATTCTGCTTGTCTTCAACTTTCGCATATATTACAACTATTTATTCAACTTAATTCGAAGAGCAATTTCTGAGCCCACATGGCGTATGTGGAATACTCTAAGACCACACGGCGTGTGTGGAGTATTCGGAGACCACACGGCGTATGTGGCATATTCGGAGACCACACGGCGTATGTGGAATATTCTCAGACCACGTGGCGAATTTGGAATATTCTCAGACCACGCGGCGTATGTGGAATACTCTGAGACCACACGGCGTGTGTGGAGTATTCGGAGACCACACGGCGTATGTGGCATATTCGGAGACCACACGGCGTATGTGGAATCTTCGGAGACCACACGGCGTATGTGGCATATTCGGAGACCACACGGCGTATGTGGAATATATTGAGACCACACGGCGTATGTGGAATATTCTCAGACCACGCGGCGTATGTGGAATACTCTGAGAGGAGTATTCGGAGACCACACGGCGTATGTGGCATATTCGGAGACCACACAGCGTATGTGGAATCTTCGGAGACCACACGGCGTATGTGGCATATTCGGAGACCACACGGCGTATGTGGCATATTCGGAGACCACACGGCGTATGTGGAATATTTTGAGACCACACGGCGTATGTGGAATATTCTCAGACCACGCGGCGTATGTGGAATACTCTGAGACCACACGGCGTGTGTGGAGTATTCGGAGACCACACGGCGTATGTGGCATATTCGGAGACCACACGGCGTATGTGGAATCTTCGGAGACCACACGGCGTATGTGGAATCTTCGGAGACCACACGGCGTATGTGGCATATTCGGAGACCACACGGCGTATGTGGAATCTTCGGAGACCACACGGCGTATGTGGCATATTCGGAGACCACACGGCGTATGTGGAATATATTGAGACCACACGGCGTATGTGGAATATTCTCAGACCACGCGGCGTATGTGGAATACTCTGAGAGGAGTATTCGGAGACCACACGGCGTATGTGGAATATTCCGAGACCACACAGCGTATGTGGAATCTTCGGAGACCACACGGCGTATGTGGCATATTCGGAGACCACACGGCGTATGTGGAATATTCTCAGACCACGTGGCGAATTTGGAATATTCTCAGACCACGCGGCGTATGTGGAATACTCTGAGACCACACGGCGTGTGTGAAGTATTCGGAGACCACACGGCGTATGTGGCATATTCGGAGACCACACAGCGTATGTGGAATCTTCGGAGACCACACGGCGTATGTGGCATATTCGGAGACCACACGGCGTATGTGGAATATTTTGAGACCACACGGCGTATGTGGAATATTCTCAGACCACGCGGCGTATGTGGAATACTCTGAGACCACACGGCGTGTGTGGAGTATTCGGAGACCACACGGCGTATGTGGCATATTCGGAGACCACACGGCGTATGTGGAATCTTCGGAGACCACACGGCGTATGTGGCATATTCGGAGACCACACGGCGTATGTGGAATATATTGAGACCACACGGCGTATGTGGAATATTCTCAGACCACGCGGCGTATGTGGAATACTCTGAGAGGAGTATTCGGAGACCACACGGCGTATGTGGCATATTCGGAGACCACACAGCGTATGTGGAATCTTCGGAGACCACACGGCGTATGTGGCATATTCGGAGACCACACGGCGTATGTGGAATCTTCGGCGACCACACGGCGTATGTGGAATATTCCGAGACCACACAGCGTATGTGGAATCTTCGGAGACCACACGGCGTATGTGGCATACTCTAAGACCACACGGCGTATGTGGAATACTCTGAGAGGAGTATTCGGAGACCACACGGCGTATGTGGCATATTCGGAGACCACACGGCGTATGTGGAATCTTCGGAGACCACACGACGTATGTGGCATATTCGGAGACCACACGGCGTATGTGGAATATTTTAAGACCACACGGCGTATGTGAAATATTCTCAGACCACGTGGCGTATTTGGAATATTCTCAGACCACGCGGCGTATGTGGAATACTCTGAGACCACACGACGTATGTGGAATATTCTGAGACAACACGGCGTATGTGGAATATTTTGAGACCACACGGCGTGTGTGGAGTATTCTGAGACCACACGGCGTATGTGGAATACTCTGAGACCACACGGCGTATGTGCAATATACTGTGACCAAACGGCGTATGTGGAATATTTTGAGACCACACGGCGTATGTGGAGTATTCTGAGACCACACGGCGTATGTGGAGTATTCTGAGACCACACGGCGTATGTGGAGTATTCCACCACCACACGGCGTATGTAGAATATTCTGAGACAACACGGCGTATGTGGAATATTTTGAGACCACACGGCGTGTGTGGAATATATTGAGACCACACGGCGTGTGTGGAGTATTCTGAGACCACACGGCGTATGTGGAATACTCTGAGACCACACGGCGTATGTGGAATATTCTGAGACCACACGGCGTATGGGCAATATACTGAGACCAAACGGCGTATGTGGAATATTCGGAGACCACACGGCGTATGTGGAATACTCTGAGACCACACGACGTATGTGGAATATTCTGAGACAACACGGCGTATGTGGAATATTTTGAGACCACACGGCGTGTGTGGAGTATTCTGAGACCACACGGCGTATGTGTAATACTCTGAGACCACACGGCGTATGTGGAATATTCTGAGACCACACGGCGTATGTGCAATATACTGAGACCAAACGGCGTATGTGAAATATTTTGAGACCACACGGCGTATGTGGAATATTCTGAGACCACGCGGCGAATGGGAGTCGTTGGTGCTCACATTTAATGGCTTACTTTTTTCGATAATCTCAGCGAGCTTAAAAGGGCCAGCATTAGACAGGTAAAAAGCATCGTCCTAAGCACCAAGTGACGCCAAGTTTAGACGTAGTCAATCCACTTGGTATCACAGTGGGCCTACATTGGCCTAAGCGCGCCAAGCTAACTGGACGAGAAATCAGTACATCGGCTTATCCTCTTGACGTTCCCCTTTCACTCAATGAACACCTTTTGCTGTCCGTCTCAAATAATTTCACAATACCCACGTTCTTAATAACTTGCCCGAGATGCTTGTAGGAGCCGGTACAATTTCCAGAAGGGAGAATTTGATCGATAAGAGAGACTAGGCCAAGGTCACGCTTGTCCTCGCCCATTGACTAATCTCATCCGTCATTACCAACGCCTCCGACAGACTTTACTTTTAATTTCCAAGCACGCACTTTTCTCAGATATTTCTTCGTACGTTCGTCATTTCCTGCGGTGTAGTCCTCCGTCTAATCAGTGCTTTTTTCATTCACAGGTAACGCCCTCGGCGATCACAACGTGGCTGACGATATATTCTGCAGTCCTTTACCTGGAGCTAATCCTGTGGATTGGGGAGATCCTATTTGGCGTAATTAAATTAGACGCGAGGTCCGTCTGGTCGCACTCTGTGTCCTTCGGTACGTACTTGGTGATGCGGTGTGTTCGCGACGTCTTCCGACGGGTGATGGAGCGACAGGGAAGCGTTCACGAGCTGGAGCTGCTGCCAACACTGCTCCCCCGCTGACGAGAAATAAAGTGAAACACGGAAAATAAAATAAAAAATTGCCACGTTACAAGGACACGAGTCGCCTTTGTGCCGTCATTTCATCGTGTTTTGTCTGTGGAACGTAATCATCCCGGCAGCTCGGATACAATGTCGCTGTCAGGTCTTTGAATTGCTCTGCTGTCCGGCGCGCTTTATGTGCGGGATTTTCCTGTCCATCCCGAGGATTACCCGCGGTAGCAGGGGCTTCCATATGAATATTCACTCCGGATGAGCTTTGAGATCTCTTAATCTACATTCTGAACGTCACCTGCGGACAAGACATACCCCTGGTGCCGCAAAGGATTGCAAAAAACGGTCTCATATTCGACGACGGGAGGGGGCAGCATGTGAGGAGATGAGCTTCAAGCGCCTTGACACGAGATCAAAGGGAGGAGAGTGAATAACAGATGCAAGGATGACTACGACGGCGGTGATGAGGATGAAATGGAAATTAAAGTTTGCAGCTCCCCCAGCGATTGTTCAGAATTTGCATTTTGCTTGCTCAGCTTGAGGAGGGGGTGCACTTACACTTTGCAAAATGGTGGATGGCTTGCTGTGAGAGAAGCTGCTTCCGGTGTAATTTGTTTCCGCAGTACGGTGGGAGGAGTGATGGGTTTTGTTCATTGAAGGCAAAGGGGTTCATGGACGCACAACCAGTCAGACAGCCTCTACACTGTCCAGCAACGGTTGTGCCCTGGCTTCACATTCACTGGACTCAAATCGTTGGTCGAAGTGAGTGTCAGCTTGGTCTCCGGCTCAATTAGAGCCGCCTCAAGCGCCGAGAATCCCCCTCAAGCACTCAAAAGATCGCAAAATCAACTAAATTTCTATCACTTACATTTATGAATGCCCGCGCTATGAAAAAGGTCACTTCTGCTTTGCACATGGTGTCGAATTGCTGAAAGAACCGAAAAAGAGAAAAAAAAACACAAATTTATCCATCAGTCCGTTTGAAAGGCGAACGAACAAGCAAAGTCCCGCATCATCAAACGAGTCAAAAGGAAACGAAAGTCCTTAGTCACCGTGACCGTGGCCAAAAATTTCACATCTCAAGTGAGTCTGCGGCACTTAATGACGCCCAGACCCACCACCCCCGCATGTCCTTGAGCTGGTTTCGTTTTCCCTTTCTGATACCTGAATTCTTGCGGACTCATGCCGAACAAGAGCATGTCTCTGAAAAGGCTGTAAGGGAGGTGGAGGCTGGATTTTAAAATGCCGAGCTCGATTAAGCAAAATTTACATGTCTAAGGACATGTTTTCCCCCGTGGGGCCGCGTCTAGGCACGTCTTAGAGAAGTGACAATGTGCAAAGAATGTATAGTCACTGGGCGAAGGACATTTAGATTGTGTCAAAAATTGCTTGAAAAACAAATTTCGCAACCACTGACATCATAATTTGACCTCCTCGAGGCAGTTTGACATTCTGGCGCTCGTCCTGCTCGAGCACCACGCGCCCCCTTGGGTGGCCGTGTAACACAGAGGAAAACAATGACTCCTCAGTAGTTCATGAATTATTTACGAAGTCCCCTTCCATTTGGCCTGTGCCGTGGTCTGCTTAGCATAAAATTTGAATATCCTTTCATTACAGCCAAGAGCAGTACTTGTGTGCTGTACTTGCGAAGGATGGCAAGCAGACCGCAGATAGAAAGGAAGGAAGGACGGACACACGCCTGTGGCTTGGCTTTTTTCGTTGGTCGAAATCAAATCACATTTTGTGACAAACTGTCTTGCAAGTGGCGAGCGCACGGGGTGGGTGCTCTTTGACTGGCTCTCGGTTGTGGCAACGACTGAATATTGATTCGCGGGGACATTTGCATTTCGAAGGTTCGTCGGCGCACATACTCACCTTATTTACATGATCCCGCAGGACGTTCGAGTACACCATCGCTACAGCTTCTAACGCCATAAACGTTATAAAGCCAATTATCCAAGGCACTATAAGTCCGGAGTTTTCCTGAAACGAAAAATCAAATTATATTCGAATTCGTTTTGAATTTCGATGTGATGGTGGGTGGGTGGGTGGGGGGTGGGGTTTGACTATGGACTTCATTTCAATGCAAAGTAGGCGGGTTTTGGGAGTGGGTTGGAATTCATAAATTTCGTTTCTTTCATATGCTGACTGCTGGGAAGGGAACGGTGAAGTGAAGACGTCGAGGACATCGAGGGGACATACAAGATTGCTTCCTGGGGGATGAGCCCTGCGGCGTGCCGGTGAGAACGCGAGGTTTACTGAAAATTTCCCATTCCATCCCAGCAAACTAACAAACTCTGACAGAGGTTTCTGTGGTCTTGGCCTTGTGGTCGGATCAGAGACCTCTTCTAGACAGAGGCTTGAAGATGCTGCGCTGTGGTTTTGGGCTTGTGAACGGAGCAGAGACCTCTTCTAGACGCTGGCCAGAGGTCTTGGCCTTGTGGTCGGAGCAGAGACCTCTTAGTCGTAGTCTTGGCCTTGTGGTCGGAGCAGAGACCTCTTCTAGACGCTGGCCAGAGGTCTTGGCCTTGTGGTCGGAGCAGAGACCTCTTAGTCGTAGTCTTGGCCTTGTGGTCGGAGCAGAGACCTCTTAGTCGTAGTCTTGGCCTTGTGGTCGGAGCAGATACCTCTTCTAGACAGAGGCTACAAGTTGCTGGAATGCGGTCTTGGCCTTGTGAACGGAGCAGACACCTCTTCTAGACTCTGCCCAGTGGTCGTAGCCTTGTGGTCGGAGCAGAGACCTCTTCTAGACAGAGGCTTGAAGATAATGCGCTGTGGTTTTGGCCTTGTGAACGGAGCAGAGACCTCTTCTAGACGCTGGCCAGAGGTCGGAGCAGAGACCTCTTCTAGACAGAGGCTTGAAGATGCTGCGCTGTGGTTTTGGCCTTGTGAACGGAGCAGAGACCTCTTCTAGACGCTGGCCAGAGGTCTTGGCCTTGTGGTCGGAGGATAGAACTCTTCTAGACAGAGGCTTCAAGGTGCTGCGCTGTGGTCTTGGTCTTGTGGTCGGAGCAGAGACCTCTTAGTCGTAGTCTTGGCCTTGTGGTTGGAGCAGAGACCTCTTCTAGACGCTGGCCAGAGGTCTTGGCCTTGTGGTTGGAGCAGAGACCTCTTAGTCGTAGTCTTGGCCTTGTGGTCGGAGCAGAGACCTCTTCTAGACGCTGGCCAGAGGTCTTGGCCTTGTGGTCGGAGGAGGGAACTCTTCTAGACAGAGGCTTCAAGGTGCTGCGCTGTGGTCTTGGTCTTGTGGTCGGGGCAGAGACCTCTTAGTCGTAGTCTTGGCCTTGTGGTCGGAGCAGAGACCTCTTCTAGACGCTGGCCAGAGGTCTTGGCCTTGTGGTCGGAGGAGGGAACTCTTCTAGACAGAGGCTTCAAGGTGCTGCGCTGTGGTCTTGGTCTTGTGGTCGGGGCAGAGACCTCTTAGTCGTAGTCTTGGCCTTGTGGTCGGAGCAGAGACCTCTTCTAGACGCTGGCCAGAGGTCTTGGCCTTGTGGTTGGAGCAGAGACCTCTTAGTCGTAGTCTTGGCCTTGTGGTCGGAGCAGAGACCTCTTCTAGACGCTGGCCAGAGGTCTTGGCCTTGTGGTCGGAGGAGGGAACTCTTCTAGACAGAGGCTTCAAGGTGCTGCGCTGTGGTCTTGGTCTTGTGGTCGGGGCAGAGACCTCTTAGTCGTAGTCTTGGCCTTGTGGTCGGAGCAGAGACCTCTTCTAGACGCTGGCCAGAGGTCTTGGCCTTGTGGTTGTAGCAGAGACCTCTTAGTCGTAGTCTTGGCCTTGTGGTTGGAGCAGAGACCTCTTAGTCGTAGTCTTGGCCTTGTGGTCGGAGCAGAGACCTCTTCTAGACGCTGGGCTGTGGTTTTGGCCTTGTGAACGGAGCAGAGACCTCTTCTAGACGCTGGCCAGAGGTCTTGGCCTTGTGGTCGGAGGAGAGAACTCTTCTAGACAGAGGCTTCAAGGTGCTGCGCTGTGGTCTTGGTTTCGTGCTCGGAGCAGAGACCTCTTAGTCGTAGTCTTGGCCTTGTGGTCGGATCAGAGACCTCTTCTAGACAGAGGCTTGAAGATGCTGCGCTGTGGTTTTGGCCTTGTGAACGGAGCAGAGACCTCTTCTAGACGCTGGCCAGAGGTCTTGGCCTTGTGGTCGGATCAGAGACCTCTTCTAGATGCTGGCCTTGTGGTCGGAGCAGAGACCTCTTCCAGACGCTGGCCAGAGGTCTTGGCCTTGTGATCGGAGCAGATACCTCTTCTAGACGCTGGCCAGAGGTCTTGGCCTTGTGGTCGGAGCAGAGACCTCTTAGTCGTAGTCTTGGCCTTGTGGTCGGAGCAGAGACCTCTTCTAGACGCTGGGCTGTGGTTTTGGCCTTGTGAACGGAGCAGAGACCTCTTCTAGACGCTGGCCAGAGGTCTTGGTTTCGTGGTCGGAGCAGAGACCTCTTAGTCGTAGTCTTGGCCTTGTGGTCGGAGCAGAGACCTCTTCTAGAAGCTGGCCAGAAGTCTTGGCCTTGTGGTCGGAGGAGAGAACTCTTCTAGACAGAGGCTTCAAGGTGCTGCGCTGTGGTCTTGGTTTCGTGGTCGGAGCAGAGACCTCTTCTAGGCCAGAGGTCTTGGCCTTGTGGTCGGAGAAGAGACCTCTTCTAGACAGAGGCTTCAAGGTGCTGCGCTGTGGTCTTGGTCTTGTGGTCGGAGCAGAGACCTCTTAGTCGTAGTCTTGGCCTTGTGGTCGGAGCAGAGACCTCTTCTAGACGCTGGCCAGAGGTCTTGGCCTTGTGGTTGGAGCAGAGACCTCTTAGTCGTAGTCTTGGCCTTGTGGTCGGAGCAGAGACCTCTTCTAGACGCTGGGCTGTGGTTTTGGCCTTGTGAACGGAGCAGAGACCTCTTCTAGACGCTGGCCAGAGGTCTTGGTTTCGTGGTCGGAGCAGAGACCTCTTAGTCGTAGTCTTGGCCTTGTGGTCGGAGCAGATACCTCTTCTAGACGCTGGGCTGTGGTCTTGGGCTTGTGATCGGAGCAGAGACCTCTTCTAGACAGTGGCTTCTAGGTGTTGGTCTTAATCAAGTCCCCAGAGCTCCTTCTCTGGCTATCTCTCCATGGGGTACATTTGCTCTACGTCTACGAGCGGTCAGTACAGTGTCTCGTCTTCAGTAAAGAAACGTTCATTTCCAAAGCTTATCGTAGACGGTTTCTCTCTTAAGCTCCAACCCTGTGCCAGACCCTCACACCAGAGCATGCTCCAAGCCATGCGCCGAAGAGCCGAAGCAATCACCGCCAGCAGACGAAAACCATCGAAGGCTGCCCCCTTCACCCCACACAATGACGTCTGTCACCACAATCGGCAATCCAACGTCAGTCCCCTTCTAGTTTATAAGCCGACGGCAATATCGTGCCAGAAATCCCTTGTGCAGATTTTCAATTAAGCCCTGTCGCTCGTAACTACTCCCCGAATCGGCGCCAACAGTAGCACATGTGTCCTTTATTGCCGCCATAAACCAGCTCTGGCGCACTGTGTGCGCCCGCCTCCGATTTCAGTCATTTTAATTTCACCCTAGCAGGTGTAGGGACAACCCTAAATTACTTGTCCACACCTCAGAGCCCTCTGCAGCCATTCAATGTCCACAAAACCGCCGCATGCACACTCCTACTCCTCCTCGCCGAACAACAAGAAAAACTGCCAAATGCGAGAGGAATCTAATTACCGCCGCCTCGCTCGCGCTTGTTCACAAGACTGCCGACTATTTCGCATTTATTCATCCCCTCAGAGCTGTAAAATATTTATGCCGCCCCGATAGGCGCACAATGAAAAATTAAACACAAGAGCAGAGCTTACCACAAGCACCGCACGGGATGACACCGACAACGCAACGATGAACATGGAAAAAACCGCGTGCGGTCTCATTTGTCACATAAAGCCCCCGCGCCTCGGTTCGGCTTCAAATTTAAGGGCACACCTTGGGAGACGCGCCAAAGACGCCCTCGCAAAGGCTGCCACCGCGGTGCAGATGAAATTCCATTTGACAAGCATTATGTGTCATAACTTCGTCCGCTCCGCTGTGAGGCGCCCCCTAACGACGAGCCCTTAAGCGATTGTTTGTCGCGTCTTATCGTGTGAGCTTGAGATTTTTTTTAACAACTTCCTAGCAAGCACTTGGCAACGGATTTCATTGTCTAGGGCCAACGACCGATGTTCCCCGAAAAAAAAAGCAAAACAGTGTTCACGTCTCCTCTGCGCTCTCTGGCGAAGCCTTTCTGCTTTGCTTTGTGTACTTGTTGTTTATGACCTGTGCGCATGGTGAACAATTATGAAAATTATCGTCAGCAACGGGGCGAGGGATGGGCCCAGCTGTCGTGCGCTGTGTGCGGTGGTGACTTTTTTAAGAGGCAACACATAAAAAGCAGAAAAGTTTGCCATTCGTTGTCACGCGGAGCCCCATAATTGCGGTGGAGGGGCTGAGCGCTCTTTTGTTGCGCCAAAGAAACAAGGAATTAGTATAATTTCCATTCCAGCAGCAGCAGGGGGCGGCACAAGAGGCGGCTGTTTATGTTGGTTTTTATTATTTGATACTAATCACTGGTGTGTGGGTCGTATACGTAACATTTTTTTTTTCTTCAAAAAATGGAAACAACTCGAGTTGGGAACTTTTGAGCAATATGTTGGGGGATCGTTTTTCTTTGGAGCGGGTTTCTGAATGGGAGCTCCTTTATTTGAATGCCAAGGGGGCGAGTGTCATTTGGTGGCGCTCCGCTGCGGGCGGGCAACACAAGGGTGATGGGTTCGCAAGTTCGCGAAAGTACCCTGGTGGCGCGAATGGGTTCAGATTAAGCGGCTTGCTGATGTAATTAAAAGATTTATAGGCCTTTAAGGTGCTTGTGGCAGCAGTGTGGTTGCGATTCATGGAAATGTTCTGGTGGAGGGTGGAGGCTGGCTGCGGTGGGTGATCCTATGGCGTCTGGCCTGGACAAAGTGTGTATGTCGGCTTTGCATGGAAGAAGATGAGACATCCGAGCACATTTCATGTGAATGTCTGCCACAACTCTGGTCAAGGAAGCGTATTTTTCAGAGGGGGTTAGTGGAGGAACAGGGATAGTAAGTAATAGAAATGTACTGCAAATGAAGAAGTAGTACCTCCTTTGAATTAACTCCAACCCTTCGATATAATTGATCTCTTCAGGTCGTGGTGTCGTTGCCTTCACGACTCTGGGTCTACAAGAAGAGAACAAACGTGTTGGAGTGCAGCCTACCCTTAGATGCCATTCAAGGAGGACAATCCAAACGGAAGTGGTTTAACAGACGGGGAGTGGTCGTCCGACATTCATTTTTCACACAGTCCAAAGTGGAGACAAACAAACTATAATGGATGATCTAGTTACGCGCATATATCCGCTTATGACGATTGAGCTAGGGATCTCCGAATTATGATGTCTAGACAAAGACGAGTCATCTCATCAGAGTTACTTAGTTCCTGTTCTGTCTAGGGACACATGTAAGTAATAAGAGCTATTGCTGCATTCCATCATTGATTGTATAATCGAAACTGCATTCCATCCGCCATGAAATGGTCTGCAAGATCAGCGGAAATAGGGTCTTCCTCATCTTTTTGTATCAGGAGCCACTTTCCACGAAGCATTGATGTCCATGCGTGCTCCTTTTCATCAAACTGGTGTAGCGGATGGATTTTGCCATCACGACTACATCCACATCTGAAGAGACAGGAAGGAAAGGGTAAGCTATTCCCTCCCTCTGTCCGGCACCCTTCCGTTGGACCCTAAACATGTGTTAACTTCAACCACCTACCTCGCAGTTAGAATCAGCTTGGCTCTTTTGCTGTCTGGCTCTCTATATCGATACTCAAGATAACAGTTGTGTGTGGTGAGAAGTTGGTTCTTCGAGTAAGGAGAAGCTGAGCTCAGCTAGTTCGATAAACCGAAGTAGCACCAGCTCCACAAGGATTTCACGTTTGCTCTGAGGCTGACTTACTTCTTTACTCTGTGCTTCCAGCAGCCCTCCGCATTGTCTTATCGAAACAGATTGAAGAAACAAACGACAGTGCATCACCTTCTGCGAACTCCAGTGCAGGTTTCAAGTACCTCCGAAGTCCTCTAACGTAACTGCACAGTCGGCGTTGTGCAATTTTCTCTGGATCCCGAATTGAGTCATCACTGAGAATAGTTTCTTGCAATGAGTCCTGGTGAATGCGGCTTAAAATCGACTAAAATCGTTCTGAATCTCACTGAACGAAGGACTTCCTCTCATGCGAGACATATTCTATTTAGAATAGGCAGCCGAACATAGGTTGCTGCTCACAATGACACACCTCAAAAAAGATTTTAGAGAACTTATCGTTAGGCGTTCCCACAGTCTTCTGATCTGTGGACCTTTAAGGCGAAGCTCAGCGATTTCTTCGAAGTGGTCTTTCCTTCGCGTTTTCAGTGGATGGTGCATATACAGGCGATATTCGTCATCGTCGTCAGAAATATTTAAATCCTCGCCAATTCAGCAGGTGATTTGGTGCATGCTTCCTTCGAGAAAATGACCACCGGCCCTGAAGGGCTGATGGCAATTCCTACGAACCTATGGCTTTTCTTGATCTTCAGCTTGTTCGCACATTCAGCTGTGACATGTTCTTCGAAGCTAGGTGGGTGGACTACTTGGAAGGCTAAAGGCTCGATTTATTGATTCAGTCCCAGTCACGCCGAAGCTATACCGACCCAATCGTGTTCAGCTTCTTAATGGTGACCAGACAGCAATAATTGCTTTTTCCACTACCATCGTCCAGGAACTTCGATTCACTGAAATGAGTTAAATTGCCATGTTCTGTAGTTGCTGACACAAGAATTGAGGCGGGCGGACCGAAGGCAATGCTGTGTATTCGCTGGAAATCCGTGCTTTGACCAACAAATCATCATCTCGGTCGAAGCCCATTTTTGACTCAACGGCAATGTTAACACCACAAAATAGCCGCCACTAGAGCGAAGATAATTCACAAGTTCTCGACAATGCATCCACGGAGACAGATGGCATCATCAGACTTTATTTCATTCGAAATGAGGAAGGAGACACCCTTTTCTCTTCCAATGGTCTCGGGTAAACAGAGATGTTGACGCACTTTCTGTGGCCAGAGATTGACAATGTTGATACATCCGACCCGGAATTGCAAAAAGATGGCACTATAGGCGACGCAATGCTCGATGTTGGACGGAAAGGGACATTTCATCGCAAGCGTTCATCACTTGTCAGCCGCAACTTGACAACGTGGATACATGCGACCCGGAATTCCAACAAGATGGCGGTGCAGGTCATACAAGCGAGGCAATGCTCGATGTTGGGAAGCAAAAAGGTTCATCACTTGTCGGTCGCAACTTGACAACGTGGATACATGCGACCCGGAATTCCAACAAGATGGCGCTGCAGGTCATACAAGCGAGGCAATGCTCGATGTTGGGAAGCAAAAAGGGACATTTCATCGCAAGCGTTCTTCACTTGTCGGCCGTAACTTGACACTACTCGACAATTTTCTCCAAATCTTTAGTCTACGCCAAAAAGGCAACCAAGCTCAAGGCCAACATTCACACATATTGGACAGAGTCAACAAAAATTGGAGCGACTGCTTGAAGTACTGCCAGCGAAGACGAGGCGGCCACTTGAAAGACGTTATACACAATGCCATGAACGTAGCTTCAAAATAAAGTCAGACTCATCAATATGTTTCACACCGTTGTTGCTTTGTTCAAATTCGATTTCCTATCGTCGTTATTTAGCCAGCAGTGTCAGTCACGTTCCACAATGCGATGGAGTGTCAATTGGGTTCCCTGAGACCAGAAACTGCACTGTCTAGTTCCCAAAGCTGACTATGGGGAATGAGGGCGGATTTCATAAGTTTTTGTGAAAACTCCCAGTCCTGGTGGCTCCATGATGCCACTCAGTGTAGCTAAAAACCTTCCACCAACATGTTCCACAAGCCCTTTCTAAGGAGAGCAGTCGACCGTCTGCTTCCATGCGTGTCACATTTTTTCAAGCAAAAATAAACCACATAACCGACTCCCACGACAAGGACGAGCACCAATTTCAAATATGCCCCCCCCCCTGCCCTGGTGCGCTGTCACCTACAGATCCGCAATCTAAACTGTATTGTGTGCCGGCCAAAGGACCCCTCAATCACGTGGCTTTTCCAATAACCATAAACTAACTCCCCCCGCCCACCAAAAGCACAACATTCTGGTACACCATCCAACCGCGAGCAGCAACCCCGCCCACCCTGTTTGCATTTGGAACAGAACACTATTACGTATCAATCGGACTGCCAATCCTCGGCCCATACACACGTTTAGGCCTCATTACGTCCTCTCGAAATCCGAAACCTCTTCTGTCGGCCGTGCTTTGTGCACAGAGAACAACGTCGGGCCGAGCAACGCTAGCCAGATACACATTCAATGGGAACTCCTGGCCCGCGCCAGCACCCACTGCCGGCATTCCAATTTCAATTCCAAGTGATATCCTTGTCATCAAAGGGACCACTGCAGAAAGGCAAGAAGGCAACAAACAAAAGCAAAGCAAGGCAAAGCAACAAAACAGAGAAAACGAAAACGAAAACGAAAACGAAACCGAAAACGAAAGGAAAAAAAGAAAATGGAATTGGAATTCCAAAGCCAAATATTTTGGCCCTGGCGAAATGTTTCCATCAAAAAGGTCAACATTAGGATGTCATGTCGAGGCGGAGCGGCGGATCCGAGAGTCCCGAGAGTCCCGAGAGTGTCTCGTCCTCATTGCCATGCAGCCTCGGCAAATTCTTCGGTAAACACATTGGCAAATGCCGAGATTGCTATTTGCGATCGGCGGGGATGTGTGCCGGCGTCGTCGTCGGCATGTGGATACAGTCGAAATCCATTCGTTGCTGCGGTCGTGGTGTGGTGACGGGGATTGGGTATGCGGGTGTGGGGGTGTGGTGTGGTATTTGTAAAGGATTTTCAATTTTACCTTGTAAATCCCGAACATCAGCATAACGCTAAGGAATATCATTGACATCTGAGTCCCGATGATGGCGAAGTAGGCTATTTGCACACCTGTAATGGGAAGTGAATGGAGCAAATTTTTACATTTCCGAGGGAGGTTGCCTTACCATAGTAGACGTCTTCTAGCTCTCCGGAGCGCCTGACATTGACGCTAATTCGCCAGGCGTATATGAGGACGATGAGGATTGAAATGTTCTGAAATGGGAAAACACAAAATTGCGGTTTAACGGGGGAAATGATAGCGATGAGGTGGATTGGGATCGATGTCGGACGGAACACCTTCCGATGGTGTGGAGGAGGAGGTGCACTTACAAGAGGAAGTGCGGACTTCTTTTTGACACATCGGGAGAGGAGCATGGTGCACGTCACCCCGCTTAGGGATCCAATTAAAATGCAAATATCTCTCGAGTGTCACGCAGAACATTAAACAGAAATGCAGTTGAAACCGTGCCACAGCCATTCTCAACCGGCGTTGAAACTTCAGCACATTTTCACGGTAATTACGTTCGAGAATAATGTGTGCTTGTGGCAGTGTGACTTTTATGCACTCAGCCGTTTTTGACTGCTGACTGCACTCATTTTGTGGCACAAAAGTTGTTCCCTTACGGGAACACGCCTCACTCCACTCGGTGCCTTCGGCGGCGCCTGCTTGCGGTGGCACACAGTCAAGGAAAAACGAAAAACAATTTTTGCATATTTCCCGAGCTAACTTTGTCACATGCCATTGACTGTGCGGCGGAAGTGAGTGTGAGTTGGCGAAACTTTTAGTTCGCGCGGTGGTGGGTCTCAAAGGACGGACAAATGAAGCAGAGACTTACCAATGTGTATATGGCACTGGTCACCGCCAAGTGCTTGGCATGTAGCATCCGACAGCATCCTGTCCCCGTCAGTGGACCGTACGGATAGAGTATGGCTGATTTCATTTTCTCGCTGGCTGCTATCGCACTGGGCTTCGTTTTCATTTTGTCATAGCCGCGATGCTCATTAGAATCGCTTTGCCTATCGTCGGCTTCCCGACATCGGTCAAGGTCTGCAGTGCCGGTGGGTCGCGATGTGATCTGGAAAAAAGAGAAGATGAACTGTGAGCATGTGAGGAATGAAATGTGGTTTTATAGAGAGCGTCGTCAGGAGGATGAATGTGTTCTGTATGATCTTTGAGTAATTTAGGGAGATTGAGGAGGACCCTCCAATTAAAGACGTCATGGGGAACGAACCAAAAGGGGCAGCACCTTATTGCCGTCAGATTCTCGTTGCCCCGCGATTTCAAAGGCGGATTGCCTGGCCGACTGTGGAGACTGGCCGTGGGTAAAGCCGGTGAAATGGCCGCCACAGGGTTTCCTCCGCCGATGAATTTATGAGCTCAGATTTGAAGCGCGACACACGCTTTTCTGTTTCTCCTTAATGACTCCAAGAACTCTTAACCTAGCGTCTTACAAATTATTGCAAGACCAACTTAAGTGCTTCCTGAGCCCAAATCCAGCGCGATAAGCTGCGATCCCTGGCTTCGGTGCACCACACAGAAAACAGAGAACGTCGCTTCCGGTATGTACCCATATGATGTTTGGTAGTAAATTGAAAAAAAAGTTTGGTAGCAAAATAAAAGTTAAAAAATTCGAATCGATCCCGAAACACAGGAGATCAACTTTGCAATTACGACCTCGCGTCAACGATAACCAGCAGCTAGGACATTCTGGTCTAAGATCCTTGCCCCTTAACGTGATCCTCACCGCTGAACTTTATGGGCACGGTTGGTTGTATTTGTCAACTCTGTTATCCGCCTACCGTAGTAGAGTAGTAGAGTCGCAGTCGATACTGAGAATCTGGAAGAACCATTTCTGCAGACTGCTAAACGGCGATGGTGACACCAATACCACTGTCAGGCAGAATGTTCCCCTCAATATGGACGCTGATCGACAAGAATTCCATCCCCCCGACTTAGACGAGGTCAAGATAGCAATATCAAGACTGAAGTCTAACAAAGCTGCCGGTGCGGACGGACTGTCCGCTGAAATCTTTAAGGCAGCTGGAGATGATCTGGTTGGGCGCATGCACCAGCTCATCTGTACGATATGGTCGGAGGAAAGCATGCCCGATGAGTGGAATCTCAGTATCGTTTGAAAGGAGAGGAATACGTCTCCTGAACATCGCTTACAAGATCTTCTCTGCCGTTCTGTGTACTCGCCTGAAGCCGTTTATAAATAACCTGATAGGTCCATATCAGTGTGGCTTCAGGCCAGGGAAGTCCACCATCGACCAGATTTTCACACTACGGCGGATCCTTGAAAAGACACAAGAAATGCAAATCGACACCCACCACCTTTTTGTCGATTTCAAGGCCGCATATGACAGCGTGCATAGGGACGAGCTATACAACGCCATGTCTAGTTTTGACATTCCTGCCAAACTCGTCAGGTTGTGTAGGATGACGATGGAGAATTTCCGCTGCTCCATCAAGGTCGGTAACGAACTCATCGAGACCTTCAATGTCAAAAAAAGGATTTAGGAGAAGATCGTGCAAGACTCACACGCCAACACTAGAGGCACGATCTACCAGAAGTCCGTACAACTGCTAGCATACGCGGACGACTTTGACGTGATTGGCAGAACACAGCGAGCCGTCAATGAGGCGTTTGCTGGCATTGTGGCGGAGGCGGCTAAAATGGGTCTAAGAAAAACGAAGTATATACTGTCATCACGAAAGGACACACAACATCGACGTCTTGAACAGAGCGTCACAATGGGCGGCTATAACTTCGAGGTAATCAAGGACTTCGTCTACCTCGGCTCCGCAGTAAACAGTACAAACAACATCAGTACCGAGATCAAACGAGATCATGGGCTCAAGAGGCAATTGAGTAGTAGAGCCATCTCTCGAAGGACCAAGCTGACTTTATACAAGACCTTGATCATCCCAGTCCTGCTGTACGGCGCGGAGGCATGGACAATCTCAAAAGCGGATGAGGAAGTCCTTGGTCTCTTCGAGAGAAAAGCTCTGCGTGCGATCTTTGGTCCTGTTTGCGTTGTTGAGTGACCAACTGTCGATGCTGAAGTTCGTAAAATATCGCATAATCGATGTTAAGCACAAAACATCGGCCTTCTATGTTCAAAATAAAACCTACTATTAATTGTAGATTTTGAATAATGTTCTGAAATTTCATCATAATGACGTAGGCATTTCGAAGTATGAACACTGATCAGTTCTTGGAATTGGTTCATGGCATGTTTCAACTTGAGGTTGATAATGTGAATGTTTCAACTTGAGGTTGATAACAAAATTTGATTTTCCGAGTATATAGAGTATATTGAGTTTCTTGGTAGTTGACGTGAAGGGTGCGGTAACGAACTATGCAAGTACAGTGATAGTCAGAGAATTAACACACTGTGCTTTGAGTTAAGTAATTGTCATGAAAAACGGTCGTATGGGTACAAATGGAAACAAGCCTCTATCATTCTAGAATTCTGAACGAATGATAGGTGGAATGACGAATGTAAATTATTCGCGTTATGTCTGGCATCCACACATGCAGTAGGTTAATCCACACTACACTATAAAAACTGTCAAACATGGTGGCGTGAGCATTCTACTGTGGGCTGCATTCTCATAGCTTGGTGTGGTCCATTGTTAAGATCCACGGCTGAATGGATCAGCCTGTTGGAACCGGAACCGTTTGCTGATGTCAATTTGTCACTGGGGTGGACTTTTATGCACGATAACGATGGAAAACGCACTTCAAGTCTTGTAAAAGGATGGGTTACTAGCCAAAAAACCTTTGCCTGCACCAAGTTCTGACCTAAAGCCAGAGGAAGAGAGAATCCTTGGAGAGAACGTCCAAGAATCCTTCACTGGATTGAAGAAACTCAAACATTTGCGGGAGCCTTGGCACTTTGCTAGGGAAGATGGAATTCTATTCTCCAACCCACAGATGTCAGAAATTGGGGGAAAGTATTCTTCGTCAACTGCATTCAGGATACCCAAGGAAATTTTAAAAATTTCGGAATCTTATTCTTAAAAAAAATTTATCTTTTTGTGATTTATGTGAAGACCTGCTTTCTTGAATGAATGAAGTCTGTTGCTGTAATTGCTTATTATCTCATTTACAGTGATCGAACGAATAATTTTCACCTCTGACGAGACCAAACAGTACTCTATTTTAAGCCACACACACTTTTTGTACACATTTCATCGAGTGTGCTAATTCTGTGTCCAACACTGTATATGTTTATTTATAGTTTGTAACACTATTAGTCGGAATTATATAAATTCATTTATCGAACATTGATGTTTGAGTTCGATTATTATCGATGTTCAGCCAACGATGTTGACATCGACGTCAAAAACGACGTTTTGCTAACATGGAACATCCCTGACTCACACTCAACTCGAGTGCATGTTTGTACACATTCGTGTAGCCAGCGTCTTTGGTATGTGCGTGTTGGAATAATTTCGGCGATAGAACGTAAAAAATGGAAAAACCAAAAATGTACCATAACTTATAAATTTTATAAGAAAGCAATGAAATAAAATGTATAATACGTAACTTTGTATATGTATATATTCAAAGTAGTATTTCGGTATAGAGTTGACTGGAGACGCTTGTTGATTGAGGCCCACGTCCAACCGTTGTAGACAACCTTAAGTAAGTAAGTGTGTCTGACGAATAGAAAGAACTGTAAGCCTCTTAACTAAACTGATTTTTTTTTGTTAGAGGGAACGAACCCTTGGAAATTTGCTCAGCGAAGCAGGCATAAGCTTGCTAGTGTTCTTTTAAACATTTATCCCGCTTCTTGGCTGTCACACTGCCGACTCGCCTCACCCAACCGACACCCTAACTCACTCTTAGTGACCTCAGATCCCCTTGTCAACCTCTGGTCTGAGTTATCCCCCGATTCTCTCAACTGACAGGCATCATACTGTACATTCTCGTTACTGCCCACGTACAGTACTCGTTACTCACGATGTCCTGACCCTCGAATCCAACGCGGGGGTTCGAACTCATAACCCTCTTTGTTGGGAGTCCAGTCGCCCCCACTTCACCTTCACACCTCGTCCCAATTCGATATTATAGTAGCAAAATGTCGTCCAGTGGAGTTGTTCATCAGGCATCCCTTCCGACGAGTTTTAAGCGAAAACCTTTTTTCCCAGAATGGGACCAAATAACTCCTTGATGATGGTGCATCATTGTTGTTCGCTTGATGGTCGCCCTCGTCACCCTCATTGTCGCCATTGTCATCGGTCATCATTCTCGTTCGTGCACCCAACTTACATTTGCAAAAATACGACTTAACACTTTTAAGAGAAACAATCTGCATTCAGATGCACCTGCCATCAATTAGAGGGCTGCTCACAATCACGAAGGGTGTCCCATTGTTCTCGCTTCAAAACAACCACTTGCTGCAACCGGGGAATGCATCTTCAACAATGGACCTCCCCCCACTTTCAGCGCACTCCACCGCACCACATTCTGATTTTTACAAGTCCCAACGAGAGGTGTGCAAATGTGTCGCAGGCGTTACCCACGGCGTATGTGGAACATTTTTTTTTCTCGCACCATGCTCGTATTTCTCACGCCTGTCTTGGTCGCCTATTCATCGTTTTAAGGCTGTTCTCACGCATCATTGAGCTTGAATACCCATTTGTCTGCTCATTTGCACCAAGGCGCACCCGGGAAGCAAACAAAAGCGCCCGGCAGAGGGTGTCGCCTCGGAATCTGTTGCCTCCCCGCCGTGCGTGCGGCGGAAGGCGAAAGAAAAGGTCACGACGGCACATTCGTCGTCGCCGTCTAATTCAAGGACAAAACTTTTTTCATTTCCCACCTCAAAAAATAAAAGAAACGAGAAAAAATTGTGTTTCATTAGAGGCCCCCAACCTGTCGGCGGAGGCTTGAAAGCTGAACAAGGTTCCCCAAATGGAAACGGATGTTGGGGATCACGAGCAGCAGATCCAGAAATGGAAGCGCAATATATTCAAATTAGGCACGCCTTGCGGGGCATGTGGAGGAGGCACGCGCCTCCTCAGTGGGCGACCGTGCGTCGTCGCTTGGCTGCTCGTTTTGACGTTAACACCGACAGGCTATAAATAATATGCGAGATGTGTCAGTTGACAGTTGACAGTTGGTACAATGGGACGCCCGACTTCTGAGAATCCGTGGACGTGGACGCGGAAACGATTTGTGTTAAATTGGAAATGCGAAGGGAGTAACCTCGAATGAATTCTCCCGTCAACACCGCTTCTGTTTTCGCTGAATTACACAGCTTCCTGCCTTCACTTGTCACAGAGACACATTATGGTTGTGCCTCAGACCGCCTTTCGGGGATTCCAATCAGTTCGCCTGGAAGTGACACAGCCATCAAATCTAGTTCTGGGAATTGACATAGGAACTCGCTTGGCGCGAAGACACGTGCCGGTGTGCGAGCAAATGGGCGGACAAAAGTGAATTCAAGTTCAATGACATGCAGGGGAATTGTGGGAAACACGAGAATGGACGTCAAGTCCACATGAAGGCGGGTGACACTCGCAAAATGAAGCGGTTTGTTCCTCTTGTGTCTCTGTGGCCCTTGAAGGGTCTGAGTGTGTACAATAGGTGCGCTCCTCTCTTGTGTGGGGAGGTTAGTAAAAACAACGAAATGGAAGAAAACTTCCCAAAACACAGAAGGGACTTCAAAAGAGAACCGTGGGCAAGGACAGAAATGAAACCTGTCTCTAATTAAACTTCCATTTCACCACAAACTGGGGAAAGCGACTGAAGGAGGAGATCTGAAGCACAGAACGGAGAACATATTGAAGGACTTTCCGGAACAGAGCCGGCAACTTGGTCTCTTCCTGGACCAGTCCTTGGGAAGCATGGGATTTATTTCACTCGACAGTTTCTTCTGGCTGAGAGTGGGCTTGGTTTCGTTGAGTTTTTCGCAATTTGTCTGAAGTCCTTTCGAAATACGCTCCGTAGAGCATAGTGTTGCATGGGAAATTCCTCTTCGCTCAAGGCACACGTCAGAGTTGCTAAGAAATATTCTGTTTCAAGTTGCACAAGGTCAGTTTGCGGAATGCCACTAAATGCATCGCCACAAGGAGAACCTCAACTTAAGCAATGAGATAGAAATTTGTTTTTGTTCCAAGAGGAAAAGGTTCCGCGGACATTTATAAGTCTGATGCACGAGAGTCTGCACGAGGACAAAACAAATGATCCCCCTTGACCCTCTTGACTGAAAGAGAGGGTGGCCAACGACCGGGTGAATCAGAGAGGACATGCATTGGCAATCGTCCTTGGATAACTAAAGGGTACGGTCGTTGGTTTACCCGTGGTAGCTCTATTTCTAACATAATAATGGTAATGGAGGCAGCTTGGAACCCCATGCTTGTGGGAGACAAGCTGGTTGATGCTCGTATTCGAACGCAGTCAAGAGATAATTATTTCACAAGGTGCTCAAAAATGTTCGCCAAGCTATACGGTGGTCGACTCGTTCCAAAATTCTGAAACTCAAGAGCTCATGGATATGTCATGAGCATTCGACTTGCATCGGTCCACGAAATGGAATGTGGGCAAGTGAAGTCGTCGCTGAAAGCAAAAATTGGCTGGACGAAGCTGGCCTAGACCTTCTTCTTCTTTATTTGGCCCTACAGTCCGGGGTGGACCTGAGCCTCAATCAACAAGCCTCTCCAACTAGCAAGGTCTCTGGCTAGCTCATGGTTAAGGTCCTTCACTACCTGAGTGCGCCACCTTAAACGCAGGTGTCCTCTGTTACCTTGTCTCACTGGTGGTGCTACATGACATATTCATCTCAGCCGTTGGATCCGTAAACGTCTGCTTTGACTCTGGGTTGGAAGCCAAACGATCAAATCCAAGGAATCACTCAAATCTCTTGGCTGACAACAGGCTTAGCTTTAAGACCCATGTGAAGTATGCCAGCAAGTAGACGTTGCTAATTCAAGCAGCTCTCTACCAAAACCAGAGTGGTTACTTGGTCCCTCTCTAAGCTGTCCACGTTTGGAAGCGAGCGCTTGCGGTGGAACAACAAAAAAGGATGATGACGTCGGTGCACAGCCTCTACGCGATCAGGACACTTGGCGGCTTCCAAACTATCTCAAACGAAGAAGCTTGCGTGCTGGAACAATAAAAAAAAGGCGGATGTCGTCGGTGCACTGGCTCGTTCGGCCAGGAAAACGTGAGGATTTAGAACTATCTCAGACGAAGCTGCTTGCATTCCGACGAGGAAAGGTCAGTATAGACATTAACGCAAACAAGATGCAATGGAGAGTACCTTCAGCGAGCCGAAAACCGTCAAGATAATAGTTTATACAACCCCAAGAGAGGGTTTCATCAAAATCGATGTGGCAAGACCGCTGAGCCAAATCCCATGAAAGGGAGATGAACCCATAAGCTCATGCAACATTTGACATCAAGTCAGTCAGGGAACTGCAACTACCACGGTTATCGCAATTATTTCCTACAATTCGTACAAGAAATCGTCTTACTGCTGAAGAGGATGCAGAGCACGTGACGTTCCACTGTAGGCGCTGTCCCACTGCGGAGAGCAGGTCAGGCTTGTAAAGTCCAGAGAACATAGTCAGTTACATGACGCATTCGGGATAACATTGGATGGAGAACAGATACGCTGTGTGCGTGCAGGGCGAACTCCGAAGGGCAGAAGGACAAAGGGCACAATAGGCAATATCTGGCCACAGAGCTTAATTGCAAACTAGATTCGCGAGGGAGAGTGGTATGAGAGTGGTAGAAGAGTGCAGCATGTGGGTAGTTGTACGAGGACTTATTTCCGTAATCGATTCTTCGGGTGGGCACGGTTCATGAAACTGTGACGGGCTATTAGTATCTTTAGAAGTTTGAACCGCCATCTATAAACACAACCGAAAATAAATCCTTATTAAGAAAACCACGACAGCTCTCTACGACATGAGACGAAGACCACTACCGGGCGCCATTTAGGGAAATTATTCGAGTTGCAGTGAGCCGCCTTTTTAGACTTGAGACCAGATAAAGGATCTTTAACCACTTTGGAAAAGTACTTCAGTCTAGGCGATCATTAGAGACATGAATGTCGGGTGCCACAGTTGATTGTTAATCGTACGAGGCTCTTGTATTGAAATAGAGACCAGAAATCCACCAACGAACCACCCGTCCGGTCCCGATGAGATTCAAGGTCCGTGAGATCTCCTGTCAGCGTCGGGGGCCAGTGTTTATTATAAGTCAGATTGTCGGACAGATTCTTCTGTTGAATTAGGGACATGACATCAATTCGTCTGATTCGCTGACCAGTCTGAATCTGGAGAAAAAAGGCATCCGAGGTCTGTCAGATGTTCTGTTCAGCATCGGGCGCCATTGTTGATTATAAGTCGGACGGCCGGACAGACTCTCCTCTTGAACAATGGACATGACGTCAATTCGCCTGAACGTGAAGGAGACAACATTCCAGTGTCTGTGCTATTTCTTGTCCAGTGTCGGGCGCCATTGTTGAATAATCCTCTCATCGGAGATATGATCTCGATTCAGTTCACATCGCCTGATTCTGGAGGGAAACTAGATCAAATGTCCGTGACATCTCCTACCAACTACCAGGCAAGATGCATTCCATTTAAGCTGCGGTTGCTAGAGTTCCTCATCAACTCAAGTGCATGCAGTCGTTCCACCTTATCGTTACTGTGGACCATATTAAATGTCCAAGTGTTCCTTTGGCCACACCAGAGACTAACTCAGCGACCAGTCGTTCAATCCTCAGTGATGTCAATGTAATCCCTAGTCAAACGTTGGCCGCCAATTATGATTTCCCGCAGCACAACCGCTCTCTACCTTTATCATCTCACATTATCAATCCCGAAGGCCTTTGACACGCAAAAGCTCCCGCCACCCAAACGACCGTTCCACTTAGCGATTCGCCAAATTCGCTCAACAAGGAAAAAGCACCCTTAATTGCATTAAGCTCTCATTAATCATGGCGCCCCTACACAACCATCGCACTCGCTTAGATAAAATCATTTCATCTAATTCAACCAAGAACCCTCCTCAGTGTTACCGTTAATTACACAAACATGCCAAGCCACCAAAAATATATATTTCCATCCATCCCGCAAAATGCAAATTAAATTCCAGCCTCAAATTGATGTCCTCTCGTGCCGTGCGCTCAGAGGTTCGTGGCGAGAAAAAAAAAATGCGCTCCGCCAGGCATTGAATGGTGCGGTGACAAGAATTAACCATGAAAAGGGTGCGAATGGATTGAAACGACCGCGTTTCGTGTATTTTTTCCCGGTCAATGGCTGAAAAATTAAGAATTATTATGAAAGCCCTTAGAAGCCATCAAATTCAATTTAGACCAACCGAATGGCAAAGCGGCCGTCATTGAATTTAATATTCCCTTCGTGGGTCTAATGAAATTGACCCGTTTCAAAAGATTTGCCTGCGAAAGCGGGCGGCTGGGCGAGCGGGCGAGCGGGCGGGCGGTCGTGATGTGCTTATTAACTTTTAATGGCAACACGGTCGAGGGTGCCGGTAATTCAGAAATAGAAACGTTTCTCAGGTGAGAAGAGTAATTGCGCCATTTTGCGGATAGACAGTGTGCTGCGTGGAGCCCGGCTAAAGTGGATCATAAATTTGCGATTATACGCTGGTGGTTGAAACGAGATAGGTCCCAAAGTTTATAGGCAATGAATGGATGGCTTAAGTCTGCGATGAAATGGCGCACCCCCGGGGATGCAAATGAAGGGGGATTTTCGCTTGCGAGAGCTCTGCACATCAAAGGCCTGACGAGGGTTAACTGAGAAACCCGGGGGATGTGTGTGCAAAGCAATCATCAAGCGAAAGGATCTCTCCCCAAATTTGCACTTCAGTCTTCAGAAATGGAATTCAATCCCATTCGCACTTGTGAACCACTCACTTGTCCCCAGTCCGTAGTCGAACAAATACAGGCGTACTTTCTCGATGACCACTCAAACTCACTTCACGTCGACCCATTTGAGCCCAACATCGACTCAACAGCCATCCTTGGGTCCATTAAAAGTGTCCTCCAGTGCTAGGTGGCACTTCGGTGGAACCTCTTGTTCACTTTCAGTTTCCTTTCAGATCACACATACATGGACGCGCTTACGGGCGCCTTGCAGAGTGTTTCAATTGCTTGAATGGATGGTGAGATGATGGGTGGGGCGTGTCAAGAGTGCGTAAGGTTGACCATTTCAGCAGTGAGCATATGCACAAGGATCCTGTTTTACGTTTGTGCCCTTTTGACAGTTGCGGAGGTACTCTCAGAGGCCTGGTGAGCGATTTTCTTATGCTTTCTTTAGTTGAACTCGACTCTTTGGAGTGGTTTAGGCTTTCACGCGACTTCGTTGATCGTCTAGCGGTATCCAAGCGACTCTCTATCTTGCAGTCGATGTCCAAGTAGATGGTAAGTTCGCAACGTTTCGCTTAGGGTATCCTTCGAGCAGGCGCCTGCATCCATAGAGCAGTGTGGTCTGTCGCCTTGCATGCACCTCAGGGTGTCTCTTATATGACAACACATTTTTGTAGTAGACAAGCGGCTCAACTTATACGCGATGGCAAACAAAGAAGCCCTGGCGACTATAACCACAGAGGAGGAGAACTATGGAATTGGAGGAGCAGCTACCACGGAGGCGTATGTCGGGCGTTACCTAGTCAGGCCCTGGACGCGTATACGCGCCATTTCTCACTAGGAGGACGAGGCAATCTTGAGAGTTGTCTAGTCAGGCAACGGAGGCGTATACGCACCATTTCACAATAGGAGGACAAAGCAGTCTTGGGAGTTGTTTAGCCAGGCCACGGAGGCGTATACGCAACATTTCACACTAGAATGAGGAGGCAGTCTTGAGAGTGGTCTAGTCAGGCCACGGAGGCGTATACGCACCATTTCTAACTAGGAGGACGAGGCAGTCTTGAGAGTTGTCTAATCGGGCCATGGAGGCGTATACGCACCATTCCACACTAGGCCGAGCAGTCAGTCTTGAGAGTGGTCTAGTCAGGCCACGGAGGCGTATACGCACCATTTCACAAGAGGACGAGGAGTCAGTCTTGGGAGTCAAAACCAGTCTCAACCGTCGCACCCACCACCTCCTTCCATCAGCCAGTTCATCTCCAATAGAATATTCATTCACTCTCCAGTTACCTATTCCATCGCGCCCAACACCCGCAGTGGTGAGAGGGCACCCTCTGCGAGGCGGTCTATTTCATAATGAATCACTTCTTCGGAAGTTACACCGTCTGCATCATCCACCGGCCTCGTCCTCGAGTGCAGTCTTGGTGGGGGATACATCAAGTAAGTCTTAAGTCCCACCATCAGGATACAACGTGAATCATTAAAAAGTCCTTTCCTCTCGTCGATTTATCACTTCTGATGAGGACCAATTAATCCAAAATGAGAGATGGCGTGAGAGTGTCGGTCCTTAACGTCGCCTCTTTAGCCACAAGAACATTTTCAAAAGTGGTCCCCTTTGTGGCCAGCGCGGCATCCTTCTCAGTGTCCCGGGATGGAGTTGATTAATTCGATGAATGCGTGCCCCAGTGGGTGGTGACTACACAAGAGGCAATGATTGCACAAGAAAAATGCTGATTTATACAAATGGCTGTATAAATACATGTGAATGGATCGGCAGCTAGGCAGTGTCCTTCCGAGAGACGAGACCGAGACGGAGACCCATGGACGGCCTGATGATGGCGGGTATCATGTGCGTTGCTGAGTGAGTTGGGTTTTAATTAAGAAGAGTGGATGAAATGACTCGACAGTGGAATGCTAACTATGCAGCGAATACATTTGGACATGCCACGCACTCTGAAGAGAGCCAGAGGAATAGAGAGAGAGAAAGAGAGAGAGAGATGTGATTTGAAGCCTCGGCAACGTGTTGCCTAATGAAGAAAGTTTACTTAATCAAATGAGATCTGGTTAATTCTTCATGAAGTGCGAATGATGATTCGGCTTGCGAGCTTCGTCCTGTCGACGGAATGCCATCCCATTCAGTTGGATGATGAACGTGACTTCGTGGAGCAAAGTCAGCCCTCCGAAACTCAAACCACCCGCCAGGCGATCCATCATCATTCGCTCGGAAGAAAAAGTGCCCCTTGTTGACAACATCGTCGTCGATTATCGATTGACATTACTCGCTTCGCTTCCGATTGCGATTAAAGGCAATCAGTGTCACCACATGCTCCCGTTCAGCTCAAGCGAACAAGACAAAGCCATTTTGTGTGCGTCTTAAGCCCCGTCGCGGCGGTGTTTTTGAAAATATGCATACCACCCGCGACAATGGCATTCCCCCCGACCCACCGAACGTGTGGCAGTTTGGCTTGGCGCACAACATTGTGTACCGGAAATTCCTCAGATTTCCGACACTTTTTGTTCGCTCTTCAAACTTTATCCTCGCCCGCATCGCGCTGTGTCATGTGTCACTTGGAGGTTTCCAGCCCGTCGCGTTGCCATGGCGTGTTATCCTCGTTGCTTATCAGGTGACGACCACCCTCCTGAGGGTGGTGCTGATGGTGATGGCGATGGCGCTGGAGTTCCGTCCTTGGGAAGGACTTTTCTCTGATCTGGTGCTGCTCCCACTCCGGCAGGGTGAGTGCTTATGCCATGGATATACTCCGGGACGAGAAGGAAGAGCTTAAAGAACGACAAGATTTACACTTGCGACAATTGATTGGATCATCACGACGAGCGGAAGGATTGCGTCGGTCGCTGCGATAAGGACACTGAATAAGTCATTTGCAGGCACTCCGTCTCAGCACACAGAGGGACCGGACCGGCTGATGTCGTCGTAAAGTTTGGTATCATCTCCCAGCAGTCAGGCGATAAAAGTTCGGGTCGTCATAAATCTGCCGTTCGGCGCTGGGCGAGGAGAGCGGTCAGATGGGAGGCGCACTCCGGTCAGAGATACGAGTAGTTTCACAGGCTACATCCGATTGTGCTCAAAGGGCTCATGTGGATCCTTGCCTTTCCGATGGGCGAAGCAAAGGCAATCTCACCCAGCTCCCCCCAGGGGCACTGCATGCCGCTAAAGTTAAAGACACATTTACGACTCAGACGTTTGAGGACTTTTTATGACGCTGCGGAGTAGTGTTCAGCGCTCGTTCGATGTTCGGTCGGTCGATTGAGCGGACAGCGGGTGCGGCAAATTGCACTATCGGCCTTCGAATTGAATAGGTTTCACGCCCCGCCCAGTGGGTGGGTGGTAATTGCGTGGCAATTAAAATTGAGTGAAACCGATAAAAGTTTACAGCAGTGCTTACGGAAGAGGGCGTTAAGTCGGTGCCACAGCCACCGACAAACACGAACATGTGTTTTATGAACCGATTACCGAGGGTTCACATTTAATAGTTCCCGACGCTTGCCGTTGGATGTCAACGTGGCGTTAGCGGTGGCTGTGCAGTGGAATGGATGGACGCTTAATTGAGTTCCAATTCGTGTTGGTCTCGAATAATTGTAATTGATTGTCCGGGTAGGTGGAGGTGGCTGTTTGTGGAGCTCTGTGTGATGACCGTGACCGCAGGGTTAATGTTTGAGTTGGCTCTGGCGCGGATAAACAGTGGGGATTGGGATCAATTGCGGCAGGAGGTTATTGTGTGTCATAAAGCGAAAAGGTCATGGTCGTGGGGCTGGCGGGGATTAATGTGGTGAATCATTATGACTGGTTATGATTTGATACGTTCATGGGAGTGCATAGGCCGGGCTCGATTCTGCAGTAGCCACGGCATACTTGTGCTTCGGCTGAAGAGGAGATCACATCTCATCTCATTTTGCCGATCGAGTCTCTCTGGAGCTCTCAGAGAGTCCAACCGTCGAGGCGAAACAATCGACGAAGGCCACCCAGAAAAAATCCCTAGTTTGACAATGAGTGCATGCACGCACATTCGGCGACGCAAGCACCATAGAAAGTGCCGCTGGGCAGAAGACACACAAGAGCGGTTCGTGAGCTCTACGAACTTAAAAGAAGGGAAGAGCACAGGCTTCTAAAAAGGAAACAGGAAGAGCATGAGAAAATGGAGATGTGTTACGACTGGAATGCTGTCCGAAAGTTATACCAGAGGATAAAACAACCAATCGCACGGGTATAAACTTCGGACAGATCTGTCGGGACGAGAAGGATCAACTCGCAGTAGTCGCTGTGGACACTGAGACTCTGGAAACTTTTGTAGACTGTTAAGCGGCGAGGAAGATACTAACGGCTATCGGGTAGACAGATCGGTGATAGACGAGAATTCCGTCCCCCCGACCTGAAGAACTCCTTAAGCCAACTGAAGATAAGCTGGTAGGGTATATGCACCAATTCATTTGTAACACATGGTCGGAGGAAAGCGTGCCCGATGCGTGGAATCTCAGTATCATCATTTGCCAGGAGACCTCTTCGACTGCGCCAAATACCGAGAGATAAATCTTCTGAAGGTCATTTATAAGATCGCTGCCATTTGGTGTGACTGCCTGAAAACTTTCGTGGTCCTCACCACCTCCATCATCGACCAAATCTTGAGACTACGGCAGATCCCGGAAACAGATCAAAAAAAACGGATCGAAACTGCTAACATTCTCGGCAGCAGTTGAGTAGTAGAACCTTCTCGAAGGACAAAGCTACCGTCACGTAATACCTTGACCATCCCTGTTCTGTTCTATAACGCGGAAGCCGAGTCAGATGCCCTTGATCCTTTCGTGAGACAAGCTCTGAGTTCAATTTTTGGTCATGTTTGAGTTGATGGCTTATGGAGAAGAAGATTCAATCGTGGACTGTTCAGGCTGTACAGCGACATGATTTTAACCAAGGGTCTCCGGATTCAAGACGAACGATGGCTAGGTCATGTAGAACATAAGGGAAACATTGCTCCTGGCCGACGATTCTTCGACTCCGAACCTGTGGAATAAAGCAGCAGAGGACGTCCGCATATAAACTTGGGTACCTAAGTAGTCAGACCCAGGACGAGGTGGTTGAACCAAGTGCAAAATCTCCCCGGTTGCATAACTCCCAATGAGCTAGAGTCGATGACGAAGGATCGAGTAGTCCGGCGATATCTCGTGCGTTCTCTGCCCAAGTAGGGAAAATGAGATGAGACATCTCTTCAGAGTGCTTTGAGGGTAAAATTTCTTCTCAAACTAGGTTCGTCCAACTTGTGGGCTGGATTTGACATTTCTCTTTTCTGTCAGAAGCATTGATCGAAAAATTGAGAAAAATTATTTCAAAAAGTGATTGTGAAGTAGACACGCATTTTACGTTGCGATGACCTAATGATCATCGAAATAAGCTAAATTCGAGGGAACTTGATCTGTTGCAGGCATCTTTATATATATCGTCGAAATGAGCTGTCGTTAGTTAAAGTCTTCTGATTCATCAAAACGTCAGACGCAACCAGAACCCGTAGCCAGCTGACCGCCGATTTGTTGCTTGATTGACTTTGCAGAACTCCAGCGAAGAACATTTGAATAAGCTTACGTTGCATTCAGAATGGCCTGATACCGGCACTGTAATGATACACAAATTTTGTTGACATCGAAGTTACAAATGTGCTTCATTTCAATTATCATTTAATTTCATTTAATTATCCGTCTTGAGTGTCTAAATTCAGTATATTTGCCTCTAACCATGTTTGTGTTCAACTCAAGGTCATCAGTTTGCATTGACATGAACAGTAGGGGCCCCAACACGGACCCTTGCGGAACACCGCAATTGGCAGGAGTTTCAACAATTAATGGTCTGTTGTTCAGATATTCAGTCATCGACTTAACTACTATTACGGACACTCTCTTAGGCGCACAATCCCTTTTAAGAGGACAATTTCTCACGACGGTGGGTCTTGAATGGAAGTTCCCTACATTCCCATGGACGGACAACTCCCTTAGCAGGACAAAAATGCTCCAATCGTCGCTGTCCCCCTATGGGACCTTCCAGTGTACATGATTGTCAAATTCAAAATTATCTTTTATTTTGGTCAACAAGATCGAAAAACTAGATCCAAAGGCCTAGTCAAAGCAGCGACATCTATCAGACGATTTTTGGTCACAGAAGGTTCACAGCTATGCTATTATCTAAAGCCATTGCAGGAGCACATCCCCAGTATCAAGAAACTCCTGAACACTCCATAAACTCATTACATTTGAAACCACACATTGCTTGACCCTGCGTCCCACTGGATTAGACTGCGCGTTGTCTGTCAGTAAATTGAGATTGCTCTTGAGGAGGTGGTGGAGCTTGAGACTATTGAGACTCTCTGAAAGAGTCCCAGAGAACTGATGTCCTGATTTGCTGTGCTGTGAGTCGACGAACTCGGAAATTATGCCAATACGGGCTTAAGAACATTTGTGTGATTCTTCACTAGAAATGTGAACTTCAACAATGACTGGTCTCGACTCGTTGGCCCTTCCCCGACCATGTGTACATACATTTGCTCTGCAAAACAGACCGACGTCAGGTGAGGAAGCGACCAGCACACTAAGCCACACGCCACCTATTGACGGCGTCCATTTCACGGCATTTGATGGCCCATCTGCTGCAGGCAGTAACCGAAAATCATTCTCTAATGAACCTACAAATGGCCGCAGCCCGAGGCCGTAAATTATCCCATCGCCACCGTCTACTCTTCCCACTTCATTGACTGGGCCATTAGTCTGACCATTTTGATTGAGCTGCCTCAGTGAATATTTGTTGATTCCGTCCATGGGGCTCATTAAATTCGGCCAGCCGCCAAGGATACCCCACACGCACACAAGCAGGATTCTGATTAATTAGCCCTCCACCCGCAATAAATTGCTTCGCCTCAAATCCCTGCCATCCAACTCATTATTTATTTTCAAAGAAGAGAACAGAATTTAAGCGCCCATAAACGACATCCATCCCAAAACGAAAAAGAGCGGAGAATCGTATCCTTCCAGCGATAAGGCACATATTTCCCAAGTCTGCGGCGAATCTCTCTCGCTCACACACACACACGTGGTCGTCGTCGCCCCGAATGTCAATTTCTGATGACAAAATGTACCACATCCTCGAACATACGTAGCATTATCTTATCCGCCAACAAAGCCGACACGTTTGTCCCTCGGCCTCCTTAGGACTGCGCCAGGCGGCCGCAACAAGACGCGATGCGGGAGAAGCGAAAAAAAAAAAATACGAACCAAGACAAAACATGTGCCGCAGCAGAGATAACAGCCTCAGAGCCATAAATGTAATTACCTCGTATATCAATTTTATTGCCACATTAAAAGGAGGACACACACAATTCTGAAATTATTATGAGCGAGGAGGACGACACAACACGGGCAGCCGCCACAGCCGCAAGGATATGCTGATGGCATTCGCTTACTAGCAGCGGCGAAAGGAGCGAAAGGAGCCATGGGGAGCATGAGGAGGTCTGGTCAGCAAGATGTGGTCGAGACTTAATTACTAGTGGCGGGATAAGTGGACCTCCTTGTGGGGGCAAATTAAAGAGATCACGTGCATCCTGAGGCGGTGGGATTCCTTTCCTTTAGCCTGAGATAAGAGACTTTGTGCGACCTTGACTGAAATTGGATTCAAACCGGAGAATGAGGGCTTTCTTTACGTTCTACGTGCAATCGATAAAAAAATAAGTATGGACCGACTGGTGCACCTTTAAGTCGATTGAAGACCTTTACTCACGTTTCACGGGCAGTAGAGGGGAAGGAATCATTTCCGTGCACAAATGAGCTTGGCGAGTGGAACGAAGAAGAAACTGAAGGACTGAGGTCTGATCCTTGAGGTAAAAGGGATGACACTGAGGAGCCTGTGAGGGGTCAAGCGGTCAAGCGTCTGTGTGGGTGACTTTAGGCAAGTAAATCTCAATTTTGCCCTGCAACCACTTTGAGAGGACTATACACTCCTCTGCTGAACAGACTACACAGCCAGCTGACAAAATTATTATCTTTTCTCTCTTCAACAGCCCTCGCTTCGAGCGGCCTCAGCACAGCCTTGAGCACGTCAAGTAACTTCGCGTCTCCTGCCGACAGCCTTCATAACCGCTCCCCATCCCCGAATCTATTCAGCTTTTGACGTCAGGTTCAAGGTCCTTGTGAAAAACCACTCAAACCAAACTCTCTTCCTTGTGTTCACCACCAAATAATAATCCTTTCATTCATTTGCCCACCAAAGCCACCCCCGATGGCAAACAGCTCCGCTTTGAGTGTGCAAACATTTCGACGCACACACGCCGAGAGAAAACGTGAGAAAATCCCCACTCAACACCTGCCAGCACCTTTGTGGAGTCTCATACAATTTTCAGCCGACTGTGTGTGTGTGTGTGTGCTCGTCCACCTTCATTGACTGTCATTTGCTTGATTTAACAGGATTCCCTCGTCCTAATTGGTGACAGGTTCACATTTCCCATTTCCCCAGTCGCGTCTTGTCTTTGCGACACAAACGAATCGTTGCGCTCAGTACACGCTGTTTACACTGAAAAGAGAGTCATTAAAGTTATCCTTCGCTGTCTCCTCTGGCACATGGCATGTGCTTCGTTTCGTCGGCAAGTCCTTGCTTTCGGTTACTTACCCCGTGATTTATTACGAGTCAGTGCTGTGATTCGTGCTGCATGTTACGACTGTTGCCACCCCACCACTGGTTACCGGATCGTCCTTGAGTTTGCTTTCTTGCCTTCGAATTGCCGGAAGACAAATTAATTTGGCCTTTCAACGCTATCTGACTGACTGTGTAGTCAGTTGTTTTCCATTTGTGAGGCACTAATTGTTGTTGGAGCAACGAACGAGCGACTGTCATCGGTTCTTATTATCAAATTGCTGGCTGGAGGGGGGTAGGGTTTATTAATTATAATTTCTGGTGACTAATGGAAGCACTGGCGGTTGCCTAATTGTGGCTCATGCTGGAAGGGGGTGAATGATTCCCACAGAGGAACTCTTAAGGAGTTGCTTCGTGATGGATGTCAGAAATGAATGATTTTCATTAAGCACGGATGACGGCTCATAGTTGGGCCTGAGTGGCAGCTAGACCGTGGGATTAAGTGGATTTATTCAGAACATCCTGACAGTTGTAATTGACTCATTGACAATGCTCTGGCAATTTGCAAAGGGATTCGCGGTGGTAATCAAGCCGCAGCCATAACTGACTTGAGTACGATTTTGGTAGAACCGAACGAGGAACTTATGCAAAATTCAGACAGCTAATGTCATTTACATACAGAGATAAGGCTTATTTTCGTCCTCCAGTAAGTAGGGGAACGTAGACCAAACTTAACGAAACTCAACGAAGCTTAACGAAACTTAACGAAACCGATCAAAGTGGTTTTTCCGGTTACAGTGTTTCACTTATCTGATGATGTCGCCTTTAGTCTGAGGACACTTCCGTTCCGTATGCCATGTTCCCGTGTACCCATAGCAATCCGCTGAAAATCCCAAAATGCGAGCAAGGCCACCGGTTATCACTCAAAAGTGTAAAAGCCCCCTACTCCAGCCAATCGGATGACCGGACTAGTTGGGCACATGTGTTTTTTAAACCACCTGACGTCGCACAACAGCAGTTGTTCAGAATGGAAATCGATTTTGACGATAAGCCTTCCACCGACTGGGACTCAAGCGAACCGCACAGATGCCACTGCCAGCCTACGCACGGCCAACAATCCCTTTCCAGGAGAGTGAGTTTACCTCCTGCACACGCTACACCTAGCATTACATGCTGCCTCTGATTTGCAACTGGAATCATCATCATCACCAAATCCTGGCATGTGGAGCAGCTACACACGAGAGTGGCATGACTGGCAAACGACAGAAACACAAACCCACACACGAGCGCTGATCCCACCGAACAAGGACTACAACACACTGCCGATGGCTCTCGTGAAGTGAGTTTAATTCGGAAGTCGATGAGACAACTGCTGAAAAGGACACACTGCGAGAAGATTGAAAAATATTTTTTCGCTTCCTTTTTTTTTGCTGCTTCTGTATTTATTTTTTTCCTCATCAAATCAGTGACAGGAGAAACGATTTCGCGAAATGGGATGAACAGCAAAAAATAAAGTAAGTTTAGTTTTGTCATCCGACGAATGAGTTGGGTATCCGTGGGGTGTCGTCTTTCGCAGGACCGTGTCGCCGTATGTTGGTGCAGGAGCGAATTTGAAATTTAATAAATTCCGTTGAATGGTGAAAATTTAATTTGAAACCCTCGAGGATCTAATGACAGCTGGCTGAAAGGGACGCGCTGCGGCTGTCCTGTATCCTAGGGAGTTGGTCAGGACAGAAAGTGCGTGCCGACTGAGACAAGAGTGGGAATTGTTTTGTGATGGCATTTGTGCTTGGCTGAGGGTGGAGGTCATTCTGGAGAGGAGCATTTTGCAGAGTAATGGGGAAGGACACACGCAAGGACGTGGTGATAAGATTCTGTGAAAGGTCCTGTCCTTAAAGTTTCTGCCGGTGGAATGGGAGTTAAGTGAGGTTGACGGAGTGAACGTGGCATGACACTGGAGGCATAATTCGAAGTCCTGAGGGGAGAATGCTGATGCGTGAGGGATGGGAGTCATCTTAGTCCTTGTTGGCCATCACCATCCGAATGGATGCTTGGTATGCTATAGCGTCGCTTGAGTCGGAGCTGGAGTGTCCACCATGCGAGAGCAGCATCCGAACAGGTTCCACTCTATGTCTCTGCTTGGATTCTGGTGACAGACTGGGAGGCTAGGAGTAGATTGACTCCAGAAGTAGGCCTGTAAACTACAAAGCTGTCCCTACCAATCGTGAGAATTGAAGCGCTTATGACTGTCGCGCACTACTGCCGACACTGGATGACAGCACATGGAGATGAATTGTTTCGAGGATCAAGACCTCCACATTGTCTGAAAATCGATCAGTCTGAAGTCACTTGAAATCCCGTCATCTAAACGTACCCTGCACCCTTGGCGACAGATTCATAGACGCTTTCTGCTTTGATTCACCGCCATATAGTTGATTTCTGGAGAGTCAATTAAGATGGAATGAGCCCAGGCCTCGGTCGGAGGGAGAACGAAGTAGAGAACGGCTGCGCGCAAATCCTGGAAGCGATGCCAATCAATCAGTAGAGGCTATCTTGCTGGAGCATCCTGTCGGAGAAATTATGCTGGAGGCTTGGTTGTTTGAATAATTAACAGTGGAGAAGGGAAGTACGCTCAAGGTCGGGACGCGAACAAAATAAAGAAAGACTACGCACTCAACCCGACTTACTTGCATATCATGCCAACGAGCTGTGGATGGTCAGAGCCAGAGCTGATGGTCGGTGGTACGCTGCTTCCAGTCATCTAGACCAAGATGCCTCCCGTCAACGATGACTTGGTTTATATACAGTAGATTCCGTCTCCCTCTCTTTCTCGAACCAGGAGGATCGGATTCGAAGACCATCTTTGCTGGAGAATTGGTGTCCATCCGCTCTATACGGCCAAGTCAGTGCAGTCGGCTTATTTTCCCTAAATTGGCCCGTTGGGTTCGCGCTTATGTCTGTTCCTTCATTCACCTTCCTCAGAGACAGGACCATATATCCGGTGTTGAATTTAGGCTCGGAGACTCAGCTCTGCTGTTTCGCTTGTTGTCCAGCTTTTGGGAACTCAACATGAAGGCGATTTCAGCCAACTCTCTAACTGGCCATCTTGGTGAAGGGAGTTGGCTGACAACCGATGCATAATCCAGTCCGATCAAACACTTGCACTGAGAAGCAACGCAGCGGTGAACGCTTCAACTGGAAGAGGTTGACATCAATTTGGAATCGTCACTTGGATGGTTAGTTGCTGTTCCTGGCCACTCCAATGACAATGTACAAACAAACGCAGAAGAAAACCGAGGAAATTTACAGGAGCCCGAGCGAACTTGGTGAGCCAATCTCGGTTGGGGAAGGATGTAGGTTGAGGCCTACGTACATTCACCTCCAAAGTGCCAAAAGAAGAATAAGTAATCTAAATCATTTATGTGCGTACCCTGACGATTGAATTAAGTTCTTCAGTGCAAGAAAATCTCAAGCCACTCACCAGTCCGTTCTCCAACCCTCTTGTCAATCCAAACATAAACTGCCACACAACAAATTAGTTTGTCTCATCTAACAAACTTGGAGATCATCATTTTTTCAACCCGTCTTGCTCCCGATTGATTGGCACGTCAAACTTCTTATGACTTCCCACACCTCGAGCAGCTCAAGATATCAACATTGCCGTCGAACCCATGGCAACAGGACCACACCGTGCGACATCCGATTTCAATCTCGACGCGTGTGAATGCACTTCATCGACTATTAAGTGCCCCGACGCACAGGACATCCGAGCATCTGAAGGTGGTGGCGAGCAACTTGTCACACCACTGTTTGTATTGACAGTCTCTGTGACAGTGACGGGGGAGGAGGCATAAACTTTCAAACGTCCCGGAGCTAGGGTGTCTTGGATCGTGTTATACTTTTACACCCTTGCATGCACTCACAACCTCTTGGCGTAGTGAACTAGAGCGAGACTCACTCGAGTGTTACTGGAGTATGGTCCTACCAAGGACGACAGGGCTGTCATTGTTGGTTGCTGCATAATTGGATTGTTAGGTTTAGAGTGCCGCAGGTGGTGTTGTCGTAAGGCAGCGGATGTTTGATGAATTGAGGCCAGGCTGATGATTCGGTTGTTGGACGTTGATGAGCTCGATTTGGTTGCCTCGTGCTTAGGAAATTCTCTCTCTTGTGACGACAATTACGAGGAATACAACCATTTCATCCTTCCAGAAGCAGCGACACCGGAACAGTTTCTAAGACAAAACAATTCCCTCTCAAGTCAAATGATTTCAACTCTCTTCATAACGCTCTGTCATTTCCTCTTCTACTCTTGCTGTCTCCCTCTCTCTCTCCTCTCACAAACACTCGCTCTCCCTCTCTCTGGACAGTTTCAACGACGCTTCCCATCAAATGTCGCATCAAAACCGATGGACATTCATGGTTTTAATCCCCTCGGCCATTTCGGCCACCACTCCCAACAGCCGACGAGGACGCTCCAAATGAGTCTGCCGTTTAGTGCAGATTCAACTGAAAGCGCATTAACGCTCAACTCATCACCGTTTCCGTTGATTAAGTATCCAAGTGTCGTAAAAACCGATGATCAGGACAATCTCTTGCCATAATTGTACACAGATTACTTCCAACCAATTTGACTGGAATATCCTTGTTATCCTTCCACAGGCAGCGCCGCGCCGGGAGGCGAACGACACAAGAACCAACCGGAAGCGAGGCGACTTACATTTTCCAACTCATCGGGCGATAAAAAGGATTCTATCCTTCTGCTGGTGCGAGTTGGTTTTCGTGCCTGTTGTTAGTCATCGCAGCAAGACGACCGAAGAAAGTGGTTAACAAGAAACTTCGGTATTGACAAGCAATTAACGATGTCTTCAGAGGCAATTAGAGGGAGTTTGACTGCCGTGCTCTGATTGCGGGAGGCCGAAATTGACGAGGAGACCATTCGACGTTTGACATTCGAGCAAAGTTTTCCGATGGCGAGAGGCACGTGCGGAAGAATGACACAAGCCTCAGTTGGTCGTTGTTAGATGGAATAAAACAGGTGGACCCACTGCTTGAGGTTTTAAGTGGGGTCAGTGGCGTATTGTGGTTGTTCAAGACTGAACTCAAAAACTTGCTTGGCTGCAAGGCAACACAAAAGACAATTTACTTGGGACACTATGCGTCCAGTTAGCGGGTAATGAAGCCTACTACCCAAGGATCGGCAATTCTGCGGATCTCCACTAAAATGTCATTTGTGCTTTTCGCGTTGTCCCAGTGGTCTAAAATTGCATAATACAGGTTTGGAGGACTGGTTTGATTCTTATCTTAAGGACAGGAAGCAAAAATTCAAAATAAATGGCATTTTCAGCAATTATCTCAACATGATGCATGGAGTCACACAGAGCTGTGGACTTGGTCCTCTGTTGTAACTGATTTTTATGAACTCATTTTTCTACCAGTCTTTTAATGGTCAACCCACACCATTGGTACACACACAGACAGAACTGCTCCAGTCAAGGTCTACAGTCTACTAGGTGTAAGGGCACATGGTGAACCAAAGTCTAGCCAGTCACTCCCTCGTACCTCGTTCACACGTGCCACCAAGTAGTCACTCTGAAGGTAACACATTCCAGGGCAATAAAGAATGTGTGCAAATAGTTCCAGAACATTGTACAAGCTCTGCCCCCAATTCCAACAAATTAAGTGATGATGCAAAAGGCGAACTCATCTGAGATGCAAATTCAATTAAGGCGAAAGTCTTGCCTGTGATTGTCGACACGGGGCATCCCGAGAACAACGAACATGATATCACTGTCTTCAGCAGAGCCCTGGCATTCCTTCTGCCGAGAACGGAATCACTTTCACGGCTTAATCTATTCACTTTTGAAATGTTACTCTTTCTGCTTGGAATGGCATTTCAGTTTACTTGCCAGAAGTAAGGGACCATGTGAAATTGAGAGATGCAGTGTGAGTGGGGGAATACGTAAATCGAATGCAAGAGGGACAAGGGGACAATCTTCCGCAGATTGTAATGTTTAAGGGGACAGAGATGACACGGTGTTAACAGAAATATGTCGATAAGCGTAGTCGAAGTCCAGGTAAGTCATTTCTCGTTATTCAGTCATTCAGTGCTTTGCTCTGACATGGAATACATGGCTCAGCTTTGGATTCAAAAAGAAGCCCTATGGAGGAAGTCTCATTCATGAAACACATGACTAAGACCGAATGTAAGAATTATGGTGAGACGCAATAAAGTGCATGTACACTTGATTAATTAAATTTGAATGACTTTTCAATTAGTTTACTTTATCCAATAACACTCATTCTTACAAAGTACGACGACTGTTTTCGTTCACCGTGACATTTTCCGATTTTCTTCAAATAACTCCTAATCAGCATTATTTAGGTGCAATGTTAGGGACCTCGGTTCGTGGGAACAATATGTCTCAAAGGTCCTGACTCGATGGTTCAGAATCAAAACAGAAGAGCTTATTCTTGGTGCCTTTGAAAGAAACAAACTGCGTCGGATATATGGCCCTCTCTATAGGGAAGCTGAATGGAGGACTCTGTGATCTGGCCCAAGATGTGGATGTAGTCTGGAGGGTATACTTATGTCGACTGCACTGATTGCCTGCTTCTCCAGCTGAGAGGTTATTCGAATCCGAGTCTCTTGGTTCGAGAAGGAAGATCGAATCTCCAGCATAATTCGAAGATCGCGCTTGGACTTGAGAACTGGATGCAGGGTAATCAGGAGCGTCAGCAATGGAAGGCAGTTATTGCCTAGACTCGAGCCCTCCGAGGCCTGATAGGTAAGTCTCTGTTGGGACTTAAAACTTTCACAGTGTAATCCATCCCGAAGAAAAAGAGTGATAAATCTCAACTATAAAGCAGAAAGTTTGTGTGTCTGATCGACAAAGGCTCCGAAACTACACGTCGCAGAGCTCTGGAATTTTCAACAAAAATCATTCTAAATTTTAGATGCTGAATGGGACATCGGTACCACATACGGTTCGGAAGATACGAACACTTTTTAAGCGGGAATAAAATTCTCAAAATAAGGGTGGTTGCATCAATCCGGTATGAAAACATTTTAAGTTGCATAGTCGTGGCTATCAACCATCCCCCAGTGTGTTGTATCTTCCATATATTCCACACACACATTTTTCATATTTTGAATTGGTGCAACCATTCATTTTTTTTCTACGTCTCAATCGAACATATACGAACGACTGCCTGAGTCACCAAACGAAAAGGAAACAATAAACATTTTCGCACTTTTGCAAGTACATATACACAGCTACACACAAATCATTCAATTTTGCTAAATCGGATTAGCCGATTTAGATAAAATTTCAGAGCTAGACTAATTACATAATGTGTTACAAGATAGGCTAAATTCTTTCATGTTTCATGGAGTTTGACTTCAATTTGCACAACAAGTAAACATCGCGCGCAGTCACATAGATGGGATTTCGAAGAACTTTTTTATTATGAATCGCTTGATATCCCTCCACGTTGCGTGTAAATAATAATAATAATAATATGGGTGGCACAACAGTCCGAGGTGGACCTGGGCCTAGCTTCTCAGCAACCACCCGTTTTGTGTTCTTACACGAGTGGAATTGACGGTTTCATGCCGGCTGCGAACGGCGAAGTTGAGAGAAGCTTTTTACTAGACATCAATACTCTTTGAGCATTGTCAGTGACTCGAAAGAGGCGAAGCCGTGAATTATCAAAGTTGGTTAATTGGGGACTCGAACCTGGCACCCTCTGCGTAGGAGTCGACGCACTTACCCACTACGCCACCGCGACCGGTTGTGTGTAAATGGTTCAGAAAAAACCGTATTGTCCGTCCAACTTCAACATGTGTGCACACAGTCAACGAATTGTACTCATTATGAGTAGGGATGTGAATGAGAAATTGGGATAGGCATCAATGACAAAAGAAAATTCAAATTCCTCTCTGAGTTCTAGTTCGAGCAGTCTTATTATTGTTTTAAATTAAAAAGTGCGGTAATAATGCAGGTTAAGTACCGGTTGAAGGAACAAACCCGGGCAAAGCCGGGTACGAAGTCTAGTGCAACTATAAGAAGAAAAACATGCAAAGTGTGATTTTTTTTGTTGGCCCATGAAAAATTCATAACTAGACTGTTGTGACTGCCATTTCATCGTGTGACAACTTACAAGCGAACATCGCTTGAAAATGATTGCTTCTGTAAAGAATGTCTTCAGAAGACGCGTTTAGGTTAGGTTAGGCACACGGACTGCTAGTGAGTTCACCACCACTGTTCGATAGCTCAAAAAAAGAGGACGAATTAAAACTAAAGTTTAAAGTTGCACAAATAAATAAATCCTTATTTTAATAAGCGTATTTTTGCACATCAGCACTGCTCGAATTGGTGGACTGTAACGAAGTGAAGTAATCGCCATCGTATCAGCTCTGATGTCTGCGATGTTCATCGACACCGCATCTCGGTCGCAGCAACCGCTATCCACCGCACTGTGGAATAGGATGTGATCGGCATATCTGCCTTGATGGTATCAGACGATTTGTACTTCTAGGCCGCAACCACCGCTATCGTTATCGAGAATTGCTCCGCTGTGGTTGTTGTGCACAATGCTAGACGGCTCTCGTCTGACTCCTTCTGTGTTCGCTGTAGGGCACCGTTGGCTGGTGGCATGGTGCCTTTGTATTGAATGCAAATGTTTTTTTGTGAGAGTTCCGAACAAGCACACTTACACCATGTTGGTCCATTGTGATACCCAAAGTCAGACTTCTAACACTGATCAACCACGCCATTGATTGCGCCGTTAATTTGATCCCAACGAGAAATGGTGACTGGACTAGATTCGAAAACCAGATAAAAGGGTATTAACTTTGATTTCACTGAGATTCGAACCCGGGACCCCGCTATCCAGGGGCAGGCACTCTACCAACCGGGTCATCCAGTTGTTGAAGAAGCGTTTAAAATTCATTCTGGTTGAGTGGGCACGTGAACCCTGGGGGATTATATCGGCAACACCAGTTTTATTTTCTGAGGGGTTTTGAAGTTCCCTTAGGGCTGACTTTTCGCCGAAAAATGGTTGTAGTTCTGGGAATAAACTATGTGAGTTCTTAAATATACCTCTTAGGCATTAAATTAAAAATCCAGGGCTCATGGCTAACATAGTGTAAAGAGAAGACGACCTCAACGATTCGATGAAGCATAGCATTAGTAAGATATTCATGGCCATCTAGGAATAAACCAAACCCTTTCGGCGTGCCAACTCCGGCAAGACAAAAATTGCCAATGAACTCTTTGGCCAAGGTTAAGGCTTGGCATCATAGGCCCCTGTTTTTCAGGGACCACCGAATAGCATTATTACCAATTCCACCCGATAGCTTTAAATGGTTTCGAACTTTTTTTCTCATCAAAATGGCGAGGTGAACCTTGTCCACATGCGGTTCTGGTTTACCAACGATTCGATGTACCAATTGTGAACAGAGTTCGCAGATAGAGCTCGGTAGAGGTAGTGACGCCTTTTTAAGATATTTGAACACTTATGGAGGATCATTTACACTTGTTAACAGTGAATAGTCTTTGACTGTAGACCAACATTTAGACGCAATAAAGAATAACAAAAGTAAATGGCCATCAGGTTAGGTTAATGTGTTGTGGCCCACTTAGATCCTGGTTGGATCCTTTGTGCTATCACTACCCAGTGCTTTCCACCGGATTCTTTTAAAAGGGACTACACGAAAATGAAAATAACCTAGAGTCTAGTGGCCTACTTTGACAAGTCCACTCCTGTGCTGATTTCCAGCCAATTAGTTTTCCTGATAAACTGAGCTATGTCTTGTATCTTTAAGTGTGACATTTCCTCTAGGTTACTGGATAAGTAGTTGCTTGGTATATCTTTTCTATTTTTGCAAGGGCTGGACAAGTGCCGAGGAGATGAAGCGTATTTTCTTCCTCCTCCTCGTCTGTACAGCTTCTGCAGTAGTCGTTGTGGGGGGCTCCCATTCTTCTGGAATGGATACCGAGAAGGCAGTGGCCGGTGATAAAGCCCACTATGTTCCTTATTACATTCCTGTTTAGTTTTAGGCGTGTATTTGTTATGTTTGGATTTATATGATGTCTAAATAAGCCTCGTAGACCTACATCCATCCATCCATTTCCGATTAGCGGAGTCGAAGGCATCTGGGAGTAATGTGGTGTTTATTACTTGGGGTGAGGGATACGGGATGTCCTGATTATTTGCCAGTGGCAGTCCCATCCCTAATCTTGTTAACTCGTTGGCCCTTTCGTTGCCTGGAGTACCATTATGCCCAGGACCCAGCATAGGATTTGACTAATGGTGCATCCAGAGCCTTGATGGCCGCCTGACTGTCTATGTACATAACGATAGACAGCCCGTCCATCGGGTTCATTGACAGTAAGCGGGCAGCCTCTTGGATAGCTTTTACTTCTGCCTGCAATATACTACAGTGGTCCGACAACCGACGGGAGAGAGAGAAGGATATTTCCTGCGATGACGCAAATACTCCTTGTTCAAAGCCTTCTTCCGTTTTGGATCCGTCTGTGTATAATTCCAGATGGGTAGCTTCTCTGACTACGTCTGATACCCAGTATTCTCTGAGTATGTTTACCCAAATTCAAAACCTACAACGGGCTCGATTTTATCTGTATGCTTTGGGATGTTCGCATTCTTGATTATTTCCATGTGACCCAAGCTGTACATTCCCTCAACATGATCGCTGCCTTGGTAGCCGCCAACTTCCCGTAAATGTCCATCGGAAGTAGCTTCAGCATAGTTTCCATCACGGCTGAAGGTTTGGAGTTCGGAGAGTTTCTCCTGAGGGATGCCTTTCAGACGCTCTAGAACCCTAGAGGCGGCGCGCAGATCCTTATACTTTTTTTCTGAAGGCCCAATGGCCTTCGAGAGCTCTGCTGCTCCCCGCATTGGATTGCGATTCGGTGTGTTTTTGCTGAAGCGCTCCACGCGTCCTTTGGAAATACTAGGTGCGGTACTGGCCGCTTTCCTAGACCCCGCCACTTCAGGAGCCTTGTTAAGGCCCATACGGGCACTGGGTTTTTGGGTCCCAGTCGGTGAGGGAGCACCGGTCTCTTTTGTTTTTTTGGGTGGGCGGTTGAGTTTGAAGACATTGGATTGTAGTCCCCCGAGTAGCGGAGAAAAGAGGGGTCAGACTACGCAGAGATCCGCAATACGTAGCTAAGGCTGATTAGCCCGGAGGGTCGCCAGGTAGCTCCGGCACACCGTTCGCGACTGAGCTAGTTTTTTTGAGTGTGCCCCCATCCAGGCTGTTCATCGACACGGTAGGTGTGACACCTTGATCCAGCCCACCGGAAGGGAAAGGGAGAGGAAAGTGAGAGGATAGGGTAGCATGGAGGGAGGGAGGTGGCCGTATCTTAGTTTCCTGTCTCCTCATAAGGAATAGTCCCAAGAGTCATTGACCTGTACTACGCCTTCGCACCACGACGAGGTGTACAGCCACCCTTCAGGATGGTAAAATGTCGTTCAACGGTTGAAACTATTTTATCCACAACTCCACAGAAGCGGCAACCTCCCGTTGCACTGTTTAACAACGACCTTGTTATTATTCACTATAAAAACTAATTAAGAAGCCTCTACTATCCGGGACGTGTGCAATTTAATTAAGGTTAATCCGGAAAATTGATAATCCGGAAATAATCCGGATGAAAGTATTTTTTCTGCGTGAGTTACTATCAGTCAAATCGAGATTCCATTTTAAAAGACCTTATTACACGGCTGTCCCGATTTTTCCAGAGACGTTGCACGAATGTCCCCACCGTCACGACTGCCGAGGCGGGTCTTGAATGCGATTCCATCCGGTAGGCGACCACTTGGCAGACCCAGGATGAGATGGTTGGACCAAGTCCATAAGCTCGCTTGGTTACGCTTGGGAATAACCCCTGATGAGTTAGAGTCAATGGCGGAGGATCGGGTTGCCTTGAGACCTCTCGTGAGTGGCTTACCCTCGCGACCCCTTTAGTGGATCTTGCGGGTCAGAAGATGATGATGATGACGTTCTTCAGAAAGTATACGCCTTTTAAAACTGAGCTTGCATGAGATTCGCATATCAGCGTTACAAAAAACACTTGGAATTCGAGGGCTAAGAATTTTCGCTGATGACGAAGAGGTTCATTCTGGTACACAACAGGACTGTCTAGTGAACGGGGGAGTCTAAAAGTAGAAGAGTCTGATTAGATCTCATTTTCGGCTAAGGGCTATATAAGTCAAGGCTCATCCAAGCAATTTGGTAGTACAAGTGATTGTCGAAGCTGCCGATGGAGACACATTTCGAAGATTGTTGTGTGACACCTTGAGGAAGCGAAAATGTTCTCACCTTTGCTTTACAGCGACATTTGAACTATCTTCCAAGTTCCAAATCACACAAAAACCCCTTAACCCAGTGCTATCCAAGCCATTGAAAGAGTCTTCGACTGTGGTGCAGTGCGACAGAGGATGGTCGTGTCTAAGGTGGCACAGCACGGCAGGACCTCAATCAACTGAACGAGAACAACTGGAGGCTAGCAGACCAGACATCGCCCCAGTTGAAGACGCGTGTTGGTTCAAGTCCAGTTCCACAAGAAGAAGAAGAAGACCAATCAGAAGGAAAGTGAGCCGTCAATCACTCGCGTCCCCTTCAAGCACAGGCCAACCCGTGTTAATCAAAGTGAACGCCCCATGCGTCAGAATTCCGGCATAAATCACAAAAGAACCCTCTTTCAAAGATCAAGTGAAAAACATGACAGGCTCCTTCAAATCACTGATACGCCATTCCCCGGGAATTGTGTGCTGTGCTGACTTCTATGAATGGACAAGTGATTTGTGTTAAGATCACACAAACAAAGCGACGGTCCAAGGACTACCCGCAGCAGCAGCAGTCTGTTGTGTCAAAATCAATCTTCTTAAGTGATATGCCCCATGTCCGCCACAAAAACACTCCATTTCCCTGGCACACACAGGCCACAGGAATGCTCCTAAAATCCTTTAAACGTTCGTTTCTTGCCGCATTTTCATTCGCATTCCTCGGCAGTTGGGTCTGTGTTGTGTGTTGCTCAGGTTGAACAGAGGAATGCCACCGGTCGCCTCATGTGCACAGCCACAGCTCTGAGCGGAGGTAGTTCGATACTGGAATTTATGGTATTAAGTTCCCCGACGAGGAATGCCATGGCAAGCAAAATATTTAGAAATTCCTGCAGACGGGGATGTGTTCAACTGGAACCACCTGTTCCTTGGGAAATGCACTCGAGCTGGGGACGGTGCGCCCACCCATTTTGACAGACCGGAAATTGAAACGGCGAAAGGAATATAATTTAGGGATCAAGCCTTCTCCATCGCTGGACAGTAATCCCCCACGCTCACCCGCAGGGAGGGCGAGGGAGAGCATGGAAAACAACCCGCCTTGCGGATGTAAAGTCTCATAAATATTTAATCATCGTTCCGGCAGTCCCTGGCGAAGTCAGTGGGACGAGGCCACCAAAGCGAAACAAAGAAATCGAGATTCGATAATCCCTCTCGAGGAGGGGAGCCGAATCGAGAATCCTTTTTGTGCGGAACGTGCCGATGGGGCACAAGCCTTTAATTAGAAACGAAAACTTCGCGGCGTATCGTCCTGTTTTGGGATTAGGAGGCGACTCACCGGAGTATCTCGTTGCTTTGATTTTTCCTCAGAAGCTCCTTTATCGGCTGCGCCTGATGTTGACGTCTCCGCCTGAGATGGTATCCGCCCCCGGAGGCTTGCGTTATGTAAAGACGGGTAAATACACTTTCACTTTAACTTGCAAGGATACACCCTCCACTTGGATTCTTATTTTTTTTTTTTTTTCAAATATTTTCCTTTTCTCACAAAAAATCACACACAGTGGCTGCCAAGGACTTGCTCACACTCACGAGTTGGGGATCTTTATTGTTGTCGAAGAAGGGGGGCCGGCGCAAGCAATTCACCGGTACACTCTGGCGTATACGTGCTATTCGTCGGGAAGCGTATCAGTGACTGATTACTTTGTGGCTCGGTGTGAAGTTAAAAAAGGCCCGAAAGCTTTCGCTTCCATGCAACTGGTATAAATCCGGCTGGTCGCCTCTGCGCAGGCGTCGTCGCGAAGAGGGGAACGCTGCTCGATTCGAAAACAAACAAGGATACGTCTCATACCGCGTCACGTGCTTCGCCTGTAAGTCAGTCAGCGGGTATTCAACGGGAACACACAAGAAAGGATTTCTCTTCGGTTCCCAAGGGATTTGCGGGGTGTCCTTGAAATGGGATACACTCCCAAGACGTGGTAGGGGCGGCGGGCGATGACACTTATTTTTTTTCTGATTAATTAAAATATTTTCCATACCAAGGGCAGTTGTTTTTATGTTGTTCGTCCTTGAGGCGGGCTAATTACATGCTAATGAGTTGTTTTGAATGGCAACGCATACTGCGGTCGTCGACCAAATGTCTCGGATTGTCGATTGATCGCTGTTGGTTGCGTTGGGGGATGTTTTCCAAGAACACGGAGCAAGGTCCTGATTACACATTGAAAGGGAATTGTTGGATTTGTATTGCGAAAGGATGCCGGAAGTTGAATTTTGCCAAGGAATCACTTTTTTGTTCGCCTCTTGGGTTGTGTGCTGGTTCGGTTGCTGTGTGGATCCCAAGGGATTTTGACGGTTGTCAGGATCAAGATGTGTCGGGGGGGTGGGGGGGGGAGAGAGAGTTCTTGAAAAGTGCTTATAAGCAGGATGCCTTGTTAAGAGTTATTCTTGAATGTGATCAAACATTCAGATGGGAAAGAAAAATGCTTACGAGGGACTTTTCGGTTAATTGACCTGAATCCGGGGGTTCTTGGTCATAACAGTCGTCAGGGAGTCCAAGGTCTCCTCACCCTCCTCACAAGCGAGCGACTGAATAAAAGCAGAACATGGACAAAGGACCTCGTCACAAAGTCAACAACAAGCGAAAATGGATTCCACAAGACAAATCACCGCACTTCTGCTATCAACACCACTCCATCCTATCTGGTGTCCACACTCTGCCGTGGTAAACCGACCCATCCGCTTGCCAGCGAATCGTGTTTGCTCATTTAAAATGCAAAGCTCTATCTAACCCAGCGAATGGACAAGGAATCCTTTTGGTAACTGTGAAAAGAAAGACAAATTACTGTGCCCTCCATCACACCTGAGCTCCCGACATGACTTGGGCGCCTCTGGTCACCCTCCGTACGTTCCGCGTGGCGTTCAACTCCTTGCCAGAGGATAATTAAGTGCGAAACAGCCCTTAATGCCTGGGTGCACACCGCAAAAGCTTCGTCGTCGTCGTCTAATTAATGACAGCAGCAGCTTACGACGGACGCTTCCGCCCCCACATCGCTCGTCTCTCCCTGTTGGCGATGAATGTTATCCTTCCGACCGCAGCAACGAAACTTCCTCCGAAAAAACTGGAGCGTCGTGACAAGACAAAAAAAAAAGAGCAGATACTCAAACCACGTCATAACTCCACGAACAAGACACAATAACGACTGGTATTTGTGCAGCGTCCATGGAGCGGAAGGAGAGCCGCTGCTGAAACAAGGACATCCACTGCCACTGTTGTGATATCCAATTCAAGTCATTCCTGCTCACATTTATCGGATTTAAATATTAAATTGAAGCGAATTAAATTTTCGAAAAACGGACAACTTTTGCAATTAGCCAGGCTTCAGAAATGCAATGAACCACAAACCGCAATCAGGATGTAAAATTCATAACATCATCCGAGTGGAATACAAATTAACGCAATGACCGTTCTGCGAGCGAGAGAGGGATAGAGTGACCGCCATTCAGAGGAGAAGTCAGTCAGTGGTCTGGTAAATATTTTATGAGTGAACAGACTTTAATTAGAGGGATTTTGTGTTTGCGTCGAAAGTTTCATGGTAAACAATTGAATAAAGTTTGATTTGTTGACTCATGGAATCCCGTCTCGAAATGCATGCTCATCGGGTGGGCGATACGATGTCCTGTCTGAGGTGGGGGACGATGTAAGGGATTTAGGAGGTTTGCTTTGTGACGTGTTAATTGGTGGAGCAATCGTGATGGTGACTTCGGGGGCAAATTTATTTAACATCTGCAAGCCGCATCCAAATTTATCCAAATTTGTTGACTGAATCAAACACGAAAGGTTTTATTATTTTTTTTTTTCAGAATAAGTGCACAATTTGTTGGGCGAGTGATGAACAACATGGCAGCCTAGCAAGAGCACGCTTGACAAGAAATGATGACAAGTAAATACCAGTGATCACGTAATTCTGATCCAGATTGCGAATATCATCGCTGAACGATGGGTAATGGTCATTACGTGGGAATCATTGACTGGACATAAATGGTTCCCCTACCGACGATGTGACCAGTTTATACAGTTGACCGTGGAGTATATTCTTGATGATCAGGAATGATCATACCCTTACGTGAGGAAAGTTGTAGTGCAGGGTACCTACCTTTGTAAGGAAGGGCCCCTGAACTTGATCATAACTCTTATCTCAATGGGCTTAGACATGATTGACTTATGTAGAAATCTTAATTGAAGCTTGTGTCTGAACAGAACGACCAGCAGCCACAAGTATCGCCACGTTAAAAGGCCTAAAAGTGCTTCTGGGGACTCAGGTAACATTCTAAAAGCAAATTTCAGGTACGTTTGTGTAAATAGATGCTTCTCAAGTAAGAAAACAAAACTTAACGAAACTTAACGAAACTTAACGAAACTTAAAAAAGTGGTTATTATGGTCACAGAACTTATCTTCTTTGCAATCGCTCAATTGCTTCTTTTGATTTAAGTCTCCTTACCCCGATTATGGTCGGAACTTCAGTTAACAAGGACTTATCACTAACCTTATTTTAAATCCCATCACTACAATCTACGTGTTCCAACATTTGGAATGGCTTCCTTTAGCGGCAGGTGATATTTTGAAGGTCATGTCTCTTGTGGCGACTACTGAGCTTTGCAAGTCCTTCTCAAGAATGCTGGCGAGGAAATCAGTGCCTAAAGCCGAATGTCATGGTCATTCCGGAAAACTTGGGGAGTTTGACACGAAGGAAGAGTGAGAAGCGACTTAAGTCCATCTAGACAATGCGATAATTTTTCTCATTCAATGAGCTTTAGGAAAAGGAGTCAAATTGAATGAAACGCACATAAAATGGTCAAATGACTAAAGCACTCCAACAGTCCCTAACTTGTTGGTTGCAAATTAACTGGACTGGACCTTAGAGCGACGTCATCACTTCGACCATTTCCCAGACAATCTAGCAGCGGTATGCCTTTAATATTTTCCTCGCTAAAACTCATCAGCTCATAAATTCACGAAATCCTACGTGATCGAATCTCCCGAAGATTTATGACCCGTTTTCTGCTCTTTATTGTCCTTCGAATAGAGTTCTTCTCACAGACGACTTCTTGGGGGTGATTTATAGAGCCACCATTCTACTGGCAACCCCCCTCGTCTAAGACGTCATAAGACGGTCGTTCTGATTCACACAGACTGGAGCACATGATGGCAACAAAAATGTCCTGTCCTCATGGATGGCTCATCTAACGACACAGCAGGAAAAGAAACCAAGACATCCCTCCAATCAATACCCCATCAGGATCTGTCATTACGCAGATTGCACGGATATAAGCGCGATTTAAGCGACCCACCTTCATGCAGCCCTGAGTGACAAAGCATTAATCAACCACCGCACCGCGCCGCGCCGTCGTCCTGTTGTACCGGTTATCTTGATTGACGAGCCCTGCGCGATGTCCCGAACCACGCAACGCTGTTATCTGAAATCCGATGTCACTGTAACTAATTAATTCAATTGACTGCATGCCTTAGGAGCTTATGGAAATCATTTATCACGGATTTAATCGCCTGTCATGCAGTGATGTATGAGGCTTGACGTTAATTAGCTGGTCTCGCCACTCGGACATGTTTCTCGTCACACTCGGACACAGATTGATGTTTGTCCTGATAGCTGAAGCACCGCGTCAGTTCATGTGGGACACACCTTCGCCGTGTGCACACAGCCGCCTTTCACCCGTGTCCTTGTGCTGGCTTCCCCAAAACGCGCATTCAAAGCAACTTTGACAAAGGAAGAGGACAGGGGATAATTTGATTTATGGAATCCCGATGAAATCGCACGAAAAGAAACTCGAAAATTCCCCATAAATCGTGCTCGTAAAGACGAGAGGTCCCCCAGCCTGGTCTGCAGGAAAAAAGAGCAGAAATTGTCCTCTCAAAAGGAAACATGACCACATATTGAACCCACAAGGTGTGTGGACGATGACATCGAGAGCAGTCCCTGCTTACCTGAGGTTCAAACTCCTCGGTTAGTCCCCTGGGGACTGGTTGTTCCTTCTCCCTCTCTCTCCCTCTGTCCCACCACGTTCGACATTGTAAGGACATACGTGTGTATTCAGAGCAACGCTTGCTCCCATCTCAATGGCATAGCCAGCAAAATTAAGTTCGGTGGGTAGGATGGTTTTTATTGGTGCGCACCACTTGTTGCATGTTGCCACCCCACGTCGGGCGTCCAGCCTCTCGCCCCCGGTCGATATGGTTATGTCGGTTGAAAAGTCAACGGTCACAAGGGCTGATTGACGGCATCATACAGGAAGGCCTCCGAGGAGGTGGAGGGAAAAAAAAAATGGAGAAACTCGCAGCCCTTACCCACTCACGTGGGATTATGTCCGTAATAAAAATTCATGAAGCACCATCTGGGATTTTATCCAATTCAATGGAGTTTATCCGCCGGTTTGGTTCGCCTTTTTTCCTTTCTGCAGGATCTCTCAGTTGTTTTACTTATGCTTACGCATGGGATTTGGAAAAGTGAATTATCTTTCCGTGGATAAATTAGTCAGGGCGGCGGGGTGGAGGCGCGCCGCTGGGTCCGGGTGCTTTAAAGAAATTCAAGGATCACATGAATTTTACATGGCCACTCTGTGAGGCCTGACGGCTGACGAAGGCTTTGTAAAGAGTTCTCGTAACTCGTACCGGGTCACCTCATGCAGAGCGACTGAGTTGCGTATCGTGCCGCATGTGTTGTCGTTCGTGCATGCATTAGGCATCTGCTTGTCGTCACTTCAGGCAATTTCATCAAAGGCGGGCTTTCGGCTACTTGTCGATGCGATGATGTCTGGGTTTTATTTGTTTTATTAAAGAGGTGTGTTGGGTAAGTCCTTGAATTTATTCGCACTTTGAATTTGTTGTTGAGTTGATGTTGGCGCATCGTTTTTGATGCTTCGGGTGATCATCTCATTTGTCATGGAGTTAGTCCCAGCAGGGGATAATCCAAGCTCGTCAACACTAAGCTGTCTTCGTCCGCGATGACTTGGTCTTATCGACTGGGATTTTCTGCTCGAGTTTGAAGACCCTCTTAGTGTAAGCGTCCTTGCGCGAGATGTGACGTTGTTGGAATCGAGTCCTGTCTGTGCTTATGTATCTGAATTGGTCTCCTCAACCTTCCTCTGTTTCCCTGGCTGAATTTGCTGCTTTATATGAGCACGTCATTGTTTGTGGTGAGAGAAGATATCACCCGTCATAGCCATCATTACCTTGGTCCATTAATTTTGCACTAAATCGAACTGCGTCGTACGTTGGACTCGGCGTACTAAACGTCTCAAGTCCAAAATTTGGAGAAGGGCCATGAAGTCGGGAGCTCTCACAATAGCCCGTATAGCTTTATTTTGAAAGGACGGTATATATACGACAGACATGGGCCTGTGCATCCATGGCACAGTGGTTGATTGCTCTCAACTTGGCGAGGGGCAGTAAGGATCCCTGTAAATTCACAGGTCAAGTTAAAATACAGCCTCCTCGAGGCGGCCTCTCGATAGCCTTAACAGCAACCGCTTAGAGATGCACCAATGTAAGCAGCGCCCCTTTGTCCAGGGGCTTAAGTCATTACCCGGTCCTCCAGGTTCGGGAGTTGAGCTGGCACGAAGGTGGGTACGCGGGGCTGCTAGTGAACTCACCAACGTACTTAGACCATGTTGGTCCATTGTGATACCCATTGTCAGACAACTAACACTGATTGACGACTCCAGTGATAGTGCCATTAGTTTGATCCCACCGGCAGTTGGTGAGTGGACCAGATTTGAAAACCAGATAAAAGCGTATTAACTCTGCTTTCACTGGGATTCGAACCGGGAACACCTCTAACCAGGGGCAGGCACTTAACCAACTGCGCTATCTAGACGTTCGCGCGTCGGGGTAACTTTTTTAAAATAGTTCAGAGACAACTACAAGCCTAGCAAATGGGGAGTTGGTTCTGCACGTGGAATATGAGGTCCCTCAACTGACCACGTGCAGCCTATGAATTTGCGGAGGCCCTAGAAGCCTAAAAGGCAGATATCACAGCCATCCAGGAGGTGCGCTGGGATGGGTCGGGCAAAAAGAGGATAAAGAGCGTCGAGATCTATTTCGGCGTTTGCGCTTATTTGGATGCGGGTTTGTTGTTCGAGGCAAGAAGTCTTAAGCCTTTAATACATAAGCGAGCGCCTCATAACAATCCGCATCATGGCAACATTCGGCAACAGCCGGTTCTGCGCCCACGTCCCATCGGAGGATAAAGATGACGATTATGATCTCCTAGAAAGGACATAAAATCAGTGCCAAATCATTCTAGGAGATGTCAGCGCAAAGCTGGGCAAGGAAGACATCTTTGCTAGAGCCATCGGGAAGCACAGCCTGCACACCAACACGTCCGAGAACGGACTCAATCTGTTGGACCTCGTAACGGCTCGAAACCTCTCTGTAAGCAATCCGCGATGCTCTCATCTCAACATCCACAAAGGAACGTGGCGGTCCCCTGATCAATCCTGATCACCCTGATCAACCGTCAACCAGATTGATCACATTGCAATCGATGTCAGACACTCCTCCATTATTCTCGATGTCCGAACGTTCCGAGAAGTCAACATTTAATTGTTGTTGTAAAAGGTAAGAACACGGATATCGTTGCCCGATCCACAAGAAAGGAGACTCCTGCAACTGCGCCAACTACCGAGGGATAAGTCTCTTAAGCGTCGTTCACTAGATCTATTTTGGCATTTTGTGGGAGTGCCTGAAGCCATTCGTCAATAACGTGTTTCATATCAGTGTGGCTTCAGGCCGGGGAAGTCCACCATCTACCAAGTCTTCAATTACGGCGGATCCTTGAAAAAAACCCAAGAGATGCAGATCGACACCCACCACCTATTCATCGATTACAAGGCCGCATATGACAGCGTGCATAGGGACGAGCTATACAACGCCATGTCTAGTTTTGACATTCCCGCCAAGCTCCTCAGACTGTGTAGGATGACGAGGAAGAACCCTCGCTGCTTCATCAAGGTCGGTAAAGAACTCACCGAGGCCTTCAATAGCGAAAAAGGTTTTAGACAAGGCGACGCTCTGTCATGTGACTTCTTTGATAATTCTTGAGAAGACCAACACAAGAGGCACGATCTTCCAAAGAGCTAATGAAATTGACGTGATAGGTCGTTGCTGGTCTTGAAACGGAAGCGCCTGAAGTGTCAGTAAACGGGGGAAAAGTAAATACATCATGATCAAGGAAGAGCACACCACACCGACGTCTGGAATAGAGCCTCACAATGGGCAGCTATAACTTTGGGATACTCAAGGACTTCGTCTACCTCGATTCCCCGGTAAACAGTACAAACAGCACTAATACCGAGATAAAACGCAGAGCAACTCTTGTCAACCACTGTTTCTACGGGCTCAAGATGCAATTGACTTGGTCTCTCGAAGGACCAAGCTGACTCTGTACCAGGCCTTGATCACCCCCCCTCCTGCTCTACGGAGCAGAGGCATGGACTATATCCAAAGGGGATGAAGAGGCTCTTGGTCTTTTCGAGAGAAAAGTTGGTCCTGTTTGCATTGATGTCATTTGAAGAGGAAGGTTAAACTATGTACTTTATGGGCTGTACAGCCACATGAGTCCAGCCAAAAGTCTACGGATCTAACGTTAAGATGGTTAGGGCATGTAGATCGTATGGACAACTTAGCTCCCGCCTGAATAATCTTCGACTGTGAGCCTGTGGTACAATGCAACAGAGGATGTCCAAAAGTTGGTGTCCAAGGTGTCGCACACAGGTCGAGGGGTATCTCAGCCGACTTGGTGCGAGAAACTGCAGGCAGCTAACGAAAGATCAGGCTGGACGGAGAGGCATGTTGGGCGACGGTCCACTTCGTCAGGACAAGCAATAAGTGATTACCAATTGACTTGTGAAACAAAACTGTTTCAGTTTCTCGAAAGTAGGGACGAGAATTTTAACGAGAGAGAGAGATGACGGCATTGCTATCAAAATGACAACAATTTGAATTTGACCTCATGTCCAGTTTGGTAAATAACAACGGCCTTAAATTTCATGCAAAAAATTGGTTTCTTTCTACTACAACTAATATTTCCTTTTGGAACCACAAGTTGGGTGGCTCTCGCTTGGTTTTCACGGAACTCTTACTCACTTACTTAGATGGCGCTCCAGTTCGGGGTGACCCTGAGCCTCAACTATCAAGCCTCTCCAGCTAGCACGGCCCTTAGCAGCTGCCTCCAGTTGCGCACTCCAACCCGGTTGAGGTCCCCTTCAACTTGTGCGCGCCACCTAAAGCGATGTCTTCCACTACTGAGCTTTCCATGGGTTAGATTCGAAGTCTCTGCGGGCCGCAGCATTGCTGTCCATACCCTCAACATGACCTAACCATCTTAAGCGACTGATGCGCTGTTTTTTACAGCTCGTATAGAGTTCATCGTTGAATCTCCTTCTACAGAGACAGTCAAGGCATACGGGACCATATATTTTCCGAAGAATTTTTCTCTCGAACCGTCCGAGGATATGGTTAGGTTAGGTATGGATGGGGGGCTGCTAGGGCGTTCACCAGCACACTTAGACCATATTGGTCCATTCTCATACTCATTGTCAGACTACTAGCACTACTTCAATGATAGTGCAGTTAATTTGATCCCAATTTGATCCCCAGTTTTGGAAACCAATTAAATGCGTATAAACTTTGCTTTCACTGGGATTCGAACCGCTAACTAGGGGCAGGCACTCTACCAACTGTGCCATCCAGTCGTTACCAAGGATATCCTCATCCGCTTTTGACAAGGCCGTGCTTCAGCGCCATAAGGTAGGACTGGGATGGTCAAGGTCTTATATAGCATCTCCTTAGTTGTTCGGGATAGGCCCTTACTACTCAATTGCCTCCTCAGCCCAAAGAAACAGCGATTGGCGAGAGTAATTCTTCGTTTTATCTCTAACGAGGGGTTGTTGTAAGAGTTTTAGCAAAGCCAAGGTAGACAAAGTCCCTTACCACCTCAAAGTTACAGCCGTTGATTGCGACGTTCTGTCCAATTCGTCGATGTTGTGTACCCCATCGTGTTGACAGCACATACTTGGTTTTGCCCTCATTTACTGCTAAACCCATTTTGACAGCTTCCGTTTCGATACCGGCCGGGCTGTTATCATGGAAGAAGTGTTTTTTTTATTTTTGTCAAAAAATTGTGATTGACCTTCTTTTTCATCGATCCAAAACTAAGAGTTCACCCTCCCATCAAACACCCTGTAAAAGTCGGAACCTCAACCTCCATCCAGCACCATGCACGTCCAACAGCTAAGACTGCACTGCACCCACCCACACGTAGCCTCTGTGGCACATTATTCACACGAGAGCCAGAGGACAAGCAGAAGGATGCTGAAAACATGCTGAAAGGATCCCCGAAATGAAAATAATGGCTAGTGTGTCCTGAATGTTGAATATATCCCTGCCACCGAAGCCGAAGAATAATTGTTTTTCCATCGTGATAACATGTGTCTGGTCCTTTTGCCAGACAATGAATGAACACTCTGGGAATTTCAATAAGAAGGGTCCAAGGCCCCCCAAGGGATCTATTGGCATGCAAAGCACTTCGTCCCTCGCCTCCATTGATAAGGAGTGTATCCGAGGAGGTGTAAAATGAATTTGAGCCCACCTGCAGTCGGTCAAGTGTCGGCTTTAAGCTTTCCCAAGGTCGGGGAATCTCTCGTTTCAAGGACACGTGCCTTCAGTCAACACACTGCGAAGCACTCTCGAACACAGGAACAACTTGAAGGCCTGCTGGGGCGGAGGATTAACTTTTCCCCGCCGCTGAGTGAATTTCTTTGAAAACCATTTAAAATTCGTCACAACGCGACGGTGGCACGTCGCGGCGGGACGGGGGTGAATCATTCCATCGCGAGTTCAATTAATTTACCACTTTGCAGCGCACGGAAATGCCGCGACTCATGCCGACGCAGAGGATGATATATCAAAGAAGTGTTGGAAGCAATTCCGTGAAATGAAAGGATATGCGATATCAGCTCGCTGGGTGGCGGCACGTATCTGCTTGGAGCGGGCGATGAGTTAATTGAAGATGCTTCCTTCCATTTCATTAATTTTATCGATGGAAATTTATTTTATTTATTACGCACGTTTTCGAGATGAGTTTAACGAGAGTGTCAATAGAAGGCAGAAGTCGAAGCACTCAACGGGACATCACCAGCAAATGGCTATGAAACCACACATATTTCCATCTTGACACAATCCTCTCCACCACACACACACACGAGTGATAAAACCCATCAAATACCCTTTGACAGATCCAAACATTCACCACAATGTCACCCAAGGAGTCCTTTGAATAAAAGTCGTTTCTTTAAAAAACGAAGAAAAAAAAAAAGAAAAACTGTTCAAACTGTTTGCCCATTTGGTCGTAATAGCTCGCAAAGGACATGAGCAAACATTTTAGTGACAAAAACCGAATGCGTTCGTCGCATAATAGAACCGAAGCCAGGAGTCCTACGACGTCCTACGATGTGAGTGCTTGCCTTCAATGCTCCCTCCATCCGACTGTTCGAAGTCGTTTTCGTCCTTGAAATTGGACAAGAGAGAGAGAGAGAGAGAGGAGCAAAAAGCAATGCCTACAAACACGCACATGAACGGCCCTAAAGCCGGCGTTGCTGCTTGCTCTGTAGTCATTGTCCTCTGGTGGTTCATTGTCCTTTGTTTGATGAATTCTCCCCTCGGGAGCAGTCAATATATGTGTGTGTGGTGTTTGTATTGGCATTTAGATTTACTGTTAGAATCTCTTAAGCGTTCAAAATCAACATACCCAGACACACACGCACGTCAAGTTCACAGCCAGAGTGTGGTGGATTGCTGATCATTCCTTTGGACATCCTTCAATTCCACTGACGTTTGCTGTTCGAGATGTCGTTTGCTTAAGCTTTCGATGGATTTCGAAGAATTCAAGTAAGCCAAACCGAGTGAGTGGAGGCAAGTGCGTGTGTTTATTGCTTGGGATACAGTGGGTGGGTGTAAAGAGGCCGGTGGGAGGATTTCATTAATGATTCAGTATGGTAGTCGTACAGAGGAGATAGAGGGAGAAGAGAAAGACGTGGCGATTGGAAGGGATACACTTGAGAAATTGAATTTTTTTTCCCATTGTTTTTGTTAGGCGTGGATTGGGGTGGGGGAGGGGAGATGGAAAACATTGATAGTTAAGTAAATTACTTTTGAAATTGAGAATGTGGAGAGTTCGTCGTATACACAGAGATTTCATTGTCTGGGGTCATAGTTAAACAAAGTTCAAGGTATAGCAAAGAGAATGGGTCTACATTTTCACTCCTACGGCTCTCCATACACAATGGCCTTCCTCCTTCTTTCACTGTCATCTGTATGCCTTTGATGACTGGGACTGGGGTCTATCTGTGGACACTCTTTTAGGTACAGCGAAGAGAATGGGTCCAATGTCCTAACCTTGAGGAGTGTCAGCCATCTTATCTTAATGCCCTCAATTCCACTGCATCTTCCCAGGCTGTGTTTTATCTGGAGACAGTCAATGGTTTTCCCAGGTACAGCATAAAAAATTGGTCCATATTTCCTCTCCTGTCTCTCTCCATCCATAGTCTTACATTCTCTTTACTCTGTCTTGCCTCTTTAAGTCCTCGATTTCACGGCCATCGTATCTCCAGACTGTGCTCTGTGTGGGGACCCTCAACAGGTTTCAAGATTATAACAAAAAGAATAGGTCCAGCAGCCGACTCCTGTGGACTTCCATCCATAATCGTGTGGCCTCGATCCAAGCCCTTCGCATTTTTATGTTCTCGATTTCACGTCCATCCCGTCATAACTCCATGCTGTCTAGAGACGCTCAATGAGTTTCAAAATAAAAGTAAAGAGAATAGGTCCAGAATTCGAACCTTGTCGACCTCCAATCATAGACGATCGGGCTCAATCCATAACATCTCGACTCCACGCATTCACCGTCGTATCTACAATCTGTCGGGAGACGCTCAACAAGTTTCAAGATTACAGCAAAGAGAATAGGTCCAGCATGCGACTCCTGTGGACTTCAATCCATAGTTCAATGTGCTTGGTTAACATCATCACGACACCACGCCTTTCCCATCGCATACCCTGGCTGTCTGGGAACGCTCAACGATCTTGGTAGTTACAGTAAAGGGAATAGGACAAGATATCGACACTTGTGGTCATGCAACTTTAGTCGAACAGCCTCAAAACACTGTCTTGTCATCCATCCCATTTGTATCTCGTCATATTTACATACTCTACAGACTTTGCCTTGTTCACGGACTCTCAAAAAAAAGCAAAGAGACTCGGTCCGGATTCTGCCTCCTGTGGACTTCCATATGTAATTCGTCGATGACTGCAAGGCAGTCTTACTCAGGGGCCTCCCAGTTATGGAAGGCATATTTTGTTACCTATTCTATCCAACTGCTGAATCCACGGACCATATCCAGTCTTCGCAAAAAAAGCAGGCAACCTCCAACGACGATTGAACAACTAGACCCTGACCATATTTATCACTGCCATCGACGTGGTGCTTGACGAATTGCATTCCTTGATCCAGCGCAAGCACATGAGACCTTGTAATCCTCAAGCACGTCATCTCAGTGTTCGCGTTATATCGCTGCCTCCTTGAAGTCACACAATGCCTCTTCAGAGGAATAGGATCGACCTAGTTCACAATTTTTACAGTCCCCCCCACCAAGCGCCCATCAGCCGTCGCAAAAGCTCTCGAACTCCTTCAGCTCACTACACTCGATTACATGGAGCGCCTCACTCACTTTTTAACGAGCTCTGGATTTTAATTGAGATTTTCCCCCGATGCCATCAATTTTCGCAAATCGATAAGCCTTAGCAACGCTCATTGTTGCCATTGTGGCGCTGGAAAACATACGCCCTCTCAGTCCCAACAACACCGCGTCCCGCATCGAAACAACAAACTTGACTTATTGGATCTCGAACGACGTCGATTACATCGCGAATCATTTCGCTCCCGATGAGTCTGTTTTTCGATTTTTTTTTTCTCCCGCTGAATTTATGAAGTCTCACTGGCAACACGGCCGCAGGGTGGGTGCGAGGGGGATGAACGAATTCATAACTTCACAGAAGGGCCCATTTTTCCGCACATTTTCACCAATTGTGAGATATTCCTGCGTGCGTCATTAATAAAACAGTTTACGTTAAGTAGAATTCCACCCACCGACGCGACCCACTGACGGCGCAGGCGGCTTCAAGCGGCTCCAACAGCGGCAAGGAGACCATTTAATGGGCCCTTAGAGATTATGATTTCGAGAGGAACAACGGTGCCAACGACGACGACGGCAGCCATCCGAGGAGTGGAGGTGACTGCCATCTGAATGGAAATGTAATTCAGATTCAGATTGAAGTGGTAATTCGTTGCTATTTCGCGTCAAGTCGTGGTTTTCGGATACGCTTTCTGTATTCCTTCTGTTTTGTGAAGTGGAATTTTATGTTCGACGCTTCGTGGGCGGACGGTGGAGATGATGACATGATAGAATGTAGAAGCGTGTAGTTCGCTTCTGAAGCGTTGCCGCTGTCAAGTGCCTTCAAAGGTTCTGTGAAATTGTGTTCATCACAGCGAACATGGCTCGGTTCACAGACGAGATGGCTTTCGCGTACCACCTACCATCGTAGTTTCGGGTGAATTCGGGTGCGAAAGCAAAAGGCCAAGGTTACCTTTGTGCGATTCGAATTTCCAGGAGTGAGGTAATTAAGTGTGCAGACAATTGCGGGCAGGTTTAATGCGGTCCTCGGTTGTCCCTGGTGATCGCCACGCTGATTTAATTGCGGAGGCTGTGTGACATGAGAGGAGGAAGGTAAATACCCAAGTGGCGGCGGTGCGGTTGTAATTGTGATTGTATTCTAATGTCATTCGCATCTAAAGCGGGGGTTATTCGTTGGAAGACGCTCATAATGAGCCAGAGTCTCATAAAGGCCTGAGGGGTAGGAGACTCACAATGAGCCTGAGACCGATTTGGAGCTGGGAGCTAGGAGAAGCCCACAGCGACTCTGAGACTAATCTAGAGCTGGGGGCTAGAAGGCCACCACTCCAAGAGCGAGCCTGAGACCGACCTAGAGCTGAGGTTTAGGAGACCTCCACAGCGAGACCTAGTTCCATCAAGGCCTGAGGGATACACGAGCCCCATAGTCAGCTTGGGTTCTATCAATTCCTGAGGCCTATTAACAATCCAAAGCGACCTAAGACTGATCTAGAGCTGAAGGCTCGGAGGCTACCATACCGAGCCGGAGACCGACCTAGAGCTGAGGGCTAGAAGGGCACCTAAGCGAGTTTAAGACCTATCTATCTAGATCTCGGGGTTAGAAGACCCCACAGCCTCAGTCATAGCAAGACCTGATGTCTAGGAGCACCCAACAGCAAGTCTAGAGCTGAGGGCAATGAGACCCCCACAGTGAGTCTGAGACCGATTTAAAGCTGGGAGAAGACCACAACGAGACACTCAGTCACATCAAAGCCTTAGGTCTAGAAGCACCCAACAGCGAATCTAGAGTTGAGGTCTAGGAGACTCCAAGAGCGAGCCTGAGACCGATCTAAAGCTGACAGTCAGGAGACGCCCACAGCGAGTCTTTGATCGATCTAGAGCTTGGACCTAGTAGCCCCCACAGCTAGGGGAGAGGCCGGTCTAGAGCTGAGGACTAGGGGACCTCTACAGCGAGCCTGAGGCTGATCTGCAGCTGAGGTCTAGGAGAACCCGATAGCAAGCCCGAGACTGTTCTAGAGCTGGTAGCTAGGAGAAGCCCACAGCTAGCCCGAGACCGATCTAGTGCTGAGTGCTAGGAGACCCCTGCAGCGAGTCTAAGGCCGATCTAGAGGCGAGAGACAGGAGACGCCCACAGCAAGCCTGAGACAGATCTAGAGCTGAGGTCTAGGGGACCCCGACAGCAAGCCCGAGACCATAGTAGAACTGGGGGTCAAAGGGACCCACAGCGAGTCTTTGACCGATCTAGATCTGAGATCTAGAGGTGACCCCCCTCCCCCAGCGAGACCGAGACCGATCTAGAGCTGAGAGGTGCAAGACCACCCCCCCCCCCCCCCCCCCCCCCCCCCCCCCCCCCCCGCTTCCCAGCGAGGGCTTTGAGCCCACCAAAGTGAGCATGTGACCGATTTAGAGCTGAGGGCTTTTAGGCCACCACAGTGAGTCCCATTAAGGCCTATGGGCTATAAGCCCCCAATCTCGGCCTGAGTTCCATCAAGGCCTTTGGTCTATGGGACCCACGCAGCGAGCCTAAATCAGGGACTTGAAGGCTTGAAACCGTCCACATACTCGTGCCTTAGTCACTTTCCGTCACCCGTTTCCGTCAAAGCGGATTATCCTCTTTCCCAAACATCACATCCATTCCTCTTGCTCATGCATTCTCCCTTACTTTATTCATTCACTCCCAAATAAAGGCACCCAACCGCAGACCACCTCCGGACATGTCATCTTACGCCGCTATGCCCATGCTTGTGGTAATCAAACTGTCGCCGATGGGGAGTAAGCCCATCCCGAATGCAGCGGCCAGTCACTGGAACTAATCTACTTTGTACAAGCAATTAATTTCGAATGGGAGGCCTCCGAGGGGAATTCAATAAACCCCACTTACCCCGGCCTCATACCCGCTCACTCCCGGGGCACTCGTGATTGATGAATAGCCATTGCTCCTGTCGAACATCCTTGCACGTTGTCAATTCTACGTCGCATCAGTCGACGTGCGACATCATTTATCATCAATTCCCCATCCAACTCGATGAAACTAACGGTGTTGTGAGTTTAATGAAAAAAGTGCTGTCACTTCATGAGAGTCAGTCTCTGGAGTGGTTGCTAAGTTGGGAGCAGTGATGGGACCATTGTTTGTCAAAAGTTGTGACGTAACTCCCACCAAACCACAAGTCCAAGGAGAAACTAGTTTTCCCTCCATTCTCGACTCACTCCTGTGCAATTACAATGGCCACACCATTTGACAGCCACACTCAACCACCTGAAGGCAATCATCATTCGTTCTCATTAAATTGGGGTTTCCCCCGAAAAAGAAAAACGAGAGAAAAATCCCCGAGTTCGGTGAAAATTGGAATTATTGTCGCAGGTTGCTCGTGCCGCTGCGAAGGGAATGAACAAAAAAGGCCATCGAAAAATTTAAATAAACAAAATTATGAAGAGGAAACTTCTGGGCCCTGGCCAAGGCCAAGGAGCAATAAATCTGTGTCCTTGTTACCAAAGTTGTGTACACGTGCTCTATCACAGTTAGGAGGGCGGAGGGGTGGGTCTTTTAAATTGCGGGCACAACAAAGTACGTTTCCAATTCGAACGCGCCAGAAGCCACAACTTTGCCTGCACCGAAAAACGGGGGGGCTGGCGAACTTGTGGAAGTCATGTCGCTTCATTAACAACAACACGGGACGCCGCGCCTCGCCGCGCCGTCCACCGACAAGGGAAGAGGGGATTTTTTTTCTCGCGTCTTGTTGGCATTCGTCAAAATATTTACGATTCAATAACACAATGAATTTTAATTTTGGTTAAATAGATTTCTTTTTTTTGTTTACTCTCACTGGCCAAATGGCGGTGGGTGGGGGTGGGGTGGGCGTGACTGGTAATTTGCTTAAATTGGCGTGCCAATGAGAGAGGCGGCCATCAACAACAATGAGAAAGTTTGCAGATCAATTAGCTTTGATTGCCTCGGAGAGAGTTGAGATATTGTTTTTTTTTATGGATATTTGTTTAAATTCGGTTCACGGTTGGAAGCGCAGGGCTTTGCAATCGCTTTCTTGAGTGTGGGTGAATGGGTACTGAAGCAGATCGGAGTTGGCTTTCAAGGAACAAGCGGATCTCTTTAGAAAGGCGGCATCTAAAGCATCCTCGGACCCCAATGGACAGGTCTTCTCTTGACAAGCAGCGTCACCCGGCCTCTAGAGCAGCCTCGAAGCCCAATGGACAGCCCTCCCCTAGCCACGCGGCGTTACACGGCCTCTAGAGCAGCCTCAGAGCGCAATAGAAAGCCCTCCCCTAGCCACGCGGTATCAAACGGCCTCTAGAGCAGCCTCGGACCCCAATGGACAGGTCTTCTCTAGCCACGCTGCATCACACGGCCTCTAGAGTAGCCTCGGACCCAAATGGACAGCCCTCCCCTAACCACGCGGCATCACACGGCCTCTAGAGTAGCCTCGGAGCCCAATGGACAGCTCTTCTCTAGGCAAGCGGCGTCACACGGCCTCTAGAGCAGCCTCGGAGCCCAATGGACAGCTCTTCTCTAGGCAAGCGGCGTCACACGGCCTCTAGAGCAGCCTCGGACCCCAATGGACAGCTCTTCTCTTGGCAAGCGGCGTCACACGGCCTCTATAGCAGCCTCGGACCCCAATGGACAGCCCTCCCCTAGCCACGCGGCGTCACACGGCCTCTAGAGCAGCCTCGGGCCCAATGGATAGCTCTTCTCTTCGCAAGCGGCGTCGCACGGCCTCTAGAGCAGCCTCGAACCCCAATGGACAGGTCTTCTCTAGCCACGCTGCATCACACGGCCTCAAGAGCAGCCTCGGAGCCCAATGGCCCAATGGCCTCGGACCCCAATGGACAGGTCTTCTCTAGCCACGCTGCATCACACGGCCTCTAGAGTAGCCTCGGACCCAAATGGACAGCCCTCCCCTAACCACGCGGCATCACACGGCCTCTAGAGTAGCCTCGGAGCCCAATGGACAGCTCTTCTCTAGGCAAGCGGCGTCACACGGCCTCTAGAGCAGCCTCGGACCCCAATGGACAGCTCTTCTCTTGGCAAGCGGCGTCACACGGCCTCTATAGCAGCCTCGGACCCCAATGGACAGCCCTCCCCTAGCCACGCGGCGTCACACGGCCTCTAGAGCAGCCTCGGGCCCAATGGACAGCTCTTCTCTTCGCAAGCGGCGTCGCACGGCCTCTAGAGCAGCCTCGGACCCCAATGGACAGGTCTTCTCTAGCCACGCGGAATCACACGGCCTCAACAGCAGCCTCGGACCCCAATGGACAGCTCTTCTTTAGGCAAGCGGCGTCACACGGCCTCTATAGCAGCCTCGGAGCCCAATGGACAGCCCTCCCCTAGCCACGCGGCATCACACGGCCTCTAGAGCAGCCTCAGAGCGCAATGGACAGCCCTGCCCTAGCCACGCGGCATCACACGGCCCCTAGAGCAGCCTCGGACCCCAATGGACAGCTCTTCTCTAGGCAAGCGGCGTCACACGGCCTCTATATCAGCCTCGGAGCCCAATGGACAGCCCTCCCCTAGCCACGCGGCACCACACGGCCTCAAAAGCAGCCTCGGATCGCAATGAACAGCTCTTCTCTAGGCACATCCACGACAGGCCTGCGAGAGCTGAAACAACATTCCGGAGAAAGTGTGGGGAACCATGTCTTCGAAATGAAGAAGAGAGCATCTCGAGGCAAGTAAAAGAAAACATCCTTGTGAAGATGATGCAAAATCTCAGGAGTCCTTTAGGGCATCAGGACCTCTGTCAGGGAGATTCTGGACGGAGTCCTTGGTCTCAGGGGCAACGGAAGTCCCACGGCGGACAGGCTGTGACTATGAGATGGTTGCGATTGGCCGAACTAGTGGTTCTCGTGTGGTAGACCATTCTCTGAGTTGCCTTGCCTCAGAGGGAGTTGTGGCTGGAGTCCAAGGATGCTCTAGGGTTGACTCTGTTGTGAGCGTCTTAGCACCAAGCACCTATTGCGAGTCAGCCATATCCGAGGCCCAAAATTATCATTAGACTACCCGACTGCTCCTCTATCACCAACTGGAGCGACTTGGACCAGTCCTGGCTGCATTACCATACTCAACTTGGTTGCCAAAGAGCGATGCAGATAAATAAGAGTCAGGACCCAAGATTCAGGTTTGTCCTCATCCACGGTCTCTCCCTCAAGATCAACTCCCTCGCAAGCTCATCAAACATCAAATACTCCACATCCTTCCATCCAATCACATTCGCAGGATATCCATAAACAATAACAATTTAGCATAATTCACGTAGCACTTCGTTCTCCGCGCTTCCTGCCTTTGACTCCTGAAATCTCGATGCAGCCAAGTGTGTCCTTGAAGGCACTCGTCAACGATGCGAGTCACGTTACCGCCGCACGTGTTCTTCGTGCGTTATTATCTCATCCGTAAACACATCCGGATGCCATCTTAAATTGAAAGGAATCGGGGAGCACTTTAAGAAGTCAGAGCTACTCCCTCTCCCCCACTGTCTCCCACCACCACCAGATCTGATTGTCACTCCGTCACCGCAAAGCCTGATCCTTTTTCACTTAAGGATATTGGTAAGCCCCAAGGATATCTCCTCTGACAACAAACAGGATGTGATTTATAGGTTCCTCTGATGCCGAATGGAAATAAAACACTCTCCCCCCCCCATCCTGCCACTGACTGGGTCGGAGTCTATTTCGGGGAGAGCTTATCTCCTGGGCGCAGGACATGAATTAAATTTTAACACTCAATTGGTCAAAGACGAAAACCATTTCACTGCGAAGGACTCAACAAATCCTTTTCACCAACTCGGTGTAATTAAAATCTGAAGTCGTCCACTAGCATGAGAGAGAGGGTGATAGAGGGAGGTGGTGGGGGGGGGGGGGGGGGGGGGGAGGGGGGAGGGCTCGTCCAGCTCCCGGACGAGGAAGTTCAGTTCAAAGGAACGTAAAACGTGAAAGGATGCCGAGGGTGGCACAGGAAAGAAGAAAGTTTAGTCAAGTCCTTTTGATTTAATTTTTATTGTCCTTTGAAAGGCAATCCTGTCGAAGCCTCAAAGGCATTGTCGACGGAAACAAAGGGGCGCGGGGAAGTGTAAGCGTTTGTTGGTTTTTTCTGGATTTGAACTTTCGAACAAAAGTCATGGCAACTCTGAGGTCACTTTTAAGTGGTATAAGCGTGTCAAAGGACCCAAGGGTGAAGTTCGGATTGTGCGTCGGATGTTAGCGTACCAAAGCGGTTTAGTTGACGTCTGTGACGGTTAATCGGATTATGATTGAACAAAGATGATTTCGTGCGTTCGGTGGGATTGGGAGCTGTCCCAACGTCCTTGAGGCCTTTGTAGATTGTCAGTGATCGAAGCGGTCGCGTGTGGGCCGAGATGAACTGTGCTCAAGCGAAATGTGTCATAATTCACTGATGTGGACACGTGTTAGCTACATTGGCTCGACAGGGGGGAGGGATCTGTGGGTGGTAGAGTGGCTGAATTGGCCAGCCATAGTGGGATGAGGGAATGAGCTGTTTGAACTCCTAAGGAAGTTGTGTTAAGTCGTTTGACAAAAGAGTCTATTTTCCAACTCAGAGTTATGGCAAGCTTGAGGAGCAAGAGGCGGAGGACATGAGGGAGTACTAATCTCTTACAGAAGTTGAAGATAAGTCTGAAGGTAAGATAACCCAAGTGTGTCACAAGGCTGCGCAGTGAGCGACGTGCGTTTGAGCGATGGAGTCAAATTCAACGTGAGTGGCTTACTGCTCATGAGTGGAACGAGGGCGAAGGTTTTCCGTAGGTCTTAGTCCACACAGTGAGTGACGAGTAATGAGCGACTGAGCGATCGAGTGACTAGGCGATTGAGCGACTGAGTGATGAGTGACTGAGCGATGAGCGACTGAGTGATGAGCGACTGTGCGATGAGCGACTGAGGTATGAGTGACTGAGCGGTGGACGACAGACCGATTGATCAATGGCGGCGAATCCAGCACGAGTGTCTCACACTATTTACAAGTGAATTGAGGGCATTACTGCAACGGCTTATGGGTACAGATGAGATTTCGCAGTACGCGAGAGGCGACTGAGCGACTAAGTGTTGATCGACTGAGCGAATGAATGTCTTATTCTGTTTACAAGTAGATTAAAGTATAAATGTAACGCCATGTGAGTATGGCTGAGTTTTCGCAATAAGCGATGATGAACGATGAGCGACGGCGACTGAGTGATTGAGCGACCGATCGACTGGGAAATTGAGTGAGAATGTCGTGCTCTGCTTACAAGTGTAACTGGAAGGACATGTGGGTATGGCCGAGAACTCGCAATAAACGACGAGCGATGAGGGAAAAAAGCCAGACGAACTAAGCGATTGAGCGACTAATCGACTGAGAAATTCAGTCAAATGCAACTCGAGTGTCTTACCTTATTTATAAGTGAATTGAAGGCATAAAAGCAACGATGCGTGCACGACGAGCGATAAACGACGCGTGCTTAAGCGATGGGCGATGGGTGATGAGCGATAAGCTATGAGCGATAAGCGACCGAGCGACGGTTGACTGAGCAAGTCTATCACGAATGTCGTATCCTGTTTTGAAGTGCATTAAAGGCATAACTGCAAGGGCATGTGGGTATGACTGAGATTTCGCAGTAAGCGAAGAACGATGAGCGACGGCGATTGAGCGATTGAGCGACCGATCGACTGGGAAATTGAGGTGAGAATGTCGTGCTCTGCTTACAAGTGTAACTACAAGGACATGTGGGTATGGCTCAGATTTCGCAGTGAGCGAAGAACGATGAGCGACGGTGATTGAGCGATTGAGCGACTGACCGGCAGAGCGATTGAAGGACTGATCGACTGGGAAATAGAGGTGAGAATTTTCGTATCCTGCTTACAAGTGTAACTGCAAGCGATGAGCGACGGGCGACTGAGCGATTGAACAAGTCCAAATATATGCTTTATCCTATTTACAAGGGGATTATTGGCATAAGTTTACGGGTATGTGGATATGGTTGAGATTTCGCAGTAACCGACGATTGAGCGATTATTTATTAGAATCTCATTTTTAAATATAAAAACCGTATCTATGCAAAAATATAAACTGTCAATAAACTCAACATCGCTCAGCGATTAACTAAGAGATTGAACAAAATTCATGGCGGAAGGAAATCGCTTCGTCGCCTAGGGCCATGTTGTTGTGGTCAACCAGACGACTTTGCAACGCACTCGTGTGGTCGCTCGTGTGGATAGACTGCATACATATCTTGCATGCTCTCTCTTTAAATTAAGACTAAATCAATTGCAAGTCACTGAAAGCAATCTCAGCAACTCCCTTAACAAGGGAGAGTCTCTCTGAAAAATCCAAAAATACCCATCCACTCTGGAAACAAATCCGATTCGCATACTTTTTTACGGGGCCATCCAAAACATAAACCCCTCGCAGGTGATGACTCAATCAGTGCAAGTCGCAACTCGTTTATGTCGTCCTCGCTGCACACGAGACCGTGCCTGGAGCCTGTGCCCCAGCAGGCGAGACATCCTTTTTTACTTCTTCAAGCAAATAGAGTTATCAACTTGCACAGTCTTTGTGCCGTTCCTCTTGCTGTTTCTCACCATCCTCCGGCTCCCTGTCACTGACATGGTGACAATAATGCTGTCGGGGCGCATTTTCATGACAAGCAGAAATTCTTCCTCCCCTTCCATGCCTAGATGCAGATGGTGCTGTAAATTTTACGAACGAATCTGAGCGTGCAGACATTTATGAGTGAACACTGAACACAGGTATAAAATCCCAAATGGGGCTTGTCCTGATTTGTTCTGGATGATGGAGCTCTTCGCAGAAATTATGTGCTGGACTCAAAGTATGCAGCAGGCGTTTGCTTATGATGAAGTGGAGTTATTTCTACTTCATGAGGTTCTGGAGGTATTTGAATCGAAACCAGGTGCTTGGTCATTCTCGGAATGGAACTAATATGCCCTCCGATCGATCCAATTGGAGGAGAGGGGGAGCCGATGGATGTCGGTGTTGGAAGAAACGTTCATGAAGTATGGATGGGATTTCATGGAATTTTGTGGCGGAAGGGGAGGCATGGGTTCTGTGGTAAATGCTTCCATGAGGTGCAGTCTTGTGTACTATACCAATGACCGTGACCAATTTGCCCAAGCATGTCCCCTCCGATTCAGCCAATCGTTGGCCAATCTCCTTCTCGCTCATTGGAATGATTCTATAATCGCATGAATGTAGCTTCCAAAGGAAATAATAATCAATTGTATGCCTTGTACTGTTGTGCTTCTATTTTCATTTCTTTTCCTACTGTTCTTATCTGGTCACCGATGTAAATAATCACGCTTCTCAACAGAGCTCTGGGCTCTTGTCGGAGACATCCCAGTATTTGATCGCCCGCAACGGAACTCAAGCCTCACCCATACCTCCGAAGGACATCGGAGCCCTCTATGTCAGCACCCCCCTCCCCCCATAACCACTTCCTAACTCAATGTCAAGCACTTGTGTCTATTTACCCAAGACCATCCTCTTGATTTCTTAACTAACTTCTTAACTCGTCACCGCTCGAGCGAAGAGATACAATTTTCAAACTAACACCATTTCGCGTCTCGTTCCCATTTAATTAAGTTAAAACTAAACCAGAAGAACTTTTGTATCTGCCTCGGCGCCTTCAAATGAATCCGCAGCAGCTCTTCCAAGCTGTGTGCAAACAACCAGTGAATGGTTTACTTTTCGGTTTCTTCTCGGGTAGGTGCTCTCGCAAAATTGAATTATAAAGTCCCTAGGTGAGCGAGCGACACTGGTTTTTCTGCCATCATTTGCTGAGTAAATACAGTCGGTCGGAGTTGTTGCGTGAAATGGTTTTTCTACGAATGGCTTGGTTGGGTAAGTATTGGCTTACCATTGAATCCGTATCTGTGGCCTTCGTTAGGGAAGGGGTTTGTTGTCGGGAAGGCTTTCCCAAGGAACTGAGTTAATTGGTTGTTCTTCACTAAGACGGACATGCTTCTTGGCTGGCGCTACAGTCCGGTGTGGACCTGGGACTCAGCCGACAAGCCTCTCTAGTTAGCACGGTCTTGTGCTAGTTGCTTACAGCCACGCACGTTCAGGTGATTGAGGTACTTTGCCAGCTGTATACTTCCTCTTTGGCTGCATGGGCTCGCTGACATTAATCATTGACGTGAATCTTGGTGGCATTCTGATGATTCTGATTCAAGTGCCGGTTTCCTGTCAATGAGCAGAAAGCGCTGGTCGACGTGAGCCACTGCCGTAAAGTAAGACACCCATGGCCACTAAAAAACTCTTCTTTCAGTCCAGGGTGGCCCTGGGCATCATCCAACAAGTCCCTGGCGGGATCTCTGGCGAAGTGTGTCCGTAAGCCACCTTAGACGCATCAGCTCTCGCGATGAACACGATGTCTCGACATCACGAAATTCCTTGGCAGACATACTGTAGGAGCATCACGAGACTAAAATTTGTCAGCATCGACATGCGCGGACCATGGAAGGGCACCAGGTTGTCCAGAATAGGGTCCGGTTAGCCACGCGTTGTCTGCCAACCACCCACCAGTTGTTTGCACCTGGCTAGAGGCAATCGAACAGAGACTCCCTCACCGAAGAGGCCACCCGCTTGTCCAGAGACGTCCTGACATCCCTCAATTCCAATAAAACAAAAGTGAAGCCACTCAAATAGAGAGGAGATTTCCCAGAATCGCCATCTTGAGGCACGATTTATCTTTAATTGAATTTGAACAATCTGCCGACGAAAGAATTCCTCTTCAACCGTGCAGGTCACGTGCCTCGGAGCAGCACAAGATCCGATGCACTCCTGAGTGGTTCGCCTATCCTCGTCTTCGCTCCCAGTGTGCCAAGTTGACACAAAATCCAATTAAGATGGTCTCTCTCACTGCCTCTCTCAGTGTCCGATTTATTTGTCCATTCCATGGTCCTATATCGGCTCTATAAGTCAGCGGCGGCAGATTAAAGGATCATCTCCGGCAGAGGTTGTGTGTGTTGTGCGAAAAAGTATTCCGGCCGGCCGGCCGGTCTAAGGTGTGAGATATGAACGATTTTAAATCGCCTTAGACTCGATTCGAATTCCCCACCAGAGGCACACGCTCACACACAGCCCAAGCGGATGATCCTTCGGAAGTCCTTTAAAATGAGCTGTCAGCCCATGGAGGGGGGGCTAATTTTTTGGGGCTATTCGCCTCGATATTCGAATGCGCGATGGGCACCTGCTGATAAGCACATCGATTCCACATGATGTCCCTGTGTTCATTCCGAAGAAAATTGGTTTCACGAATGACTTCTCTCTGTCCGCGTCGTCGTCCTGTGAATGGATGGGACATATGTGTGGAGAGGGTGAGGGGCGGTGAGGGGGATTGGATTAATGATGCAATTGAAGGCCTTTTGACGGGCACATCCGATCGAGGGATTGGAGCAAGTTAAATCGTCCATGCACGAGTCAATAAAACAGGAAGAATGTTCAAGGATGAATTTTCAGCATCCGCTTGGGATGATTGAGATTGCAATCCGTTTTGTTGGATGAGGGTTTTTGTGGCACGATGGGGGTGGTTGTTTATTTGCTTGTGGCTGGATAGTGTTCAATGAGGAGTCTACAGATGCGATGGGCCATGAAATCAGGATGGCGTTGGTGACTTTGGATTTAGAGAGGCTTAGACGGGGAGGAATTCATTCGGACAAATTTCATTGTCATCGCCAGAGGTGGACAGTTGAGGGGTTTAGGTTGGCAATCATTGGTAAAAACGAATAGCTACTAAACAACTACAACCGCATGTAATCCGAGCCACGGTCTAGCTTGGGCTGATCGGATCGGGTATTCCGAGATAAGTAATTGGGTCTTCCAGCCCTCACTGGATGGACTTGTCGAAGTCTACAGTTGTTAGAAATCTAGTCCGTGGGAGCTCAGGCAAGAATTGCAGAGCTCTGGTATGGCCATACGGTCTTGCTGATCATCACTGATGGCGCTGCACGTGACTACCTGTCTTTTATGTTAGACTTCCAGTTGAGCTTAGCGTTTAGAATGACGCCTAGGTAGTTAACACCTGAGGCAAGGGAGAGAGTGATATCCTTGAGCCGAGCTTAAAGGCTGTTATCTTGGTCTTCGTGGAAAACAGCATCAGTTTCGTTTTCGTAGGTCTTATGTTCAGGCAACAGTCTGTAGTCCAAAAGCGAATTCTAGATAGGGTCACTCTAAGAATTTCGAAACATACCAGATACTACGGCTACCACTTCATCCGGATACGCTACTACTTTGATTCCCATGCTTCCCATGCTACTTTCTAATAAGACAGCCGCGATAACACTGCCTTGAGGTGCCCCGTTGGACTGATTTGGCAACATGGCGGTTACCAGTTGCGATTGGATGATTCTGGTTTCTAGCATACCCACAAACCATTTGCGGACGTAACCCAAAATTGCCAGCGCAGCGAGATAATTATTTATGGAGTTGGATAGCATGTTCATAAAGACACCTTCGATGTCTGGGTGTCAACCCCATGCTTCAAATAGATTTTTTCCTCACACCTATCCTTAAGCCCATCAATTCTCCGAACCGCCATCGACCCCCACCCACTCAACCATTATTGGGAGGTGAACACACGAAAAAAAAAAAAAAACAAGCGCCCTTCATCACACGACCAGAGCTCCTAATCACGATTTCTATGCCATTTGATTTGAAATCCCATTAAAATCCCCCATTAAGCCGACATTCCAATGGCATCCCTCCAGGTCCCCCGCACCCTCTCCGGCGCTCCAATTTCATTATAATTCCGCACGAGTCTATAATGAGATACACAAGAGCCGGGGTTTGTTATTTTTCGATACTCCTATCGAAAGATAAACACGAAGCCATTAGCCGGGGACGATGATTACGATATTTCACATGGGAGCACCGTAACTCTTCCCCCCACACTCCAACCCACCCCACCCCATCCATCCGTGAACCGTGCGTCGTCGCCTCCTCCTCCTTAAGCCACCGCCGCACACTATGGTGGGCTCCGCAATTAAAGCCTCGCCTGACGGAGGATGTGGATGTGAAGCCAGTGTGGGTAGAGGGTTGCCAGGGAAGAAAGAAAAAAAAAACGCCCTTAGTACGTGTCATTAATTGAAAGCGCTGTAATGCTCTACCACCTGCAGAGGTATACCTCCTCCAGGGAGGCAGGGGTGTGTGCTGAGGAATGTGTGACACGGATTCCCACTTAGAGACAATCCACCGTGGGATAATGACCGGAAAGGGGGTGGACCCAGTGAAACTCTAGACAGACTGTGGCAGGAATTTCAAAAGGATTTCTTAATTAAGGACGAGCGTGTATGTCTGTCGAGAAATAAGCCCTCTTCTCTAATGAGATGGCAATGGTCAAGGAGTGGGCCTCCTTCCCGCAAGACCATCTTGAAAACCGCCCTTCAAAGGAAGTCCCTCCAGACCCATCGACTTCACTTCGATTCTGTCATTCACAATCGATGGATCACTGACAGACGATGAAGTGGTACTTGAGAAACGAATTGAAATTTGGACAACTCTTCTTCCGTCCACTTGAGCACCTCGTCATCCTCTCAGAACTCTGCTTCTGCTCCTCAGCACATGCATGACAACGCAATAAAGGCACGAGTCACTCAAGCGTGGATCTGACGGAGATTGGAATATCTGGAGTTCATCATGCAAATCCAATCAGATGGCTTGTGCGTCGTTGAGAGAGGTGCACCTCAGATTCCGGTTCAAAAACACTGTTGCCTTGCAATAAATGTGAAATAAGGGGAATCCTTCTTCGAAACGAATTTTATTGAGTGGCCACAGTCGACCGCAGGGAATCAGTTCGCATCGTTGAAGCGCCCGTTTTGAAGAGATTCGCTGTCCAATAAATTCGTTTTGTGGACGATGAAGTACTTTTCGGATGGGTTTCGCTTTGAATAACCTTTGATTACGTGTCGTCTTTATAAGCTTATGGCAAGTGAGGGGAACTGAAATATGCTTCTGCCCGTGATATCCTCCGTCAGCGAGTAGGCGGTGATGGTGAAGCCGGTGGCCGTTGGCCCGTATCACCCTCAAGGACAACAAGGAGGAGAGTGAGTATAGAGACCGTGTACTGTGATCACCGACAGACAATTTCACCTGCAAGGATAAACCACTTTGATGCTCGAAATCGCGACAGCGAAACGATGTCAAATGTCGCTAATTACATCCCCCTTGTCAACGCCACACCAACCAGCAAATCCCCAATCATAATTAGCCACACAAAGTGCCTCAGTAATAAACTCAACTTCCTAGCGACTTGTTTACTCGTCGGTCCCACCACACATCGTGCGATCGGCAGTTTATCCACGAAAAGTCATACCATGCCGGGAATATTGGAAAAACTCTCAATAAACACTCAACTGCCGTCAACTACACATGTGGCACCACTCTACCACTCTACGTCAGCACTCGTGTAGTCTATCAAGAGAAATCTAACTCGCAGGCATAGTCGTCGCCAGCCGGGGTGCGGTGGAGACGGGGTGTGGTTGAGCATGTGACATTGAAATTCATTTCGCGTCCGCCGGAATGACACACGTGCATAACTGAATACATGACAATAAAACGGGATTACGTTGCTGACGCGAAGCCGCTGTGTCAATTGTCACCCAAGTGCTAGGCAATAATCCCCAGCAAGGAGTCCTTTGCCCAACCGTACCCACCCCCGCCCGCAGTCACAGCAGTCGGCGGCAGTAGTTGGCGGGTGCGTGTGCTGGCGCGCCGGGGGGGTTGGCAAACTATTTGTCGTGCTCGTAAAAACACTCATCCACGAGTGCGTAAAAATTTACTTAACGCTGTCAACGTGTGGCAAACGGATCGGCGACTCTGGTGACGGAAGAGGAGCACCTTGGGGTTGGGGGGGAGGAAAATGGTGTGAAAGCTGACATCCTCCGGTAGGAAAAAGACAAGTGAAATATTACGACATTGTCGAAGGAGACATTCGGCGCTGACTTTATACCTCTACGCCGCGGTGATTGAATCACGAGCCGGAGATTGAAGATACAAACTATCCCTGGCTGATGGATGGGAATTGCAGACCGAGAAGGACGTAACGGTAGATGGGCGGTGTTGTGGATTGGATATGGCTTTGTTGCCGCGGCCTGGGCTTCAGTTTCTTGTACTCGGATTTGCGAATGTTATTCTGAGTGAATTTTTCAAGAGGGTTACTTACTTACTTAAGGTGGCGCTACAGTACGGGCCGGTATAGGCCTGGGCTTCTCCAAGAGGGTTGATGTCTTCATTATCAGGGGTACGCTGCCCTAGTTGCAGACTTCACGGATTCTTCAAAAAGCAAGTATAAAATATTGCTTATATGCCCCATGGCCTGACTAGACAACGCTAAAGACCGACTGCTCGTCCTAGTGTGGAATGCGGCGTATACGCCCCCGTGGCCTTACTAGACAACTCCCAAGACTGACTGCTCGTCCTAGTGTGGGATGGTGCGTATACGCCCCCGTGGCCCTACTAGACAACTCTCAAGACTGACGGCTCTTCCTAGTGTGGAATGGTGCGTATACGCCCCCGTGGCCTTACTAGACAACTCCCAAGACTGACTGCTCGTCCTAGTGTGGAATGTTGCGTATACGCCCCAGTGGCCTGTCTAGACAACACTCAAGACTGACTGCTCGACCTAGTGTGGAATGTTGCGTATACGCCTCCGTGGCCTGACTAGACCACTCTCAAGGCTGCCTCCTCATTCTAGTGTGAAATGTTGCGTATACGCCCCAGTGGCCTGTCTAGACAACACTTAAGACTGACTGCTCGTCCTAGTGTAGAATGGTGCGTATTCGCCTCCATGGCCTGACTAGACAACACTCAAGACTGACTGCTCGTCCTAGTGTGGAATGGTGCGTATACGCCCCAGTGGCCTGTCTAGACAACACTCAAGACTGACTGCTCGTCCTAGTGTGAAATGTTGCGTATACGCCCCAGTGGCCTGTCTAGACCACTCTCAAGACTGCCTCCTGATTCTGGTGTGAAATGTTGCGTATACGCCCCAGTGGCCTGTCTAGACCACTCTCAAGACTGTCTCCTCGTCCAAGTGTGAAATGTTGCGGTTACGCCTCCGTGGCCTGACTAGACCACTCTCCAGACTGCCTCCTCATTCTAGTGTGAAATGTTGCGTATACGCCTCCGTGGCCTGACTAGACAACTCTCAAGACTGCCTCCTCATTCTAGTGTGAAATGTTACGTATACGCCTCCGTGGCCTCCGACATGATAGTCACAGTAAAGAATGAAGGCAGAAACACCCCTAATACTTCTCCAGAATCGGGATTACTTTTCAACTCACTTCTGCAACTTCCTCTGCAATACTGCATGCTCACATGAGAGCACATCAAACAGTCTCCTGCGCTGATGTTCCACCTTCTCACACATAGCAATTCACTTGTGGTCCAGACATTTCGGCACTCTCACCAAAATTCCAGCCCGCTTCAAAAGATTCCTCGTTCGTCGCTGCCATGACTGGAGCTTAATTTCAATCAGCGTCTTCAAGGAACTTCTGATTACCAATAAGAACGGCAAAGTAACAGTCTGTAGCCATCGTCGACTTTTTCTGCAAGAAACTTCAAGTTTTGTAACTTGAGCACTTTCCCCTCTTCTCGGTTCAGCTGCCAGAACTGTTTCAGCTCTTATCGAACTTCATCCCTCTCTAAGTGCTCAGCAAAGCGTCTCTATTTGCATACACCCCCAGCCCGCTCCATGACTGCGTGCATACTCGCACACCTCGGCGAAGTGCGCTGCAGCACTGTGCAGCGATAATTGTATCTGCGATTGCTTCCATTAAGGCGGCCACATTAAACAGCAATTACTGCGGGAACATTAACTCCGTTGTTGCGCCACGACTGAGGGAATCCATTAGATGAGCAATAGCACATTAAATTACGTCTGAGCGAGCGAGGGCGCACAAGACGTCAACTTCGTCGCACGACATCGCAGGTTTTTGTTACTAAATTAAGTAAACTGTGCAACGGGGAGGTCGAAATCCTTAACAGCAGCGCGTGCCCTCCTCGGTGAAGCTGGTTATTGGTTCTGCGAATCATTAAAGAAAATCTGAAACTGAGCCAAAGGAGATGGCGTGAGCACGTCGGGAAGGTAAGCGTTGGAAGGTGTTGGACGAGCCCGTGAAGTTTTTGGCAACAGTTTGCGAACTTTTGCACTCAGACGTGCTGTAGTTTGACTTAACATGACGTGACCTTTGCACAAGAAGCAGGAAGTTTGGGTAATTCTAGACGGAGCATGGCAGGGTGCTTGGTTTGGTTTGATTGTGGAACGTGATCGGATGAATGCGAACTTGAGTGTGAACTGAAGTGAGCACGAATACCTGGCACAGTGCGGCGGGGGAGAGTACATTGATAATATGACGTGACAGAATGGGCTCAGTAGTGAGCAGTTTGTTTGTTGTTCATTTGGAGGAGTCAACGGGTGGAGACAAGTCCTTTTTTAGTCTTTTGCCGGTTCAACGACGGTTGTCGGCGAACTTGACAAATGAAGACGACGTCTCTGACAGAAATGACGAGTCAGGGATATACTCCAGACAGCCGATGATGATGGTAGGGGTAGTTCAGCGAGGACACAACTCGCACTATGAAAGTTCACAGTCCCAAAAAAATAGAGGGTCATCCCACGGCTGTCAGGTAGCCTGCACGGGGATGACAGGTACAGAGTGGGGATGATGGATGCTGTTGTGGAATCGCCACAGTGTCAACGCGGGTGTAGCACAATGCCAAGTCAACACGTGCATACCTAGGTGATGTTTATGCCTAATTTAACGGCATGATCTCTTATCGACCCAGGCTCTGTGGACTGTATTCAGGCATTGATGGTGCACAGTTCGTCAGTCTGGCCCATCTAAAGCTTGCTAGTTCAAGATCGCTGGAGAGATGTTAGACTTGACTGCTTGTAGTGGTACATCTCCCCTGCAAGCGAAGACTGAAGGGCAGCCAGTTCATTAGCTCTCTTATTATCCGGCATATCACTGTGACTTGGAAACCATAAAAAGGAAATGAGAAGACCTTCTACCGACGGTATCTCAGCTCTACAGTCCTGTACTAATTTAGAATGTGAAGCTAAGACGGCAGTAGCTTTGATGGCTGAGCCTGACTAACAATGCATATGGCAAACTTTCGCCTTGGCAAGATATTTGGGTGTAAGTATTTTGATTTAAAGACATGCTTCCTTTGCTTGGAACACGCTGGAATTGTCGGGCAGTCTATACGGTCTAAACACCTGCACCGACTCCACTGCCCATCTTAGACCCGTCAGTGTAGATTGTCCAGCATCCTGCATCCAGACACTCTGAGCCTTATGGCTTTGGTCCAAAGGTGTGAATAGCATCTGACGGAGCTGACCGTATAGCGCCTGTGGTGCCTATGCATGCTTGTCTCTGCAACTTGTTTCGTTTACTTACATTGTAAACTTGTGATCCCATCGGGCCGACCACCACCGTGTACCTCCACAGGATCAACTTTGGTTGCAGACCTCATTTTTGGCCACTGGTTCCACTGTTGGCGTTAGAAGCTATGCACGCCCTCTTAATTCGCTGATCTACGTTTGAATTCAGTTGAAGATAATGGGGAGTGACTATAGTGCAGAGAGATCTCTGAGACCACATTTGATCTATTTGGCTCCTTTTCTTTATCCAGGACTTCAGAGCTATCTTGAGGAGGGATGTCCTGATGGTACATCGCTGTGAATGTGATTCTACTGATTATCTTGTATCTGTTTGGTGTCAGATTTGGACATGGTCTCCTTTGATAGTCCACTATGTCTACAGTTGTCTGAGCTGTTATGCCCCATTTTGTATAGGTGGGAGCTGCATAGGAAGGTAGCCACTTGTTATCTTAAAGAGAAGTTTGTCTAGGTTTAGAGACTGATTGGTTCTTCTGGGATCCTCATAAATTTTTTGGCATGTCTAAGTCCCTCCTGATTATTCCCGAATTGGATGCGGAATTTATAATTTATTCGTCCAATTGTTTATATGTGTTGTACGTCAATATTGCTGAATCTATGAAGAGAGAAATTCTCAATCAAAAGAGTTTCAGCCCCTTTCTTGGCTTGGTCATCTGCATTTTCATTTCCCTCGTGGTTTGCATGTCCTGGCACCCATATAAGTTTTCCTGGTTTTCTCTGGCAGCGTATTGAGTATCTTGTGACATTCCCAGACAGTCCTGCAGACGAATGTGAAGCTGATTAGAGCTTAAGTACTGCCTGGCTATCTGCGAGTATGGATATTTTTTAATTTTGTATCAAATTTCTAGTGTTGATGCAATGTGCTGTTCATTTATGGCGATGAGTTCAGCTTGGAAGGTGGACTCTCATGTGTAGGTCCCACAATTCTTGCTCATACTCCACTTTGTGTACTCCACTTGTTTGTGCACCATCTTTGGTCTTCACCAGGCATCCAAGGAGGGTCATTGACCCATTCTGCTCTTCTAGGTATAACGTTGTATTGTTTGTTGGATTCTAAGACCGGTGTCAGGCGATCGCTGATTTTAGTTAGTTCTTTAACGTGGTCGACCTTTCTCTGGGTATCCCGTTGATTGCTGGTCTACGTTTATTTTCCTGCTGAGTTTGGGTTCATCGTCGCTGATGGTACAGACACAGTCTCGTTCAACTTAAAGAGGGAACAAATTATATCTCAACGACCGCTGATAGCTTTAAGTACAAGAATAGGAGGTCCACAAGGGTCAGCTTTGAGTTCAGTTCTTTTTAGCGTCATGTACGATGGTGACCAGGCACTGCTACATCATCGTCGCTGATGGTACAGACACAGTCTCGTTCAACTTAAAGAGGGAACAAATTCTATCTCAACGACCGCTGATAGCTTTAAGTACAAGAATAGGAGGTCCACAAGGGTCAGCTTTGAGTTCAGTTCTTTTTAGCGTAATGTACGATGGTGACCAGCCACTGCTACATCATCGTCGCTGATGGTACAGACACAGTCTCGTTCAACATAAAGAGGGAACAAATTCTATCTCAACGACCGCTGATAGCTTTAAGTACAAGAATAGGAGGTCCACAAGGGTCAGCTTTGAGTTCAGTTCTTTTAAGCGTAATGTACGATGGTGACCAAGCACTGCTACGGACAGAGAGAGAGAGTCGGTTATGCTAAGGAGGTTCATGAGGTGGAATCCACTATGAGTCCTTTTTTACGTCTTCTTCCCGTTCCCCACTATCTGGAGTTAAATCGGGCCAACCAACAAGCCGCTTCAGCTGTCGAGACTTCTGAATAGGTGCATCAAGTGTTCCACACCTAGGAAGACCTCACTCCACGTCCGTCGGAGTCGCCCAAATCTCCTAAGAAATCGAAACTGAGTAAAGTTGTCACGGCCCTGCCACCTCAAGCAGATACATGCCGATGCTCATGTCGCTGTAGACCCGTTGAATCCTCTGCTCTGCTGTAGGTCCGGCATTTGGAGAAGTTGACAAGAAGCTCCAGATTCGCATGCAGACCAATAGGGTTTTTATAAGAGGATTTGTTGAAAAAGACGACTCATTGTTAAGGATGCAACACAAGAACTCATCTTACAGAGCCTTCGGGAAACAGCTCTCACCCAGCATCCCCGCATCTGCTTGCCGCTCCATTAAACACAACAGCGGCATTCTTCATTCGTTTCCTTCCATTGGCTCCACACTCCAGCACAGCCTTTGGCGCAAAGAGAATGAGCAAAAGAAGAAAAAAAAAACTCTCCATCATTCTTCAACTAGAATAAACCCCTTAGACAAACAAGGAAAATAAAGCTGCACAACCATCGGAATCATTTCCTCTTAGGAATCATTTAACATAATTTGCAGCAACCGCTTAAGCGCAAGGACTCTTGATACGATGCCGCGTTTGCTGTACACCATTCGAAAGGAGAAACACGATGTTTCAAGGAGAACCCTCCTCCGTGCATCTTGGCGTGCCGCTAAACGAACTCAAAAGCAGCAAATCGTCTGTAAAAAGCATTCGATGCAGTTGCAACGTACATATGTACGCGTTCCGTTCACGGGCTCGCAAGTCGTTTGCTCCTCGCGGCAGCCGTGGTGGTTTGGTGGACGCGCTTGAATGCAATAAAATCCAATAAGACGAGCGTTAAAAATGAGGAAAAAAGCGCAGCGGCCGTGAACGGTCTGGAGGATGTGGGGTGGTTTCCAGGTGAATAAATTCCTCTTCCCCCCTTGCCGCGCAACATTCGGATTTGAACAAACCTTAGCCTTCAGCGGGAGCGGGAATGAATGGAGAAAAATAAAAATTGTATCTGTATGCAGCGCCACCTCGTGTACGCTCATTCCACAGAAGTCTCTCTCTCTGCAGACACATGCCATGACAGGTGGATGTGGGTGGGTTGGGTGGCCGGAAGACAGCCAGGATTCCTTTGAATCAGCTTCAAGGAATGCCTGCAGGGAGTGACGGGATGGCGGAAAGGAATATTTCTGACGACGGAAGAGATATGTATCTTTATTTGAATTCCTTTCATATCAAATGTCGCAAAGAAATAATGACTTTTTGATAACAAAGGACCTTTTGTTGATGTCGCACCCCTAGTCGGAGGGCGGCGCGTCCCGTACGTACGTACGTAGGAATAGGCAACGCACAATGGAATAGAATATTCGGGAGGAAGTATTGGAAAAGAATGACTGCGTCTTGAGCTAATGGCATTGGGGATAACGTCATGGAGGGGCTGAGGCTGGGGGGAGAGTGATTATTGAGAGTGCTTCTCAAAGTGATTGTCGTACTGTTGAGTTAGGAGTCCTTCTTCTTTCTGAGACCTTCCACAAGTACAGGATCGGAGCGAGAGGGATTTTTGAACCGAGAAGTGGCCGATGGGGGAACCAAAGACGTTCCCCGTCTGTCTATGTGATTGTCAGCAGAAACGGAGAAAGCTCTTGAAAGAAAAAAAAAATTACGTATACGCCCCCATGACCATTCTTGTGGTCACCAACTGATGCGACCCGACGTTGAACTTCCTCCCTCGCCATCCACATCAAACCCAGATCACGCACATAAAAGCGCGACCTCTGCCAGCTTAAGCACCCGCCGCACATCGCCTCACATTACACGAGGTTCAACAGCAAACGATTATCCCGACACGACATGTGAAGAAATTTATTTAAACATCAATCTTATCCTAAAATGAAATTAAGACACACACACACTTAATGTGTGTGAGGGAATTTATTAACCATTCAGGGCGGTGCGCGTGCCAGGACCGCCTCGGTGCGGCAAGATAGGCAAATAATAGGCACCCTCATTCATAATACACCAGCAAATGAACCCATTACCAAGACAAATTGTATCGCAGATTACCATGATAATGCTGTTATGAAATTTTCAGTGCGTTGCCGGGCCGGGGCCGGGCTGATTCAGTGGAAAATTTTATTTGGGGGGGGGGGGGCATTAGACCCCCCCTTGTTCACTGAAACGCCTCACCATTGAGTTATGAATTGAGGGACGACGAGGACGGATTTATGAGTACGAGCTGTGTACTGGATCAGCAATCAACAAGTAGCCAGTTAAGACCCGGGATTAGTGACCCCCTCGAACAAGGTCGGGCTTGGGTTGGCTCCTCTTTGAGTGGAGTGATTAATCACACCCACGTTGGGAATACATAAAATTCCCCTGCGTGCATCAGTTAATCTCATTATTCATCGAGTGGAAGCATTAAGTGACCATAAAGGATGTCCCGTGGGGGTGGTGGGTGGGCGGCTGGGAAATGTGCGTTCCTCCAGAAATTGGCAGTCCTCCAAAGATGAATGGGATCGGGTGGGGTAAGTGGAGCGATGATGTCATTTATCAGCGGTATGGACTTGCTTAGCGAGTCCGGGGGGCTGTGTCTAATCTGGAAGCTCATGCATCACGTCGTGTTCTGATATGTGGATGAACTCGTTTATGAGGTACTCGTTGAAGGGCAGATGGGGTGGAAAAAAAATGAGACACAACTGACATGGAACAATGTGGTGCCTGGAGCGATGAGACAGGTAGCGAAACTATAAGTGTGAAGACAAGGACAGGGGGGATTGTGAGGATTACGCCGATGGGTGCAGAGTTTCGTTGTAAATAGCTCGCGAGGATTTCTTTGTTACTCGCACGAAATGCACCTGCGGGTGAACGAGCGGATTGAAGGATGGAGGGTGGAGAACCAAAACCCAGACACAGCTCCATGCCCAAGGGCGCTCTGCAAACGGTGGTATGTTGATCTAATATTCTGGTCCTGGCCCGGAATATCAACGATAAAAATCATCGAGTTCTCAATTCACTGTCCCCCTCTTAGAGATGGTCATGCAAGAAATACATCGATCGACATATTCGTTGTAACGCATCGAAACGTTCCATCGATTCAAAACGATGTTGTAGGTTAGGTTAGGCTGTGTTAGAATGGCTGACTATGCCTGTTGGGCTACCACAAGGACCTAGTACATCCTAATCCGTAAGCCATCTGGAGCTTTTGACAAAGCGATGAAGCTGACTGATGTTAATCTCACTTAGCTCTATCAGGTCACAGAAATATAGGGCTACCTAGTGACTAAGTCTAGGCGAGATGAGAGGGCATTGCAGTTACGAAGAAGGTGTGAAATGGTTTCTTCTTCCTCCTCATCTCTGTAGCTTCTACAGAAATCGTTAAAGGCTATAACTAGTATTGAGGCGTGTTCTCCAGTGGGGCAGTGCCCGGTAATGACGTCGATGAAAGTTCTGAGATGTGGCCTACTCATTCTAATTAGGTCTTGTGAGCTTTTTTGATCACGCGACCACAAGTACTTGGTGATGAGGCACCCAGTGCCAGAGGACCATCTATATTTGTGTGAGTAAGCGTTTCAAGCTTCAGTAGACGTTTGGTAGTAGCAATAGCCATGGGAAGAGCACATAAACTCTGCAGCTTATCCGACCCTTGAGGAAACTAATGTCTTGCGTCGACTACAAAGGACTAGACCCCATGATTTCGTGCGATAGTCTGCACCCGCGCATGGTTGCGGTGTTAGCAGGAACTTTCATTGGAGAGTTACCCGTCAAGTGCGTCTAAGTCATGAAGTACAAACTACTAGGTTAAGTGCTTTACGTAGTTGTAGCCTTAAAACAAATACAGGGACGTGGTTTTAGTGAGTACAAAGCTCACACTTCTATGTGCGAACGTTCGCCATAGAGTCATGTCGAAGATTTCCACCTACCCATGGAAAAAAAATGTTCTCGATGTATAATGAGCAACCCTACTTCCCTTGTCATTTTATGACAGGATATGAAATGAGAAGTCAGCACCAAAAACTTTGTGTAAAGCATCTATACCCCCATTCCCTGCACCGCTGCCCATCGAATCGTCAATCTCGGTCAGTCCCAAACTTTGACCGCAATAAAAATGATTTAACCCCACCGCACCCATCAAAGCCTCAGCTGGTCATATTCTTTCAATAACACCCCCATAAGCCGTAAGTCTTCTTTTCAATTCCATCGCTCTTGCCACCTCTTAATCAGGTCGAGCATTCGTTAAAAATTGAGTCGTGTCCGAATCCTTTTGGCTTGCCTGCAATTTAAATTCCACGCGCAACGCCACTGCTTTTTTTTTCCTCCCTTTTTGCAATAAAACACACATTACACTCACTCAGTGCACATGACAATTCCATCCGTTTTAATGGCGCCCTTACGTGTGTGCGTTTCATTGCATTTTTATGAGTTTTCATTTCGCTTCGTTTCGGGTTTTTTGTTCGCCTGTCGTTGATGCTTTGTTTCAGTGCGGAGGGACTCAATAAATAACGACAATTCGCTGGCCTGCATTGTATCTGCAATAAATTCGAATTATTATATTTTTGATTTTCCCAGTCCACCGACACCATCGCTGCCAGCAACAGCAGCAGCAGTGCACCGGATTGAGGCGTATTCATAAAAAGGATTACGCCAATGAGCTGTTAAGCCTTCAAAAAGCAACTGAAATGAGATGTTCGAGGATTGGGATCATTCATTTTTTCTCTTATCGATTCGAATGCAGTTGATGCTGGCACAACAATAACAACAACAACCGAATCGTGAAATGGAACTCGTATTTTTTTGTTTCGTCTGTTGGTGCCAATGCGTTGAAGTTTCTGCAATTTCCATTTGTTGCAGTGCTGGTCGCAGTTCGGGTTTCATAAAAAGCGAGGGATTTTAAGTTGAAATGCGAACTGTTAACAATTCACAAAAAAGGGCTTATGAGTATTCCAGAAGTATTCCAAAGTTCTGAAATATTCCAGAAGTGTCAATACAGTCCTTCGCGAAGTGGTTCCTGGAATCCACTTCTGGTCCATAAACTCTTTCGCTGTACCTTCTCTTTTTCATGAACTCCTTCACCGAAGTACTCTGTGATCACCTGCCTAGGCTCTTTGTTGTCCAGAATCAAATGTAGGCCCAAACCAAAAAGTTTCTCTGGACACTGTGCTGCCGGGCCCTTCAACGGAAACCACGACGAACCTGACGAGACCTGTTTGCTTTAAGTTTGTCAAATCATATCCTATCCCCCTAAATCGATCCTCACACATCTCTTCTCACCCCATTTAGCTGTTGATGATGTTCAAACCGCGCCCCAGAATGCGACTCAGTGGGCTCTGCTGCCACTGACCTCCCTGGCAGCATAGAACCGCAACAAGTACCACAGATGATCATTATCACGATGCCGTCAACTTCGACAACATTGACTTGTACGAGGACATCTTCAAGGGATAGCGTCAAAATCCAAACGGTTGCTCCATCAAGGCACCTTCTTCGTGTCCCACAAATACACCAACTACTCGGCTGTTCAGGACTTGCACCGTTGCCGTCATAAAATCTCCGTCTTCTCGCTCACCCGCAAGGACCCACGATGACTGGCTCGCCAAAATGTCCAGCTCCCACATGGTCGTTGAATGTTTGGCCAACATCACCGATGGAACCATCATTGGTGTCCGTGCTCTAATCACCGTGTCGGTAAAATCAAGCCACTGACGGCCGATGGCTGATCTGCTCTTCATCACCGCCTCCCTGGGATGCATTCCAATCTGGCCATACACTCTGTACTACCGCATGCCACACAAGTGCATCGGCAACGACCACAACTGGCCATCCCGTAGCAACGCAGCACTGAAGAAATTATTGCGACCTTCGGAGTTGTGTTCAAACTTGTTTCACTGTATCGCATTTAAAAAAAAAACTTTTTGACTTTGATCATGGTACAAAAAGTCACAATTTCTTGGCTAACAATGGTTAGAATGAATGCATTTGGGAATGTATTTATTTTAATATTAAATGGATCCATGAGCGGAGGTCTGAGGTATTCAATTTCTTATAGCCTTATTTCCAGAATCTTAATTTAGTACAAATTTGGAGGGGATGCGTCTTATCGTTTCTTGGAGTGTAGGCAGGAAGCTCCAAGAACCTCCCTCAGGAGACCGTGTTTATCTGAATGATGGAATCGTGCTCTATTCATGATGTGAAGATCATATCCATCTGCAGACAACTTTGGCCGCAGGAGTCTTTTAAGTGTAGCCATATGTTTACCGTGGGTCGCCGTGGCGTAGTGGGTAAGTGCGTCGACTCGTACGCAGAGGGTGCCAGGTTCGATACCCAAATTTACCATTTTTGATAATTCACGGCTCCGCATTTTTCGAGTCACTAACAATGCTCAATGAGCACTCCTGTCTAGAAATAGCTTGTCATCTTCGCCGTTCGGAGTCTTCATTAAACTGTAGGCCCCTTCCACTCGTGAGAGAAGAATAGCACACACAATACGAGTGGTTGCTGAGAAGCTAGGCCCAGGGCCGCCTCGGACTGTCGCGCCACCCTTATTATTAATATGCTTACCGTAGCTGCAAAAAATCTGTAACGTATACTGGTCCTGCGAAGTAATAAATATTTAACTTTTGACCCCGTGGACCCATTTTTATGAAATTTAAAACAGTACAGAAAATCTTTTCGGGGTTCGAAAAGGCGATCATTTTATATTTTTTTTTCTTGCTTAAGTGTACTCCGTTAATGAGTAATCCGTCTGAACAACATCAACCATTTTTGAACCACGAAAAGATGGAAGATACTTAATTTCAAATTTCATTAAGATCGGTTCTCGGGTTCAAAAGTGAGAAGTTTATTTCCGCTCTCCCATAAAAAGCGAACTACTGTGCGCCGTCTGGCAAATGGTTATCAACGAATTGGATCGTCGTGATGACGCCACCTTCGATGAATCGGTGCCCGGTTGTCACATCGTGGACTCGTGGTCAAACGTAGCCTACGGCGCTGAAACCACGCGTCTTCGCCGTGACAACGTCAACCGTCACTGCAATGGCAAACGTTCCCAATTGAGTCTCCACTTTCATGGTCTCATGGTTGAAATTGAAAATGGAATACCGTGAGGAATTGATTAAGTTCGATCGATGCTGGGACGCAACGATGTCTTCGTTGTCACCAACATGCAGGTTATCCAATGGATGCGAGGCACCACGAAATCCCTCCGGGACTTCCAGACATGAAAGGAGAAGTGTGAAGTTAAGGGACAGCCCGACAGCCCCTCGTTGCCAAACGCCTGCCCACCCACCACCAGGGAATTGCCCGGCGATACACTCCGCCTCTTCTCGTGCATGGGAAAGCCCCAATAACTATCCATGAATTATGGATCCCACTGGCTTCTCAGCTTAAGGAACACGAAGTGACCCAAAGCGATCTTCGTTCATTTTCGTCTTAGAGACAGTCGACCACCGAGAGGCTGATCTAAATATTTTTTTGTTTCTATTTTTGTTTACTTCTTTTTATGAGTTTACTTTTTTTAATTTGTCTCCTTCCCACCTCTCGACACACTTTGTAGCGGGGCTGCTAGTGGCTTCACCAGCACACTTAGACCATGTTGGTCCATGATGGTCAGACTACTACCACTGAGAGACCACTCCAGTGACAGTGTTGTTAATTTGATCCCAACGGCAATTGGTGACTGAGCAAAATTTGAAAACCAGATAAAAGCCTATTAACTCTGCTTTCACTGGGATTCGAACCGGGGACCCCGCTAACCAGGGGCAGGCACTTAAGCAACTGCGCCATTTGGATGTTTTAAAAGTCAACACACTTTAATTCTCTTGTTCTTTCTTCGCCTATCGCCCAAGCTCAACTCCTTCTGTTCGTTGTTTCTTTTGAAAGATAAGCGAACTTAAAATGATTGCCTTTATTCGTCTTGGAACGGGATTTTCTGGGATTGGGGTGGCTAAGGAAATGCAGATAAACCTGAGCACTCGGATCACTTGGAGTTGATCCAATCACCACAGCAGTGACTGAAACATTCTTCTTCTTCTTCTTCTTCTTCTTCTATTGGCGCACAGTCCGCGATGGGCCTGGACCTCAGCCAACAAGCCTCTCCAGAAGGAATGATGTGTACTGTCCAGAAACGAATTTCGGTCCATACCCAAAAGTGTACAGCACTGTGTCCAGAAATAAATTTCCAACAGATGTACACGGAATCTCAACTGCTTCCTGTACACCACCGCCGTCTCCGAGGTCCAGCCACTTGTTCAAAACAATAAACCAACGTCTTACTAGCTTACTCATCAGGCTGGCGATCCATGCAGGGTCCGAGCCTGAGCAATAGCCGCCTTCCATTGCTGACGGTCTTGGGTACTCTGCTTCCAGTCACCAATCACTTGGTCCTTATACCGGAGGTTCGGTCGTCCTCTCCTTCCCAAAACAGCAGGCTCGGATACGAAGACCATCTTAGCTGCGGCGTCGTTGTCCATGCCCTCAATGTGGCCGATCCAGTACAGTCGACGGGTTTTTGACAACATCCACATCCTGGTAAAGCTCTTAGTCTTCGTGGTTGCGTCTTCCTCTCCAATCGCCTTCCTCGCAGCCGGACCATATATCCGAAGTAGAATTTTCAAAGCACCAAGAATCAGCTCCGCAGTTTTGCTTAGCGTCCAGCTTCCGGCCCCATACAGCAGGACTGGCAAAATAAGACTTTTGTAGAGCATGAGAGGACGGCCACGGAACCGATGGCGCACCCAGGTGGAGAAGGACCTCAACTGACTTGGTGTCCGCAGTTGGAGACAGCTGGCTAGAGATCGTGCTGGCTGGAGAGGCTTACCGGTTGAGCCTCAGGTCCACCCCGGACTGTAGCGCCACCAGAAGAAGAAGAAGATCATAATCTTGGTCCTTCGAGTCAGGAGTTCTGATGCCAGTTGTTGCCAAGGGTGATCCTACGTCGAATCTCCACTGTGATCTGTGGAGTTCCCATTTGTCCCGAGGTAGACCTCCTTCACTACCTCAAAAGTGTAGGTGTCACTTGTGATGGTGGTGCTCGGCGGATCGTTTCTTGCTCGACAGTATATCTTTCGTCTTTAATCCTCATCGACCTTAAGGCCAGCTTGTTTCGCCTGTTCTTCAATCGCAGTGGAAGCTTGCACTACGACACGATGGGATGTCGATGTCATCTGCGTATTCCAACATTTCGATTGATTTGTGGAAGGTGGTGCTGTTTACAGCTGCCCGTCGCACTATCTTCTCCGGTACCAGATTGATGAAAGCACACGACACCGCATCGCGTTGCCGAAATCCGGCGCAGATTTCAAACGGCTGGGAAGTCCTTGAGCTGAACTGCACCGCGCATCGCGTATTTGTCAACCGGATCAATTTTCTCGGGATCCCGAATTCGGCCATCGCACAAATAACTCCTTGCGATGAATGTGGTCGTATGCAGCTTTAAAATCGATCAAAAGGTGGTGCATATCGAACGGAAACTCGCTAGTCTTCTCCAGGATTTGTCTTAGTGTGAAGATTTGGTCTGTAGTCGATTTGCCGGGCCGGAAACCTCACTCGTAGGGTGGGGCAAGACGGCCTTAGACGTTCACACATTACACTGGCGACGTTGAGCAAGGATATACCTCTATGGCTGTTGCATGAGGTAGGATCGCCTTTTTAGTGGATGTGGCATATGGAGCTGATATTCCAGTAGTCGACTACACATCAGAACTTCGCCACCGGTCTTGAAGAACTCTGATGGCAAGCCTTCAGAACCTGCGGCTTTGTCGTTCTCCAGCCTGTGCCGACTTCTCCAAAGCTAGGCGGTAAGACTACTTCATAAACCAAAGTCGACTGACCATAATTCCACTCCATGTTGCGACAGCCATCCTTTGTCACGTTAAATAAATTCGATCGGCCGCATTATACTGAGGAAAGGACGAACACAAAAAGGAATCCGGAGAATAATCAAACTCGTACAAAATTAAAATATAAATTCACCACAGGACTGGCACAGTTGTGAGGACATTTTCACATCCTCTTCCGGTCCCCGGTCGCCACTTAGTTGCGAAATAGAAACACAAATTGTTTTGTCACTTTTGTTCGCAAAAAACGCCGGAGCTGAGGGAAATCCAAATATGGCACAGAATTTAATTTTTCCTCTTTCAACACCCACCCAGATGGGAGGACACACTGACACGAACACAAAACACACAAGTTTCCAATTTAATATTCCGTCTGGCACTCTGGCATCAAATTGAGCTCTTTGTCGTCGTGCTGGTGATCGACTGAGGGTCATAGGCGCACAGATGTCCTGTCGATGTGGGTAGTGCCTCATTCAATATTGACTGGATGAGATGGTGAGATTGTCTTCCTTTGCCAGGACATTAGCAACGAATCAAAGTGAATTGGAAGCGATGCTCTGAATAGTGACTACCGACGTGTGTGTCCATCAATGTTGGAGTGGAATATTGCAGCCGTCGCAGGTGTTCAGAAAGGATTGAAGCAGTCTCGCAGACTGATGTGGCCTTCATCTAACACAAGTCTCCTTCTTATGAACACAGTACATTCTGGGGATCATTTCATTCTGAAGCACAATGCAAATATTTGTTCGACAACACCGGGAGATGTGTGTGTTCCCAAAAATTCATGAAAAATCTGTGTAATATCTGTTTCATGTTTACCACCTCGTCGCAAGGAAAAAACATCCACATCAAGGAGATTCCCTTTCAAGCTCGCTCTGTGGGGGCGAAACTGAGACAATGAATTACATGGTCCCTGGCATGGCACTTAACTCAGGAACCCAGTCCTCCTCCTCGTCAAACAAACACTCAACCTGTGCCAGATTCGGCTCATGTGTGAAATTAATTTACCTCATGTATGCCGAACAAGGGACTGGTGTACAAATAATGGAACTGAAATTGTCGGCAAGGATGCATCATAACAAGTCCTGGAATTTATTAAATGCATATCCATTTGGGGACCGGCTGAGTCGTTTAGAGCTGGCGACAAGGAGGGCAGAGGACAAAGAGCATGTCAGGACCTTCTGCCGACTGAGGGACTACGATGGCACGTGTGAGGACATTTAGTTCCTCTTGAATATGGGATGTTCTGAAGTTCTCTGATTTTTTGACAAAAGACTGCCTGTCGTTTGCACGATCTACGGGTCTTACAAACAGGGCAGGAAATCAGGTTACAACCGAGAGTAGTAACCGTCTTACCAGTAAGAGTGCCTCAAGTTGTAACACATCATGTGTTGAGGGATTTTGCACGAGGAATAAAAAGTATCCCTTTCCTCAATCGACTCAGCCATCAACATAAACGACCCTCTCGAGTGAACGAGAGGGTGGCCAACGATCGGGTGAATCCGAGAGGACATGCATGGTCAATCGTCTTTGGATCGCGGAAGGGTACGGTCGTCGGCTTACCCGTGGTAGCAAAATTTCTAATTTAAAAAATATAATTAGTCTAGCCATAAAAAAACAGCCAAAACCCCACGCTCGCCGTTAGCATCGTATATGCCACTCAGTTCCATGAAGAAGATGCTAAAAGACGAAGCCCCTGATAAAGTAGTCAGTACACACTGGCTCAACGTAAATACTGCAGCCGCAGGTAGGGCCCTATAGCCGAAGGTGAACAACAAGAGGTCAACATTTAAGTCACAAGGACGTACCTACGCCGATATAAGTCCTAACCGAACACTGTACCCTAGGTACACGTGCAATCCGAAGAAACAGAAAACATCCAACATCTGCTCTGCCCTAGCACAGCCCTAGCAATGAACATAAGGCATTTTCCAGGAAATCACTTCTCCGATACAGACCACCTAAGCGGTGTGGTTTGAAAAGCCACCTACGATGCGCGCATGAATCTGGCTGGTCTTAGAATTGTAGTGGTCTCACAGTAGCTTTGTTTTTCTTTTTGAGAAGTCGGTGATCCTCCCGCGCCCGATCTTGGAAATGGATACGTGTTGCGGCAGAAATGATGTCCGAAAGTTCTACCAACGGGTAAGACCACTATCCAATGGATACAAAATTAGGACAGAAGCCTGTCGTGACGCAGAGAGACAACTCATAGTAGATTACCAAAAATTGAGGGAGAATCTGGAAAGACCGTTAAACGGCGAGGAAGAGCCCAATACCGCTATCAGGCAGAATGTATCACTCCACGCAATTAACTATGATCGACGAGAAATCGGCCCTCCAAACTTAGACGAAGGCAAGATAGCGATATCGAGACTAAAGTCAAATAAAGCTGCTGGTGCAGACGGACTGTCTGCGGAACTGTTTAAGACAGCTGGAGATGAGCAAGGAGAAGATCGTGCAAAAATCACTCACCAACAGAAGAGGCACGATCACCCAAAGGTCTGTAGAGCTGGTAGCATACGCGGATGACTTGGACGTGATTGGCAGAACACAGGGAGACGTCAATAAAGCGTTTGTTGGCATTGAAACGTAAGCGGCTAAAAATGGGTCTTGCGGTGAACGAGGACCAAACGATGTATATGCTCCCCTCAAGAAAGAACACAAAACATCGACGTCTTGGGCAGAGCTTTACAATGGGCAGCTATTACTTCGAGGTAGTGAAGGACTTCGTCCACCTCGGCTCGCAAGCAAACAGTACGAACAACACCAGTACCGAGATTAAACGCAGAATTACTCTTGCCAATCCCTGGGCTCAAGAGGCAATTGAGTAAAAAAGCCATCTTTCGAGAGACCAAGCTGACTTTCTACAAGACCTCAATCATCCCAGTCCTGCTGTATGTCGCGGAGTTATGGACAAAGCGGATAAGGAAGTCCTTGGCATCTTTGAGAGAAAAGTTCTGCGTTCAAACTTTGGTCCTGCGTTGGTGGTTATTGGAGAAGAAGATTCAACCACGAACTGTACGGGCTGGGCAGCGACATGAGTCTGGTCAGGTGGCTGGGCCATGTAGGGCGCATGGAGAACACTGCTCCAGCCCTCAGAGTCTTCGACTCCGAACCAGTGGGACAACGCAACAGAGGACGTTCACGGAACCGATGGCGCAACCAGGTGGAGAAGGACCTCAATCAACGAGGTGTGCGCGGTTGGAGACATTTGGCTACAGATCGTGCTGGCTGGAGAGGCTTGTTGGTTGAGGCTCAGGTCCACCCCGTACTGTAGCGCCACCAGAAGAAGTCACCACGTTTACCACGTTGATCTAATTGACCCGCAGGCAATTTACCTACCTACCTACCAATCTCGATGGAAGCTACTAGCCCAAGACTTGTACCTTCTACTTGTGGTTTCATTGAGACCATTCAAAATTGAAAACCGGTTGGTATCAGCATATGGGGCAAGCTGGCACCCAATAAAATCGCGTCGGGCAGCTCCACAAGAAGATTCACAATCAGGTAGTTGAAAATTTGAAAGTAGGGCAAAACCGACACTACTGTGTCCAGACCGCAAAGGAATATTGGACACAGTAGTGTCCAGAAATAAATTGCGCCCCATAGCGCAAAGGGTTTCTGGACACTGCGGAGTCCGGAACATTTTAGTGATACTTGAAGTTGGGATATGTCATACTGTAATGTCTTGGTCGTAAGCAATCCAAGTCCCCAGGCATGGGATTATTGTTGTCTTGAATGGCAACTGTGGCGTATACGTAACATTTTTCATCGGTCTTCAGATTTGTTTTGCCCAATAGCGCAAATTGTGGCTGGACACTGTGGTGTCACGACAGTAAGTACACCGATCTACGTACCTACCTACGTAGTCCCAAAAGAACACAGCCATTTGCGACGCGTTTGAACTGACGATCTCGCGAAACCAAGGCAATGACTCACAGTTGCTCTTCACATCTTCAGCCTCCATTTCCTAGCTTTAGCTTGATGCCAGTAACTTGGTCTTCCAAGCCTCGAATGGGTCTTATTTTATCTGAGATGATTTAGCAGCGAATTCAGAAGTCTGACTCCTTCAAGCCACTGATACGAAGAGCCAGCTAAAGCCACGAGACTGTGACAGAGCCATCTTAGAGCCATGACTTGAGCTCGCCTTAAAGGACAGTCACAGCTCGTAACTATCTCCGTTAACTGCCTCATCCCCAGCTGACTCCCCAGTGGCATGTCCAAGCAGACGAGTTGTTACCCAACAGCACCCGATTGAACTTTCACATTTCGACAGACCCGAACCGCCCCGACAATTACCCTTTCCAACGAACTACGGTGTATTCCGAAGGCGAAGCGCTTTTTTTGTTTTTCACTGCCCACTTCCATTTGCTAATTTACCTCCCCAGTGGTCATCATCATCATCATCTCCTCGCACACCTCCACCACGCCCCGGGCGGGCGGACGAGCCGTTCACCTCGCCTAGGATCTTCCCCGGAATCTCCGCCCTTGGACCACTCTCATAATCCACCACCGGAAAATGTAGTTTTTCTGCCCGCATTTAGGTGGATGGAATAGCGACAGCTAGGGAATTTCATGCATGCACGGCGTTGTCTGCAGTCTTCACTCTTTCCCACCATTTTGTGGCATCCTTCCCCGGCTGGACGTTCGACATATTGCTGAAAGACTGAATCTTCTGTGAGCTGGCTCCATGCAGTGAGGGAGTTTTTATTCCGTTCTCCCTTGTGCTTCGTTGACTTCTCTTATGATTAATGAAGTTTGCACACCTTAGGGACGTAAACGACTTTATTACAATGAACCCCTGGGAAATTCGCTTTGAGTGGATGTGGAAGGTCGGGGAGTGAGGGTATGTTGCACTACGGAATGAAGTCGTTTCTCCTCCTCTTCTGGGGGGCAAATTCGTTTAATCTTCTGGATGGATGTGCTGCCGGTGTGTGCATACATTTGGATGCAGACAGATGACAGATTCCCCTGAAGCAGATATCTGTCACAGCCGCCTGTCCTCCTCGCCCTCAGTCGACTGTGTGTGCATTTTTCACTTGAGAGCCTGATACAAAAAACTCTCAGCCGTGAAATTCGATTTCAAAGGCACTAAAAATCGGGCCATATCGCTCCAATTTATCTCGCGTTATAAACAAGGTTCATGCTTCAACTGCTTTTCTCTCTCGACCCCGTCCCCCGAGTGCTTCATCGCTTGAGCATGTTGATAGTCGCTTGGAATGAACGACTTCCTTTAAGCCACCCGCGAAATTCTAATAAGTTATCCCCCCCCCGGCACCTTCTTTCACAGATTAACAACGAAATCGCTTCGTTCCCTCGATTAAGGACGTGCTTACGTGTGCACCTGTAAACCCCACTCCGAGCCCCTATTTAAAGTCAAATTGCTCCACCCTTCCACCCTTCATCAAAGCAAAACAAAAAAAAATATAACGCCAGACCGTCGTTCGTGCCTAATCGACTCAGCAAGATGCCATTCAGTGTGTGCTATCCTCGCACGCATTTTAAACGCGTCGGCGACAGCGTATCTTTTTAAGCAGCCAGACCACGAATTCCGGCGGAGCTTAATTGAAAATTTCTGCGTTCTCAGACGTCGTTGTGCGATTTTTATCTCGCGCCTCGGCACTACTTCGGACGGGGCGTGCATGTACACGGGGCGTATGTGGAACATAATTTTTCGAATTTTTCGCAACATGTGTCACCAAATTGTCGTCAACTCGTTCTGTTGCTGCGGGTTGCGGCGGATTCAAGTTATTTGCTGCCCCATTGAATTTGAAGGGTTTCTTTGTTTGCATGCGCGCGTGTGCTGTTTGGCGTGTGATGGTGTGGATGTCAAGTGGATGTGGGTCTTTCGTCGGCATTGGATGGATGCGCACTTTAGGCAGCTACTAGAGCCTTCAAATCAGTGACAACAGGAAAGGTCTTTTTCTGGTCTAACCGGGTGCTAATATTCTCCGCTACGGGCGCAATATATCTGGACACTACAGAGTCCAATAATGTTCTGGGTCACCGCGGTGTAGTGGGTTAGTGCGTCGACTCCTTTGCAGAGGGCGGCAGGTTCGATACGCCAATTTACCACTTCTCATAATTCACGGCTCCACCTCTTTCGAGTCACTAACAATGCTCAATGAGTACTCTTGTCTAGAAAAAGCTTGTCATCTTCGCCGTTCGGAGTCTTCATCAAACTGTAGGTCCCCTCCACTCGTGAGAGAACAAAAGCACGCACAAGACGAGTGGTTGCTCTTGGAGCTAGGCCCAGGTCTCCCGTGTCGGACTGCCGCGCCACCCTTATTAGGGGTGGTCCAACTCTGAGTGGAGTGTCCTTGCGTCGCCGTCCTCATCACAATTTTCTCAAATGCACATCGTCTGCGAAATGTAATGAATCCAGCAAGCTGAATATCGCCCAGACTCAGCAAACGAGTTTACCCAGCATATCCTTGAGAGGCAACTCAAAAGTTTGATAAACGAGCCCGACGCCAGAGCTGAGAGATGAGTTCTAGCTAGTCGTTTGTAAATCGTTTCAGACTGACGGCGGAGTCATAAATTTGAGCTCACAGCCATCGCCGCGTCAAATTTCAAGTCAAGGCGAATGACAGTAAATATAAATTTAAGATGCACCCCCGCAAGCAGAGATGGAATTGCTTTGAGGGAATTCTTGAAGTAATCCACTTCGAGTTTGCAATTATTAAATAGTTTCTTCGCTCTCCCTCCACGGACCTTGACTTCCATGTTCATCTATCTTCGGAGACTGGCCGAACGGCGTCTGCGAAGGAGTCGCCCTTGCTCGGCTCTCGCATCCATCCACGCGCACTCGTCCACTTTTCTTAATTAAAAGCACGCCCGATTCTTGATATCCTTCAAAGAAGATTTATACATACTTACACATCCTCTCCATAAATCAACAAACCGGCCAGCAGACCGCCTCGCACATATAATCATCATCATGTCCTTGCCTTATCATCGCAGCAGTCGTCCCGAAGGGGATACATTCGCCACAGAGAAAGGATTCCACTAGACTGATGTCTTGTAGGTAAATGAGAAATAAAGGAGAGCACCCGAGGCGCATAACTCATTCGATTAAATACCGTCGAGAATACGAGGACACTCTAAGGGACGTGCCGTGCTGAGCCGACATCGGCCTGGCATCCTTCAGGAATCGGAAATGGCATCGTTTTTATTTCCCACAGCCACTTGATGACGGTTGACTGGTTGAGGGTTATTGATGAGCCCACAGGATGCCTGACGAATGAGGATGTCATCGCGTTGTATTAATTGCAGCCCATCGTGGGTGACAAATCGAGTCCTTCTTGATGGTCCTTTGCTTTGACTTATTTGCGAGTAGATGAGTTCCCTGCCAGCACAGCAGATCAACTTTTCAATGAGAGTCTGGAGGCTTTCCTATGAGAAAAGTTGCATCATCCAGTCCACTCTGGAGTCAGCTCTCTTCGTTTGTTTGCACACAAGTGCATCACTTTGCAGTGTGTTTGGAGACAACTTTTCGAAGAGTGATCCAAGATTAACGAGATTTGCAGTGGTCCTTGATGCGACGTCACAGCTGAAAGGGCATAGAGCGGAGTTTAGTCGTTTAAATGTAAACCCGAACTTCTGCCGTCTGGTGGACGATTATTGTACAGTGAATCTTTGATTTTGACTTTTGTGGAACCACGGCAAGGCAGACGACATTCTGTAACCCGATTTCTTGGGAAACTCTAGATTTGAATGTGGTGAGCAACCGACCAGTTGATGAAGTTGACTGCTTGGCACTTCAGGCGCCCTAACGTTCTACAGACGTTTGACAAAATGTAGACAAGACGTTGCCTCTTGAGGAATCCTAGCGTCAATCTTAGTGACTTCAGAGACAGGCCTGAATAGGACTTATTTCTTACAAGTGAATTCTTATGAGTTACTCTGGTGCTGGCGACGACGCGACGGCTTAGGGGCATTTCTGCCTCGATTTATCGATAAGCGTCTTAAGTTTAATTCTATGGAAGGCAGGGCATTGCATCGAGGGCATCTTCTTCTTCTTTAAGGGCGCTACAGTCCAGGGTGGATCAGGGCGTCAGCCAACAAGCCTCTCCAAAAAGGTAGGTCTCTGGCTAGATGTCTCCAGTGTCGCACGCCAAATTGAGGTTGAGGTCCTTATCCAACTGGGTGCGCCAACATAAACGCGGGCGTCCACTGTTACGTTGTCCCATGGGTTCGGAGTTGAAGATTCTTCAGGCCGGAGCTGACTTGTCCATACGCTCTACATGGTCCAGCTATCTTAGGCATTGAATCCGTAGACGCCTGACCAGACTCATGTCGCTGTCCAGCCCATACAGTTCGTGGTTGAATCTTCTTCTCCGAAACCCATCAACGCAAACATGACCAAAGATTGAACGCAAAACTTTTCTCTCGATAAGACCAAGCCCTTCTTCATCTGCTTTTGAGATTGTCCATGCCTCCGCGCCGTACAGCAGGACTGGGATGATGAAGGTCTTGTATAAAGTCAGCTTGGTCTCTCGAGGGATGGCTCTACTACTCAATTACCTCTTGAGCCCAAAGGAACAGCGATTGGCAAGAGTAACCCTGCGTTTAATCTCGGTACTCGCATTGTCCATACTGTTCACTTGGGGTCGAGGTACACGAAGTCCTTCACTACCTCGAAGTCATAGCTGCCTATTGTACAGCTCTGTGAAGGACGTCAATTTTGTGTGTTCTTTCTTGAGGGCAGCATTTACTTCGTTTGGCCCTCGTTCACCGCAAGACCCATTTTTAGCCTCTTCCGTTTCAATGCCAACAAACGCTTTATTGACGTCTCCCTGTGTTCTGCCAATCACGTCAATGTCATCCGCGTATGCTAGCAGTTGTACAGACCTTTGGAAGATCGTGCCTGAGTTCTGCACGATCTTCTCCAGGATTCTCCAGGAATCTTAAAGAAGTCACATGACAGCGCGTCGCCTTGTCTAAATCTTTTTATTGACAATGAAAGTCTCGATGAGTTCGTTTCCGCCCTTGATGGATCAGCGACAGTTCTGCACCGTCATCCTGCTCAGTCTGACGAGTTTGTCAGGATTGTCAAATCTAGAGATGGCGTTGCATATCTGGTCTCCATGCATGTTGTCATATGCGGCCTTGAAATCGACGAATAGGTATCTGCATTTCTTACGCCTTTTTAAGGATCCGCCGTAGAGTGAAGATTTGGGAGACGGTGGACTTCCTCGGCCTGGAACCGCACTGATAAGGACCCATCGGGTTATTGGCGAATGGTTTCAGGCGGTCACACAATCGAGAAGATCTTGTAATCGGTGTTTAGGAGACTTATCCCTTGGTAATTGGGTGTGTTTGATGGCATCTTATTATTTTTGTCGAGGGTAAACTACACAGCGACCTTTAGATCTATTGTGGACCCTAATTCATATCTTTGCTTTCTTAAGAGCTTAGTTAGTTACATTTAGGGTTCTGGGTCCCTGTTGCACGAAGGTGGAGGAGCTTTATTCTAGAGTATTCTCTCCAAGCCAGTTTCCTTGTCAATAGAGCTAGTTCTAGTGATTTCGATTCTTCCTCTGATACTAGGGTGTGAGGGCAAGTGCATTACAAAATCCCTTTACATTTTCTAAATTCCATTAGATTCTCCACAGAATCAGCAGAGACCTTCTTCTGATGCTCCTAGCTCCCTCAGGTGAGCCCTGTGTCTGCACTGTCTCGTTAAGAAGCCTGATATAATACGATGGTTTTTCTTGATCATTTGTTACCTGTCCTCTATCTCTTTGGGTTATGTTGATCCAAGAGTGTCTACGCTTGCTTCATGTCATGAGCGTTGTTCCAGGTATCTGCCCGGTTCCTTCTTTCTAGTTACCTGATTTCTTCCCTCACGATATAGTCTCTGTTGGTAGTCAGATTTAAACGAACAAAGTTTTTAAAGTCGCCTCTTCAAAAATTGCTTCACATTATTTTTCGGAAAAAACATAAATTTTAAGCACTTTATAACAAAGTTGGTCCTCCCTTCCTTGTCTGAAATCAACTACCCTACAAAAGATTGATCATGGTACTCTTCAGTTTCACTATGAGTTCCGTGCCTACGTGACACATTATCCAGAAAACGCGCTTGATCTTCCAGGAAAGGCTGGGTTGGAGTTTATAACAAAATAATGTAGTGTGTGTACGTTAGTTGTACCTTATTGTATATCGCCGACAACAGTGTCCTGGGAAAGGTTCTGATGCACCTATTCTAACTAGCTGGTTAGAGAGTCTGCCAATTCATTGCCTTCTATTCCTGTATGGCCAGGTATCCAGCAGAGTTTTACTCCGTTCCTCCAGATCAACTCTTACAGCTTCAGCAGACAATTCCACACAAGATTGGATTTGATGATCAGACCCCTAGTCTGATGCCGAGATAGCGGCACGGGAGTCCGACAATATTGCTTTGTCGCAGTTGGTATAGTTCCTGTCAAGATTGATTTTAAATGCGTCTGTCTATGGCATAGACTCCTGCTTAAAGGATATTGGTCCGTTTGCCCATGGGTTCGTGGTATTTTGTCCGGGGTCCAAAAACCCCTGCCGCTGTTCCTTCATAAGTTCTTGGTTCATCTGTATACCATTTTAGCGTATTGCTGCTCAGTCTGTGGACTACGGATTCATTGCTCCAGTCTTTTTTGGTGCTGAGCTTGATGGTAAACTTCTTTTGGAAATTCAATTTCCTGATCGCGTCACCATTCGGAATGGCCATACATGGTCGATTTTTGACTAGTGCATCAAATTGTCTCGATGTAATGCACCTGTTTTTTCCTATGGATTCTTTTGTCATTCTCGTAATTTGCACATTTTACAACCACTAGATGCAAGAGCGTCAACTCCAACAGCACCTCCATGGCAGCAGTTGGACAAGTTCACATGGCCCCTGTAATACAGAGGCATCCCAACCGAATTATTGCCAAAAATGCTGCAAAATCTTTAGGTTTCCTCAATCGCTGCAAGAAATATTTCACACCCTCCTTAGAAGGCTTAGATCCGCCCCAAGCTTATATCTGGCCCAAGACCACCCTGCACCACCTAGATAGGAAGCAAGTAATATAGCTTATGGGAGACAATCGCACAGTTATTAGACGCGCTTCTTTGTTCGTGTTTCATCGCTATTTTAACAAACGATGCTTAAGTTAGCTACCCAGCTGCGTTCCTCCAGTTCAAGAATTCACCCGCAATACCCGACTCGCCAGGAATGCCCATCAGTATAACCTTAAGCCTACTTTCGGAGGCACGGTTAAATTAAGAGAGTCGTCCTCAGCCACACTACACGAATATGGAATGCTCTTCCCAGCAGATTTTTAAGACCAATGTGCACAGGTACCTCTATACCCTCTTTTCGTCTATACCGTGCTGTGCCATGACCCCGAACACTATTAATACCCTAATAATCCCTTGGGCGGTCGCAAATTATAAAAAAAAAGGTTGGTTCTTTTCCTATTGCATGGTATTGCATGGATGTAGCTGTTGCCTCTTGAGGGATCTTAGCGTTTATTAAAGGTAAAGTGAATTCCGTATTTCGAGTTATCTTGGTCGTGCCGAAAGCTTGTTCCCGTATCCGCCTCGATTCCCGATCAAGGTACGAAAAGCGTGTAAGTTGGAACATTGTTAAAGGCAAGGCATTGCGACGAGTGCATCTTCCATCCTCTTAAAGAATCCAACTTACAGACTCTCAAATGTTCGTTGAATTTGGTGGAAAAAACACGGTTGTGCTACGACTACGAGTCGACTCGTTCGTAGCACACGCGGAAAATTCCTCAAAATCAATTCTCTTGGAATTGCAACCGACAAAGTTCCTCAAGAGTTAGTTGTATCAAGCGAATAGTCCCAAGGGAATTGGCAACAAACCAACCAATCATCAAGTATTTCCTTCCAAAAACACGGATATCCCGTCCTTCGCTCGACTGCGGCTCAGGCAGTCATCTCACAGAAACTTTGCACGAATGCCCGAATCTATACAACGAGGCAATGATCGCCTCCTTAGCATTCCCTACCCACGTCCTTATCCTCATCTCTCATCTATTTAATAATTGCAAACCACCACTCTCCCATTAAAAGCTAAATCAAAACAAGTGAAAATTCCATGCGCATGCGTTTGCTACTTTTCTCCCAGTAGCTCCATTTCACTCCCACTCTCCACACGCAGCGCTCACAATCTCTCACACATCTCCGCAGTCAGTCAGTGAGTGAGAGAGAAGAGAAGAACTGCGTCAGATCTACCGGCCGTGACTCGTGGGTGAAGAAAAAAGTTTAAAATTCGAAAAGACTGCGAAAAAGTTGAGTTTTTGCCCAAAATTTATTTGCAAAGTGAAGTTCAAGTGTTAAATTCAATCGATCGCATGAGATTTCCTTGGAATTTGATGGATTTTAGTGCTTTTGAGTGAAATTAAGTTTTTGAATCCAAGATGGCCGCCATTGCATTCCGTCGAAGTGCGAGTCTTTCTCCTTTTGGTGTGCAAATAATGGCCTGTTGTGCGCGAGTGGTTTTTGTTCGTTCTCATCGCGGTTATGAATTTCGAAAAGTTTTCTTTATCGGAAGTGACGTCGGGTGGTGGAGATGCCGGTGGGCTTCCGTTCGGTTTGTGCTCAAGTGCTTGGCGCATGTGGCGCGGCGCATTTAGTTCGATTGTGTGCGTGAATCTGGGGAATCTGTGCGTCGGTTCTGGTTCTGGCTGTCCTCACATCCGTGTCTCGTGTGTCATGTTCTATGTTCGTAAAGAAACGTTCGGGGTCGGGAATGACGGTATCGGGTTAATGCGTCTCTTGTGAATCCCTCTCGTTTGAAATCGCCTTCTGTCTCTAATGCCTGCCACAGTCCCTCGCGATCGCTTTAGAATTCCCTTGTCTGCCAGTCGCATGTGCATTCCATGTCTCCATCGATCGCCTCTACAGTCCCTCGCAGTCGTGATACCTTTCCTCTGTTTGTCGGTCGCAAGTTCTTTGTCCATCGGTTCTCGTCAAAATCTCTCGCGATAGCCCTAATTGTCGCTGCTTGTCTGCCAGTCGCGAGTGCCTCAATTCTTTACCAGTGACGCGTGTGAAGTGCCAGTGCGGCTTTGTGCGTGTGTCTGGACTCCCACCGTTGGACTAGCGAAGCAGGTAGGTCTTCAGTCTGATCGACGTCCAGCCAGCCATCGTTGGAGCAGCTCTACTCCTCGCCAGTGTTCAACTAAGTGAGTAGCCCACTCGATATCCGAGGGTGTTGCCTTGACTTCGCTCCAAGTGAGCTTCAAGGGAATTGATAGGATATGGGAGTCCGTTTGTGTTGGAGCCGAGGTCCATTCGTAGTCACTGTAAATGCAAGTTTCTTCGACAGGTCGCAGCCGACTCCTTGCTCTGGTTTCTATTTCGAAGTTGTGAGTTCGAGGATGGTTGGCGATGTAGGTTGCTTCTGAGGGTTCTTTTGTGCAGATTTTTGAAGGGTCTAGAGCTGGATTATTGATATTTTTTCTTTTTTTTAATAGTTCAGTTTAAGTGCTTGAATTACAAGCAGGGCTATGGATGCATCGAATGGCACCAGCTCTTGGTTTAAATTGATTGTCTTTCTGTCCCTTAGGGCGTATCTTTCGAGTATGCTCTGAACTGAGTATCCAATCTATGTACAGGTGCCAGGTCCTTCTCGGTAGCTCGTGCAACCACGATTGCGAAGTTCTGTGTAACTCTGACTCCGCTGATGAAAGTTATGCCCAAGTCTTCAACGACCACTTCTATGAAACAAAAACACCTCAAATATCATCCTTCTTCTTCTCCAGATCGAAAAGTATCCACCTTGTAACTTTCTCACGGAGCGCCCACCGACAGACAGAATTCGATTTGTTTTTCTTCCGAAATTAAAAGGATGTTTCAAAAACTTTGCGCAACGCTACAAACTTCGCTCTGATATCCACAATCCACAAATGCACGCCGTGTCGATAGTTCGCGAGATACTTGCGGAAAGGAAAAGTACTAAGCTCGCGTTTCGCCTTCTGCCGAGGAAATCCCTCGGAAAAATGCTTCAATTGTTTGAGTTCGCAGTTTGAGTTTTGCTTGAGCTCTTCAAGTGCAATTTATGTTCGATTTGAAAATGTTCCCCCGGCCCGGTGGGAGGGGGCAGGGCGGAAAAAGTTGTTAAGCGAAGGAGGAGCAGAAGAAAATAGACGATATCCCATCACTCGCCACTCTATCACGAGACGAACGTCTTGCGTGCAGTCAAGGACGAGCGAGGCTAAAAGTTCTTGTGATTGTGCTGAGAAACTTTGTCCGCTAGCTGACGGACTGATATTGCAAATCGAGTTCTATCTACTTGATGGGGGGGGGGTCTCAGGGATACATCCTTATCAGAGGAACTGTGTTAGGCGAAAGCCTGCTTCTGGCTTCACACGACGCAGGCTCCTCACGCAATGTGCGAACATGACACAGGTTCTTTCAATTGCGTGTGTGGGCTTGAAGAAGTCTCCTTCCCGAGGAGTGTGGGAGAATTTAAAGAAGGCTACATACTGAATGAACGTCTTCCCCGCTCAGCCCAAGTTGATCCTGAATTCCGAAAGCATTCATCCACTGTGCGTCAGCCTGCCGAGATTTTCTCATCGTCTTTTGACCCGCATGAGTCGCGAGGAGTGAGGGGTACGCGCGAGAGGTCTTCAGGCAATTCGATCCTCCGCCAATGGCTCTAACTCCTCTGGGGTTACGCCCAAGCCTAACTATGTGAGTTTTTTTGACTTGAATGAATGAAGCCCAGACCTCATTGCAGGCCGTACTACAACTAAGTTTCCTTATCTAGTAGTGTACTTTTGAAGATGTTTTCGCGTGTTGCAGACAGACCGTCGGTAAAATCGCCACAGCCATCGTTATGTTGGTTTATTATTATTGCGCCAAATCTCGGGGTCTTGTACTTTGGAATCGGCACATTAAACGTCTAATGTCCAAAGTGTGGAGGATGGCATGGTTACAGTGACTGGTCTGATTCTTAGCTTTCCGAAGCGAAGTTTGTTATTTCCTCGTCGACGGTAGGTATCCTTTGGTCCCTTTGTCCTGAGATACCAGGGAGCTGTCACAATAGCCCGTATATCTTTATGTTGAAAGGATTGTATAAATAATCTGCTCAGTAAGTAGCTTTGGTGCAACCCCATAGTTGAACGCTGTAAGTCCATATAGGCTTCAGTAAGTAGCTTGGTGCAACCCCATTGTTGAACGCTGTCAGTCCATATAGGCTTCAGTAAGTAGCTTGGTGCAACCCCATTGTTGAACGCTGTAAGTCCATATAGGCTTCAGTAAGTAGCTTTGGTGCAAACCCATAGTTGAACGCTGTAAGTCCATATAGGCTTCAGTAAGTAGCTCTCAGTAAGTAGCTTGGTGCAACCCCATAGTTGAACGCTGTAAGTCCATATAGGCTTCAGTAAGTAGCTCTCAGTAAGTAGCTTGGTGCAACCCCATAGTTGAACGCTGTAGGTCCATATAGGCTTCAGTAAGTAGCTCTCAGTAAGTAGCTTGGTGCAACCCCATAGTTGAACGCTGTAAGTCCATATAGGCTTCAGTAAGTAGCTCTCAGTAAGTAGCTTGGTGCAACCCCATGGTTGAACGCTGTAGGTCCATATAGGCTTCAGTAAGTAGCTCTCAGTAAGTAGCTTGGTGCAACCCCATAGTTGAACGCTGTAGGTCCATATAGGCTTCAGTAAGTAGCTCTCAGTAAGTAGCTTGGTGCAACCCCATAGTTGAACGCTGTAAGTCCATATAGGCTTCAGTAAGTAGCTCTCAGTAAGTAGCTTGGTGCAACCCCATAGTTGAACGCTGTAGGTCCATATAGGCTTCAGTAAGTAGCTCTCAGTAAGTAGCTTGGTGCAACCCCATAGTTGAACGCTGTAAGTCCATATAGGCTTCAGTAAGTAGCTCTCGGTAAGTAGCTTGGTGCAACCCCATAGTTGAACGCTGTAAGTCCATATAGGCTTCAGTAAGTAGCTCTCAGTAAGTAGCTTGGTGCAACCCCATAGTTGAACGCTGTAGGTCCATATAGGCTTCAGTAAGTAGCTCTCAGTAAGTAGCTTGGTGCAACCCCATAGTTGAACGCTGTAAGTCCATATAGGCTTCAGTAAGTAGCTCTCGGTAAGTAGCTTGGTGCAACCCCATAGTTGAACGCTGTCAGTCCATATAGGCTTCAGTACTTGCCTGTATAAGAGCAGTTTGTTGCACAGGCTTAACTTGGATTGCCTTCTAAGCAACCAGAACATATCGCTATACCGGTTGTCGAGCTCTTCGCGTTTCTCTTTCACAGAGTCTCTTTCTCTTTCAGAGTCGCATCGAGCGGCATACCAATATGCATTGCTTCATAGCGTATTTATACAGAATTAATGAAGGCTGGCAGATTTTTAAATTAGGTAGGTAAAATTTATAAGCGTTGGTGTGGCCTCTTTGGGAGCCATGCGATAGCTTTTTTTGTCTAGAGCTGGAGTTTTTCCCCGTTGCCAGAATCGCTGTGTCTTCCAAAAATGTAACCACAAGTGTAGCCTCAGCCCGAGGTATGTCTCTGATGTACAACAGATATAATGTAGGCCCAAGAACACTCCCTTGAGGGACTCGTGCTGGGATCTCCTTAAAATCGGAGTACTCAGTTCCGTGCTTAGCTCTAAATATCCTATTCTCGAGACAGGATTCCAGGATCTTATGGAAGCTTGTCGGTAGACACCTGTTAAGCTTGTATTTGTCGAAGGCCTGGGAAACGTCGTAGGGTGGTAGAACAGACCTTTTCTCCTCTAATGCTCCTTCAATTTCGTTTGTTATTCTGTGTACATGGTCAGTTGTCGAGTGTTTCACTCGAAACCCAAATTGATGGTCAGGCATTAGTCGTGCCACGTGACCAAACCATCGAGGCATAGCCCATTCCGTACAAAGAAGCCGCTGTTCAACGTTGAACTCCTCATGTTTCTCACCTTATCCCAGCGGGTAGTTCCCACAACAGCAGGAACAAATCTGATCTGTCAGCAGATTGTATTCGTGGTCTCATACTTCGGTCAGTAGCCAAATTTCATGACCACAGGAGGGAGACAGAGCCAATACTGAGTTGGAAACCGCTAACTTGGCACCAAGCTCGACCTTCCTGGTTAAAGATCTTCCAGGCTGGCCAATCCTACGGAAAAGCTCAGCATTCGGAAGAAATACGTCGAAATACGTTACGAATACGGACTCCACTGCCATGTAGAATGCATTGAACAGGCGTTCTCGAAATTTCCATAACCTCAGACTAACCTTCATCCCAGCATCAGCACACACTGCCACAAACGGATTGAGTGCGCGCTGGAGTTCAGTCTAGTATGACGCGGAGGATAACTGCAAAAAGAAGATAACTTACCCTCCTCGTAACGCCTCGACTGCGCTGCAACCTCCAGTCCATATAAACAATGAAAAGGAGAGGTGACAAGATACAACCTTGGCGAAGTCCAACGCCCACGGTGAAAGGTGTTGATTTAGCGTAAGCCCGAAAGCAGCTGCTGCAGCTTGGCTATCAAAAGAAAGCCATCAAGCTGGTACTTCTGCAGACCACTCCGGAGTTCAACCCGACGTACTAACTCGGTCACATGCCTTTTCCAAATCTGTCAAACAGGTGTCGATGGGCTTGGCATACTCCCAAGCCACCCCAAGTATCACTCTTAGAGTGCAAAGCCGGACTGTTATACTCCTGCCGGGAGTATAAGGAAGCACAGTTCATCCCGCATCTTGAGCTCGACCATAGCTCTAGAACGTGCTTCCAAAATTTGAGCGTAGACTTTCCCGGGGGGGACTTAAAGGAGGTATCCCCCTGTAGTGGAACCAGTCTGTTTTGCCCCCTTCTTGAAAAGAGGCGCAATCACCCCTGTTTGCCAATATCACCGCGTTTCCAGGCGACCTTAATGACACGAGATAGCCATTAAACTCCGTCTTAGCATTTCTGACCGGATTCCTTTCATACCGGCAGATTTGCCAACTCTAAGCGATTCAATCGCCAAAATGACTTCCCCCACTGTTGGACTATTCTCCGCCAAACTCAAGACTAGGGGTGTGCCATCCTCAGTGCCCTGTTCGGGATCGAGACGCTCCTCTGTCCACCTCATTGGAAAGCAAGACACCATCTCTGGATTTGACTCCTTCGATGATGTTGAATTTCCTTCCTCCTCCAACAACTGCTCGCGCAGCCAAGTTCTTCGCGCATCGGTGTCCGGCTCACAAGAAGCAGAGTCCCCCAAAAGATCCCAGTCTCTGTAGGTCTTCCTCTTCTCTCTGATGGCTTCTTGAACTCCCGGTGTTTAAAACCAACCTCACTACCAGCCGCCACTCCAAGCCGCTTCACTCCACAAACGTCCCGTGCAGAGGCAATGACAGCTGTTGAGAACAGTCGCCATGTGATGGACCAGTTGGAACTCGCTGCAGCCTTTCAGGAAAGGCAAAGGACAACTCCTCAACAGCCGAAAAAAATGCAACAAAAATGTCTGTTGTCATGGCTTCCTAAGTCAACGAGGTTTTGATTACCCACGGAGACACCGAGAAGGTCGCCTGTCCTTGTGTCTTAATTTCGTAAAGACCGGCATCGTGATTGCTTTAATTATGAATAATTTCTGCAAATCATCATCACAGCCCCTGGAGGAGGTGGAGGGAGGCTGTCAGCCAGTCACGGAGGAAGGAAAGTATCATTTTACAATCAATTTGCATAATTATCGATTTTCGCACGAACGAGGGGTGGATAAATAATTTATCATTCAATTTGAGACGAGTGCCTGGCAGCAGCAGGAATTCTTGAGAATTTAATAAATTCAATTTCCTAGGCAAATAAATCCCGGCACAGAATTGAGTCGGTGCAGGAAATTGAACGTTTTCCATCGTGAACGAGCCACGGAGTGGGCGGGGGTGGACTGAGTGACTGTTTCGTTGCAGGAAATAGCTGGACGATGGCATCGCACAAACCACAATGACCATTGAAACTGACATTCATTCTTGCAAGCAGACGTTGATGACGGGCAGTTTCCGTGATTCTGAAACGACGACAAGTTCAGTCCTGTCTTGGCGTGCTGGACTCTTATTTCCTTCTCGTTGATCCGTCGCACAAGGAACTGATGCGACGAGAAGCTGTGTCCATCTTGGAGTGGTCAACTTCTCAAGGACTGCCACGACCTCAGGTCTATGTTCGGTGGTCAACTTCTTCTTTCTGCTTGTTGATCTGCGTCACGAAGGACTGCTACGACCTCAGGTCTATGTCCAGTGCTCCACTTCTGCTTCCCGCTTGACTCCTCCGTTCAGTCCATCTTCACGTTCAAAGGCTCTTCTCTCGACTCACAAAGAACTGCTTCGTCGTCAAGTTCAATTCATGGGCTCTTCTCCAAGTACCTCATTGTCCTGTGCATCTCGTGCTGAGTGTCCTCCCCCCTCGTTGACCTCGTCCTTTCTTTCAGCAGTTCTCAACACCACTTCCTCCGTTCAGTTCCTCCAAGATATAATTCATAAACTCCCCCGAAGAGCATCACTTGAACTGACTTCCTCAACCGACGACAATCATGCGACAACATCCACTCTAGCGCAAGTCGTCAAATCCTAATTTGACCCCATAATGGACCCAACCATCCTGCACACACCGTGTTGTCATAACACCCAAACATAACATGTCCCTTTCATTTCCCGTGAAACACAAGTCGTGGCTGACTTAAGCTCATTTCCACACATTTCCCAGTCCGTCATATGACTTTCAATTACACACACACACAGACACACAGAGAGGGAGATAGAGAGAGAGAGAGAGAGAGAGAGAGAGAGGGAGCCAGTCAGAAGGTGAAACAACAATGAAATGAACGTCGAACAATCGCACGCAAGAGGAAATTAGTTCTCGTTTTGACAAAAGGATATGTGCTGCATGTGTGGGTGGTGGGTAGAGGGTGGAGTGTAGAGGGCGAGTAGACGAAAGCACACAATTACAATCGCAAACCCTCTCTGTGCTCCCTGTCAAGTCACTCATGATGGTTATTAAAATCTACACACAGCCAGGCATACGCACATCCTGTCATCGAGGAGCACTCGGTGTTTATTTTTTCGTTTTAATCGCAAACAACCTTTGAAGCGAGCGACTCATGTGTGAAGCAGACATTCTGTCTCTCTGTGCAGAGTGGGAGAGGTGAGGGGGTAGGCCACAGAAGGGCACTCTATTTGTGCTTCTTCTTGTGCGGAGTCCTTTCATGTCACTGCATGCTTTCCATCGGAATCCAGAGTCTGGCTACTGGCGGAGAGCTTTCACTGGTGAATGGTATAAAATTCTCCCCTCTCTCTCTCGCTGGCAAGGACCTGCGCGGATGCAAGGGCTGCCTCGCAGAAGTGGTAAACAATCGAAAAGTGCTTCCTCACGTGCTTATCACTCTTTAAATCGCTTCGATTGCGATCTTCCTACAAGTGTGTGTAGAATGTGCAAACCCCGAAAGGGATTCAATCCCCCCGCCAGTAAACAAAAGGGATACGCTTCGTCCTTGAAAACTTTCGTCAAACATGCCAAGTCAATAGTTTTTTGCCTCGGATTACACCCACCACCACCACCAGCACCCTGTCAGGCCTAGGGGACATGGGATCTAGCCATCGGGTGAAATTGAAAACCAGCGCGCTGACTTTAAAAAGTTTGTCAAGAGGAGGGTGCGAGTGTGGGAGGGTGTCGAGGAAGGATCGGGATAGCACATGAAGGCCATCTTGTCGGTCGGAATTTGAAATATTTGGGATATGTTTCAATTTGTGACAAGCAACGGCAGGACCTTTTCCAACGAATGTTTGACAAGAGAACTGACTGATGATGCTGGTCCTTGATGGCCTTATCTGACCAACATGCAAGGCAAGAAGATGATGATGAGTTCTTGACAAAGTGCTGACAAGACATTCTTCCTCTTCCCACGATGGAGGACTCCTTCCCACAGCGACCGCCCCAGTAACCACACAAATTAACGCTCGCCGCGAAGGGTTATCCGTGGAACCTCTGGCCAGACGACGCTTGTGCCCGTGGTCTGGAGCAATCGCTGCACCAGATCGGGAAGTGAGTCCCATTCCTCTTCCACAACATTAAAGTCGCCGTCAAATTGAATTTGCAGAGACAAACAGGGTAATTTAAGACATCCAACGGATACAACATCACATTCATGTCGGGTCCTTACCCCCTGCTGTTGGGGGGAGGCCGACAATCCTTCCAGACTTTAACTGATTTTCACCTTGCCAGCGACGGCACATTATCCAGAGCAAGGACATGTCAATGGAACGCACGCCCCCAGCCTGCTGCGTTAAGTGATATCTTTCGCTGCGAACCGGAATTCGACTTTCTTCGTCTTCCGCACCCAACCGCCCGGACTCACCGGCAGGCAATTCGAAACGTAATGAGTTGTCTTGACAACTAATTACGGGATTACGCCACATAACCGTATATTCTGCGAAGGGGTGGGCTACAAGCAGAGGTAACTCTCACATTACACCGTCATTTAGGGGGCGCGCACACAGCGCCGTGAATCAGGCTCCCTCATGGGTTCCCCTGCTCGAACTGTCTCTCCCTTGTTACATTCATTTGAAGGGCACGACATGTTCTGTGGAGTGGGGACGGGGGGACAGCTGGCTGATGTCATCCTGTCGAAATGCAACTGAATCCATGGCGAATGGGTCGCTGCCAGCAACGACGAGCTACATGATTAGCTTTTCGCTTCAATTTACTCGAACCCCGTCGACAGGATTCATTAGATTCGGATGTGGCATGGCGGCAGCATCTGTGCGAATGTGTGGCATTGGAAGAAGAACGAGAGCTAGAATGGTTATGTGGAAAATGAGTGCAGTGTCAGAGTTCGGTGAATGTAGCTCTAAACTCATCTGCTGTTGGCATTGAGCGAAAATTACATTTATTGACAGACTGAGAGAAAAGAACGAGGGCGAAAAATTGGTCTCGCCTGTCAGCAGGAGACATGGAGGGGTAATCTAATAGTGGATGGGGAATCCTCATCCGACGATACCCGAAAGGGAGTCAATTTATGGTTGTTCCAGGTCCTTGAAGACGATTGAGTTACGCCGCATATTGGTACTTGAGACATTTGACTTGGATTGACTTCGATTTGAACGTTACTATGGGGGGAATGTTGTTAAATTGCAATGCTTGATTTATATTCTTGCTCTCCTGCCTCGATCCGTCTTTCCAATCTCATAGAGGCCCTTCAGGTCTGTGAACGTCTATAAGGACAACAGCACGGAACAATGTCGGATGAGCAATGGAAATGTAGACCTTATCTCTCCCTGGCTGGCCAATATTTTGCAAGGGTGCGTAGATCGTGGCCATGTACCCAAGCTCGGTAAAACGACCACCGTGGTTCATACCAAAGGCAGGAAAACGCTCGCATGGCAAACCGAAGGATTAACGACCCATAAGTCTGCCATCCTTCTTACTCAATACAAATAATATATCGATCTTACAGCATGCCTACAAGTGAAGATCTGTGGAAACAGTCGCTTTTATGTGGGTGGCTGTGCTGGGTGCTATTTCTTTGCCGAATGGTTCCATGGGATAAGCTCGAGCTTAGGCAACAATGATCGTCTCTTTTAAAACCAATCCTTCCTCGACACTTACTTTTCTGCCAACGCAGTTATCCTCAAAACCTCATCATCTACAGAAACCGCGCAAATCTTGAAAGGAAAACTGCAAACAATTACATTCGCATGCGTTTACTACTTTTCTCCCACTAGCTCCATTTCACTCCCACTCTCCACACGCAGCGCTCACAATCTCTCCCACATCTCCGCAGTCAGTCAGTGAGTGAGTGAGAAGAGAAGAACTGCGTCAGATCTACCGGCCGTGACTCGTGGGTGAAGAAAAAAGTTTAAAATTCGAAAAGACTGCGAAAAAGTTGAGTTTTTTCCCAAAATTTATTTGCAAAGTGAAGTTCAAGTGTTAAATTCAATCGATCGCATGAGATTTTCTTGGAATTCGATGGATTTTAGTGCTTTTGAGTGAAATTAAGTTTTTGAATCCAAGATGGCCGCCATTGCATTCCGTCGAAGTGCGAGTCTTTCTCCTTTTGGTGTGCAAATAATGGCCTGTTGTGCGCGAGTGGTTTTTGTTCGTTCTCATCGCGGTTATGAATTTCGAAAAGTTTTCTTTATCGGAAGTGACGTCGGGTGGTGGAGATGCCGGTGGGCTTCCCTTCGGTTTGTGCTCAAGTGCTTGGCGCATGTGGCGCGGCGCATTTAGTTCGATTGTGTGCGTGAATCTAGGAAATCTGTGCGTCGGTTCTGGTTCTGGTTGTCCTCACATCCGTGTCTCGTGTGTCGTGTTCTATGTTCGTAAAGAAACGTTCGAGGTCGGGAGTGACGGTATCGGGTTAATGCGTCTCTTGTGAATCCCTCTCGTTTGAAATCGCTTTCTGTCTCTAATGCCTGCCACAGTCCCTCGCGATCGCTTTAGAATTCCCTTGTCTGCCAGTCGCATGTGCATTCCATGTCTCCATCGATCGCCTCTACAGTCCCTCGCGGTCGTGATACCTTTCCTCTTGCGACCGACAGCAAGTTGTTTGTCCATCGGTTCTCGTCAAAATCTCTCGCGATAGTCCTAATTGTCGCTGCTTGTCTACCAGTCGCGAGTGCCTCAATGCTTTACCAGTGACGCGTGTGAAGTGCCAGTGCGGCTGTGTGCGTGTGTCTGGACTCCCACCGTTGGACTAGCGAAGCAGGTAGGTCTTCAGTCTGATCGACGTCCAGCCAGCCATCGTTGGAGCAGCTCTACTCCTCGTCAGTGTACAACTAAGTGAGTAACCCATTCGATATCCGAGGGTGTTGCCTTGACTTCGTTCCAAGTGAGCTACAAGGGAATTGATAGGATATGGGGGTCCGTTTCTGTTGGAGCCGAGGTCCATTCGTAGTCACTGTAAATGCAAGTTCCTTCGACAGGTCGCAGCCGACTCCTTGCTCTGGTTTCTATCTCGACGTTGTGATTTCGAGGTTGTTTGGCGATTTAGGACGCTTCTGGGGGTCCTCTTGTGCAGATCTTGGATTGTTGAAGGGCACAGAGCTGGATTATTGATATTTTTTCCCTGTCGTTGTTTTCAGGTTACCCGCGTGTCGTTCCACTGCTCTTGATTAAAATCGATTGTCTCTCAGTTCCACAGGCTCAATCTCTCCTAAAATGCTCATAAAAGACATGGGTCTTGTCCCTCCCTTCTTCAGAAAGCAACCATCTGCCAATTCACTCCTCCGTCGAAAGGAACGTAAATCATTTCAAAACATCTCCCTGCTGAAACTTAAAACGGAAAAGTTTCTAATTAAAATCGAACTCCTTCCGGACAAAGGTGCAGGCCTAAGTAGCGTCGTGTGCCGTGGGAAATGCCAAAAATATTCCTGAATAATTCATAAGCCCGCATTCCACACACCTGAGGTCAGCGATGAAATGAATTTATATGTCCCCCCGGCCCCCGCCGCCAGCAGCCAGACATCAGGCCATACTTTAACAATGAATAACAAATAATTAAAAGTTTCCTCTTGACTCGAGTGGGGCGGCCATATTAATGCGGCTCCTCACCGATCCACTCAACTTCCACCGCTTAGGCTTGTACTTCATTTAATATGCACTCCCAGGACGAGGAGTCGTTGCGGCTTTGTACAGCCGTGGAGGCAATCAATAATATTTTCGCAGTTCCACTGGGAGTGAGGGATGGTAAGACGGTGATGCCTTGATTAAGGGCCCTTCCCTGGTGGAGGAGACGTTAATTACAAAAGTTTCGGGGGAGGTTTTTTCCAATGCACCCTCAGTTGAAGGCGCCCTGCAGCTGTGAATAGGTGGAGAGGGGGGGGGGGGAATATGAAAAAACATATTAAAGATGAGCGGAAAATTGACTGGAGATTGAGATGAGATGAGATTGCGTTGCGGTGCGATGGGGGGGAGGCCATCGTTTCGAGAAAAATGGCATGCCATTGCTTTGTTCAGGGCACTCATGCCCGTTGTGCCTCGCCAATGAGACAGCTTTGGCTTTGCTCTGAAACTGAAGGACTCCTGGTTTGTGGGTCGGTTGCGTTCGATTGAGCGCGTGTTCTACCTACTGTTGGTATGGAGGTGCCTTTAGTTCAAGACGACTACGCAGGGCTTGTCATAAGTGAAGCAACAAAGTAATAAAAAAAAAAAAAAAAAAAAACATCCACAGAATGTTGCCTGCGTAGCTACAATGAGTACTGATTCGGGAGCAGAAACATGCCAACAACAGTTTCAAGCGTCCTTCCAGGCAACCACTTCCTGACCTGCCCTTGGTTTGTGGTTCAAATCCCAGTGAGAGTACAGTAAATACGCTTTTATCTGGTTTTCAAATCTGGTTCAGACACCATTTGCCGTTGGGATCAATTTAACGACACCATGACTGGAGGGGTCAATCAGTGGTGGTAGTCTGACTGTGGGTATCACAATGGACCAATATGGTCTCAGTGTGCTGGTGGATTCACTAGCAGCCCTGCTTACCTTCCATCGTCCTTCCAACTGCCCAACTGTAGCGCCATGTGTGTTTTACAGGATCTTGTAGAAGGGGCCATCAGGAAATCCTCAGAAGGTCGTATCCTTGAAATGATCTCCAAAATGGTCATGTCTTCTCTTAGGGATATCCTGTAGGTAACCCAGGCAGGAGTAGGAAGTGTGTATTCTCTGAACATCTGAATTACAATAAAACATTTCCTCTACTTGGGTCGCCGTGGCGTAGTGGGTAAGTGCGTCGACTCCTACGCAGAGGGCGTCAGGTTCGTTACCCGAATTTACCACCTTTGATAATTCACTGCTCCACCTCTTTCGAGTCACTGACAATGCTCAAAGAGTATTCCTGTCTAGAAAAGCTACTCAACTTCGCCGTCTGGAGTCGGCATTAAACTGTAGGTCCCTTCCACGCGTGAAAGAACAATAGCATGCACAACACGGGTGGTTGCCGAGAAGCTAGGCCCAGGTCCGCCTCGGACTGTCGCGCCACCCATATTATATTGTGATTATTATATTTCGTCTACCTAATCACCGCAGTGTCTTCCAAGCGGAAATAATGGCAACTAACGAAGCCCTGTCCTGGCTGAGGTGTAACGTAATAGCTGCCAGCGATGTCTGTATCTTTGTGAACCAAGCAGAAATTAGCACTCTAATGCAGTAGTTCCCAATAGTGGTCAGCTCGCTGTGCATCTACTGTGCTTAGTATTTTGTCACGACACCCTACCCTATTTTTTGAAAAAGAAACAGTCGAAGGATAAGAAAATTAAACCATCCACAATATGAAAACTAGTTACTTATTATATTTATAAGAATTCAGAGCTGAACGGAAGACAACAAGACAGCCTTAAGAAAAACAAAAATAAAATACAATAGCTACTCAGTCAAATCAACGTGACGGCTGTGCTCCTTTTTCAGGGCTTGACACTGATACTCTCATTCCTTGCTCAACACCGATCCTTGAGCGATATTTGCTCTTGATTACAGCCACATCTAAAAATCCAACTTCACACAAATATGAGGTTACAAACGGAAATGAAAATTTTTAAAAGTTTGAAGAATATCCAAATCTTGGATTTTAATTGTGAATCGATGACAAAGATTCCACCAAACAGGAGTCTAGTTTGAGACAACAAGTTCATAAGATACCTCATATTTATATAATTTCGGGCAGCAATCTTGACCGCCAATTTCATTCATCTTTTTTATCCACAACTCTAATATATGCCACTACAAGAAAATGCTGCGGCTATGCTGTTAAATTTAACAACAGGCCACATGACTTAAGCAAGTGCAAAGTGAGAAATCTTTAAAAATTCAGTCTACAAGTACGCGAAGCAGCAAGCTTGAAGAAATTTGTATTTTTTTGAATAACTCCAGGTGCTGCTCACCTCTTTGCCTTTTACGGCGCACACTTTGGGAACCCCTACTCTAATGCCTTATTTTTGATTCGATCCAAATTTTGTTTTCCTATAAAATATTACCCAGAAACAAGGAACCTGGGCTGTCATCGCGTAACTTTTCAGACGACTATCGTCCTTTTAATTCACTTCGATGATATCGTCGATGATTTGCTTCACTTAAGACACTCACTATCGTCACGCCTATCGTTACATTTTGAGTGCTCTGATAATTATATCTCTCACGTAAAAATGATATCTGTGCTCTCATTCCTCTCAAATTTCATTAATCCATTCTCATTTCTGTTTACGAACAAAACAAATGCGACCTATCACTCTAAGAATGTCTTAAATATGTAGAACAAGGTAAGTATACACAATTTGTTCTCATGTAATAGGAGGCGATACTGAAATAGGTATCGCAAAAAATCAGTCGTCGAGGCGATAGTTAATGACAGCTTTCAGTCTACGCGAAGCAGGCAAAACGATATCTCTCAGGCGCCATCGTTTTTTATGCTTACATGAAGCGAAACTATCGTCCGAACGCTACTGCGAGACGATTATCGCCTTTAGCCCGCGATTAGAGCCGTGGAAAAAAATGTTTAAAATATTGAATTTTCCTTTTTTTTTATTTAAGATTGATTCTTTATTGTAGCTAAAAAGTACATTTATCTTAAAACTACATTGCACAATTTACAGAGATACGGTATACACTACCTTACTACTGAAAACTTATTATAAATTGCAAGAAAATATATTAATAAATTAATTAGGATTTTAGAAGGAAAAGCTACCGAAAAACCTTCATTAAAACTTTTCCTTTTTTTGTAGGTAGAAATAGGTCAAGATTTTAAAACCGCCTTGAGGCCGCCTTGTTTTGTAAATGAACAAAAGTATTCCTTAAAAAATTGTAGAATTTTTTATGACTTTTATTCATTATCACTTTGATTTATACAAAATTTTAATTTTTGTTTTTTTTTCGTGGAAAATACTGTGTGCAAAAAAATATTTCATTTTCGCTCCCAAAAATGCTCGACCTCAGACGACCTTGGAAGGAGATTGAAGACAAAGCGCACTACAGCCATGAAATAAATTGCTTAGCAAACTGCAAGCCTTAAACTGTAGGTAGAGCTCTTAGAGTTGCAAGCAAAAAAATTAGCCGGTACCTCTATACCCCGCCTAGAGGCGCTGGTAGGCATTAGATGGCTAAATCCCTCACATCCTTCTCTATAAGCTCTAAGGTAGTCATAAACTGTGCCCCATCTCTTGACGAGATATCCGAAAAGTTTCACATTCGCCTATGTTGGGTACCAGGCCCAAGAGACGTTATGGGAAAGTCCGGAGCTGACTCTCTCCCAAAAATCGCCGTCAGATGATGGAACCTCTTGAAACATAGGTACTCCCTTAGCCATCTTCAAGTTACAGCTCGAAATTCGAAGTAAACAAAAAGACAGGCATTGCGTGCCAAATCTCCAGCAAATCTGGGCTTGTCTCGATCCAAAAAGATCAGATAGCTTGATCTCCTTAAAAAGCTCAAAAATTAGCGCTGCAGTAAGGATAATTACCGGACACTGGCCACTGGCCCCGAAAAGACCAGGACTATTCTGAAATGATTTCTGAAGCAGTTGCATAGTCTCTGTAGACGCCCTGCACTGTCTAAGGAGCTCCTGCTTGGCATTTTTTCACTGACAAGCAACCACGTCGACCCAATTCCTTGATTGTAAACCCAGTGGCAGTACAATGGGCCTACCTTGGCCTAAGTGCATCTTTAAAGTCACTACCACCTAGCCCAGAGTCACCCAGAAGGACAAACTCAAATCTGTCTTCCGTTCCTCATAACCAGTCCTTAACCACCACCCCGACAGAGATACCAACTCGAAAATTCCATTACAATGCGAACCATATTATTAAGTCGCAACAGATATGCCCCCACCCTACGACACGAGGGTACCAATTACCGCCATCCAATGGCCCTCGTCTGGCCCGACAATCCATGGAGAGCTGCGGTAAATCGGAGTATCCCCAGTCACTCGTTGCGTGATGGCTAATGAGGGGTTCGTTAGTCCAATTATCCGATTGAACTAATAATCATCGATTGTGTGAATGCCGGCTGTGGGAGCGGCGAAGCGATTGAACGATTGACCGCTTCGTGGAATTGAACGAAAAAAAAAAAGAGTAATTATACACTCGGCCTTGTGAGGGTCCTTTGATTACGTGTGTCGGCGTTTTTCAATCCTTTGAGCGGGTTTCCCAGGAGTGAGGTCTTTTTTGCTTTAAAGAGGCTCTTAGCTTTGCGTTGTGCTCTTTTGAGGTATGCACTCCGTTTGCAGCGTTTCCGAGGAAAAAAGTTTGTTTTTATTGTTGGCTTGAAAAGTTTGCGAAATGTTACAGATTTTGCGGGGGCTTTGAGCTTTGGAGCGGTCTTGTTGTCATTGTTTGGAAATCATGTGAATTTCGAGTGATGCTTGGAGCAAAAGAAGATTATTTGGACCTTCGCTGAGCTTGGTGTGGTGTCCAGTCGTCTTCTTAGTCACTTGAAATTTCTGAAAAATTTTCTGAAAATAGGAAAATGACACAGTGGGCTTTGGTCATGGCCTTGAGTGCTTCCCTGGCTTGCCTTCCATTTTTGCTTCAAAATAACATTAAGCGGCGGTGCAGTTTTGGTTAAAAAAAATATCCACTTTTGGCAAAGAGTATCTGACATCGTCCGACGGTGGATTATCGTAACGAATGGAACTCATTTGCAAAGGTATCAAGCAGCGTGACAAATTTCCCCAAGAAAAATCATTAATTTGGCACTTATTCCTATTCAAAGAGAACCTACAACTGAAGGCACTTCGAAAAAGGAAAGACCATATCCTAGAGCGCCAATTGAATGCCAACAAACGCCTCTTTGAATTGAAACCAAGAATTTTGGACGAACTTCTGTCTTATCTTCTGTCTTTTGGCTTTCATATTTTCGATCATTGAATGCCTCGGTGATTCCGTTACTGTCTTGAAGGAGCAGCGAGAATGCGCCACCGTTGTCCTGCGCAGATGAGTAGGCCGAATTTTAGAACTATCATCGGTGTTATAACCGGGCACTATGCCACTGACATTAATCCCCCAACCACCCCCCCCCCCCTCCCCAACACCACCCCCACAAACTAGGTATCCCTACAACGATTTTCCCAGAAGTTGAATACAGAAGAATAAACCATTCCACACTTTCCTTGCAATTTCAGCGCACTCTCGTCACTTGGACGACCCACATTTGTGCGACTAAGTAATATTGGCAGAAGTCATCTTTATCGTCGCTTTATTAAAAGCTCTAAATGGCTCGTGGTGGTGTGTGGCCCGCCGTGGCGTAGTGGGTAAAGGCGTCGGCTCCTACGCAGAGGGTGCCAGGTTCGATACCCGAATTTACCACCTTTGATAATTCACGGCTCCGCCTCTTTCGAGCCACTGACAATGCTCAAAGAGTATTCCTGTCTAGAAAAAGCTTCTTCGAAGTTCGGAATCGGCATTAACCTGCAGGTCCCTTCCTCTCGTGCGAGAACAATAGCACGCACAACACGAGTGGTTGCTGAGAAGCTAGGCCCAGGTCTGCCTTGGACTGTCGCGCCACCCATATTATTATTATATTAATGGCTCGTGGATCCCAACGGACCTACTTTGGCCTAAGCTGGCCTCAGCCCCTCCAACCTAACCTAACCTAACCTAATCGTGTTCTCCGAAATCGGACGAGTTTGGCAGCAAAGGACTTGTCCTTGTGCTGGAACCCGTCCTCATTCAAGTGGTCCCATTTTTTGTCACCCAGCACTGAAGATCCTGCTTCCTCTTCTACATCCCTCGATAATTGATGCATTCAAAGGAGTCTTCCTTCCTTGTCCCTTCTCCTGGATCGGATGCCGAGATTCCATTTATCAAGCTTGCGTTCGTCCGTGACAAGCATGATTTTTGACCCGTTTGGTTTTTTACTGTCAAAGAAATGTGTATTTGAATTGATAAATCATTGCCTGCCATTTAATTTCCAGATATTATTTTATATGAACACTGATCGTAAATATGTTTCAAGTGGTTGATTGGAAGGAGCCAAATTTAAGTGATTTTTCGAACATATGGATACCTGGCTCATTATACGTGTACTGTTGCCTTCCATGTCCCCTTGGACGAGGAGTAACAATCTAACCGCCCTATTTACCGCTCTGCTTACCGAACTCATTTCTCAATTGGTCCGTCGATTCGGGTGATGTGTGGCAGGTAGGGACATGTTGCTGGAACCGTCCAGTCGACCAGGTTCACCTCGTGCCATTTGGGCAAAAAATAATTCGAAATCAATGAATGAGAGTAGACGGTATTGACGGTAACGTTGTACTTGAAATGGGCAAAGTCTTTAGCTAGCTGCTGGTTGGTTGAGGTCCCTTAAGCGAGGTTTTTCTCTGATCTATGCCTCTGACACCAATGTCGCAAACCGAGTTTGATGAGGTGCTTCTCCACTTGTGTGCGGCACCTTATGACCGGCCAGTCTGTATTACGTTGGCTCACAGACTTGGATCTGAAGTCTCCTTGGACCAAGTGAGCCATGCACTCAACATAGCCAAGCATTGGATGCGTAGACGATCCACTAGACTCATGTCGATGTCCAGCCAACACAGTTCGTGGTGGAACCTTCTCCTCCAGTCCAAGCGCCATCAACACAAACATGACCACAGATCGCACGCAGAACTTTTCTGTACATATGTAGATATATGTGCGTATAATTCGTAGGTATAGTTAAGGTAGTTTTAAGTTATGTTAAGGTAGTATAAAAGTTTTATATAAAAACAGTTCGGTAATTAAGTTTTTTTTTCCATAATTTTCTTAATATTAAGTTGTTCATTTAAATGCATGAATTTCATACATATTCGTTATTAGGTTAGGGCGAAGGACATAGAATAAGATTAAGCTTAGCTTAGAGTGCCCGCCTAGGTCAAGTAAGTTAGAAGTAGTACATACCAATAATCGTCCACCTAGTTTTAAGCATTTTTGTCTAGAATGTAAGTTTCTCATGAATTCGTAAAATAAAAATTAATTTAAAAACAAAAAATACGCAGAACTTTTCTCTTGAAAAGACCCGGGAATTCTGCCTTTGAAATTGTCCATGCATACAGCAGGACTTGGAGAAACAATGCCTTATAAATGGTGTTCCTAAAATTAACGCACGATTTGATTCAAATAGAAAACGCAGTTTTTAGTCTTTGGATTATAATTTTTTATTAACTTATAAAGTACATAGGATTGGGTTATTTATGGAATAACTCGGGTAAATGTCCTCCACACCTTTACACTCTTGTCGACATTTTATATAGTCATTCTGTATAAAAGTGGCTGAGTTTCGTTGATGCTGCGCCTAATTCACGCCTTTAATGATCGGGTCTATGACTTTAAATAACCGCATGAAAATAAATCGTGGTCGCCGTAGCGTAGTGGGTAAGTGCGTCGACTCCTACACAGAGGGTGCCAGGTTCGATACCCGAATTTACCACCTAACATAGAATGGCCCCACCTCTTTCGAGTCACTGACAATGCTCAAAGAGTATTCCTGTCTAGATAAAGCTTCTCAAATTCGCCGTTCGGAGTCGGCATTAAACTGTAGGTCCCTTCCACGCGTGAAAGAACAATAGCACACACAACAAACGTGGTTGCTGAGAAAGCTAGGACTAGGTCCACCTCGGACTGTCGCGCCACCCATATTATTATTATTATGAAAATAAATCCGATGATGTTAAATCGCTCAAGGGGGTCAGTCCTGAATCAAATCATGCAGTAATTGATTTGCTTGACGGTCTGTATGCCGTATGACACCAACAAGTTGTCTGTTGAAACCACATATGTGCCACATCAATATCATTCAATTTCAGGAAAAGGAACTGCGTTATCATGCTAGGATACCAACCACTCCTTTTCAAAAAAGTATTGTTTGTTTTAATGGCTTAATTTTGGACGACCATACAGCTAAGCGACTCCAACTTATCTAGTCTCCATAAATTTGAGTTGGCGGTCAAAACACTATTCCGCCTATGTTGTGTATGAAATTTACGAACTGTGACCGCCAAACTTTTATTATTTTTGAAATGCCATTTACGAACAACACTCTGTATTGCATTGTGCGACGCTCCATTTTTATCAAGCCCCAACTATGAGCTATCAAATTTGTCTGTACTTCAATTTATTGAACAAAAGACGGCTAATCTGGCAATCTTGCATTTTTTTGGCACACCCCTTATAAAATCAGCTTGATTCTCCGAAAGATGGCTCATCTTGAACCCAAAGAAAGGGCGGTTTACAGAATCTCCGTTTGATCTCGATCGATCATAGCCCATTGTGACACTTTGTCGAAGACTTTGATGCATATACCCTGTGCTTCAGGTCCCACCTCACCACCTATCAACTGCCTCGTTGACAGCTTGCTGTTTTCTGTCAATCACGTTAATATCATCCGCGTATGCTAACACTTGTACGAACTTCTGAAAGATCGTGTCTCCAGTGCTGACTCTTCGAATTTTGCAAGATTTTCTGCAGAATAACTATGAAGTGCCACCACGACGGCTTCGTTACTGAGCCTGATTGATAATTGACGACGCAAGGAGAATCCATCGTATTTCTGACTCAAACTGACGAGTTTGGCAGGAATGTCGAAAGTAGATGTTCCAGCATGCCTGTCGAACACCACCAACCCTTTTTGTGTCCCCTTCTGTCTTCAGTATGAGCATGATAGTCGAAGTACATCGTCGGGAGCACTGACTATTGAACGGCTTCAATTCGGATCCTTTTGAGTTGCGACTTATTCCTGAGACCAGCTCACACGATCATCGTCAACTCATTTACATTCGAAGGGCAAAGTCCACCGGCTTACGTCGCGATTTCGACTGCTTTTGCTTTCCGCCGTCGCTGACATTCTTTGCTAGATGCTAGACAGAGCCAGTATATGCGGCGTATGCAGCGGCGCATCATTTTACACTCAAAATGTCTCCCAAGTTCCAATCCACGCAAGATGACGCCCACACACACCCTCTGATCCCTTGCCATTGTTATGACAAAATAAGCCACCGTGCCGTCGACGGCGACTGTCGAACAGATGCCAACCCCTCCCCGTGCTGTGCAACTACGTGCCACAACACAAAAAACCGACTGACAAGAGACTGCCATCCCCGCTGAGGTAAATTAAAACCCATTCTTCCCCCTCAATGGAGTACGTCCTTCGACAGAAAGAGGCTCCTCTATTCGTATCACGTTCGAATCGCACGTGTAACCCTGTCCATAAACACAACCGACGAGTACCGGCGAACGATACGGAGACGAAAAGGCCAAAAGCAACCAAACCGAATTCCATCTCCTCGTTATCCCTTCTCTGACAGGCTGACATATCCTTTAGTTTGTCGCAAATAAAAACGACGCTCCACTCAAACGATGATAACACCTTGTAAACAGTTTTCTCTGACACCCCGCCTGTCGTTTGCAAGATCCTCCATTTTTTTTGTCCTCTCTCTCGCCGTCCTCGCGGTGATTTATGGCCCGAAATGAAGGCGGACCAACAGACAAACAAAAAAGGGGTAAACGCTCCCCCGTGCGCTAGTCGCTCACCTTGCGCGGCAACGTCGCCCGGGAACGTGCTCGGGAAGATTTAAAGTTTTAAGGACTCGGGACACGGTAATTTATCTTGACTTGTATAATTAAAGTGCAAAGAGTGCCAAAAATAACGAAAGTCACGTTGCGCCGGCTGGCCGAGGAGCGACGGAGGATGACGGGGAGAAAAAAGAACACATCGTGTGGCGGTGGCGGTGGCGCTGGCTGGGAAAGGAAACTCTTTCAAGTGGAAAACTTCGGTTTTCACTCCAGAGCTCGCCCCGACGATGCCGTGGAGGAGGCTACAACAGAGCCCAAACAGAACGAGGCGAAACTTAATTTCTTTTGATTTAATCTTCATTTTTCATTGAAAGGATATACTCTACAGCTCTGCAGGGCAGGCAGGAGCGGGCGCAGGAACGTTGTTCCAATGAGTTCAAATAAAGTTGTTCCTTCTTTTCGGTTGCACACAGAGAAGGAGAGAGAGAGAGAGAGAGACAGAGAGGGAGAATGAGCGGAGCGAGTTCATGGACGAAAGTCTCATCGTCAGTGAGGCGATGATTTAAAAGCGAATTCATTGAGGCGAACAGTCCTCCCGCAGAGGGAGGCCGTAGGAAGTTCGATGAAGATCGAATTGGTCACGTGGTGGACGGGTGTGCTCTGCCCCCGGTCGGTCGTTGTTTGATCGTTCACTTCTGTGCTTCAAATTAGATAAGGGAATTGAGACCGTCCAGCTGAAGGAAATCATTTAAACTTTGATGAACTCAGATGTTGTGTGGAGAGTTCTTGGGAATTTTTGCACATTTCGATCCGAGACATCCAGATACCCACTTCTGGTCGATGTGAGGGGATGTATTCTTCTCCACCCTCCTCCCTCAGTAATCGCCTTACATCCCTTCGTACATCCATTCATCATTACAGCTGTAGTTGCCGTTGAATTTTTAATGATCCCCTCGAGAGCGTGTCGCCTTCCAAGGACGACGAACAACCCCCGCGAAACTAATATGCCAGCCACCCTCCCTCACTTTGCCTTTCGGCAGTTTTGAATGCCAAACACCTTGTTGCCATTCGGTTACCGGAATTGTGCGCCGATAAAATTTACAAAACGCCCACCAGCACCGGTTTAACGACTCCGTGCAGGTGACTGAATGTCACCGCCGGTGGGGATGTTAATTAATTTACAGCTCTTGACTGTCGGTTCAACTCGGTTCAGCCCACATGCAAGCGAGGGAGCTAAGGAAGCATGGCTTTCGCAGTTGGTTGCGCCAGGCACACGGCTCGTTAAGTTCAATAATTTCTGTTTCTGTTTTTGTTTTTCTTCTCCTCCCACCCCCGTCAGCTGGGTTGGTCGTTACTTGGCCACGTGACGCTCAGACGAACCCGTCCCAATGGCCGGTGTGCCCACCATTTCATCCAAGGTGCCAGATCAGAGATTAGAGTGCATCTCGAAGCTGTTAAAGCGCCTCTATTGAACACACTCTCGCCCACTCACCACTCACCACTCACCAGCATCAACAAAAATCAATTTTAATTAACAGGAGCAACCAGGCCAGGAGAGTGCTCCAGCACTATCTGCCCGTCCACTCGCAGACTATCGAAATAAAGCGAAAATACATACCCTCCCTCGCAGTGAGCATCCGCCCACCCACCCCACCCACCCTCTGCTGCCACGACAGAGGGTGGCGCAATGGAAAATTGTGTACATCTCAATCGAAATCCAATTATTTGTAGGTGAAGCCATTTAAAGGTGTTCCGCTGGTGGTGGTGCTGGAATGCCTGGCAAATTGTTTGCCAGTCGGCGCTTGTGAAAGGGCTTCTTCCGCCATCACTCTGCCAGGCGACGAGGACGAGAACGGTGAGATGTGGCACGACGCCACTGCCGCCGAGCTGCGAGGCACTCATCCTCCTCTGTTGCCCCTGCCATCTAGGGATTAATGATGGAGTAATACTTTATCTCTTCATCGTTCACGTCGTTCTCGGCGAGGATGCCGCTCGGTCGGACGGGTGGTTGTAAAGTTAATGGAATTTCGCTGTACACTTGGCTGGTGGCGCAAGCAGTTGAGTGTGGCACAGCTCTCATTAGCGAAAGAGGTCTTCACATCAATTCAGCAGGTGTACGCTGGAAGTGCGCGACGCTGGAGTGTGAATTTTGAATAAATTTTAATTACTGCGATTCCATATTGTCTGTGCCGGGATGCGAGTGATCTAGTGGTCACTTGGGGTGGATGGAGGGCACTTAGGGGACGGGTATGCTTTCATGTTGGAGTCAATGAGTCATTGTGTGACCATTTTGCTCAGCAAGTGTGAGCTCTGTTCTGTTAGGAGAGAAGATGCTGCGCGAAGTGACGATTTGGCACTCGCTTTAGAGGGTGATTTAAAAAACGAAATAAGTGTACATTGCCTTGTACATGGAAATGGCGACAACGTGAGCGTGTCAAGGGAATAATGAGACAACGTAAGCAGCTTCAAAGCCGCTCCGGACTCAATGGTGCCGGTATTTCCATTTCAATCCACTCTGAGCCTAGTTCTTGACGTCTCTCCAACCAGCACGTCCTTTCTTCGGCGGAGGCTATTGTCCACGACGGACCTGGGCCTCAACCAACAAGCCCTTCCCCCACAGCACGGCCCTAATTTAGGCGACGCTACAGACAAGGGAAGACCAGGGCCTCAACCGACAGGTCTGTCTAAACAGCACGGCCCTCTTTGGACGACGCTCCAGACCAGGGCCTCAACCGACAGGTCTGTCTAAACAGCACGGCCTTTCTTTGGGCGGCGCTCCAGACCAGGGCCTCAACCGACGGGTCTGTCTAAACAGCACGGCCTTTCTTTGGGCGGCGCTCCAGACCAGGGCCTCAACCGACAGGTGTGTCTAGACAGCACGGCCCTTCTTCTGCTGACGCTCCAGAACAGGGCCTCATCCGACAGGTCTGTCTAGACTTTGGTCCTTTGGGCGATGGTACAGACCAGAGATTCAACCGACAGGTCTGTCTAGACCGCACGGCCCTTCTTTGGGTGACGCTCCAGACCAGGGCCTCAACCGACGGGTCTGTCTAGACAGCGCGGCCCTCTTTAGACGACGCTCCAGACCAGGGCCTCAACCGACAGGTGTGTCTAGACAGCACGGCCCTTCTTTGGGCGACGCTCTAGACCAGGGCCTCAACCGACAGGTCTCTCTAGACTGCACGGCCCTTCTTTGCGCGACGCTCCAGACCAGGGCCTCAATCGACAAGTCTGTCTAGACAGCACGGCCCTTATTTGGCCGAAGCTCCAGACCAGGGCCTCAACCGACAGGTCTGTCTAGACAGCACTGCCCTTCTTTGGGCGACGCTCCAGACCAGGGAATCAACCGACAGGTCTGTTTAGACAGCACCGCTCTTCTTTGGTTGACGCTACAGACCAGGGTAGACCACGGCCTTAACCGACAGGTCTGTCTAGACAGCGCGGCCCTCTTTGAACGACGCTCCAGACCAGGGCCTCAACCGACAGGTCTCTTCAGCCAGCACGGTCAGTCCTTAAGAATCTTGTGTTGGGATAGCTTGAGACCTTTCTCCACCTGTGCAGGCGTTCTCTTTTGTCTTGTCTCGAAGGCTCGGAGTCCAATGCATACCTCGCTCCACAAACATCTCGCTCACCCAAAATGCGCCTCCCACTGACCATCAAACACATCCACTTGAAGCACCTAGCAGACCTTCCCACCCAGTCTCTCTTTTCCCAAAGGACTTTACCCCTCCCGATCACCTCATAATGCGGTAATCTCTTCTAAATTCCATTCCGGAAGCAGCTCAATTCCCAATCACATTCACCCCCAGCCGCCAACCACCAGCCACCAGCCACCAGGCACCAGGCAACAACAGCAGCTATTCACAGCCGATTAACGTTCTCAAGGAATCATCCACTTCATCTGTTTTCAATTTCGATGCAAATTTCATCCACTATCCCCCCACCACCCCCGTCCGGACGTCGTTGTCTTCTTCGTCTTTGTCTGACGACGTCTCTCATCCCCAGTGTGGGGCAGCAGCCTTCCCAGGCGGTCATGATTATCATCGACTGCTGGTTGATTGGTGGCCCCCACTTTGCTTCCATCTCTCTTGGTCGTTGCTGGTGGTGATGCACTGGTTACGCAATGCGGATTAGTAATTGATGGAGATGTCATCCAGGCAGAAGACTTGACCGAAGAGTTATCCTGGCAATTGATGTTCATTTCACACCCGGATTGTCCTTGAGAGTGGCCGGATGGACAGCGTACAACAGACTTCTCAGATTGGTCGTAGAAGCTCCTGACTCCAAGACATTCCGGAAACCACTCAAATTGCGCTCCAAATGAAGGACGCCATTAAAGGAGGCACTTAGGGACTCCACTTTAATCTATCGCGTCAAACTATGAGCAAATTAGGAGCATCCTCGAGGACTGCTCCGTCAAGGATGGGCGAATAAGCCTTTTTTGACTGCTCTCCGTAGACGCCACTCGACGAGGAGACGTGCTGTACGAAGGCAGTCGTCAGCAACAGACCGTCGTCGTCACCTCTTCCACTCTCATTAAGTCCTCTGGCATCTCCTGGATACAGGTAAATAAACACACGCCCGGGTCCTCTCGACTGGCTGCGTTCCTCGAGCACAATAATGAACCAGCACTCATCTCGAATATTGGCCAAATTTATGACCGAAACGTACGCTCCGTGTGCAGATGCTATTGTCGCTCAAAGTCGAACCCAGTCAGGGAGCACACAAAGCACATGTGCACCTTGTGCTTCACCTCCTCCTCCTCCTGCGAGCAATTTTGTGGAACCTGCTCAGCCAACACCGCAATTGTTTCCCCTTGAACAAACAGTGTGTGCTCACTTGGAACTCGCAAAACATAAACAGGCGCCCGTCCTCGGTAAACGGTCTTTGTTTTGATTCGCCAGCAATTCACGCAGAGAATGGTGATACTTCAATGGCCACCCAGTCGTCACGGTCATTGTGCTTCATTCGATCTCTGATTGACCACCAGCACACGTGCGAGACTATTCGGCAGCCTCTAGGTGTTCAAAGCAAACACTTGCCAGTTGCCAGGAGCTGTGTCAATCGATTCGGGTGAGCATCCAGCAGCGCCTCAGGGGAACTGCCTTTGAGGGAAACTGATGGGCGCCTAGAGGTGTCGTTCCTTTTATCGGGTAGGAGTCCTTTTCCAATTTAACCGAGATTCGTGACCAGGGAGAGTGGTCTGGAGCAACAGGGACGATTGATGAAGTTCAATGCAATATGTACAGGTTCATGATGAGGATAAGAGACGCTTGTTTTTTGCCTGATCTCTAGGAGGTCGTTCTTCGAGGTAGTGCCTTTCCTTTCCCTTGGCTGCCGTCGCGATTTGGGCAGTTGCATCGACTCCTACGGTGGGAGCAGTGACTAGGCTTTCACTCGACCGATGCGAGCTTGGTCCTGGACCTTTTTGATTCCTCCTGGGCCTACGTCCTGTGCCTGGGCACCGCTGGCACCGCCCTAGTTACAGCACTGGCTGGAAGTTTAGGTCTTTCTCTCATTGGCAGTACCTAGAGACCGGGGGGCACTGCCACTACCAGCAAAGACGAGGTCCCCATTTGAATGACGTGCTGTTTCATACAAAATGGCATGAATGTAGCTTCAAAATAAAGCCACAACTAATTCTGTATCGCACACCATTTTTGTTTAAATCTAATTTATTTTCCTATTGCCCTTGTCTGGTCACCGACCTATGTCTGTTCATCTAGTCGCCAAACAGTAGAGAAGAACGAGTGGTTGCAGCAGAAACTAAACCCATGTCGACCACCACCCATATAATTATTAGTATTGTACCCAATGCACTCCCCTGAGGCACTCCACACACACAACACACCCAACCGGGCTGGCCATCAAAAGCCGCCGCAAGGACCACCCTCAGCATACATCAACCGAAGGGTTTAATGTGTCCACAACCACGAAGCGGCAGTTGCGAGGAAAGTGAGCCCCCATTTAGCCGTCATTCTCAACAGAAATGCCACAAAATCGATATGCACCACCGCATGCAAAACAGCTTTAACCCTTCCAGCCTCCAATGCCAACGACGAGCGCACAATCTGTCAGATCACATTGCGTCAGTCAATTTCATGGTGATGCGACTAATTAATTCGATTACTCTGGGGTGCGAGGGACTAATTGTGTGTCTGGCGTTGGGTTTACAACCGTCACCCGGTGGTTGGCTGGGGGGTGGCATGGCAGTTATCAATCGATATGATGTCGTTTAAATGGTTTCGCCTGAGTGGTAAACTGGTTTCGGTTGACTGATGTTAAGCCTTTAAGGATGTGACGAGACATTTTGTCTAGGGGGGGTGGTTTGTCGCTTCGAAGAGGGTGAGGCGACGGATGAGGCTGTAAGAAGTCTCAACACCAGAGACTGCTGCTCTGGAGATGCTAGTAAATGCTGCATACAATTAGGTGCTAATGGTGGAATATGAATAAACTCCGATGAATGCTGACTCTGACGAGGGCGACTGGCTTACTAAGCGACTAGGGCAACTGATCTCGAGACGGAAAACTGCGCTGATTGCTGGGAGATGCATCATCTTTTTCCCAAGAGTGGATGGTGGACAAGGTAGGTAGGGAGGTAATGGATCTATTGGCCACGGCTCACTTAGACAAACGTGTTGGGCCCATTGTGCCCATCTTGAGGACAAGGTTAAGTTCATTTAGTTTAGAGGTTAGCACTTTGCTGAACCTCGCCCTTAGCCGGTGTGTGGTGAGTCTTCGGTCGGAGCCATTCAGATGGTCGCTCCTAAACCCTAGTTGGGTTCATCGATCCGGCACTGAAATCCTAGCTCGTCGATTGCTAATCGGCAACTATTCCTTAAGTCATACATGCCGCTTTTCGGTGTCACTTAAGAAACCGCCGACGAAAAGACTGAATGCCTTTCTGCAATGGAGGCCAATTAGTTGTTCTTAGGGAGCTGCTAATGCCTTGGAATTTTTCCTCTCACAAGTCTACAGATCCATTAAATGACAGACTGGTGCAAGAAGATACAAAAGATTGTCTCCACATCCTAGTCGTCTAGAAAATCGGATGTCATCAAAGGACACTCCCTTCTTCCTTGGCCATGAGGCAGTGATCAGCAGGAATGCCCTAGGAGTGGATACTTGGCCTTGTTCTGATTTAATTCGGCGAACATCAGGTTCCGTCCATCCACCTCTTAAAAGCACTGATTTGATTATTTTTGGCTGAAAGTCAGTCTCAGTGCCATTCTAGCTGTGGCTCATTTTGCCGGCTCGTTCATCATATGCCCAGAGATCGAGCAAAGAAGTTGACTGGACGATTGTTCAGCTCAGGATTTGACTGCAGTTGAATGGTGTTCCTCTTTGCATTGAACTGATCATAGCGTCGCATGAGAATGCCACTGTGTCCAAGTGATTCACGAGATCTCCTTCCAGAGCTCGTGATTCCATTCATCCTAGGAGTCCCAAGAAACCACACCGAATGCCTTGAGTTCGGCACTCGAGTGCCAATTGAGTTCAAGTGTTAAGTATAGCTCCTCCACATGTGAGGCCGACTTGAAGTAGTAAGACTTCTCTTGCTGGTTGAATTCAATACTTATTGAATAATGATAGCATTCGTGTCGCACTCTCCGACCATTGCCAGAGACTCAAGATTGTGAAGCCGGGTAGTGGCCTCATGAATTTAACCCAAGCTCCCAAGCGCAGGAATCACACCTTCTCACAATGGAGACGGCTGTCAAGGAATACAAGGTAGGCCAGCATTGGGTCCAAGAAAGAGTTTGATTGAAATTTTGTAATTCACTGCTTGGAGGAGGCTAGGTCAGCCAGAGGGGCTGAAATGCATTCACTAGCATCCCTAGACTATGTTGGTCCAGTGTGATACCCATAGTCAGACTACTACCTCTGATTGACCAGTCCAGTGCCATTGCCGTTAAATGTGATCCCAACGGCTAATGGTGACCAGATTTTAAAAATAGATAATAGTGGATTAACTTTGCTTTCACTGGGACTCGAACCGGGGACCCCACTGACCAGAGGCAGGCACTCAACTAACTGCGCCATCTAGTCGTATTTTTGAAGAACCTACAGCCTCCTCTAATCCCACCAGGAACTTGTCGGGTCCATGAAACCTCATCAATCGAGCATGTTGTTCAAGTTGACACCCGACTCTCTCTGGTCACTTACCAACTGCTGTCCCTTGGCGAGGTTATGAGACATAACCAGATTTTTGGCGGAACTTGTAAAGGACTCCTCCAGTCTTCAAACAGACGAAACCACACCCAACCCGACGCCTAACAAGAGGGCCAACTGCCCGTGTCAGCCTATAATGCCTGTCATGTAGTTTCCTGTCCATCGTGCCAAAATATAGCTTCTGGTGAAAGTCAGCCACTTCAGAGATCTCCGACTTCTAAGTCTCATCTTACGTCTGCTTAAAACCCATCTGCCTTGGTTCAATTATTCCCTGCCGTGGGTTAGTGTCTTATGACTGGATTCAATGCCCTATGTCCACATGTCCTATGGTGGAGATCCTAGTTCCTCAATCCCACCCACGCTGATGCTCGTGGTCGGAGGATCCCCGTAAAGGTCAGATTCAAGACCACTACTTACGTGTCTGATGTGAGTCCGAGTGTCCATGTCTTGAGAATGAAGAGCCGTTTTCTTTAAGCAACCCTTTCGACACTTTGAAAGAGGACCAAGTAAACTCAAGCCCGCAAAGAGCGCAGACCTAGACGACTTGGTGGAAAGGCTTCCTGGACGACTTTTAATTGGTCTTCGGAGTCGCTTTAAAGATGGAGACTGTTGACTTAGTGAACATTTTTGTGGCAAGGACCATTGCTGACACGAATTCAAAGAGCCTGCTTGTCAGAACCGCTTTGATTTCATGTGGAGCCAACCACGCTGTATAGACTTGTCTGTCATGTATACTCTGGGGGTGCCTCATCGGAGGCGGCGGGGAAGAGGTGCACATGCAGTAGCCCTGCACGAAGAACTAGGGTGCGACTGAATGTGTTGTCCTTTGTCACCTTGCAAGGAGGACTTTTCAAACTAAACCGCAAATCGTCTTGTTGTTGGATGTTCCATGAACTTTAAAAATTGTCAGTGATATTCGTCTGGAGTCAACTGGAACTGCTTCTATTTCCTTTTCAGACACCGTCATCTACTAACCCGGATGATCCATTGAAGTGGTCGCGGGGGTAACGCACGCAAGAGGAATCTCCAAGCAACTCGATCCCATTGACTCTAACTCATCAAGAGTTATTCCCAAACGCAGCCAGGCGTGTTTTTAGACTTGGTCCAACCAACTCGTCGTCTGTCATAGTATCCCCTAAGGTAAGGTTATGTTGAGGTCTCTGACTTCCGCGCAGCAGACACACATAGGCCAAACATAGGCACATTGTGTTACCACGCGGATCTTAAGCTACCTATTCCGCAAACCAGTTTGTGCTTTTGATAAAGCGAAGAAGATGGCTGATTCTGACGCTGCTCAGTTCAGCCAGATTAACAAAAAAGTGGGCCCCCAGAAGTCTGAACCTACGGGATGAGAGAGCACTGCAGCAACATAGCAAGTGTTCGATGGTTTCCTCCTCATCCTCGTCTATGCAGCTTCTACGGAAATCATTATAGGTAAGGCCTAGTATAGAGGCGTGAGTTCTGATTGCACAATGCTCTGTTAAAACGCCATTAAGAGATCTGAGGTTTGGCCTGCTTAATCTGATCAAGCTAAGCTATCGCTTGGGATCGATCATAGGCCATAGTTGCTTGATAATGAGGCATCCTGTGCCAGATATCCATCCGCGGTTTGTTTGAGCAAGTGTTTCAAGCTGTAGCAGATGTTCCATTGTAGCGATAGACGTGGAGGGTGGGTCTTCACCCGGAAAGAGCACGGAGTTTGTGCCCTTTCTAGCCAGTTCGTCCGCTTCGCAATTCTCTGGAATGTCACAGTGTCCCGGCACCCACATAAGTTCGATGCTAAAGCACTTGGCCATCTCGTTAAGAGGTAGGCGGTAGATTGGCTTGCCTTGCCGGGTTTCCCCTCAACGCGAAATTAAAAAAAAAACCTGGTCCTCAGAGTCAACCTTCAGGCATGCCATCCACCTTCGTTTTGCACGAAATACAAGTGAAATTGGGTGGCCCGCGTTATCAGGCTTAAGCAAGGTGAAACGCAGAATTCAGATAAAATTAAAAGTCCGGCCATCTTGGCCAACCTTGGGGCACTCCATCCAATCAATGAAACTGATTGCCGACTCCATGCACCAGCTGAACAAGACTTCGGTTTCCTGACCCTTCTGCCTGGCCATCCATCTCTTTGGGGGACATCACCTCCATTTGCCCCCGTTTGGATAATCCCCCTTGGACATATGTCTCGTCCTAAAGGATTGCAAATTAGGACACAGTACAAACAAGTCCGGGACGAATCAGTTTGGTCAACAAATCCGACATGCTCTTGACCCGACCCAAATTGATGGCAACAAGCACAACAACAACAACAATGACAGGAAAAAAATAGAAAAACTGACGCCAACTTTACCCTAAATTAAGGGATTACCCCCCAAACACCGACAAGTACAATTCCAAAACAGGATTAACCACAACCCGCACGTATGTGTGTCATTCCTGGAAGCCGAGCGAGTGTGCCCGCGCCCCACACCGGCCACAGCACATGTTTCGTTCGGCCAGGGCATTTGTTATCCTCAATCCGATTAAGGTGGCTTTTCAATTTGATGGAAAAACTCAGCACAGCACAGACACAGCCGCACCATCAGAAGGTAGCAGCACAAATCCCTTTCACATTAAAGCCAACCAACAGCGCTCGCCAGGTCTCCCGCCCGACGAAGACTGATGAATAGGACTAAGGAGGACAGCTTACGAAGGCATGAACCAGGAAAGTGAAAATTTACACACCGAAACGAGGAGATTTATTTGCCCACAGGCAAGAGGTGAGCACGCTTCGCTTGGCTGGGCTTGCCTTGCCTTGGCTTCCCTGCCTGCTTGCATAAAGGATTCTTTCAGTTATTTACAAGATACTTTGAAGCCAACAGCAGACGCTGGCGATGAGATGGGAATCTATGGATCCCTCGATCTGCCGGCGCGGCGGCGTATCCTCGTGTCCTCGTGTTCGCACAATGAAATCGAATTATCACGTACACTAGCGTGCCGGGCGGGGTATTCTATTCATGCGAGCGTGTGAGGCGAACAGCATCACCTGTGCGTAATGTTCAAAGAAAAATCCCCGTTCGAGCGACTAAGCAGTCTGTCGTTCGCTGTAATTCGATTTCTCGCGCTCACTCGGCGCACAAGTGGAGGATTTCCGATTAGGGCGTTTCTTTTTTGCGTCCAAATGACGCGAACCGTGCAAACGGTGTTTTCGATTTCGCGGTGCATTGGAAACGCGTAATCGAATTCGTCCTCCCGGTCTGTCGAGTGGATGAGCGGCTGAGTGGATCAAGCGTGACAAAAGCCAGCCCGCCAGTCCCTGCATCCTTGCTGGGCGACGCACGGCACAGACCTGTGCATGTACGTGCAGGCAAGGCAGGCGAAAGCAGAAAAATCCTCCAGCCAATCAGCAGCAGTCACAGCAGCTGTGATGATTTGCCACGATGTTCTTGAATTGAACAGATATACGACGTGTCCTCGAAGGTATTCAATGCGAATTCAATCACGAGTATCCTTCTTTTTGGTGGATTGCGTTCTGTGCCTCGTAGCGGCGCGACGACTGTGCGGAGGCAGATGGTGGCGCCGGCAAAGATGAAGTTCATTATTGGGATATAAAAGGAAATTAGTTTGAATTGTGAATGGGTGCGAAGAGGGTGGATGTGGAGCTGTCGGGATGTGTGGTGACAGGATTACATGCGGGTGCTTGTCGTTTGGTTGATTAAGGAGATGGATTCGGGATTGATTGAGATCTGTGAGCGTTACACTTTGTTGAGAGTTAACACTGAGTGTGAGTGCGTCTTTCTTGATGTGTGTCTTTCAAGGACGATTTGGAAAGCTTTGAAATTTAAGAGCAATTTAAATGGAAAGATGAGGGTTCAGTTCAGTGACCCTCTGATTTGCAGCGTTGTCGCTTAAGAAGGATGTAAATAATCTCATGACAGTAATCGAGAACATTCTTCGAGGAGGTAGGACTGCCGTGCCTGATGCTCAAGATCCACTTCAAAAACTGCTATTGTGTCCTTACTGATGGCCACCAGGGTTGGTAGGTAGGCAGGTCCATTTAGCCACGATTGCATAACTAGTTCGAGTCACCTTATTCTTCCACAAGAATCTAACTTAGAGGTCATTGATGCGGTAGGTTCCTAGCGTTCTGCCCCCAAGTGATGACAGAGGCCAAACAGTGGCATTAAAAATGGGAGACACTCTCCCAACTCTCTCCTCATCCATGGAACTTATTCAGAGATGATTCATCAGGGCTGCTAGACTTCTGGTGATAGATACCGTCTGACTTACTTGTGGGAGCGTCCCGTCTTCAGATTCGTCTAAATCATTCAAAACTAATTTAGACTTGTTTTTTTTATTTTTTTGTTTTTTGACAGCTGGCCACATGCTTTCGTACTCAATATGAATCTTCTACTCCTCTTTCTCATCGTCCCACCACCTTCTACGAGAATCAGTGAGTGGGTGGACCATTCTAACCAAGTGCCGGGCGTCCTGTCGTGACGCCGATGAGTGATTTGCATTATAGTGGACAAGTCGACACGTTAAATGATGTTGGCCAGATCTGTTATGTATAAAGCAACCATTTGGGATTGACTGTCTTGATTGAATATGTTTGGTGGGCGGGATAACCTTGCGCCACGTCTAGCGCGCTCATCGGCTTCACAACCACCCAGTGCGTCATCACCCATTCACATGAGATTACAGAAATATTCAGCTCATCAGAAATCAAATTTATCTAGGTTAGGTTAGGTAGGCGGGCTGCTGGTGCATTCACCAGCCCACATAGACCATGTTGGTCCATTGTGATACCCGCAGTCAGTAAACTACCTCTGCTAGACCACTCCAGTGATAACTGATCCCAACGGCAAATGGTGACTGGACCAGATTTGAAACCCAGATAAAAGCGTATTAACTTTGCTTTCACTGGGATTCGAACCGGGGACCCCGCTAACCAGGGGCAGGCACTCTACCAACTGCGCCATCCAGACCGAAGCGGTAAGGCTCAAGACACTACAGTCTATGACCGGCTTTACAAGTCGAATGTCCTTCCCAACGACGCCAACTGCCTTTCAACTCAATTTTCCCTCAATTCCTTCAGGATTGGAATGTAAGTCGGACATTCAAGCGCTGGATGGTCTTCTCAGAGATAGTTCGCAGACTAATCGAAGACGGATGATGGAGTGAGATTAGCTGTCTACCCCAAGGATCGAAATCTAGCTGTTTATGTCATCTTTTCTAATTCTCTGACAGTGACTGCAGCAATCCAAGAGTCACTGCCCTGACTCAAGGAACATGTGGGACGGATTATCTATTTGCATAGGCAGGATACGATTGACAACGACAGCTTCTCATCAAAGTCTTCTCTCAATCGTCGGCTGTTTCCTGATTAGAAGCAGAAATCGAGTATTACAGTGAGAGACGACAGCTACCTCTGTTGACGTCGTTAAATTGTTTGGCTAGTGTACTAATAAAGTGTTTTATCAGACGGTCAAATCAGATAGTGGCCTTTTTTTACTGATTTCGTATTTAACTGTCGAAAGTCCTTCTAATTGGTAGAGTGCCTGCCCCAGGTTAGCGGGTTCCCCGGTTCGAATTCCAGTGAAAGCAAAGTTAGGTTTTGAAATCTGTCCAGTCACCGTTTGCCGTTGGGATCAAATCAACGGCACTATCACTGGAGTGGTCAATCGAGCATCAATCTGCTGGAGCAGGCAATAAAATAGTACCGGTCAACCCCCGTCTTGCGAATATATTCAACGGAGGGAAGTTGAAGAAGTAAAACCACACCTAGGAGGACAGACATTTTGCCATCGACGCTATCATCTTAAGGGAGACTTCATGGTATTCACTGACAGACTATTTTCAAACATTCACTCTTGAGCAGATCTAGGCGAAGAAAATTAAGAAAGTAATAATAGAAATATTGGTGGCGCGACAGTCCGAGGCGGACCTGGGCCTAGCTTCTCAGCAACCACTTGTGTTGTACGTGCTATTGTTCTTTCACGAGTGGAAGAGACCTACAGTTTAATGCCGACTCAGAACGGCGAAGTTGAGAGCATTGTCGGTGACTCGAAAGAAGTGGAAGCCGTGAATTATGAAAGTTGGTAGATTGGGGATTCGAACCTGGCACCCTCTGCGTAGTCTGTCCACGCACTAACCCACTACGCCACGGCGACTCAAAATCAAGAAAAAAAAAAAACTAAAAAAAATGCAGTCTCTCGACCCGACTATAAATATATACATAGTCAGACATTCAATAAAAATATTCATTCAGCAATTGTAGCTCATAATCATGTTTCAATACTGACATTCTAATGGTGGGGGGCATCTAGAAAAATGTATCGGCAAAAAATTAGTTAAAATCCCTTATCGAAGGAAGGGGAGAGTTGGTGATGAGAATACCACGAGGAATAAATAGAGAGAGAGAGAGAGAAATAAAAATAATTAAACCAAAACGGTCAACCGACCTTACGATGGCAAAGATAGAAGGGGTGACTATCGACTCTCGATAAAAAAATAATAAATCAAAATAAAAATAAGCAGAATAAGCAGTCTTACAAAGTGAAAGTCCTCGAGAACAATTAAAATAACGTAAAAAATAATAAACTAAAGACGTAATTAAAATAATAAAAAAAAAATATTTTTTAGACACTCATCTCACCGAGGCATTTCTTCTCTTACGACACGCTCATCTCCTCCGATCGCACTCAAATTTGTAACTAATTGAGTGTCAGATGTCAAGAAAACAGTGGACGACACAGTCATAGAGACAGCTACAAAATAGAACTTCCTAACCACCTCCGAGACCACTCGAATGCAGTGGCCCAAGTCGAACAGTGCAAGAACTGACAAACTCTAAGCGAACGACTAACTCGCTGATTACAGCGATCGATATGAAAGCCAACAACTACATATCCAGAGGCTGCAGCCCCGAGAAGAAGTAATTGGATGCTCTAACATGGGATACACTGACTTTGCAACAAGCCCCAGTCTGTCAGTTGAGACATAAAAATCACCAGGATCTAACAAAAATTCTACTCAAATGACCAAAAGATTCATAAGGATACCGCGATGGCTGGTGATTAGCACAGAGAGAGATAGAGAGAGAGATAACAGGATACTAACTCCCAACGGAGATCACAATGGGTCCAGCAGGACCTAAGTGAGACTTTGCTTACGCCCGTCTACCGCATCTAACCCAACCAACTGATTTGTTTTTCTCTCATCTATAATTTGACTAATTTGTTTGGGCTGACAAATTGTTGGCCTTTGAGACTTACTGAGACAGTCAGTTTATCACTTCCGTGGGATGATTCGGAGGCTTAGACGGGAGTTAACTTGCTTTGAATGGATAACAGTGTGGTGATGTTCCATTTTGCTTCGTTTAAAGACAAGAAAGGTTAAAAACTCAACGAACGCGCTGTCGCATCACAGAGGTTCGTCACGATATTGTGCGCTGTCGGGAGCTTAGATTAGATTGGTTTAGTTGCCACTTCCGTGAATCTGCTTTACAATGTCTTGACGTTATTCGCCACCCACTTCTACCACTCCATTCCAATGGTTTCCCTTCAGTGGCCACGCCCCCAACCCAACACCATTCCGCGAAACATCAAAGCCGAGTCAATTACTGTGCTGCAGAAAGCCCAACAAAAATCGCCAAGAAGCTATCGATAAGGTTTAATGATGATTCACCGAGGAAGTCACCATCCTTGTCGCACGACGATCTGTTCGCACCGTAATCGTTAATCCATTCAATCCGACTCACAAACCCCCGGGGATCCTGCAGTGTTTTACAATTCCCCAGCTATCGCTATCGCGCCGCTGTAATTACTTCCACTTCGCCACATTATGTTTTAATACTATTACTTTCGCTGCAATAAAAGGACGCCCACACCACCGGCTCTGCCCAAATTGGCCAACGCAACAACAGAGTCGAAATAAAAGTGTCCTTGCCCGGCATTTACATCGGCGAAAATATTAAGTCAATCGGAACGGAACCGAAGCCTTACTGATGAAAAGCAATCAAGCCAAATGGACTACGATTGTCATCAATTCTGGACCACTCAAGGCTGGAGTCAATAAATGCCTCCGATAAATATGCAACACAGCCAAGCGGAATGGAGCGTTCAGTGTGCGGTGCGGGATTTCGTGTGCGCCCGTGAGGAGGTTTTGTGTAAGTGATGTCTGTGTCGGGGGAGGAGAAGGAGTGTAAAGCGCCCATAAAGGCGGACATAATGCCATTAAGGCGAGTCACGTGTCCTCTTTAGTTTAATCAATATCCTCCTGGAATATTGGGCAAGGATGGTAGGGGTGGAGGAGGAGGAGCAGGAGGAGAGGTGCTCGCCAGTCGATTGTCTGGTAATGCAGTTTCAAGGAGGAGGAGGAGGAGGAGGAGGAGGAGGAGGAGGAGGAAGAGGAAGAGTAGCAATTGGACGTAACGTCGAGAGCGGCTAAACCTGCGGCCTCAGGAGTGGAGGTGGAAGAGGAGGAGGAGGAGGAGGAACAGGAGGAGGAGGAGGCGGAGGAGGAGGTGGAGGAGGAGGAGGAGGAGGAGGAGGAGGAGGAGGAGGAGGAGGAGGAGGAGGAGGAGGAGGAGGAGGAGGAGGCAAAACCTCTTGTCCACTTGAGTCTAGTCTACTGGTTCAGGGAATTGCAGGGCTACTCCATGAAGAGCATTCGCAGAGCACTTGCGTTGGACGACGTTGAACACCGTGGTGAACCCTTTAAACCAGCATCAGACTATTAAAGCCATCTGCAAACCTTCGGCGTGGAGTACTCCAAACTCTGACGCTGAACAACACACCAGAAGCCGAGGACGAAGACGATAGGCATGAGAAGCCCCTCTTCCACCCCCATGCACAACCCTTAAACCGTGTCATTCCACCAAAAATTCCCATCACGTTCCATCGACCTCGCAAGACTCCAAATAACGTGTATTCAACGCCGCTGGCTGCTCCTTCAACAATATAGACAAAGTCCATCCCGCCCTACAGAGTGCTGCCATCAGAAGTGTCTCGTCTAGTCCACGGCAATCGAGAGAACACTTCAAAGACTGTAATATCCTTTTATTGGACTCATTATTCTTTTATTGCTGCACCGCCACCCGTCGTCTCAGTCCGATCCGTCTCGCCTTAGCGAGCCAAGCGATGATAATACATATGAAATTTTAAAAACACAGTATCATCGCGGCAAGGACATCGCCAAAAGGAAAAGAAACACCGCCAAGGAGATGATGGAACAGCGAAAGTATTCCGCAATAAAAATTCTCCAAATTCAATGATATCCTTGGTCCCCCTACCCTTCACCCCCCTCGGAGAAAAGAGCAAAAAAAACCCCAAAGGAGCAGATAAAAAAAAAAGAAAACCCCCGGGATGTACAATAAATCATCGTCCTTTCTAAGAAAGGCGTCATTCTTATCACCGCACGCTAAGGAGACATGCCCATAAATGGGGTATTTTCACGCAGCATCGTCGGTTTCGTCCTTTTATTTGAGTTCCTTGCCTCCGTCATTAATATTCATTGTCTTATTGAATCATAAATAATTTAAAGGATCTCGGCGTGCAGCGAGTAGAAAAATGTCCTTTCTCGTATTCCGGGTGGTTTTTTTTTTTGGTTTTTACGACGCGTTTCGCTCGAGTTGATCCTGGTCTCTGATTAGCGGTGGGAGGCGATTTGTGGGCATTTTTTTCTTCTCTGCTTATTTAAATTTTGTGCAAAATCTTATTAGGGACATGGGCCTTGGAGGAATTGTGCTCAGTTTACACGCCTATTACCGTTTAGCACGTGCTGGGCTGTTTGCTGGTCCTCCGGAAAAGTCGGACGTTCGGATGGGTGAAGGAGAACGCTGACGGAATTCCATGAAAGTTCAAATATTGAAGTGAAAAGCAATGATTCGGGAGAGAGGGGTGTCTATGAACTGTCAAGTGCAGATTGTTTTTTGCCTCGATGTCAATCAGGGCCAAGGGGCGGCAATTGAGATTGACTGAGAGCGAACGATGGCGGTGATTTGTTAAGTGTCCACTTCAACGCAATAAATTAGTTTGCTCGTTCGTTGAGGGTGGGGGAAATCAATTTGTGAAGTTGTTTACATCACATCTGAGAAATCTAAGCACTTACATATTTTTTTATGCTCAGCAGCATTAAAAGCATTCGCTTTTCCTTGATGCCTTGTGGGCGTTGTTCTGTGGGAGGGGGGCTACGGAATAGAGGGCTGTCACATTATATATGTAGTGCATCTCAACCCAATTGGTGGACGAACCTGAAGACAATTAGAGAGGCTTCGTGGTAAGGGACCTGGTTTACCCAAAGCTGTAGCGTCATACAAAGAAAAAGTAGCTTCAGAAGCGTCATGATGGCCTGTCCATTCCGAAGACTAACGAAGATTCGTCATGCGAATCCACACTCTGTTCACACTGGTTTTCATACTCATCATCCACTAATATAGGCGACGCGACAGTCCAAAGCAGACCTCGGCAAAGGGTAGGGTCTGCTAGTGAATTCACCAGATAGTGAATTGTACCATTATGATACCCACAGTCAGACTACTGATCGACCTCTCCAGAGAAAGTCCAGTGACCACAGTGGACCGCTGCCTATCTTCTACAGCATCCACTTTTGGGGCATGCATGCTATTGTGCTCTCACGAGTGGAAATGGTCTACAGTTCTAAGCCGACTCTGAATGGCGAAGTTTGAGAAACTTTTCCTAGATAGGGGTACTCTTTGAGCACTGTCAGTGACTCGAAAGATGTGGAGCACCACTAAGCCATGGTGTGTGACATGTACTTCATGAATATTTGACTACACCATAATGGTCCAGTCTTAAGGTCCTGTTTTTTATAACTCCATCCATCGTTGCGGGTACCGACCGAGTAGCGTTGGCTTCAAAGTCCTGAACCATAAATGTCTTATAAGGCTAGATGTGATATCCATTCGGTATCAAAAGGCCTCTTCGCCATTTCGTGTGAGAGCCTGAAACCATTCGTGAATAACCTGACAGGTCCTTATCAGAATACCAGACCAGATTTACACACTACGCCCGATCTTGAAAAAGACGCAGGAAATGTAGATCGTAACACACCACCTGTTCGTCAATTTCAAGGCCGTCAATAAGGACAAGCTATACAACGCCTTGTCAAGTTATGACATTCCTGGCAAACGCGTCAGGTTGGGCAGGATGCCGATGGAGAATTCTCTGTAACGCACTCTGCAGCGGCTAACGACGCCCCACGGGGGTACTTGTCCCCCTAAGTCGAGGGTACTCGGCTCCCAGATATCACCACGTGGAGGTGAGAGTAGGGAGTTCGTTGATACTAACTGCAGACGCCTACCTCGGGGCAAACGTAAACTCCACAAACGACATTACTGTGGAGATCCGACGTAGAACCGCCTTTGGCAACCGGTGTTAATTCAGTTTGTCAAAACAACTGGCGTCAAAACTCCTGACTCGACGGACTAAGATCATGCTCAACAAAACCCTCATTTTGCCAGTCCTGATATTTGGAGCCGAAAGCTGGACGATTAGCAAAACTGCGGAGCTGATTCTTGGTGCCTTCGACGAAAAATTCTACGTCGGATATATGGTCTCGTCTGCGAGGAAGGCGAATGGAGGATAAGACACAACCGCGAGCTCTACGAGCTGTGCCAGGATGTGGATGTAGTCAAAAATCCGTCGACTGTTCTGGCTCGACCACATCGAGCCCATGGATACCAAAGCTCCAGCTAAGAGGGTCTTCGAGTCCCAGCCTTCTGGTTCGAGAAGGAGAGGAAGACCGAATCTCCGGTATCAAGACCAAGTAATCGCGGATGCAAGACAGCTTGGTCTTGATGACTGGAAGTAGGGTGCCCAGGACCGTCAGGAATAGAAAGCAGCGATCGCTCAGGCTCGGACCCTGCATGGGTCATCAGCCTGATAAGTAAGTAAGTAAGTAAGGACGCCTGTGTCTACATGAGATGCAATATCAACGCTTTAAAAAAAGAATACAACATAGACGCTATTGAAATCTAGACCCAAAGAATCTTCGACTCTGAGCATGTGGGACAACGCAACAGAGGACGTCCACGTACAAGGTGGTGCACACAAGTAGAGGGGGACCTCCGCCGACTTGGTGTTCGAAACTGGAGACAGCTGCCAAGAGATCGGGCCGACTGGATAGGCATGTTGGGTGAGGCCCAGGTTCACCCAACTGTCATCTCTAGACGATGGGTGCAGTCGTTATTCAAATGAGTCTCCTTTCTTGCAGATCAGACATCGGAATGTCTTCCTTCGACCATGTCTTATAGACGAGGTGAGGCATGAGCCCTGCCCGCTCGCTCCTAGATTTCAAATCCACTTGGGATAAAAATCGGTTTGCGAGACTGCTCTCTGCACTCACTCACTAGAGCATGATCTGAAGTAGCCTAAGCGAGTTGCTCCTCCAGAATGTGCGCAAGTCTGTTCTCTTCTCTCCGTCAAAGGCAGCCATCTGCCATTACAGATTTCAAACCACCTACGCACACTTCTGTTGAAGCCGTCACCCATATACGCCATAATGGTACCCCCCTCTGTCCAATTGTTCCAGCTCACTAGACTCAGTTAAAAACCCTCTTTCACCTCAAACCACCGCCAACCCCCTTCACAAATAACTCTCTCTCTCTCTCACTAGCTGTCATTTAGTGATTTCCTGCATGAAGAATCACCTCACAATCTCCTTGATTATCCCCACATAACCACTTCATAATGGTCACAGCATTCAAGTGAGTACTTCATTTCTAAAGCATTTTTCCCCGGAAACAGAAGAAAACCACTGCAACAGACTGACTTCTCTGACAGCCCGTGCATGCTATGGGATAACTTTTACACTCCGAACTTTTTGCTCATCCCTGCTACAATTAAAAGCAGGGAAACTTTCAAGCCACTGGAAAACACCACCCTGGCCAACGCCGACACTCATAACTTGAAATCCGGCCCGCCGCCCTTTACTTCAGGTCTTCCCTCGTGCCTGTGAGGAGAAAGTTTCGCTGCAGATTCTCCGTTACCACGTAAACATGTCCAGCTGCATAAACCGACAACGAGGGGTAACATTAACATTTGGTCATTTAATTAAAAGTTGTACTCAATGTGTGTGTATGTGTCTGAGGACACATGGTGTATGGGCTGGTTGACGTCGTAACGACAGAGTATGACGAGTTGTCGTGCATTTGGCACGCTTCTGGTTTGGTGAGACTGAACCCTTGTTTGAGTTGGGGGAACACTGCAGTCTGTTGATGATGAATGCAAGGGCATGGAAATATGCAGTCGAGAGGACACTGCACCCTTTGACAAATGTCGAACCGCACTGAACTTACTTCTGAAGATGTCTTATTCTTCGCTGAGTAGGCTTTTTCATCTCTCCAACTCTTCAAGCCTCTCCGAGCAGATGGGAAACCACATTTCTCCAACCCTTCCTATAAAGGGCGAATCTTCGCCACCCACCCCGTCCCGACCCATAGCACTTACGCCACTCCTCTCCAAGGATACCGAGGCGCTATTAAATTGTCAGCTTGTGGAATATAAATCTTGAATCGTGAAACGCCTTAATGGCGTCCAAATCTCACCGATCTTTGCAAAATGCAGACATTCGACAGAGGTGGACATCTTTGACTACGCTATCGAGGAAACTCTTTTTCCATGGAATATAAATTACTTTTCGATCCGTCTGATGTCCAATGAATAACCGGCTCTGTCCTGTCTCCGATAATCTTTCTAAGATTAAATGTCTTTCATATGTAAGTGAAATCACTGCTGTGTCTCTGGTCGCTCGCATTTAAGACACCACGGCGTGGAATATTCTGAGACCACACGGCGTGTGTGGAATATTCTGAGACCACACGGCGTGTGTGGAGTATTCTGAGACCACACGGCGTGTGTGGAGTACTCTGAGACCACACGGCGTGTGTGGAGTATTCTGAGACCACACGGCGTGTGTGGACTATTATGAGACCACAGGGCGTGTGTGGACTATTATGAGACCACAGGGCGTATGTGGAATATTCTTGAACCACACGGCGTATGTGGAGTATTCTGAGACCACACAGCGTATGTGGACTATCCTGAGACAACACGGCGTGTGTGGACTATTATGAGACCACACGGCGTATATGGAGTATTCTGAGACCACACGGCGTGTGTAGACTATTATGAGACCACACGGCGTATGTGGAATATTCTGAGACTACACGGCGTATGTGGAGTATTCTGAGGCAACGCCTCGTCTGTGGAATATTCTGAGACCACACGGCGTATGTGGAGTATTCTGAGACCACACCGCGTGTGTGGACTATTATGAGACCACACGGCGTATGTGGAATATTCTGAGACCACACCGCGTGTGTGGACTATTATGATACCACACGGCGTATGTGGAATATTCTGAGACTACACGGCGTATGTGGAATATTCTGAGGCAACGCCTCGTGTGTGGAATATTCTGAGACCACACGGCGTGTGTGGACTATTATGAGACCACACGGCGTGTGCGGAAAATTCTGAGACCACACGGCGTGTATGGACTTTTATGAGACCACACGGCGTATGTGGAATATTCTGAGACCACACCGCGTGTGTGGACTATTATGATACCACACGGCGTATGTGGAATATTCTGAGACTACACGGCGTATGTGGAATATTCTGAGGCAACGCCTCGTGTGTTGAATATTCTGAGACCACACGGCGTATGTGGAATATTCTTGGATCACACGGCGTATGTGGAATATTCTGAGGCAACGCCTCGTGTGTAATATTCTGAGACCACACGGCGTGTGTGGACTATTATGAGACCACACGGCGTATGTGGAATATTCAGAGGCAACGCCTCGTGTGTAATATTCTGAGACCACACGGCGTATGTGGAGTATTCTGAGACCACACGGCGTGTGTGGAGTATTCTGCGACCACACGGCGTGTGTGGAATATTCTCAGGCAACGCCTCGTGTGTTGAATATTCTGAGACCACACGGCGTATGTGGAGTATTCTGAGACCACACGGCTTCCCTGGAGTATTCTGAGACTACACGGCGTATGTGGAATATTATGAGACCACACGGCGTGTGTGGAGTATTCTGCGACCACACGGCGTGTGTGGAATATTCTCAGGCAACGCCTCGTGTGTTGAATATTCTGAGACCACACGGCGTATGTGGAGTATTCTGAGACCACACAGCGTGTGTGGAGTATTCTGAGACCACACGGCGTGTGTGGAATATTCTCAGGCAACGCCTCGTTTGTGGAATATTCTGAGAGCACACGGCGTGTGTGGAGTATTCTGAGACCACACGGCGTATGTGGAATATTCTGAGACCACACGGCGTGTGTGGACTATTATGAGACCACACGGCGTATGTGGAATATTCTTGGCGTATGTGGAGTATTCTGAGACCACACAGCGTATGTGGACTATCCTGAGACAACACGGCGTATGTGGAATATTCTGAGACCACACGGCGTGTGTGGAGTATTCTGCGACCACACGGCGTGTGTGGAATATTATGAGACCACACGGCGTGTGTGGAATATTCTGAGACCACACGGCGTATGTGGAGTATTCTGAGACCACACGGCTTCCCTGGAGTATTCTGAGACTACACGGCGTATGTGGAATATTATGAGACCACACGGCGTGTGTGGAGTATTCTGAGACCACACGGCGTGTGTGGAATATTCTCAGGCAACGCCTCGTTTGTGGAATATTCTGAGACCACACGGCGTATGCGGAATATTCTGAGGCAACGCCTCGTGTGTTGAATATTCTGAGACCACACGGCGTATGTGGAGTATTCTGAGACCACACAGCGTGTGTGGAGTATTCTGAGACCACACGGCGTATGTGGAATATTCTTGGACCACACGGCGTATGTGGAGTATTCTGAGACCACACGGCGTATGTGGAATATTCTGAGGCAACGCCTCGTGTGTTGAATATTCTGAGACCACACGGCGTATGTGGAGTATTCTGAGACCACACGGCGTATGTGGAATATTCTTGGACCACACGGCGTATGTGGACTATCCTGAGACAACACGGCGTATGTGGACTATCCTGAGACAACACGGCGTATGTGGAATATTCTGAGGCAACGCCTCGTGTGTTGAATATTCTGAGACCACACGGCGTATGTGGAGTATTCTGAGACCACACGGCGTATGTGGAATATTCTTGGACCACACGGCGTATGTGGAGTATTCTGAGACCACACGACGTATGTGGAATATTCTGAGGCAACGCCTCGTGTGTTGAATATTCTGAGACCACACGGCGTATGTGGAGTATTCTGAGACCACACGGCGTATGTGGAGTATTCTGAGACCACACGGCGTATGTGGAATATTCTGAGGCAACGCCTCGTGTGTTGAATATTCTGAGACCACACGGCGTGTGTGGACTATTATGAGACCACACGGCGTATGTGGAGTATTCTGAGACCACACGGCGTGTGTGGAATATTCTCAGGCAACGCCTCGTGTGTGGAATTTTATGAGACCACACGGCGTATGTGGAGTATTCTGAGACCACACGGCGTATGTGGAATATTCTTGGACCACACGGCGTATGTGGACTATCCTGAGACCACACGGCGTGTGTGGACTATTATGAGACCACACGGCGTATGTGGAGTATTCTGAGACCACACGGCGTGTGTGGAATATTCTCAGGCAACGCCTCGTGTGTGGAATTTTATGAGACCACACGGCGTATGTGGAGTATTCTGAGACCACACGGCGTATGTGGAATATTCTTGGACCACACGGCGTATGTGGACTATCCTGAGACCACACGGCGTGTGTGGACTATTATGAGACCACACGGCGTATGTGGAATATTCTTGGACCACACGGCGTATGTGGAGTATTCTGAGACCACACAGCGTATGTGGAATATTCTGAGGCAACGCCTCGTGTGTAGGAATATTCTGAGACCACACGGCGTGTGTGGAGTATTCTGAGACCACACGGCGTGTGTGGAATATTCTTGGACCACACGGCGTATGTGGACTATCCTGAGACCACACGGCGTGTGTGGACTATTATGAGACCACACGGCGTATGTGGAATATTCTTGGACCACACGGCGTATGTGGAGTATTCTGAGACCACACAGCGTATGTGGAGTATTCTGAGGCAACGCCTCGTGTGTGGAATATTCTGAGACCACACGGCGTATGTGGAATATTCTGAGACCACACGGCGTATGTGGAATATTCTGAGACCACACGGCGTCTGTGGACAATTATGAGACCACACGGCGTATGTGGAGTATTCTGAGACCACACAGCGTATGTGGAATATTCTGAGACCACGCGGCGTATGTGGAATATTCTGAGACCACACGGCGTATGTGGAATATTCTGAGACCACACGGCGTATGTGGAGTATTATGAGACCACACGGCGTATGTGGAATATTCTGAGACCACACCGCGTGTGTGGACTATTATGAGACCACACGGCGTATGTGGAATATTCTGAGACTACACGGCGTATGTGGAATATTCTGAGGCAACGCCTCGTGTGTGGAATATTCTGAGACCACACGGCGTGTGTGGAGTATTCTGAGGCAACGCCTCGTGTGTGGAATTTTATGAGACCACACGGCGTATGTGGAGTATTCTGAGACCACACGGCGTATGTGGAATATTCTTGGACCACACGGCGTATGTGGAGTATTCTGAGACCACACGGCGTATGTGGAATATTCTTGGACCACACGGCGTATGTGGAGTATTCTGAGACCACACGGCGTATGTGGAATATTCTTGGACCACACGGCGTATGTGGACTATCCTGAGACCACACGGCGTGTGTGGACTATTATGAGACCACACGGCGTATGTGGAATATTCTTGGACCACACGGCGTATGTGGAGTATTCTGAGACCACACGGCGTATGTGGAATATTCTGAGGCAACGCCTCGTGTGTTGAATATTCTGAGACCACACGGCGTATGTGGAGTATTCTGAGACCACACGGCGTATGTGGAATATTCTTGGACCACACGGCGTATGTGGAGTATTCTGAGACCACACGGCGTATGTGGAATACTCTGAGGCAACGCCTCGTGTGTTGAATATTCTGAGACCACACGGCGTATGTGGAGTATTCTGAGACCACACGGCGTATGTGGAATATTCTGAGGCAACGCCTCGTGTGTTGAATATTCTGAGACCACACGGCGTATGTGGAGTATTCTGAGACCACACGGCGTGTGCGGAATATTCTGAGACCACACGGCGTGTGTGGAATTTTATGAGACCACACGGCGTATGTGGAGTATTCTGAGACCACACGGCGTATGTGGAATATTCTTGGACCACACGGCGTATGTGGAGTATTCTGAGACCACACGGCGTATGTGGAATATTCTGAGGCAACGCCTCGTGTGTTGAATATTCTGAGACCACACGGCGTATGTGGAATATTCTTGGACCACACGGCGTATGTGGAGTATTCTGAGACCACACGGCGTATGTGGAGTATTCTGAGACCACACGGCGTATGTGGAATATTCTTGGACCACACGGCGTATGTGGAGTATTCTGAGACCACACGGCGTATGTGGAATATTCTTGGACCACACGGCGTATGTGGAGTATTCTGAGACCACACGGCGTATGTGGAATATTCTTGGACCACACGGCGTATGTGGACTATCCTGAGACAACACGGCGTATGTGGACTATCCTGAGACAACACGGCGTATGTGGAATATTCTGAGGCAACGCCTCGTGTGTTGAATATTCTGAGACCACACGGCGTATGTGGAGTATTCTGAGACCACACGGCGTGTGCGGAATATTCTGAGACCACACGGCGTGTATGGAATTTTATGAGACCACACGGCGTATGTGGAGTATTCTGAGACCACACGGCGTATGTGGAATATTCTTGGACCACACGGCGTATGTGGAGTATTCTGAGACCACACGGCGTATGTGGAATATTCTGAGGCAACGCCTCGTGTGTTGAATATTCTGAGACCACACGGCGTATGTGGAGTATTCTGAGACCACACGGCGTATGTGGAATATTCTTGGACCACACGGCGTATGTGGAGTATTCTGAGACCACACGGCGTGTGTGGAATTTTATGAGACCACACGGCGTATGTGGAGTATTCTGAGACCACACGGCGTATGTGGAATATTCTTGGACCACACGGCGTATGTGGAGTATTCTGAGACCACACGGCGTATGTGGCATATTCCGAGGCAACGCCTCGTGTGTTGAATATTCTGAGACCACACGGCGTGTGTGGAATTTTATGAGACCACACGGCGTATGTGGAGTATTCTGAGACCACACGGCGTATGTGGAATATTCTTGGACCACACGGCGTATGTGGAGTATTCTGAGACCACACGGCGTATGTGGCATATTCCGAGGCAACGCCTCGTGTGTTGAATATTCTGAGACCACACGGCGTGTGTGGAATTTTATGAGACCACACGGCGTATGTGGAGTATTCTGAGACCACACGGCGTATGTGGAATATTCTGAGGCAACGCCTCGTGTGTTGAATATTCTGAGACCACACGGCGTATGTGGAGTATTCTGAGACCACACGGCGTATGTGGAATATTCTTGGACCACACGGCGTATGTGGAGTATTCTGAGACCACACGGCGTATGTGGAATATTCTGAGGCAACGCCTCGTGTTTTGAATATTCTGAGACCACACGGCGTATGTGGAGTATTCTGAGACCACACGGCGTATGTGGAATATTCTTGGACCACACGGCGTATGTGGACTATCCTGAGACAACACGGCGTATGTGGACTATCCTGAGACAACACGGCGTATGTGGAATATTCTGAGGCAACGCCTCGTGTGTTGAATATTCTGAGACCACACGGCGTATGTGGAGTATTCTGAGACCACACGGCGTATGTGGAATATTCTTGGACCACACGGCGTATGTGGAGTATTCTGAGACCACACGACGTATGTGGAATATTCTGAGGCAACGCCTCGTGTGTTGAATATTCTGAGACCACACGGCGTATGTGGAGTATTCTGAGACCACACGGCGTATGTGGAGTATTCTGAGACCACACGGCGTATGTGGAATATTCTGAGGCAACGCCTCGTGTGTTGAATATTCTGAGACCACACGGCGTGTGTGGAATTTTATGAGACCACACGGCGTATGTGGAGTATTCTGAGACCACACGGCGTGTGTGGACTTTTATGAGACCACACGGCGTATGTGGAGTGTTCTGAGACCACACGGCGTATGTGGAATATTCAGAGGCAACGCCTCGTGTGTTGAATATTCTGAGACCACACGGCGTATGTGGAATTTTCTGAGACCACACGGCGTGTGTGGACTTTTATGAGACCACACGGCGTATGTGGAATATTCTTGGACCACACGGCGTATGTGGAGTATTCTGAGACCACACGGCGTATGTGGAATATTCTTGGACCACGCGGCGTATGTGCACTATCCTGAGACAACACGGCGTATGTGGACTATCCTGAGACAACACGGCGTATGTGGAATATTCTGATGCAACGCCTCGTGTGTTGAATATTCTGAGACCACACGGCGTATGTGGAGTATTCTGAGACCACACGGCGTATGTGGAATATTCTTGGACCACACGGCGTATGTGGAGTATTCTGAGACCACACGGCGTATGTGGAATATTCTTGGACCACACGGCGTATGTGGAGTATTCTGAGACCACACGGCGTATGTGGAATATTCTGAGGCAACGCCTCGTGTGTTGAATATTCTGAGACCACACGGCGTATGTGGAGTATTCTGAGACCACACGGCGTGTGCGGAATATTCTGAGACCTCACGGCGTGTGTGGAATTTTATGAGACCACACGGCGTATGTGGAGTATTCTGAGACCACACGGCGTATGTGGAATATTCGTGGACCACACGGCGTATGTGGAGTATTCTGAGGCAACGCCTCGTGTGTTGAATATTCTGAGACCACACGGCGTATGTGGAGTATTCTGAGACCACACGGCGTATGTGCAATATTCTTGGACCACACGGCGTATGTGGAGTATTCTGAGACCACACGGCGTATGTGGAATATTCTGAGGCAACGCCTCGTGTGTTGAATATTCTGAGACCACACGGCGTGTGTGGAATTTTATGAGACCACACGGCGTATGTGGAGTATTCTGACACCACACGGCGTGTGTGGACTTTTATGAGACCACACGGCGTGTGTGGAGTATTCTGAGACCACACGGCGTATGTGGAATATTCAGAGGCAACGCCTCGTGTGTTGAATATTCTGAGACCACACGGCGTATGTGGAATTTTCTGAGACCACACGGCGTGTGTGGACTTTTATGAGACCACACGGCGTATGTGGAATATTCTTGGACCACACGGCGTATGTGGACTATTCTGAGACCACACAGCGTATGTGGACTATCCTGAGACAACACGGCGTATGTGGAATATTCTGAGGCAACGCCTCGTGTGTTGAATATTCTGAGACCACACGGCGTGTGTGGAGTATTCTGAGACCACACGGCGTGTGTGGACTTTTATGAGACCACACGGCGTATGTGGAATATTCTTGGACCACACGGCGTATGTGGAGTATTCTGAGACCACACAGCGTATGTGGACTATCCTGAGACAACACGGCGTATGTGGAATATTCTGAGGCAACGCCTCGTGTGTTGAATATTCTGAGACCACACGGCGTGTGTGGAGTATTCTGAGACCACACGGCGTGTGTGGAATATTCAGAGACAACACGGCGTATGTGGAATATTCTGAGGCAACGCCTCGTGTGTTGAATATTCTGAGACCACACGGCGTGTGTGGACTTTTATGAGACCACACGGCGTATGTGGAATATTCAGAGGCAACGCCTCGTGTGTTGAATATTCTGAGACCACACGGCGTATGTGAAATTTTCTGAGACCACACGGCGTGTGTGGACTTTTATGAGACCACACGGCGTATGTGGAATATTCTTGGACCACACAGCGTATGTGGACTATCCTGAGACAACACGGCGTATGTGGAATATTCTGAGGCAACGCCTCGTGTGTAATATTCTGAGACCACACGGCGTGTGTGGAGTATTCTGAGACCACACGACGTGTGTGGAATATTCTCAGGCAACGCCTCGTTTGTGGAATATTCTGAGACCACACGGCGTGTGTGGAATATTCTGAGGCAACGCCTCGTGTGTTGAATATTCTGAGACCACACGGCGTATGTGGAGCATTCTGAGACCACGCGGCGTGTGTGGACTATTATGAGACCACACGGCGTATGTGGAATATTCAGAGGCAACGCCTCGTGTGTTGAATATTCTGAGACCACACGGCGTATGTGGAGCATTCTGAGACCACACGGCGTGTGTGGACTATTATGAGACCACACGGCGTATGTGGAATATTCTGAGGCAACGCCTCGTGTGTTGAATATTCTGAGACCACACGGCGTGTGTGGAGTATTCTGCGACCACAAGCCGTGTCTGGAGTATTCTGAGACCACACGGCGTGTGTGGAATATTCTGAGACCACACGGCGTGTGTGGAATATTCTGAGGCCACACGGCGTGTGTGGAGTATTCTGAGACCACACGGCGTGTGTGGAATATTCTCAGGCAACGCCTCGTTTGTGGAATATTCTGAGACCACACGGCGTGTGTGGAATATTCTGAGGCAACGCCTCGTGTGTTGAATATTCTGAGACCACACGGCGTATGTGGAGCATTCTGAGACCACACGGCGTGTGTGGACTATTATGAGACCACACGGCGTATGTGGAATATTCTGAGGCAACGCCTCGTGTGTAATATTCTGAGACCACACGGCGTGTGTGGAGTATTCTGAGACCACACGGCGTGTGTGGAATATTCTCAGGCAACGCCTCGTTTGTGGAATATTCTGAGACCACACGGCGTGTGTGGAATATTCTGAGGCAACGCCTCGTGTGTTGAATATTCTGAGACCACACGGCGTGTGTGGACTATTATGAGACCACACAGCGTATGTGGACTATCCTGAGACAACACGGCGTATGTGGAATATTCTGAGGCAACGCCTCGTGTGTAATATTCTGAGACCACACGGCGTGTGTGGAGTATTCTGAGACCACACGGCGTGTGTGGAATATTCTCAGGCAACGCCTCGTTTGTGGAATATTCTGAGACCACACGGCGTGTGTGGAATATTCTGAGGCAACGCCTCGTGTGTTGAATATTCTGAGACCACACGGCGTGTGTGGAGTATTCTGAGACCACACGGCGTGTGTGGAATATTCTCAGGCAACGCCTCGTTTGTGGAATATTCTGAGACCACACGGCGTGTGCGGAATATTCTGAGACCACACGGCGTGTATGGACTTTTATGAGACCACACGGCGTATGTGGAATATTCTTGGATCACACGGCGTATGTGGAGTATTCTGAGGCAACGCCTCGTGTGTTGAATATTCTGAGACCACACGGCGTGTGTGGAGTATTCTGAGACCACACGGCGTGTGTGGTGTATTCTGAGACCACACGGCGTATGTGGAGTATTCTGAGACCACACGCCGTATGTGGAATATTCTTGGACCACACGGCGTATGTGGAGCATTCTGAGACCACACGGCGTGTGTGGACTATTATGAGACCACACGGCGTATGTGGAATATTCAGAGGCAACGCCTCGTGTGTTGAATATTCTGAGACCACACGGCGTATGTGGAGTATTCTGAGACCACACGGCGTGTGTGGTGTATTCTGAGACCACACGGCGTGTGTGGAGTATTCTGAGACCACACGGCGTGTATAGACTTTTATGAGACCACACGGCGTATGTGGAATATTCTTGGATCACACGGCGTATGTGAAGTATTCTGAGGCAACGCCTCGTGTGTTGAATATTCTGAGACCACACGGCGTATGTGGAGTATTCTGAGACCACACGGCGTGTGTGGTGTATTCTGAGACCACACGGCGTGTGTGGAGTATTCTGAGACCACACGGCGTGTATGGACTTTTATGAGACCACACGGCGTATGTGGAATATTCTTGGACCACACGGCGTATGTGGAGCATTCTGAGACCACACAGCGTATGTGGAATATTCTGAGGCAACGCCTCGTGTGTAATATTCTGAGACCACACGGCTTGTGTGAATATTCTGAGACCACACGGCGTGTGTGGAGTATTCTGAGACCACACGGCGTGTGTGGAATATTCTCAGGCAACGCCTCGTTTGTAATATTCTGAGACCACACGGCGTGTGTGGAGTATTCTGAGACCACACGTCGTGTGTGGAGTATTCTGAGACCACACGGCGTATGTGGAGTATTCTGAGACCACACAGCGTATGTGGAATATTCTGTGCCACGCCTCGTGTGTTGAATATTCTGAGACCACACGGCGTATGTGGAGTATTCTGAGACCACACAGCGTAAGTGGAATATTCTGAGGCAACGCCTCGTGTGTGGAATATTCTGAGACCACACGGCGTGTGTGGACTATCCTGAGGCAACACGGCGTATGTGGAATATTCTGAGGCAACGCCTCGTGTGTGGAGTAGTCTGAGACCACACGGCGTATGTGGAATATTCTGAGGCAACGCCTCGTGTGTAATATTCTGAGACCACACGGCGTATGTGGAGTATTCTGAGACCACACGGCGTGTGTGGAGTATTCTGAGACCACACGGCGTGTGTGGAATATTCTCAGGCAACGCCTCGTTTGTGGAATATTCTGAGACCACACGGCGTGTGTGGAGTATTCTGAGACCACACGGCGTGTGTGGAGTATTCTGCGACCACAAGCCGTGTGTGGAGTATTCTGAGACCACACGGCGTGTGTGGAGTATTCTGAGACCACACGGCGTATGTGGAATATTCTGAGACCACACGGCGTATGTGGAATATTCTGAGATCACACGGGGCGTGTGGACTTTTATGAGACCACACGGCGTATGTGGAATATTCTTGGACCACACGGCGTATGTGGACTATCCTGAGACAACACGGCGTATGTGGAATATTCTGAGGCAACGCCTCGTGTGTAATATTCTGAGACCACACGGCGTGTATGGAATATTCTGAGGCAACGCCTCGTGTGTGGAATATTCAGAGACCACACGGCGTGTGTGGAGTATTCTGAGTTAACGCCTCGTGTGTGGAATATTCTGAGACCACACGGCGTGTGTGGAATATTCTCAGGCAACGCCTCGTTTGTGGAATATTCTGAGACCACACGGCGTGTGTGGAGTATTCTGCGACCACAAGCCGTGTGTGGAGTATTCTGAGACCACACGGCGTGTGTGGAGTATTCTGCGACCACAAGCCGTGTGTGGAGTATTCTGAGACCACACGGCGTGTGTGGAGTATTCTGCGACCACAAGCCGTGTGTGGAGTATTCTGGGACCACACGGCGTGTGTGGAATATTCTGAGGCAACGCCTCGTGTGTGGAATATTCTGAGACCACACGGCGTGTGTGGAGTATTCTGAGGCAACGCTTCGTGTGTAATATTCTGAGACCAAACGGCATATGTGGACTATCCTGAGACAACACGGCGTATGTGGACTATTATGAGACTACACGGCGTATGTGGAATATTCTGAGGCAACGCCTCGTGTGTTGAATATTCTGAGACCACACGGCGTATGTGGAGTATTCTGAGACACAGCGTATGTGGACTATTATGAGACCACACGGCGTATGTGGACTATCCTGAGACAACACGGCGTATGTGGACTATTATGAGACCACACGGCGTATGTGGACTATCCTGAGACAACACGGGTGTGTGGACTTTTATGAGACCACACGGCGTGTGTGGAATATTCTGAGACCACACGGCGTATGTGGAATATTCTGAGGCAACGCCTCGTGTGTAATATTCTGAGACCACACGACGTGTGTGGAATATTCTGAGGCAACGCCTCGTGTGTGGAATATTCTGAGACCACACGGCGTATGTGGAATATTCTCGGACCACACGGCGTATGTGTAGTATTCTGAGACACAGCGTATTTGGACTATTATGAGACCACACGGCGTATGTGGACTATCCTGAGACAACACGGCGTATGTGGACTATTATGAGACCACACGGCGTATGTGGAATATTCTGAGGCAACGCCTCGCTTAAGGACTATTCTGAGAACAGACGGCGTGTGTTTAATATTCTCAGGCAACGCCTCGTTTGTGGAATATTCTGAGACCACACGGCGTATGTGGAATATTCTTGGACCACACGGCGTATGTGGACTATTCTGAGACAACACGGCGTATGTGGAATATTCTGAGGCAACACCTCGTGTGTAATATTCTGAGACCACACGGCGTGTGTGGAATATTCTGAGGCAACGCCTCGTGTGTGGAATATTCTGAGACCACACGGCATATGTGGAATATTCTGAGACCAAACGGCATATGTGGACTATTATGAGACCACACGGCGTATGTGTAGTATTCTGAGACACAGCGTGTGTGGACTATTATGAGACCACACGGCGTATGTGGAATATTCTGAGACCACACGGCGTGTGTGGAATATTCTGAGACCACACGGCGTATGTGGAATTTTCTGAGACCAGACGGCGTATGTGGAATATTCTCAGGCAACGCCTCCTTTGTGGAATATTCTGAGACAACAAGGCGTGTGTGGAGAATTCTGAGACCACACGGCGTATGTGGAGTATTCTGAGACCACACGGCGTGTGTGGACTATTATGAGACCACACGGCGTGTGTTGAATATTCTGAGACCACACGGCGTATGTGGAGTATCCTGAGACCACACGGCGTGTGTGGAGTATTCTGAGACCACACAGCGTGTGTGGAGTATCCTGAGACCACACGGCGTATGTGGAGTATTCTGAGACCACACAGCGTGTGTGGAGTATTCTGAGACCACACGGCGTGTGTTGAATATTCTGAGACCACACGGCGTATGTGGAGTATTCTGAGACCACACGGCGTATGTCGAATATTCTGGGACCACACGGCGTATGTGGAGTATTGTGAGACCACACGGCGTATGTGGAATATTCTAGGACCACACGGCGTACGTGGAATATTCTCAGGCAACGCCTCGTTTGTGGAATATTCTGAGACCACACGGCGTGTGTTGAATATTCTGGGACCACACGGCGTATGTCGAATATTCTGGGACCACACGGCGTATGTGGAGTATTGTGAGACCACACGGCGTATGTGGAATATTCTAGGACCACACGGCGTATGTGGAATATTCTCAGGCAACGCCTCGTTTGTGGAATATTCTGAGACCACACGGCGTATGTGGAGTATTCTGAGACCACACGGCGTGTGTTGAATATTCTGAGACCACACGGCGTATGTGGAGTATTCTGAGACCATACAGCGTGTGTGGACTATTCTGAGACCACACGGCGTGTGTTGAATATTCTGAGACCACACGGCGTGTGTTGAATATTCTGAGACCACACGGCGTATGTGGAGTATTCTGAGACCACACGGCGTGTGTTGAATATTCTGAGACCACACGGCGTATGTGGAGTATTCTGAGACCACACGGCGTGTGTTGAATATTCTGAGACCACACGGCGTATGTGGAGTATTCTGAGACCACACAGCGTGTGTGGACTATTCTGAGACCACACGGCGTGTGTTGAATATTCTGAGATCACACGGCGTATGTGGAGTATTCTGAGACCACACAGCGTGTGTGGAGTATTCTGAGACCACACGGCGTATGTGGAATATTCTGAGGCAACGCCTCGCTTTAGGACTATTATGAGACCACACGGCGTATGTGGAATACAACAAGTTGTCTCATTTCAAAATTCAAGTACAGTTAAGTTGACTCTTTAAAATGCCATCTGCTGTGACTGCCAGCAGGCAATCAAATCTCTGACTGCTGTCACATCTAACTCTAAGGCTTACCTGAAACAAAAACAACGGCCACGTATTTTAACATCCAACTTATGTAGGTTGACCGTGACCTTCTAGAGAATTGGTTTTCTCTCACGCAAGAATCGGCACAGCCAACCGTCTTATTAACTTTTTAATGCCTTATTTTTGATTCGATTCAAAGTTTATCCATAAAAGAGCCCTCAACAACACAGAATCTGCAAACATTTAATTTGGACCGTATTCAGGTCAAAATCCTAAAACCGTCATCGGTTGTTACGGGACAAGTTAAATCTTGGAACATTTGCAAAGTATTCCAGATTTTTCACTTTGATCTTGAAAATGTTACTTGTTGGTTTTTTGGTCGGCATGGAAATTGTCTGTATGGAAATGTTTGTTTTTGTTCACTAGACCTTAAACGAACACAACTTGGAAGAATAACTCACGACTCAAACGAGCCCTTAAACCGCTAGGAGTCAACAATAATGCGCACCTCAGCCTTCACCAAAATCACTGAGTTCCCAGAATCTCCCTGCATTCCGTGTCTGGATATCTAGTTAACATCAGATCACCGCAAAAGTCAGCATCCTTCTTCTCTTCTCTGAATAATTTGCGGTCCAGACAGAGCCCGCACTCAAGGACGCACTCGTCGTTCATGTGATTACAACTCGATTACCCCGCCACTTTGCCCCGTCGCGTCGTGTCATTCGTCAATTAGTGGCTCGTGTAATCAACTCAATTTCTATTAAATATCTGAGCAGACAGTTTCTTTTCGCAGAAACTTTTCCCCGCCCCTTCCCTCCGCCGAGGCCAGGCACTCAGCCACACGATGTGATATGTCTCCACATCCTCTCTACTGACGTGTCTATTTCCACGAACCAAGCGCACGAGTCAAGTCACGTAAGCCATCCTTTTTCCTGGCGTTTTGTAAGCCTCCAGCACCAGCCGCTCCATTCTGTTGTTCTTTCTCCGTGCACGAACGTGCCCTCGGCCGTGGGGTTAAGGATGCCGAAAAAGATTTATAGACAAACTCGTAAAAAAAGGATGAAATCCTTACAGTCGCACTCGAAGTAGGTACAAACGAGGCTGGGAGTCCGCAAAAACAACGCATTAACTTTTGCGATAAGATCCATCGCCTGCTTCGCTTCTTGCAGAAACAAAACCGCACATATTGGATTTGGCACAAGCTACAGACGCCTCCTTTGGCTCATCCTTGCACTTCCTGGTTGATGATGGTGGCTTTCGCAGCGGGTGTGAGTTTCTAACGCAACCACTAGACATCGACGTCGACTTAACAATTTTCGAAATAAATTAAATTCAGATTGCTCCCACCAGAGAGAGAGAGGGGAACATCACACGCGGCGAGGGGAAGAGATTAAATTTGGATTTGTGACTCCTTTGAGAGGATAACCGAAATGGCAGGCCCTCCACGCGCCCGTCCGTATCCAAGACATGTGCTGGAGGTTGAAATATGAAATTATTTCAAAACATGGATAATGTATCTGTTTGGAGCTGAACTGAGTTTGCGGCATCTACAAGGATATTCACTTAAGGGAATTCTATTTCGTCCTCGTCGTCGTCATCGTCGTCGACTCGTGGAGGGCCATGTCTTTTGATTGCATTTCAATTGAAGCAATTTCGAAGGAAATTATTCGACTTCACAGAATCCCGTAATTCGATGGGGGTACACGCAATTGAATGGGCCAACAATTGTGCAAACATTGTCTGGCTGGGATGCCTTTTAGGAGACCCTCAACGGGGGAGCGATAAAGGAAATATGAGATCTACGACAGTCTGGATTGTGTGATGGCATTTAGATGAGATTGCACCTCATCGAGGGGGCACGTCAAAGTGACTGGCTGTGTATTTTGATAGGGGAACCCCGGCCCGGTCGCCGTCGTCTGCAGCCAAGTGGGTGACAATGTGACAATGGCAGTCGATATTTGATCTTATTAACTGGAGACGGTTTTATGTGTGTATGTGTTTCACTTTGTAGATGAATGAGTTTAGAAACGAAGGATGTGAACTTTTACAGGGCCTTGTGCTCTGGCAAGGGGAGGTTATGTGATGGATGCTGTAGAAATTGAGGGTGATGTGATGGAGGCTAGACTTGTTAACAGAGCTGTAACAGACTTGTGTGTAAGCAGAGCAGTCTCCTTCTAACTAACTGGCCAAGCTGCTACAATTTGTGTCCAGATGCTTATTTATCTCTCTATACACATATATCCCTCTTAATCTATCTTTCTTTCTTTCACTAGAGGTATGTGGAATATTCCGAGAGTATTCTGAGACCGCACGGCGTATGTGGAATATTCTGAGACCACACGGCGTGTGTGAGATTTTCTGAGACCACACGGCGTGCGTGGAATATTCTGAGACCACGCGGCGTATGTGGAATATTCTGAGACCACACGGCGTATGTGGAATATTCTGAGACCACGCGGCGTATGTGGAATATTCTGAGACCACGCGGCGTATGTGGAATATTCTGAGACCACGCGGCGTATGTGGAATATTCTGAGACCACGCGGCGTATGTGGAATATTCTGAGACCACACGGCGTATGTGGAATATCAGAATATTCTGAAACGACACGGCGTATGTGGAATATTCTGAGACCACGCGGCGTATGTGGAATATTCTGAGACCACGCGGCGTATGTGGAATATTCTGAGACCACGCGGCGTATGTGGAATATTCTGAGACCACGCGGCGTATGTGGAATATTCTGAGACCACACGGCGTATGTGGAATATCAGAATATTCTGAAACGACACGGCGTATGTGGAATATTCTGAGACCACGCGGCGTATGTGGAGTATTCTGAGACCACGCGGCTTATGTGGAATATTCTGAGACCACACGGCGTGTGTGGAATATTCTGAGACCGCATGGCGTATGTGGAATATTCTGAGACCACACGGCGTATGTGGAATATCAGAATATTCTGAGACCACGCGGCGTATGTGGAATATTCTGAGACAACACGGTGTATGTGGAATATTCTGAGACCACACGGCGTATGTGGAATATTCTGAGACCGCATGGCGTATGTGGAATATTCTGGGACCACACTCAGATTGCAGATTGCGGTCAGTCGAACAAGAAAAAACCAATTAAGTCTAACGCATCACCCGTCAGCTGAATTACAGTCGCTTTGGCAGGCCACAAGCACCGTACCAAGAAACTGAGATTTTCAAGTAAAATCTAGTCTTCAAAATGAGCCAGCTGGTCAATGACCAATCCTTTGTCACCAAGCACCTTAGACTCATCTCCAGACCACGTCAAATTAAATACAGAACACAGCCACACACACATCCACGTCGTCACTGTCTAATGGCTGTGAACTAATGCGTCCTGATAGCACTTATTGAGTTTGTATCCTTGAAAGTGTTTTATCTCTAATTGAATACCACCTCATTGGGCAGCACGGATGCAGCCAGGACTGCTGCTCGCTTCCAGTCGCTCCCATGGCATGTCCATGCATTGAAGTGTTTTAGTGCATGGATAAGACATGAGCAAACACTGGATGTGCTCGCCCATCGTATTCTGTTTGTGTTTACCCACACGAAACACCTTCGATGCAAGTCATTTAGTTTGCCTTCTCCACACACCACCCACCAAACCCCTTCAAATGTGTAAATCGTGATGCACTTTCGTGTAATGGAATATCACTTGGCAACGAGGTCACGTTCGCCTGAACTGCAGCGTTTCATACTCAATTGATGTTTATCGGACGGAGACGTGCTGGGACTACACACATGTCTGGACGGATCGAGAGAACAAAAGCGTCCACAAACAAGGGCGCCGAGACTGTAGCCATGGAGATCACATGCTCATTAAGAGGCGCCGCCGCCGTTGCCGCCTCCTGTCTCGACCGAGACAAAAGAAATCAATTCCTCGCCCATTGCGGGTAAACACAATAAATAACCACTCATCATCGCACTTATGAATGTCCTGACGACCATCGCCGGAGGGAGAACGTAAATATTAACTAAGCATCGAATTTCATCGTCCAGTGGTCGCAAGCGGACTGGACACGAATTGCGACCCAATTGGCTGGGCACACAGGTGGTTGACGTTTCGGAATTAATTATCGCTCGAGGATATCGTGACAGGATGTCGTAATGATTTCTGCTTCGGCTGGTGTAACGAGAGTGAAATTGACTGTGCGTGTCTAATGGAAATTGTTATCCTGTTTATTTTCGTTTAGTTTTGCTGTTTTTCTTCGGGAATTCAGGAATTTTTATTTGGCATGTGTCCTCTGGAGGGGGACTGGGATTTTCTGATTAAATTGAAGCACAGGAGCCTTGCTGTGGGTGGGGAAGGGCATAATGATGAGGAGTTAATTTGCATATGCATGGGATAAGAGAGGTCCTTGAAGGAGTTCTGTAATTAACAGCAGACCCACCTACCACGACCTCCTTCTTATGAAAGCTTTAATTGTTGCTGACATGGTGGTGAATAGTTGCTGGGTTTGCTAAGCTCATCCTCTATCAGAGCGATCGACAAGCGAACCGAAAACTTCTTGCCGAACTCATTCTTTCTCTGTTAATGGACTGGAAATGGCTTGAACTGTGATTCACTCCAACACAGCAGTCGACACTTAAGCCGCCTTATGCAGGGATCCCTGTTGAGAACGAGATCAGGGTTATTTTTGACAACACGGTGCCTTGAGAATGGGATCTTACTTGAAGCATGCAAAGCTGCAACTACTGGTGCCACTACTCAAAAGCAACAATCCACCTCGGTAATCCGGGGATAGACACAACAGGAAAGATCCAGAGCCGCTCTACCATCGACGCCATTAAAGTGGTCGTAGATACAGCAACTGAAGCGATACTGGGGAAAAAATGGAGACGGAGAACACAGTAAAATCGCCTTCAATTCCGCTAATTGGGCATGTATTTTGTGAGCCCTGATCAGAATGGGTACGCCACACCATCTACAGCGAATAATCGCCAGTTATTTCACTAAACCAGACGAAGGTTCATAACTTCGACCTCTCCAGTGGAACTTAATGTACGACAGAGTACTGCAATTGACGCTACCACAGGAAGTCAATGTCATGGCGTTTGACGCCGTGGTGTGAAGGAAGCCGTCACAAATAACCTAGAACTAGCTGACCACAAGACTGAAGCTGCCTTAAAACCCAGCCAATAGACTGTGGAATACGCGAGCTTCCGGGTTGGTTTTCATCTCTATAAGGAAGCTGTAAAATACCTTGGAATGATGCTCATCAAACGCTTGAAACAAAAAAGCGTCAAGGAAGAAAGCAGCTCTCCAGAATGCTGCCGAATAACGGAGGAGCCGAGAAGGATCCTGCTTTTAAAAGTGTTAAGTTCAATCCATCTTTACGCAGCTTCAGTCTGGGTGGGAGCTCTCGCTATCAAGGAGACAGCACAGAAGATTTCGTCAGCGTTTCAAAGAATATTATTGGACGAAGAAGCTTGCTTTGCTTGGGGGTATCATCATCGAACGAGATGCAAAGGGCCTACCTAAGGTGAACGACAAACCATGCACAGACCATAGAGCAAGACGCCTGAAAAAAGAAGAAAAAAAGAAGGGCAACATTTGTGGCACTGTGGCCAGCCAGGCAACCCAAGGTACCGCGATAAGAGCCTGGTTAACGTGAGCCCACGTGAAAGGAAATACCTCCACAGATATGGTGACGACACAGCACTCTTCTGTCTTTATGCACGGATGAAGAGCAAGGCTCGAAGTACGCGAAATTTCATTGGAGGCACTTTGCTGTGGCAAGAACAAGCGTACCATCCCCCGCGGCTCCTAGTAAGCCATATGACAGAGTCAGCTGACAAAAGGTTGGTGAGCTGTTGCTTTATAAAGCCGATCGTAGAACGAGCCAAGGAGGGTCGAAAGGAAAAGTCGAGCAAATATAGACCACGTAGCGTGATATGCCAGCCAGCGAAGTATTACTTAACGACAGTTCTACGGAGAGAATGGTAAAAGTGTGCAGGGTCTGGTTTGGAATGTAGACTTATTGGTACTTGGTTCATGAGCTTGCACGAGCTCGGGCTATTAGTACATTTAGAAGATTCCCGCATTCTTAGACGCATGCAAAAAAGGGCAGTTTAGCAGTTTTAGGAGTTTGCCACATCCTTGGAGTCATCCAAAAAAAGGACAGTGACCTAGAGCGTAAATTTGAAGGGACCTGCAAGTTCGTCACCCGCCCGGAATCGTATACAGCCAGGCGATAGCAGTCGAATCTGCACCCTTCTACGTAGGAGTCCCTACAACACCTCCTCCCAATTAAGAGCGCGACATCGATGTTGAGTAATGAAAATTTGCCATCGGCTTGTATTTGACACACGTTAGGTACCTTTGATGTTCAAATTAATTACACAACTTCGCGTGAAAACCAGTGTCCTAGTGGCAAAAAAACAGATTTCAATTAAGCCCCCGGTGAGCTTCCAGCAGTAACAAAAACCACTAATCCCCGCACAGGTTGCCCCAAATACCGAGTGCCTAGTGTACAGCATGACGGCATAACAACAGTCTTTCAACGAATCGGAAATGAAATGAATGGCTGACAGAGAGTTCCAATCGATCACAGTCCTGCCTTGTCAATGCCTTTTTTTCCGCAGCAAAAACTAGTTACATCCCGGAGGGGAGGAAATCACTTCCAGGTACCGCCACCGTTGCGAACATGAATCAGAACTTTATGCGCTCTAAAAAACGCTTTTCCGCAACAATTTGTATACGAACCTGTACACGAAAAAGCACTCGGGCTCTGATTCATCCTCTGGCAGACGACCTGCCTCCCGGACGATGCAGGAGGCTGAGTTCCAAGTGCATCTGCGAGAGTAGCATTGTCTAGTCGTACAGTTTGTGCGCCGAAATGTAGGCAACGACAACGTCGACCGCCAACGAACAGGCCCTGTTCAGGAACCAATGCCATCCCCGTAATCCTGAAAAATAAATGCTTCGACGTCGTGAAGAGACAGAAGTGAACCTCCTTAAATTCGACACAAAAATGCTTTTGTTCAGATGGCACGGCGACAAATCATTCGATACCTTAATTAGGGATTCTGTGCCGTTGTCTGGGGAAGCAGAAGGACTCTAATGTGCGACAATGGGTTCGTGGCCTAATGTCATGAACTAATGACTTCCACTTTTGCCCAGTTCCATTGTTCCCTATCGACGGTGGTTTGCCTCTCCCATGGGCTGGCGGAGGAAGGTGCCCCACGGGAGGGTACGTAAAGTAGTGTGCGGCTGGCCAATTATGGCCTTGGGAGGTGAAAAGTTCGAACAACTATATCACCTAATGGGTTTTGCGGCCGAGAGTAGTTATCATATCGGAGGGATTATAAGTTTGTGCGCACGTGGAGCAATGAGATTAGGTGCGGCGAGGATCCTCGTTCGTGTCTATTTACGAGCGCTGAATGTATTGATGTCGCTTGGATTAGGAATGCGAAACAGAGTTGAAGAGGGTGTGGCGTAAATGGCGCGGCGTGATGGGAATTTAATGAGGGAATTATTTTTCTTGAAAAGTTTGCAGATTAACTGATTTAATTTCAAGGACAGAAGGCGAAGGAGGCACTGGCAGACGATGAATTCCCCACTTCGTGAGTTTGTTCGATAATCCATGCCACTGTTAGGCAAGAAGTCGTCGACTAGTCGATCTCTCTGACAGAGGGTGAGTTCGGCAAGTAGTCGTCCCCTAGTCGATCTCAGTGGCAGAGGGTGAGTTCGGCAAGTAGTCGTCCACTAGTCGATCTCAGTGACAGAGGGTGAGTTCGGCAAGTAGTCGTCCACTAGTCGATCTCAGTGACAGAGGGTGAGTTCGGCAAGTAGTCGTCCACTAGTCGATCTCAGTGACAGAGGGTGAGTTCAGAAAGTAGTCGTCCCCTAGTCGATCTCAGTGGCAGAGGGTGAGTTCGGCAAGTAGTCGTCCCCTAGTCGATCTCAGTGACAGAGGGTGAGTTCGGCAAGTAGTCGTCCCCTAGTCGATCTCAGTGACAGATGGTGAGTTCGGAAAGTAGTCGTCCACTAGTCGATCTCAGTGACAGAGGGTGAGTTCCGCAAGTAGTCGTCCTGTAGTCGATCTCAGTGACAGATGGAGAGTTCGGAAAGTAGTCGTCCTCTAGTCGATCTCAGTGACAGAGGGTGAGTTCGGCAAGTAGTCGCCCCTAGTCGATCTCAGTGACAGAGGGTGAGTTCGGTAAGTAGTCGTCCCCTAGTCGATCTCTCTGACAGAGGGTGCGTTCGGCAAGTAGTCGTCCCCTAGTCGATATGACTGACTAAGGCTGTGTTCAGCTGTTCCATCATAATCACCACAAATTCTAGAGCTCGACTATCCGAGCTGTGGAGCTTGGACTCCTACGCAGACTGATTCCCAGGTGGTAACTGCCGTCCATGGTCTCTACTGCTCACCCAAGCGGACACATCTGCCGAATCCCGAGGTCATGTCCGCATGATGAACAGATTCCAAACTGAGTGTGAATCCTTGAAGTTCGCATGCTTATCGGTTCCCCTGCAAGAGTTCATCCTTCTCCAAGACGATTATGTCTCGCCCCTCGTCAATTCAAGTCATTATTCAAATAGAATTGCCTTCCAGGCAATAGATCCCGCTCCGAGAACCCACCGCCTCAGCCCAGCCCAGAAAGCGGTATCAGCATCAAGCCCATTGACAGTAGATACACAAACTCAATTTGTCAAAATGAAATTCGATAACCAGTTTAACCAGTTTAACGTTCCAAGTACGAAAAGAACCCACGGCAATCCACTTATCCGCCATAAATCCCATATTTTTTCTTCCATCTTTTCGCTCGAAATTCAATAGTCCCTCAAATGGATAACGTTACCTTTTTGGATTAACAACCACCCGACGAGGAAGATTCCCAAAAACGTTTCCCCACATGATTCTTATTCAATTTGCAGAATTAAATTTGCCAAAATTACGAACCTAACCCCTTTGGCTGAGCTTTGAGCGCTGTCTCACCTGACAGCTGAAGCCCATTGTCTACAGCAACCGCACTGCTGCCGGGGCATAATCATGATGTATCCCTTTAATCGAAGTCAATCTGAGGTTGGTTTTGTTTTTTTTTTCGTTCTCAGCGACCGGGTCGAGGGCAAAAAATCAATCAATGTCAAATGCTCATCGCAACCCATCCAAGGTTCAATCTCAGGATGGTCCTGTAGGTCCTCGAAGCTGCAGCGAGTACTCGCGTCAGTGTGATTGATTGTCCTGCATACATGTGTGTTGAGCTGCAATTTTCGCCTTAAGTGGAATCCTCCTCCTGCGCCCACCCCCCCACCGGCCCACTTGCGATGATGAGATGTGCAAGAGAAATGATTCGCGCTGCTTGAAAACGGGAATTGATGGCTTGACGCGCAAGCGAATGTGTCACACTGGATTATGATGAATTTTCTGAATTTATGAAGAATAATGGTCCTTGACGCGGGACGTGGGGACAGGTATCCATCTCCGACTTAAATTACCGCAATTTGGAATTTCGGCGCCTAATTGCAGTTTCGAAGGCAAACACATGCGTCTGCCTGCACTGCACCAGGACCCGACTCACTCTTGGATAATGGCAGTCTCCGCATGGAATGTTTCTTTCCCACTCGCCGACTGCTCCGGCTCATGAATATTCAACGAGGAATGTTTGTCGCATGACTGGAGACGGAGAGACTGGAGGCAGCCAGGAGCTGAAAATTCATTGCATACCTAGTGTCGGTTACACCATGTGGACACGGCCATGAATTAATGCAAGCGAAGGCCATTCCGAAGGTGCCACTGGAGGCGGGGTGAGCGGATACACTCCAACTATGCCACAAGCAGCGAGGGGGGTGGGGGGGGGCCTCGCAAATTGATTGCGTTAAAGGACGAGCATCTGTAACACACTTGTGTGAATGCCCGAGGCGATCGATATGGGTTTCATTAAGGAAATGACTGGCCCCGCTTTCTCCATGAATAACTTCTGCTGAATGATTGCATCGAAACGCTTGGGTGTGTGGTGAGGGAGGGCAATTAAAGGATTTAAAGGGGCATCAAGCGTTTGTCTCGGAAACAACCATTGTGTCTTCAACGAAGGAGGGAGGGAAGTCAGATATCGGAACCATTGGTGCAATTGTATTTATGCTTCAGTTGAATGGAACAGAGAGGATGTCCTTTCATATTTCTCAATCGGGGGGGAATTCGATTTGTTCAAAGCTCGTCTTGCACATCGGGAGGAATTCTCGGGAAAAAACGATTCCTTTGTCATTTCATTCAATTCAACTGAATCTCCATTTTGTGCATAAAGTCACAACACCCTTTTAGTTTCTAGCTATCCCTGCCCAGGGGTGTCACCTCTTCCTCTAGGGACGTCGTATGCACCGACAGCCCTTCTACGACTCTCCAGCATTGAAAAAACCGGTTCACTATACCGATGACAATGCTGAACACATTTCGGTTTGTGTAAAGACTGCTGCCATTCCCACCTCATCGAGCAATCCTCAAACTGCCAAAGGCAAAGACGCCAACCAGACACCACACACCCATTCCCAGCTCATCGAGCAAACCTCAAACTGTCTCTAGCAAAGACCCAAACCACCCACCACTCGCAATATTTGACAACGAAAACCAAGCAAAGCCAACTGACATCAAGCGCTTCACATTCATTTCCTTCCTCCAGCCGGACATCACACAAAACCCGTTACCGCCGTAAAAGATGTCCCTTCCTTTGAAAGAACTCCATCAGGCAATCATTGACTACGTAACCATTCGCAGTCGGATAATGTTCGCACACAAGCTGTCCGTCTGGAGTGACTTCAACGCACTGCACGACCACAAATACGCGGACTACAGCGAAGAAGATCTTCGTGACGAATTCATGAAGACCATCCTCCCCAAGGTGTACACGTTCGAATTGACGGACATCCAAAAGCGAAAAATCGAAATCTTCGCCGACCATGCACACTACACCCGGACAACGCAAGGCTTCCGGGAACGGGAGATCAACAGGTGGCAGCTCGTCGAGGGGGTGGACTTTGTGAGGGAGGAGAACGCAGCACAGGCAAGTAGAGAGAATCTTTTAGGAGAGAACAACCCAATCATTGGCGGCACATCTCTTCAGTTTCCCCACGTCGCGTGTGTTTTCAGAGAAGTGAAAAGCAATCACAGCGGGCCACGGCCAGACCAGAAAATTGCCGCTTGGACATCGGCAGTCAATTCAAACGACGTGGAGTTGGCGGAATTCACCTTGCATCGCGGCACGCGGCTGCACCAAAGAGTGGAGGAGAACGTGACGCGTTTTCGGGAGACGGGCAAATGCCCTCTGAACCTGAACGCCGCTGTAAGCAGGAAGATCATCGGCTTCATGCGCCAGGCCGACGAGTTGTCTTCGAAGACCTTTGAGGAGGTGCAGAGAGAAGAATAAAGCAAACAAGTCTGACAAGAGATATCTGGGAAAATTTATTGGGTTTTCTGTTTAAGTGGGTATGGTGAGTTGTTTGACGACGCCAGCGAGGATCTCCGGGGTCTTGAAGCACCAGTTTTTGATATGTTTGCTGACGCCACACCAGGCTTCGCCGTGCTTCGGCTCGGCAGCCACGCACCGGTCTAGGACTTCCTTCTGCTGGTCTTCGGTGCCGTGGATGAACTCGAACTTGTAGAAGTAAGCCCAAGCGTCCCCAAAGTCTGGATCGATCTTGACCTGCGGAGAGAAAGGATGAGCACGCGCAGAATACAACGGACTCTACTCACCGTTCGATTGAACCAGTCCCTGCACTTGGAGAACTTGTGTTCGGACCAGAAGAGCTTTGATACGGCCAGCAGGACGTGGGGATCGTGTTCGCATTTCTTGAGAGCGTCCACGGACTTTGTCTTCCGCTGTGGCTTGGACTCCATGAAAATCGCCTCCGCCCAGAGCTCTCCGGCTGTCGGGCACTCTTGCAGTGCCCTGGCCATCATGGTGGACGCTATCTCCTTCAGCCCCGCACGCAATTCCACTCGGATCGCCTCCAGCCAGAGGTCCGACGTCTTCGGGTTCTTTAGACGGCCTCGTTCCAAGATCGAGCGGGCCTTGGTGAGGGTTCCCTTGCGCTCCTCCAGTGATGACGACAGAATCCAGAGCGGGATGGAGTTGGGGCACTTCTTCAGACCCTGTGTGTACGTGTTGGCGGCGTCCTCCAAGCGGTTCTCCTGCTCCTCTATCTGCCCCTTCATCATCCACAGTTTGGGGAAGTCGGGGAAGACTTTCACTGCTTCGTCGAGCAGGCGGAGGGCCTCATCCATGCGGTCTAGCGCCCACTCCAGCCGGGCAGACTTCATCATGACTCGGGGAGTCGGCGCTGAGGCCCTAGCCTTGGCCAAGAGGCGCCGAGCGCGTTCGTACTCGGAGTTCTCACTCTCGAGCTTCACAGCCGCCAACCAGATGTCCTCCGAGTTGGGATTAGCCTGGAAGGCCAACGAGAGGATGCCACGGGCAGCTGGGACATCGTCAGCCAGCCACTTGGACTTGGCGCCCATCAGCCAGAGCACCTCCGACTTGGGGCAATGAGCAACGGCGCGTTGGAGTAGGGCCTCCAAGCTCTCGCGGGTGCCGTGGTTCTTCTCAAAGTAAGCGGCGCGTAGCCAGATGCTCTTCTTCGATGGGAACACTTGCAGCGCGAATGCGTACACGGCACGTGCGCACTCGAAAGCGTTCTCCTTCGCGCACTGAAAAGAGAGGTTAGGGTGATCCGTGGGAAAAGTGAAGCTACTTACGAATTCAGCGTCGTCGATCCAGGTCTGCTTTCTGTCCTCCTCCTCGACCCCGATGCTAATGACCGCCTTCACGATGGCCTGGCAGCAGTGGACAGCGCCCGACTTCTCCGCTTCGATGGCCTCCTGGAACCACTGCTCTCGGTTGATCTCGACTCCGTTTGCGGTCAGCGAGGTGAGCGACCGGTCGATGATCTTCTCGACCATGTGTATGTTGCCGTTGGCCTCCTCGAGTTTGGCGGCTGTCGTCCAAATCTGCCGGTCAGTGGGGATGTTCTCGCGAGCTTTGTTGAGCACCTTCCGTGCGTTCTCGTACGTCTCCAAGCGAGCCAACGCCAACCAGAGCTCCACGCTCGTGTTGCAGCATTCCACGGCACGCGAGAGAAGGATCCGAGCATCGTCGGGATTCTCCAGCTCCACGGCCGCCTTCCAGAGACGCACGGAGTTCGGAATGTGCTCCAGAGCCTTCCGGAAGACGCGGCGCTTGGCCTTCGTCTCGGTTTCCAAGTCGGCGGCCTTGATCCAGATGCGCACCGACGTCGGAATGTGACGCGCGGCTTGTGCAATCACCGCCTTCGCCGTGTCTGGAGGCTGGAGACGCGCTGCCTCCAGCCAGAGGTCTTCGCTCTGTGGATTGATCTCGCAGCCGCGCATGATGAGATTGCGGGCCATTTGCACTTTACCGGTGACCTCCTCGAGACGCGCGGAAGCGATCCAGGCTGGGGGATGGTTGGGATTTGTTTCCCTCACGCTCTTCAGCAAGAGTCGTGCCTTTTTGATGTCGTTGATGTCACCGCCGTACGTGGGGATCATGCTCTGCAAGTCCGTCAAGTAGCCCTTTGGATCCACCACCGTCTGCCCCTCCACTGAGTCCGACACCTGCGAGAGCTTGACGTTCATGAGCGTGTTTCTGGCTTGCCCGATCTTTCTCAGATCCAAGTCACCAGTCGGCGTCAGCATGCCCGGGGTGGCCACTCCAGGCACCATGGACGACAGGCCAGACCGGGGATCAATGGTTGATGTTGCCTCGCCGCCGAGGTTCCTCGAGAGGACGCTGTCAGGCAGCGGCGTGAACTTCTCCGCACGGGGGTTCCTCTGCTTGCGATTACGACTGTCGCCTACTTCGGGGATGGTTGACCACTCCTCTGCCGTCACTGTGGCCAGGCTTCTCTTCAAATCTGAGAACTGCTGCTGGATTTTCGGACGTTCTTGACGGTACTTCTCCAAATCCTCCTTCATCCGCCTGTCCCTGTATTCCTTTCGTTTTTCATCCATTCGCTTGTCAATGGACTCGTAGATGGCATCGGCCTCTTCGTCATCCTTGTCATAGGGATCCTTCGAGAACAGCGATCCACTGTATCCACTGAACTCGTCGTAGTTGGAATCGTTCAAATCTTCGTCGTCCTCCTCCTCTTCCTCTTTTTTCTTGCGCTTCGCTGCCGGCGGCGCGTGTCTGTCATCGGACACATCGTTCGCATCTCTCGCCGGACCGATATCTGACCGGGTGGTGAAGCCAGTGGCGCTATAATTAGAGAGCGTGCATGTAATTTCTGCATGCCCACGAGACTGCAGTTCTCTACTCACCCTCTGCCCACACCGGCCACATAACCCAATGGCGCCGGAACGCCAAGAAAATGTTTTTTGTTTCGATTGGCAATTACTGCCGCTGTTATATTTGACATTTTGGTTTACTCTTTGTGTTTATTTTTTAAATGTTTTTAAGTGTTTATTTCAACAAAATTGGAAAACGGAAAATGTTTATAAACGTCTACAAGCCGAGCTGTCAATGTTGGGAAATGTCAATTGTCATTCAGGTACATTCACAATCGGGAAAAGTGTTATGCACGCCATCTATGTGCGAGAGTTGTGGGAAAGGGAATGTGAATGTGTGTTGATTGAAGTGAATCGGTTGGAACTTCGTGCGATTATCCCTTGCGAGACAAAATTAAAACGAGTTTGAGTAGAAAATTGGATTCGTGGTGTGTTGCTTATAAAAAAATTGGCATTTTGATTCTGTGTGTACCTAAATTCACCCAAAATTCACTGATAATCGAGGCCGCATGGTTTGGGGTGGATTCTAGCAACAACCTGAGACGACGAAGGAGGATGTACGAGTTCTAATGAAACAGGAGAGGGTTTTAAAAAAGTCATCATGGTCATCTTTGGTTTCCATGAATTGTCTACCAGCTAGCAGAGAAATCTCCCATCTTCCAGTCAACCACGGGACTCACATCAATTGTTCCTCCCAACTGACAACACTTGTAAACAATTCCAATCACATCGTGTCATATTCAGGCGATTCGCTAAGTGTCTCTTTGATGAATAATCAATGCAACAATTATTGAGCGTGTTGGCTGTAATCGGCTGTGTATGGGAACGCACTGAAAAATGCAAGGATCCACAAAGGAAATACTCCTCTCCTTAATTCGGCGTGGAACTAGTTGCAACGTGTTGTGTAAAGTGAAACAGCCGCCTGTTGGTCATAGAATTCATACAAAAAACCCAAACATTCAATAAATAAAGTTTATTTAAATTAAATTCGCTTTAGAACTTGAATCTCAGTCCAGCGTGAGCGTTGGTGTCGTGGTACTTGAAGTTGCGCGAGCCCTGGGCGTACGCCTCCCAGTTCTTGTTGATAGGGTGCGTGTAGTCGAAGGTGGCCCTGCCTCCCAGGCGACCACTGTGATCGAAGCGACCCTCGAGCCTGCGCTGAGGCGACCGAGCCCTCCTCACCAAGACTTCGTCGTCGGTGACCGGCTCCTGCAGCAGCATATCATAGTACTGGCCATTCCGCTCCAAGTCAATCTGCAACGAGAGTGAACACAATTTGTTATTCAGAACGAATCGTGTTTTTGCATCGATAACTTACCCATCCAGGGTTCACGTAGTACGGTCTATTCTCCAGCTCCTCTGTCTGCTGCTCGGGCAGCGTGAAGCCCAAAGCCGCCACCACCAGGCCGAGGAAGATCAAAGTCTTGATTGCCATTTTTCGTCGGTCGTCGTCTGTCTATCTGCTCGAGATGTGTGCTGTGAATGCGAACTCACGGTTGAATGCTCTGCCATGTGTTCGATTCGCTGGTTTTATACGCGCGCGGCGCGAAAGCGAACTGATAAGGTTTTGAACTTTTCTTTGGACTTCTCGTTCCCGAGCGACGGTGATTCCCCATTCGGTTTCCTGGAAGCAGTCAGTGCTTGTCCTCCTCGGAAGCGGTGGTTCACTTGTTTCACTCGATTTTCTGGTCACCTTTTGTTCGTTTGGCGGTGAGAATGACAAGTAACGACAAAGTGTGGGTAATTCAACTTCCGAATGGGACTTCTGTGAATCACAGCTCAGTCGATCAGAGCTGGAAACCGTGCGTTAACAATGCTGTCACTGCGTAATCACACAATAAATTGTTTTCCAATTAGCACACTGTACCCGAATTTATTGCACAATAATCAGTTGCGTGCGTTCATATACCACAAGAAAAACATGGCGCTACAGTCCGTGGAGGGCCAGGGCCTAGCTTCTACAGCAACCACTGGTGTTGTGCGTGCTATGGTTCTCTCACGAGGGAAGGGACCGACATTTTTACGCTGACTCCGACTGGGCAAGTCTGCTATTAATGTACATGCTCAAAAAGTGTTTCCTCGAATATCCTGGAAATAGAATGTCATTGAGCGGCTTCCTCTGGTCTACTTTAAAGGCCCTCATATGCTGTGTCAGTATCTCAAGTTTCGTTCAACTCCATTCACCCGTTTTCAAGATATTTTCATATTTGCATTTTTTCTGGCAAGAAAATTACTTGTTTTCAATTTCGCCTAAAGGTAGGTTGAAAAGTGAATCATTTGAACTGGGAATTTCTGCAACGAGAAAAACTCATCCAAATTTCATCGAAATCACGATTGATGGCCAAAATTTCGGAAGTCGGACCCCCAGTGAGCAAAGTGGTCATAAGCACATTTGAAGGTCATTTCATGAGCTGTTGGATGAGGTAGCCGTGAGAAGCCGTTATTTGCGGAAATGTGGAACGTGTCAAGAAATGTGACCGTAGCAGAGTTGCTTGAATGTCTTGTTGAGGACGGGATTACTTTCAGGCGTAGTGCGAGCGGGGTTCGTTGTCACAGGCGGAATCGACGTCGATAAGTGACGGAGCTCTAGAGTCCAAACCGAACTGATAAAGGGAAGTATCGAAGAAGACGCCAAGCAAATGCATTGGCCATCAGCAGACAGTTGTGCTTATCTTGCGATTGGATTTGAGCCTACATTCGTATAATATTGTGTCGCCGGAAGAATTGAAGCCAGATGACCATAGACATCGTCGCGAGTTCATTGTTGTTCGAAGATCCGGATTTTGGGACGGTCTTGGGCGAGACCCATTCTTGGCTCAGTTGTTAAGTGAACAAGAAAAGATGATATTTTTGGAGGGAGCACAATCCACAAGCGTTTGACCGAGCTTCAGGAACAGGACTGAAAAGAAAAAGCTCCTGAAGACTTTTCTAGACAGTTATTTCTCTTTGGGCAATTTCAGTGACTCGAAAAAGGTGGGACCGGAAATCGAACCCAAGCAGCGAGGTTAAAGTGCTTAGGAGGCGACTCACAGACCCACAAGGCCATGGCCGCCACTACTCCAGGACACCACTACGTCAGCTGAAAGGGTTTTCCAATCCGAGCGAGAAGGAGAGGAAGATCGAATCACGGGTATAAGGACCAGGTAATCGCGGACGCTAGACAACGTCAACGATAGACGGACCTACACGGTTTCCAGGCCTAATAAGTAAATATGTAAGGGCAGTAAATGGGAAGCAAAAGGAGGTTCGTACTGAAAAGACAGACATGCTGCGGTGTCTAGGTCCAATCCCAGACCTCTGTCGAGTCTTCATTTGCTGAAACATCGCCACTTGGAGTCAGCATACAACTGCGGTCGGTATAACCTCACTCGTAACAGAACAACAGCATGCACAGAACGAGGCGCAGCTGTGGTTTGTAGAACCTAGGCCAGTTGCGTAGAGTGGATTGGGGTCGCCCGGGGCAGATCTACTTCATCCCGCCTCTGGCAGTCTTTCCAGACGACGCATCAGCCCCCCACCTAGCCTTGAAGAAGTCGCCACAGCCACTAAAAAGCTGAAGAACACTAAGGCCGCAGGTTCAGATGGCTTACCATTGGAGCTCTTCAAGGTCGGTGGCAAAGTTCTGGTACGGAGCATGCACCAGATCATCTGAAGAATTTGGGAGGACGAAAGCATGCCTGACTCAGCCCATTCACTCAGAAGGCGATCCTGTCTCTTGCATCAACTATAGACGCGAGCTTAAACTCGCCCACACAATTCTGTCCAGCTTACTGCGTGAATGTCTAAAGCCGTTCTTCCTCGCAATCGGTACGTCCCAGTGGAGAAGACTGTGGTAACCACCTCTTCATCGATTTTAAAGCCGCTTGCGACAGCGTTCATCGCAAGGAGCTATTCGATGCGATGGCCGACTTGGGGTTCCCGGGAAAATTGATCCGGTTGTGTCGCACCACGCTAACACATACGAGATGCACCGTGCAGTTGGTCTCGAGAACTTCCGAGGCATTTGAAAGTCTGCACCGGATTACGGAAGGAGATGCACTGTCCTGTGATTTCTTCAATCTTGTGCTGGGGAAGATAGTGCGGCGGGTAGCAACTGAAAACACGGAAGGCACTATCTTCTACAAGTCAGTCCACTTGTTGGGATACCCAGATGACATCGACATGGTCGCACGTTCATAAGGTGCCGCACTGGAAGCTCAGTTTGTAAATAAACTCGTTGCACTGTAAGAAGCATCGGTTTGGGGCTTGCATGCCACACACCGTTCCCGCCAGCGCTTACGAAGGTCTTACTCCTGCTGGGCTGCAGTTAGTGTTGTCAAAATACACGTCCTTGCATCATAACGGCTGCAGCATGATAACCTGTAGGAGAACATTATCTCCGCAACTCAATTTACAAACACTGAAGCTACGTGCTACCTTTCTCTCTTCATCACGAACACACACTCTCTTCGTCACACAGTTAATTTATGAAATTCCTAAAAGGGAACCCCAAGTGTAAATCGCGTGAATCACACAATCAATTCTTTTCCAATTAGCACCGTACACGCAAATTTACTACACAGTAAGTCGCCAGAGATGTGCTGTGGCCTTGAAGTGACTTGTAATCAGTTGCGTGCGTTAAGAGATTGACGCGGGGATCTACACGTCCATTCCAAAGAACAGATCACAGAATTGCCGAAAAGAAAAAATCCCGCGAGATAAGCGGTAGACGACGACGGAAATCTGTTATCAGCGAGAGGCTGTGCTATAAAGGCACAGAGCACGTCTCAAACGGCATTCAAATCCAATTCACAATCTCCAGTGAAACAACACCGCAAACAAGCAAGCATGTCACTCAAGGCAATCATCTTCTTCGGACTCCTGGCCGTCGCTTTTGGATTCACCCTTCCCGAGGAACAAACGGACAGTCTCGCCTTGTTCGCCGACTCAGAGTGGGTAAGTGGTCAGAAACTGAGTTGCATTTGAGTCCCTTGCTCATCGAAAGTGCTTCTTTTTCAGGAGAACCCGGAAATAGTTCCCATCGCTGAGGACGTCCTGCTGGTGAGGAGGGCTCGGTCGCCTCAGCGCAGGCTCGAGGGTCGCTTCGATCACAGTGGTCGCCTGGGAGGCAGGGCCACCTTCGACTACACACACCCCATCAACAAGAACTGGGAGGCGTACGCCCAGGGCTCGCGCAACTTCAAGTACCACGACACCAACGCTCACGCCGGACTTAGATTTAAGTTCTGAACTGAACTCACGTTAAATAAATTTTGTACTTTTATATTTATTGAAAACTTTGAGTTATTTTTGATTGGGTTTTGAAGGGCTTGGGGCTGGGGATGTACGTGAGGAATTTTCTAAGTGGCTCTAAGAGTTCGAGCTTATATTTCTAGAAGCTTTTCTACTCACCGTACGAGGGTGATCTAATAAGTACTTAACCTACACAAGAGAAACGAACAGTTTGGAAAATTCGCGATTTATTTCTCAACATAGTCTCCTTTTAGCTCGACACACTTGACCCAGCGATGCTCCAACTTGTTTAACCCGTTTTCTGGAGGTCTACAAAGTAGGTCCCCGTGGTGGCGATAACCTCCTCATTCGACTCAGGTTTCTGGCCGGCAAGTTTGGAAACGCGAAGAAATCGCAAAACGCCAAAAGTGGAGAATACGGTGGATGCGACAGCTGTTGGTAGCCTAATGCGTCCAATTTGGCCATGGTGACGACGGAGGTTTCAGCCGGTGTGTTATCACGAAGAAAAAGAAAATCCGCGGACTCAAGCGCTTTCACAAGTAGTAAAAACAAAATTACGAACCCGATTCGGCTGAAATTTCGACAGTAGCTGTCTACGAGAATGTGTAATTAAGATGATAAAGGTGGCTTAGTCTTATAGGCAACCAGGTCAAAAGACTTGGAGCACCCTTTAACGAATTCTACAGAAGCTCCAGGTATAAAGAAGAAGAGGAAACAATTCTTCATTACCCCGGAACATGCCTTGCACTTGCTACTACTTCAAGTACATCGAAGACCCGAATAACATAGAACTAAGAAATATTCTTCGATATCTGAATGTGGTCAGAAGACATCTCGTTCGAACAATCAAGTAGGAGCTTAATCAGATGAGAGGAGTAACTGGGTCAGTGAGCCCAAATGTGACAGCACAATGGACCAGATGGTCTAACTGGAGCATGGTTTCCTTTCAATCTTCCAGTAACCTTACCTACTACCTACTGCTTACAACTCCAAAAAAATCTACGATGAGAGAATTTTGACGTATTTCTTATGAGGTTTCTATACTCTGTTGAGTGCTGTAAAATGAGGAGCGGGGTGCAAATGCGAATTTTCAGATATAACCAATTTTAAGCAAATATATAGTAAACTATACTTCGTCCTAGTATGTGAAAAGTTGCAAACTTAATTATCGAGTTTATTGATCCAAAATAGTGACACGTTGTGGCTATGTTCGTCTATATCTGGGCAACTGAACCTCGCTGCCTGGGTTCGATTACCGCTACGAACAAAATAATTTTCACGGAAGGAATGAATGAGAAATATATTGTCCAGAAATATATTGCGCGCCATACCGCAAAACCTTTCTGGACTCTAGGCTCCTAAAGGGAAACACTAGCTCGTCCCCATCAAGCCCATGGACACCAATACTCCAGCTTAAAGGGTCTTTGAATCGAGCCTCCTGATTTGAGAGGGAGAGGAAGACCGCACCTTCGGTATAAAGACCAAGTAATCGCGGACTTAAGATAGCTTGATCTTGAAGACTAGAAGCACCGTGCCCAGCACGGTCAGTTGTAGTTTAGACTGATACCCTCCTTGTGCTGCTAGTAAAGTAACATAGGATGCCCCGGGATGTGGCAATGTCGGTACTCTTCCAGGAAATTAGCTTTTCAATGCAGCTCAGCCTACTGTCCAAACATTCTCAGATGAACTGCTGTTTTAGTGCAGGTGTTCAGGTGATGCCTGCGCAGTGTTGTTCGAACAAAATGTTGCCATGAAACTGAATATTCCTTGATCCAGTAACCGGAGTCAGCCCAATTATTCTTTGCATATCGGCGTTGGTCTTGCACATAGTGTATTACGGTAGCCAATAAGCATGGCTAGCATTTGATCAACCGCACCCCAATACGATTCAAATTGCAAAAGAAGCCACCATTTCCATGAAAACCAGATCATCCCTTATCGTTTCTAAGAATAATAACATGAGAGGTAAAGACAAGAGCATATTCAATAAATAAAGTTTATTTAAATTATATTCGCTTCAGAACTTAAATCTCAGTCCTGCGTGAGCGTTGGTGTCGTGGTACTTGAAGTTGCGCGAGCCCTGTGCGTACGCCTCCCAGTTCTTGTTGATGGGGTGTGTGTAGTCGAAGGTGGCCCTGCCTCCCAGGCGACCACTGTGATCGAAGCGACCCTCGAGCCTGCGCTGAGGCGACCGAGCTCTCCTCACCAAGACTTCGTCGTCGGTGACCGGCTCCTGCAGCAGCATATCATAGTACTGGCCATTCCGTTCCAAGTCAATCTGCAACGAGAGTGAACACAATTTGTTATTCAGAACTAATCGTGTTTTTGCATCGCAAGCTTACCCATCCGGGGTTCACGTAGTACGGTCTATTCTCCACCTCCTCTGTCTGCTGCTCGGGCAGCGTGAAGCCCAAAGCCGCCACCACCAGGCCGAGGAAGATCAAAGTCTTGATTGCCATTTTTCGTCGGTCGTCGTCTGTCTATCTGCTCGAGATGTGTGTGGCTGTGAATGCGAACTCACGGTTGAATGCTCTGCCATGTGTTCGATTCGCTGGTTTTATACGCGCGCGGCGCGAAAGCGAACTGATAAGGTTTTGAACTTTTCTTTGAACTTCTCGTTCCCGAGCGACGGTGATTCCCCATTTGGTTTCCTGGAAGCAGTCAGTGCTTGTCCTCCTCGGAAGCGGTGGTTCACTTGTTTCACTCGATTTTCTGGTCACCTTTTGTTCGTTTGGCGGTGAGAATGACAAGTAACGATAAAGTGTGGGGAATTCAACTTCCGAATGGGACTTCTGTGAATCACAGCTCTGTCGGTCAAAGTTGGAAACCGTGTCTTGTGTCCACTGTCACTGCGGTTATCAACACATTCAAGGAACGTGGCAAATGTGCTTCTGTTACTGGTGTCCACTGTCACTGCGGTTATCAACACATTCAAGGAACGTGGCAAATGTGCTTCTGTTACTGACAGGTTTCACTTGTGTGTTGATGTAAGCTCTTCCTGACCTGATTCCGATCACGTTCCAGGTGTTGCAGCGAGTGTTATTGAATTAGGCGAAGAATGAGAAGGGATGACGGAGGGAGAAGGGAAGAGTGAGAGCGAGAGGGGAGGGAAAGAGAGACAGCACTTTAAAATGTACTTCCAAGCAGAGTTAAGTCACTCTATCGTCGCATTTCCTGATGTTTATTTTGCATTCAATTAAGTTTACGATCTTAAAACTCAATTTTACGATCAAAACAAGGTTGCTGTGCATTCTGTCTCTTGTGTGCTCTGTCGTTCGCATTTGACGTCGGGTGGCAATAGCTCGAGATCCGAGTAAGTGACGACAGTATCACGAGTTAATTGAGTGACTTGTCAAGTTTACAGGCTTTTGTCCAGGGTAGACCTAGATATGTCTCTCCAGGCAACACGGCCCTCTTTGTGCGACACTATCGTCAGGGACGGACCTTGATTGGCGATCTCTGCCTCCAGTTGTTTGAGATTCTTCTTCACTTGTGTGTAACATCTTAGAAGCGAGCGTTCTCTGGATGCGATACCCCCAGGTTCAGAGTCGAGGATTGTGTGGACTGGAGTCCAGTCTCCATGCCAGCGCTCTACATGGCTTAGTCACCTCAGGCGGTTATCCACCTGGCTAGACTCATGCCACAGTACCGCCACAACAGTTCGTTATCGAGACCTCTCTTCCAGATGCCGCTTCTCTCTCTCTTCCCTCTCAAAGGGACCGCGGACTTCTTCATCCGCTTCTGCGCCGTCGAGCAGCTTTGGGACGATTAATGTTTTTGGGGTTCAAAGGATTTGTCTGCCCCAAGTTGAGGGAAACCTTGTTCAAAACCGACGTAGGATTCCTCCTTGCCACTGTCCCTACTTTTTTTTTTACTAAATCCCAAAGAATTCCTGATTCAACAGTCAGTTAGTTAGTCGAACCTTAGGCTGGCCGAAAACTGAGCGATTGACAGACCTGCTTGATTGTGCACATGAAAGGACAATTCTTTGACGTTAGACAAAAAGGGCTTAGGTTAGAAACTTAAAGACAGAAACATAGGACGCTAATACCAAACCACATGTGCAGTCTTCTGCTTATCCCAAGGTCTGAATTATCACGATGGGAAGCAGTTGTGCTAGAATTAAGTCGTTAATACCACACGAAGGATTTTTGAGAGAGGAAATTGAGTTCAAACCAATCAAAACCCCAAAATCAATTTCTTGACTTAAGGCCTTTTTGCCTAACGTCATATAGTTCTTCGTCGATTATTTGGCCTTGGATCATTGTGTATTGGCAACAATGACATCCGTCTAAGCTCTTATCTTTCTTGTCTTTTTTGCATGTGCAATAATGTCTCAGGGCAGTTGGGATCCACCGGCAAGTGCGGTCGTAGTGAACAGGCGCAAATCTGGAAGAAAGGAATCTGTCGACCATGCGTCGATTCCTATACAGAGGGTGCCAGGTTCGAATCCCCAATTTACTTTCATAATTCACGGCTCCACCTCTTTCGAGTCACTGACAATGCACAAAGAGTATTGATGTCTAGAAAAAAGCTTCTCTCAACTTCGCTATTCGGAGACGGCATAAAACCGTCAATTCCACTCGTGTAAGAACACAACATGGGTGGTTGCTGAAAAGGTAGGCCCAGGTCCACCTCAGACTATAGCGCGACCCATATAATATTATTATTAAACCCGGTCGGTCGCATAGCCCGCATGAACACCAACGTGGAGTGTCCGGAAGCCACGTCTTCTGGTTCAAAAGGGAGAGAAAGAACGATCTTCTGGTATACGGACCCAGCTATCAATAGCTTGCCTTTGGTGATTGGAAGCAGCGTGCCCAGGACCTTTAAAGAGGGAAGAGAAGGTCTGATGGTCGGATGTCGGATGATGATTCCTCTTCATTGCCAGGTATGTCTCCGTGACCCTTCTTCGAATGCTTGCTTTAAGTAGAATGGCTAAACAAACATGTGCTCGCAGGCTTGCTTTCAAATATTCAGGTCTCTCATTGTCTGCCTGTTGAACTAAGAGCTACATAGCGTCCGCAGATACTACAGGTTACTTCAGGCTGAAGCTGTGTTGCTCATGCGATCTACAAGGCCTAGATATGAGCGAAAATATTTCTTCAGAGTGGCAGTCAAAGTAGAGAGCGTTTTGCAAGCGGAAAACTCGACAACACCCTTGATATATAAACATCTCAACTATCAAGCCATAGACTTTGAACTTGACCTTAGTACTGCCCAAATTTCAAAGGTAATTCGAATGAGGAGAATGAGGAGATGAGGAGAGTTACTAAAGTTAAAAACCGATTCAGCTTGTGTAAAACTGGCGAAAACGAAGACGAATTAGACGAAGCTATTGTTGGCTTATCTCCGCGGACGACCATGATTGGACTTATATTTGTAAATAATTTTGTTTTAATCTTTTGAGTGAATAATAGGCATCCTAAGACCGTTGAATCCGCAGATGGTTGTCTAGACCCAGAGAGACAGATGTCGTCAGCGGAAACAGGACCCAAGATTGGCTTATGTCGCCACGCCTAAGTCAGGGATGTTATATAATACCAGCTTGGTCCTTAGAAAGAGGGCTCTTCCACTCAATTGCCCCTTGAGCTCAAAGAATCAGAAATTGACAAGAGTTATGAGCTGATGGTGTTTATACTGTTTTCTTGGGAGCCAAAGCAGACAAAGTCCTTCACTAGCTAAAAAGTATAACTGCCTCTGATGACGTTGCGGCCAAGTCGTCCATGGTGTGTGCCCTTTCCTGAAGACATTAGAACTTCCTTAACTAGTTTTGCACATATTCACCTCTGAACGCATTTTTCAATGCCAACAAACGTCTTAACATTTACTTCAGCGAAAAAACTCATCCTGTCAAAACTAGGCAATTTCACTCAGATTTAGACTGTTACCCACGAAGCTTGAAACGGAGCCAAACTTACACCACTTCCAGCTTCACCTCTCTGATGTTGGCAAAAAACGTTTCAAAAATATGACAATGATCGACTTTCTGCCATTCATTCGAACTTCTACAACCGCTTAGAAAATTCCTCACGTACATCCCCAGCCCCCAAGCCCTTCAAAACCCAATCAAAAATAACTCAAAGTTTTCAATAAATATAAAAGTACAAAATTTATTTAACGTGAGTTCAGTTCAGAACTTAAATCTAAGTCCGGCGTGAGCGTTGGTGTCGTGGTACTTGAAGTTGCGCGAGCCCTGGGCGTACGCCTCCCAGTTCTTGTTGATGGGGTGTGTGTAGTCGAAGGTGGCCCTGCCTCCCAGGCGACCACTGTGATCGAAGCGACCCTCGAGCCTGCGCTGAGGCGACCGAGCCCTCCTCACCAGCAGGACGTCCTCAGCGATGGGAACTATTTCCGGGTTCTCCTGAAAAAGAAGCACTTTCGATGAGCAAGGGACTCAAACGCAACTCAGTTTCAGACCACTTACCCACTCTGAGTCGGCGTACAAGGCGAGACTGTCCGTATGTTCCTCGGGGAGGGTGAATCCAAGAGCGACGGCCAGGAGTCCGAAGAAGATGATTGCCTTGAGTGACATGTTTGCTTGTTTGCGGTGTTGTTTCACTGGAGATTGTGAATTGGATTTGAATGCCGTTTGAGACGTGCTCTGTGCCTTTATAGCACAGCCTCTCGCTGATAACAGATTTCCGTCGTCGTCGTCTACCGCTTATCTCGCGGGATTTTTTCTTTTCGGCAATTCTGTGATCTGTTCTTTGGAATGGACGTGTAGATCCCCGCGTCAATCTCTTAACGCACGGAACTGATTACAAGTCACTTCAAGGCCACAGCACATCTCTGGCGACTTACTGTGTAGTAAATTTGCGTGTACGGTGCTAATTGGAAAACAATTGATTGTGTGATTCACGCGATTTACACTTGGGGTTCCCTTTTAGGAATTTCATAAATTAACTGTGTGACGAAGAGCGTGTGTGTTCGTGATGAAGAGAGAAAGGTAGCACGTAGCTTCAGTGTTTGTAAATTGAGTCGCGAAGATAATGTTCCTAATGTTCTCCTACTGATGATGAAGCAGCCGTTATGACACTGGCTGACTGCATCCACGCCGAGTAAGACATTTGGAATCGAAGTCCATACAGCCTTTGCATTGTCTGCTTGCCTTGGCTGTGACAGAGAGCTTGATGATCGGTGCAGCGAACTGCGCCGACTTTTGATGACCGGGTGACCGAGAAACACAACGAGAGAGTGTTTCTTGATGCTGTAGAAATTTGTCCTAACGCCGCGCCGTCTCCCACTGAAAACCTAGCCAAATGGAGAAGAAGAATTCAGCGGTTTTCTCTGAGAAGTAAAGCATCTATTGTCTTTAGTCTCATCCTAGATTCCTGACATCATTCGAAGCTGATGCACTTGGCTAGAATCACTCTTGTGAATTGCAATGAAAGCATATTCGTATAACACGACGGACGAGATTGGAAAATCAAGCTTCAGAATGACCAAAGCAGGATTAGGGTCCAAGGGCTTGGGCTTTGGCTTGGGCTTGGGCTTGGGCTTGGGCTTGGGCTTGGGCTTGGGCTTGGGCTTGGGCTTGGGCTTGGGCTTGGGCTTGGGCTTGGGCTTGGGCTTGGGCTTGGGCTTGGGCTTGGGCTTGGGCTTGGGCTTGGGCTTGGGCTTGGGCTTGGGCTTGGGCTTGGGCTTGGGCTTGGGCTTGGGCTTGGGCTTGGGCTTGGGCTTGGGCTTGGGCTTGGGCTTGGGCTTGGGCTTGGGCTTGGGCTTGGGCTTGGGCTTGGGCTTGGGCTTGGGCTTGGGCTTGGGCTTGGGCTTAGGCTTGGGCTTGGGCTTGGGCTTGGGCTTGGGCTTGGGCTTGGGCTTGGGCTTGGGCTTGGGCTTGGACTTGGGCTTGGGCTTGGGCTTGGGCTTGGGCTTGGGCTTGGGCTTGGGCTTGGGCTTGGGCTTGGGCTTGGGCTTGGGCTTGGGCTTGGGCTTGGGCTTGGGCTTGGGCTTGGGCTTGGGCTTGGGCTTGGGCTTGGGCTTGGGCTTGGGCTTGGGCTTGGGCTTGGGCTTGGGCTTGGGCTTGGGCTTGGGCTTGGGCTTGGGCTTGGGCTTGGGCTTGGGCTTGGGCTTGGGCTTGGGCTTGGGCTTGGGCTTGGGCTTGGGCTTGGGCTTGGGCTTGGGCTTGGGCTTGGGCTTGAGCTTGGGCTTGGGCTTAGGCTTGGTTATGCCAGCCCTGCTGTATGAAGTCGGAAGCCGACCGGCAAGCAAAAGGGCAGAACTGATTCTTGATGCACTCGAATGGAAAATTCTGCGTCGGGTCTGCGAAGATGGTGAATAGAGGATCACTCATGGATCCCGTCCATCCCAAGGGAGGAGGTGACTTCTCAGCACATCAAGGTGTACACCATGCGAATGTAATCGGCACAGCAAAAATCTGTCGCTCAGCCACATCGAGGGCCAATGCTCCAGCTGAGAGGTTCATCGAGTCCGAGCCGTCCTGATTCGAGAAGGAGAGAACACCCGATATAAAAACCAAGTCGTCGTGAACGCAAGGCAGCTTGACCCTGACTGTCGACATCCTTAGAGCGGGCTAAGACTTTCTATGAAATCAGGGTTGCTAAGTAACCAAGTAAATAAGACTCTCCTTGGGCTACAGGCCTGAGAAGAAAAGGGCTTAAGATGGAATTGGATGGACATAGCAGAAAAGGCGTATGCAGCAAAGTTAGGTGCCGTGAACAAAGACCACATGAATTGAAGCCGTGGCGTCACTTTTAAGTGGGAACCTGCACCATAATCCAATTACGCCTTTATCTGGATTATGACGTTAATTCGCTTTAATAAGTGAATGTGAATCAACGGTTACACACTGGGGACACGAATGACACATCTTCTCAAGCAGCTTCCGCTGATGAAAGCGAGATGGCAGCCAACTCCTCGAAATCAAGTCGGTGTCCTTAAGAAGAATGACAGCTGAACGCCCAGCAAGTTCCAATAACACTCGAAAACCACAGTTGAACCCATTCCACACCAAAATTAACACCACTTGACATTCACATCAAAAAACAAGTTATCGTTCGTTGTTAAAGAAAAAAAAGTGAAATCATTTATTTCTTATTAACTAATTCGTTTAGAACTTCAACTTAAGACCGACGTGTCCACTGTTGTCGTTGCGGCTGAAGTCTCTCCTGGCACTGCCGTAGACATCCAAGTCCTTGTTGACGGGATGCACGTAGTCCACATTGGCCCTCTTTCCATCTCTGTCCTGCTCGTAGCGTCCCTCCACTCTGCGTTGGGGTGACCGGGCTCTCCTTACCAGCAGAACGTCATCGGAAATGGGAACTATCTCCGCGTTTGCCTGTCACGACAAGAGCACTGTTCAGCAACGAAGCAACGTTGTTTGAAAATGCAAAACTTACCCAATTCTGTTCAGCCAGCGCACTGTCCACTTGCTCCTCGGGAAGAGTGAAGCCGAGCGCGACTGCCAAGAGTCCGAAGAAGATTAAAGTCTTGAGAGACATGGTTTCTGAAAATGTCTTAGTGCTTTACTTGAGATTGCGAAATCACGAGTGAATGGTGTTCGAGGTGCGACCTAGGCTTTTATAGTCAAATCAGTGCGGTTTCGGTCTCACTGATAAGACGTATTTTGACGGCAGTGTCATCTGGCAGTGGTTCACCCGGTGCAAAAATCAAAAAATCCCCCACCGCAGTGCTATTTTCGATTATCAATGCACGCTCATCTGGCTGCCGTGTGTAGGCATGTACGTTCCTATTTTAGCGCTGCTCAGCTTTATGGGGGCTTGGAATGGGAAAAAATATTAATTGGCATGAAGTATTTGGGTAATAAACCGGCTTTGTTGTTTTCTGTATGAAGAGTCACCTTCCGCGGGGTATTTTGTAAGTCTGTCTGAAGTGCGTGTATTTTTACAGAACGCGGCAAAGGTTTCCTATTCACAGGAACGGGCCTTTGTGTGGCTGATGACACCGACATAATGACCTTGGTGTGGATGACTGATCGGAATGGCTCAAGTTGGTGCCACGTTAAAATGTCAGCCCTTAGACATGTTTCAAATTTTTTTAAAGCGGTTGTGAGCAGCTAAACTAGAGCCCTATGAGGTGGCACAGCAAAGAAGGACAAGAGCTGCTCGCGAGCTCTACGAGGAGAAGAGGAGAGATGTCCACTGACTTGGCAGGAAGGAAGGAGCCTGAGAAGCGCGGGATCGGTAGAATTGAAGGAAGCCTTACCAAAGGGTAAAGTAAGGCAGTCGTAGCGGCAGTGGCTTTGTGGGTAAGTGCGTCGAGGCAACTGAACCTCGCTGCCTGGGTTCGATTCCCGGTACGAATTTTTCACGGCCCCAACTCTTTCGAGTCGCTGGCCGATCGGAGTCGGCATAAGACTGTAGGTCCGATCCACTCGTGAGAGAACAATAGCAGCCACAACATGGGTGGTTGCTGAGCAGCTAGGCCCTGGCCCTCTACGGGCTGTAGCTCCGTCACAGCGGTTTTGAACTCACTATGTATTCGCACTCTCTCTCCCTTGGTCATGGAATTTTGGTACAGACCGAACGAATAAGATCGCAAATTCGAGTTGGCAGGATGAGATGTCTTCGTGCTTGTCTAGAAGTTACTTCGCGGGATAGAGTGAGAAACACGACAGTACGCGAGGAACTCAAAGTTGAGCAGCTGCTTCTTGGAACGGAAACGGCTATGCTTCGATGGTTTAGTCACGAGGCACGGATGTCCCCGTCATCACGTCTTCCGAGGCATGCCTTGAATGAGAATTTCATCAGGTAGGTGCTCCTCTGGCAGATCCACGCCGTGGTGCTTGGAACGATTCCAAAAACTCTCCTGGTTCCGCTTGGACATAGCTCTTGATGAGTTAGACCCGCTGACGGATGATTGAGTGGCGTGGAGGTTTTTCGGGCGTGAGTATCCTTTTAAGTCCGTTTGATGAATGAATGAAGTCGAACAAATATACATGTTCTATAGGGCTTCAAGAGGTGTTCCTGTTGTGAATAATTCGTAGGAGATTCGTAGGACTTTGCAATCCACTATCAAGAGTGGCCGAATAGAGGTTTCATACAGAACGATTGTAGTTCTTCATGCAGTGCGGTTTCAGGTGATCTTCACTTTTGGTATACTCACACCACGTAGGCCGAAAGAGACAGAGTCTTGGAAGTATGCCGCAAGTATGACAGTCTTTAGATTTAGATTAGAAAAAGGGAACCCTTATTCTCACATAACAAAGCATGTGCCACATTTAGGAATAAAGACTTGACTTCCAAAACCAACCCAAACCCTCCGTCTTTCCTTACCCTCGCGTGACCTCTGACTAGCTGTCTCCTTTTGGTTGAGGTTCCTCTTCACTTGTGTGCACCGTTTTACAAGTGAGTGACTTCTGTTCCAATCGAAGTCGAGATCTCCATGCGCTCTACATGGCGTAGACAGGCTAGCCGTTGAAGCCTTAGACGCCTGACTAGACTCTTGCCAATACCGATTCTCGAAGACACCAAGGGCTTCCCATCTGCTCTTGACATTGTCCATGACTCCGCGCCATAGAGCATGACAGGGATAATCAAGAGTGATCCCTTGGAAGAGGTCTCTACTAGAACCCACAATAATAATAACAATAATATGGGTGGCGCTACAGTGCGAGGCGGACCTGGGCCTAGCTTCTCAGCCACCACTCGTGTTGTGCATGCTATTGTTCTCTCACGCGTGGAAAGGACCTACCTTATGCCGACTCCGAACGGCCAAGTTTGAGAAGCTTTTTCTAGACAGGAATACTCTTTGAGCATTGTCAGTGACTCGAAAGAGGTGGAGCCGTGAAATATGAAAGGTGGTAAATTCGGGTATCGAACCAGGCACCCTCTGCGTAGGAGTCGACGCACTAACCCACTACGCCACGGCGACCAAGAACCCACAATTGCCAAGAATTATTCTGCGTCTCAATGTCAGCAGACGACTTATTGACTCACAGCTCGCTCTGCTCTGGAAATCTAGTCAATGTCATCTGCGCGTGCCAATAGTTGTAGGGTCTGCTGGAATGTCGTGCTTCTAGCGTTTGTCTTCTCCAGAAAAATGTTCAGGAAATCGTATGAGAACGAGTCCTCCTACCTTACGCCCTACTAACTCACGTTCGTTGCCAACAGTGACGGCGTATCCATCGTCCATCGTCGTCCTGCACACCCTGATAAGCTTCAAAGGAATGAAAAGACTACACATGATGCTCGTCTCTATGCACCTTGGCATCTGTGGCCTTGAATTTGACGACTAGGTGGTGGGCGTCGACTTGCATCCCTTGAGTGGCATAAACCACTAGCCTTTCATTATTCAGAAGCTCTATGATGTAAGTTATCAGCCTTTTCAACTACTCTTCCGTCTACGAACGCCATAACAGCCCTATAATGTAGCACATGTTGCCCCCAGCATCCGTGGCTGCAGGTCACCCCTTCTTGATGACTTCGTCTCCATTTAAGGATAAGACCATTCGCTACATGAATTTGACATTGATTAGCGCTCCAAATCAGAGTTAATTGCAGTCAGCCTTAAGTTTTGTAAAAATGTTCAATTTAACTCGAAAAAGTTTGACTTGGTCTTGACAGTAAAATTGATTAGGCCATCACGAAAATACACGCTCATCCGACTTTGCAGCGAATCATATGATTTCCCAGAATGAAAACCTGCCAACTAGAACGCAGAGTTCATTGAATTCAAGCTTTTGATGAGATTTAAAAACAAACGAATTTTTCTTAGAAACATAAACTGACTTTATTTAAATAATTCAAATTTAGAATTTGTATTCGAGACCGACATGGCCGCTGTTGTCGTTGCGGCTGAAGTCCCTCCTGGCGCTGGCATAGACATCCAAGTCCTTGTTGACCCGATGACGGTAGTCAACACTCGCCCGTTTACCATATCTGTCCTGTTCGTAGCGACCTTCCACTGAGCGCTGAGGTGATCGGACTCTCCTTAGGAGCACAGCATCATCGGAGATGGGAATTACTTCCGCATTCGCCTAAAATAACGAGGGAGAGCTAATAAGCAAGGAGTTCAAGTGCAGCAGTGTTTGAAAATTAAGACTTACCCAAATTGAAGCAGCGTCCACCTGTTCCTCGGGAAGAGTGAAGCCGAGGGCGACTGCCAAGAGTCCGAAGAAGATTAAGGTCTTGAGCGACATGCTTTCTGAAATTGTCTTGGTGCTTTGCTTGAGATTGCGAAATCACGATTGAATGCTGTTCGAAGTGCGCCCTAGGCTTTTATAGTCAGAGCAGCCCTCGGTCTCTATCGCACTGATAAGACGTTTTTTTGCGGCCGTATCATCTGCCAGTGATTCACCCGGTGGAAAAATCCCCCTCGGTAGTGCCATTTTCATTCATCAGTTTAGTAGGAAGAATCCCCCTCTGGGGTGTACTTTGTATGCGTGTCTTTTTCAAGGACATAGCAAAACGTTTCCTATTTACCGCCACGAGATATTGTGAAACAATGTTTTTGTTGTACTTTGATGACCTGAATGACTCAAGTGGGTGCCAAGTTAAGTTGTCTGTTAGTCTTTTGACCATGTTCCAAATTTCGTTGATGTGGAGTGCTCCACCGGCGATTGTTTAGAACCATTTCGGCTTCTCTGGAGAGGGGGATCATTAATCAATCCTAGGTCTGGTTAGTGCACTTGTAGTCTTGATGCCCTCGACCGATGTCTTCAGCTCTTTGATTTGTTTCAAAAAGATCATGACCAATTTGCCTGTCGACACAACTTTCCCAAAACCATGCCAAGTCCGTCAATCGGTCATTGTCTCATCGGCCAGTTTATTGTTTGGAATGCACAATGACACACAAAAACTTAATCGAGACCCTTGATGGGTCGTTGCAAGATGTATGTGATAACAGTCAACCATCTGGGAAAGCGTTATAACTCGTGGTTGGACAAACACTGCCAGTCAGCGGACAAGATCAACCCTTGCTGACGTCCTGTAAGGGACGTAACCCTTGCGCGGGTTACAATGCCAGATTAACTCTGTAATTTAGTCAAAAGTTGAATTGATTCAAGCAGTATTCCCAAATAATCAAATATATGTATCATGGTTGGCTGAGGGAGCCTGCTACCCTTGTTGCAAGAAGAAATGATGTATACGCTCTTAACCATACAGATGAAGCAAGGGAATTTTTTAATTCCCAGTAGACGGCACACGACTTGCAGACAATGAATGAGGAATGTAATTGAAGCAACAAAGTGAAGACCACCAAGAAACCACCGACCACCACAAGCGACTGCAGTTCCCTGTGCGATTAGTGTTCACAATCACTATCAACAAAGCTCAGGGTCAATCTTTGAAACAAAATCAAATGGCGCTCGGAACACTATCAACGCATACGGGACATTTTTTTCCAAAGGTCCAGACCCGTGTTTTTTAAAGCAACGATATGCTCGGATAGAAGGGGAGCCAAGTCTAAATAGAGGCATTCGGCTAGGGACGTAGACGACCCTGGCATAACCCTCATAGGGTCAGCGATAAGATGTAGGTAGGTAAAGGTAGGTTGCCCTGACGGCCTTGTGGCCGTGGCTCACTTGTTCCAACTTATTGGGTCCACTAAGCCCATATTAAGGAATAGTATACTTTCGTGAGTCTTAAGACCACCCAGGTGCACATAGATCTGAGGAGGTGTTCCAGCCCTCCAGCTCTAAGAAGAAGTGCTTTCCTAGAAGAGTTCCTTGTCCTTGCTAGGTCTGGGCATTCGCAGAGCAGATGTTGGGCGTTGGATTCTGTTCCTTCCTCATCTCTGCAGCTTCTGCAAAAGTCACTCTGTGGTACATTGCATGTGTGCCGATGGCACAGTGCCCGGTAAAGACTCCAATTAGCATTCGTAAATTCTTGCGACTAAAACTGATCAATGATACTTTTCTCAGCGATGTTCCTGATCCTTCATATAACTACACAGCAGTATACATTTCGCCGCGTAGCACAAGTTCAACTGAATGATTAATGTCTAAACTTTCATCTAGAGCTCTATTGCTGGTAATGAAACAACCGTGTTTGTGTGTGTTTTGTGCACATCAAGTTCTCGAATAATGTAGAGTTGGTGGGAGAGCTGCCGAATGAATGGCAAATTAAGGGCGTTTGTCAAGGTTTTTAAAACACATCTTCCTTGGCTGGGGCTACAGTCCTTGTGCTAGTCGCACGTTCATCTGATTGTCCTCTTCCAGCTGTTTGGGCTACTGGATGCATGGTCTTCCTTTACCGTGGGTTTGGAGTGGAGATGAAGGACATGATCTAGTCGTCTGAGACGAGAGACTCGAACTCGTTTGACCAAATCGATGTCGCTGTTCAACTCATGCAGGTCGTCGTTCAGTCTCATACTCCAAACTCGAAGGACTATCCTCTCGAAGTGACCAAGGATATCTTTGTTCTTGCTTCTGAGATATAGAAAAGGACTGAGACTGTCTTGGTTCTTTAAGAGATGGTTTTAAACCTCAAATGCATTCCAAGCCCAAAAACACAGCAATTGGCAGGAGTGATCTATCGTTTTGTCCACAATGTTAAATTTTCGCTATTCGTTGGATCCTTTTGATAGACAAAAAATATCCACCATGTGATGATGGTGGTTATGAGTATGCGCCACTATGCAAGTTCTTTACTTACTTATTTTTATCTATCAGCCTTGTTACCCATTGAGGGTATGAGCCTGGGCATTAGCCCTCCTGCAGCGGCATGAGCAACAGTATGAGTCTCCCTAGTCGAAGTCGAAGTTTGAGAATGAACCTGAATTTATGCCCCAGTCTAAACCTCAGTTGCAGTTGCAGTCTAAGCCTGATTTCTAGTACTAGCCAGAGCCTCAGTTTAAGTCTGAGCTTGGGTTCAAGCCCAAGTCTCAACCTCAGTCTGAGACCGAGTCTGAGGGTGTGTCTAATTTTGATTCCGAATCTAAGCCGTAGTCTAAGCCTGAGCCTTCCATCGATGATGGTGCTAAGCATGCTCAGTCTTACCTCCTCGATGTGTTGAGTTTTGTACCGGAATTTCGGTCCTAATCTTCCGTTCGGACTAGGAGGGTGGAAGAGGTTCGGTTTCGAAGACTCTCTCAGCTGGCGATGTCATTTAATTGCCTCTCTCGTCTGTTTCTCGGCGATATTTGGTCTGTACTATCGCAAGTGCATCGTCGACAGTCCCTGGCTGTAACTCACGCCTTTCTTAGTTATCGCCTCATCCCCCTGGCTTGCTACTACAAGCGAGGGTTTTGACTGCAATCATCGCTAATTTTCAATAAGTTCAAAGATTCATTCACACTGATTGAAGGCCAAGCAGTATTTCGGAGGAACAAAAACTTTTGTTTTTCCTTGCGATTCTGAAAAATTGAAAATTGCATAAGTCCAAAAGTTTGTTAAGTAGTTGCCGTAACGTAGTCGGTATGTGAGGCAAACAATTTTCACGGCGGCACCTCTCCCTACTCATCGAGATTGCTAAGAAAGCATTCCTGTCTAGAAAAAGCTTCTCAAACTTCGCCGTTCGCAGCCGGCTGTAGACTGTAGGTCCCTTCTCTCGTGAGAGAACAATATCACGCACAGCACGAGTGGTTGCTCGAAAAGCTAGACCCTGGCCATCTACAGTCTGTCGTGCCGCCACTGTTAATTCTAATAAGTCCAAAAATTTGATTATTTCCATCAAATTTGGCGCCTTGATGCCCTTAGCCTCGACAATCAATTGATTGGGTTATCACGAAAATATTCGCTCATTTTTCTTGAGAGCGAATTTTATATGAATGAAGACAGGTAGTCCCAGAGTTCATTGAATTCAACCTTTTGACAAGATTTAAAAACAAACGAATTTTTCTTAGAAACATAAACTGACTTTATTTAAATAATTCAAATTTAGAATTTGTATTCGAGACCGACATGGCCGCTGTTGTCGTTGCGGCTGAAGTCCCTCCTGGCGCTGGCATAGACATCCAAGTCCTTGTTGACTCGATGACGGTAGTCAACACTCGCCCGTTTACCATCTCTGTCCTGTTCGTAGCGACCTTCCACTGAGCGCTGAGGTGATCGGACTCTCCTTAGGAGCACAGCATCATCGGAAATGGGAATTACTTCCGCATTCGCCTAAAATAACGAGGGAGAGCTAATGAGCAAGGAGTTCAAGTGCAGCAGTGTTTGAAAATTAAGACTTACCCAACTTGAAGCAGCGTCCACCTGTTCCTCGGGAAGAGTGAAGCCGAGGGCGACTGCCAAGAGTCCGAAGAAGATTAAGCTCTTGAGCGACATGCTTTCTGAAATTGTCTTGGTGCTTTGCTTGAGATTGCGAAATCACGATTGAATGCTGTTCGAAGTGCGCCCTAGGCTTTTATAGTCAGAGCAGCCCTCGGTCTCGATCGCACTGATAAGACGTATTTTTGCGGCCGTATCATCTGCCAGTGATTCACCCGGTGGAAAAATCCCCCTCGGTAGTGCCATTTTCATTCATCAGTTTAGTAGGAAGAATCCCCCTCTGGGGTGTACTTTGTATGCCTGTAAGAAAAATGTCATGACGTGCGAGTCTTTTTCAAGGACGTAGGAAAACGTTTCCTATTTACAGCTGCGGGCCTTTGTGTGTCTAACGACAACGAAATAATGAGCTTGTTGTGGATGATTAACCTTAATGCTTCTCTGTTTGTCTTTTAGGGTTTTGAAAAAATTGCAAATTTGGTTGAAGCGGTTGTACTTGCGGGGTAAGCAAGCGATTGTTTAGAAACCTTGTCGTCGGGTTTTGATACACCCTAGGTCAGGTTAGTGCACTCGTTAAGTAAGCATCACAGGGCGCACTTTCAACTGAAGTTTGGTCTTGATTCCCTCGACTGTTAGCATTAGTTCAGGCTGTTACAAAAATAAGAATGGAAAGATGATGATGCTGAAGAAAGATTTTCATCGACGATAAGATTGTCATTGAATCATACTACAATGATTACGAACAGTTATGGGAATCCAAAGGATGGAGGCTAAAGCTTACGAGAAGGGTTTTTGTTGTGAAAGTCTCAAAGATCTTAGTGCACTTCTGCTGATGGCGAGAACTGTCGTGGTCGAATAGCGGTGAGTCGGCACAAACAGTGACCAAGTCGGGTTTGAGGGTCAGGAAGGTCTCGCAGTGTGTTTGGCAAGGAATCGCCTACTATGAGCTGAGCAAATGGCAAAACTGTATTGTCCACAATTGCACCGTCTGAAGGAAGCGGCCAAATTTAGCCCGCACGAGAGACATTGTGTTCCGTCAGCACAACGCCAGGCCACATTCCATCTCCACTTTTAGAGACACCATACAGAATGCCTTCGAGAAGCTGGAGGCATGGAGGCAAACATTCGGACCTTGCAGTAACCGAGAAAAAATGGATCTTGTACTCTTGTGAAATTTCTCATGATTGATGAGTTAAGCTAGAAACTAAAAATCCAGGATAGGGTCCGGCTATAAAAAGCCACTCGATGTAAATGGACACTATAGCCGCGCATCGCTAACTGGATTCTTACCTCGACCAGATCGAAATTCCGTGGTCGCCGTGGCGTAGTTGGTAAGTGCATCGACTCCTACGCGGAGGGTGCCAGGTTCGATACCCGAATTTTACCCCCGATCATAATATACGGCTCCACCTCTTTCGAGTCACTGACAATGCTCAAGGAGTATTCCTGTTTAGAAAAAGCTTCTCAACTTCGCCGTTCCGAGTCGCCATTAAACTGTAGGTCCCTTCCACTCGTGAAAGAATAATAGCACGCACAACACGAGTGGTTGCTGAGAAGCTCCAGGCCCAGGTCCAACTCGGACTGTCGAAATTCTCCACCAGCATCGCTAACCAGATGTCTGAGAACCAGACGCTGGATGATGTCCTGCGTCTATAGAGAGACGGGTAGACGACGGACGAAGGGGTGGTTGAAGGTGTGTATTCCTAAGACCTTAATATAGATAACAGCTCCCTGAACACTGCAACGTCTCCCAGGCTGAAATGAAACCCACACGATAAACGTTTCAATGCTCGGGCTGAAGAGAAATGTCTCCTCGGACAGTCACGCCGTAACTAGGTCCCTGGATACTGTCGTGTTCAATTTAAAAACAGACTTTAATTGCAAGCTGCCACTGAACGATATAGCGAGCATCTCAATAAACACCCCTTAGGGGCGCCGGTATATACCTGGCAATTGCAAGGCCGATGAACTCGCTAGATGCGATTTAACCTCTGTCCTCGCCAACTCCAACTTGGAATTTCGTGTCACCAATGTATCGAAGGAATATTGGTTTATTCAGGAACATCGGAAAGGACATGATTACTTAAACATTCCATGGTGTCTTCGACTCCGAACCCGTGGGACAACGCAACAGAGGACGCCCGCTTTTAAGGTGGCGCACCCAGGTGGAGAAGGACCTCAACCAACTTGGCGTGCCACACTGGAGACAGCTAGCCAGAGACCATGCTAGCTGGAGAGGCTTGTTGGTTGAGGCCCAGGTCCACCCCGGACTGTAGCGCCGAATAAAGAAGAAGAAAGTTGAAACTATCCAGGTTCTTGAAACTGTCCCCTTTGTCCCCGAAACGCCGTAAATTATGGTTCTTTGTTTTTCGCGTTTGAAAACATTATTGCATATACTTTGCGCCCACTTTTAAACGACTTTGAACCCATCCTTAAATGTCAAGAACTTTAGTTTAGAACCAACTTTGAGGTAAATGTTTATTCACACCAAATTGAGTGTTCCCCTTCACGAAAACACCGCACTCATGAGTGTTCCCTTAGTTTTTATTCACACCACCCATTGTCCATCACTTTCTGTGTCACTCAGTCAGTGCCCTTATGTCGTTTTCTTTCTTCTTCTCCTTCCGTGATCTTATTTATCCACAAACCATCATGCTTGTCATACTTCACATTCGTACCTTTCAGTAATCAGCAACAAGTAGGTTCCATTTGATTTGCCCACGATTTCCATTCTGCACACCAGACCCAGCTTGAATTCACTTCAGGTTCACATAAACCGATGGATCTCCATCGAGAATTCTTCTCTCAAAAGTGTTGCCATGTGTTTGCCCTTCTCAATGAAACCTCACCTCTGAACACCATTAAAGGTCTATACAGTCGACAGTGTAGCACCCACGAACCCTGCCTATAGCTTGCGATCCTTCTTGGGAACGAGTACTGTGATCCTAGTTCCAGGTCGCAAAACTAAAAAAAAACATGTGACTTTTCTTGCAAACCCAACTTTATTTAATTGAAACAATTTTAGAATTTGTATTCGAGACCGACATGGCCGCTGTTGTCGTTGCGGCTGAAGTCCCTCCTGGCGCTGGCGTAGACATCCAAGTCCTTGTTGACCCGATGACGATAGTCAACACTCGCCCGTTTACCATCTCTGTCCTCTTCGTAGCGACCTTCCACTGAGCCCTGAGGTGATCGGACCCTCCTCAGGAGAACAGCATCATCGGAAATGGGAATTACTTGCGCATTCACCTAATATAAGAAAAGAGGGCGAATGAGCAAAGAGTGGTGGTTTAAAAATTAAGACTTACCCAACTTGAAGCAGCGTCCACCTGATCCTCGGGGAGAGTGAAGCCGAGGGCGACTGCCAAGAGTCCGAAGAAGATTAAGGTCTTGAGAGACATGCTTTCTGAACTTGTCTAAGTGCTTTACTTGAGATTGTGAAGTCACGTTTGAATGCTGTTCGAGTAGTGTGCTGGGCTTTTATAGTCGCTCAGTCTCACTGATAAGAGGTGTCATCTGATGGTAGTTTACCCGGCGAATAGCTTTCCCTTTGAGATGCAAAAGTTCCCCAAGATAGGGGCTGCTGTGGTGTCTGTTCCTATTTTTAGAACTGTCCTACCGACCTTTAGTGCGGTTGTAGAATGATTATGCATTGCCAGCTGTGATTTATTATCGGTTTATTATGGGAGAAGGGTCGCTTTTGCTTTTGACTACTTTGTGCTTCTACGCCGATTTGACTGTCTTAGGTCCAAAGGCACCTAAATGTAAATGCACACGGGTGAAAGGTTCACATTCAGTGTGACATAATTCTCCGACACTCTGAGCCATTCAGATCGTAGTTTCTAACGAAAGAGAGAAAATGGCTTGTTTGGGGGTGGCTGCTTTCCTAGGGATGGTCTCAAAAGGCTTATGCCTGCACTAAGTCCAATCTGTTGTCATTGAAATCAGTGATCCAGTGAGATGATGTCCCCAAGTAGCTAAAATACATTTCTCCAGACGATGTGCTGCTGATGTCATTAGGTCACATTAGGGTGAAGTGGCTGACTTAATCCAATTGTGTAACTATGCGAATCCTGTTAGGCAAACCAGTTGCCAGTGCTGTACTAAAGCGGAGGAGATGACTGACAGTCAAGTTGTTGAAGGAGTAGGCTTCGAGAAATCCTTTTCTCCAGGAGAAGAGAGCTCTGGAATGGTATAGCAGGTGTTCAAGAGGTTCTTCTCTCGTCGTCTCTGCAACTTCTGCAGAAGTCGTTGTAAAGAAAGCTTGGACTAGTGGCATCCTCAAAAAAAAGGACATACAACATCGACGTCTTGAACAGAGGTCCGAAGAGTCTTCGATTCCGGACCTGTGGGACGACGTAACAGAGGATGCCGGCGTTTAAGGTGGCGGATCCAGGTGGGGAAGGACCTCACCCAACTTGGCGTGCGGCACTGGATGCAGCTTGCCAGAGACCGTGCAAGTTGGAGGTAAGTTAACCGTGGACGGGCTCCTTCAGGTGCACTGGCCAGCGCCTGTCGTAAGTGTTGGCTGTCGTCATAGTAGACCCGACTACGCTATGGCGGCTACTGTACACGGGGACCACAATTACAACAAAATCCAAAATGAACAAAAACAATAAAAACGAACAAAACTTAGGCAATGACGACTCACCTACTAGACAACAAGACAAAAAACCAAGCGCGACAGATGAAAAAACGGCAGGCATACTTGAGTGCAGGGACGCCTCCTCAGATCAGTTATCAGACACTGATTACAAGTCTGGCTGCAGTTCAACTGCAGAAAGCGAGGCCACAACGCCAAAGAAATTGACGCCGCACGTGAAACATCAACGTGCAGTCAGAAGTGCCAGGTTCTAAATTAATCGGAGCATCAACCAAAAAAAAAATCCGAAGACAGTTGGACAGACAAGGACAAAGACACTTTTCGCTGGGCGAGCAATGACTTGGTGGAGTTTAAAAGCAAGCCTGCAACAGGCATGCCCTTACCGAAACAGAAACCTGCTAGCATTCCAAATAAGGATGCTGCCGGAAAAAAGGGAAAACAGCAAACCGACCCGTATGGAAGGGCGCCAAGAAGGACCTAGAACCAGGCGGCTCGAACCAGAGACAAGACGACCGGCAAGGTGGCTAGCAAATCTGTTAAAGGTAAGCAAGCACCAAAAGCCCCTGAGAACTCGACGTTCAAACGACCGAGATCCCAAGGCGAGGCTCACAAGACACCAAACGGCAAGGAACACTGATAGAGTAAACCGAACCTTCAAGGTTGGTGTCAAAAGTGACCTCTTATAAGGGATCTCTGACATGCAGGACGACGAAGACAGACTCAGTGGGGAGAACTGGAGGATCTTAACGATCAAAGTTGCTGAAGAATTACTCAAGCACATCACTGAGAACACGACAGCAACCTTCACTGTCGTCGGTTGGCACGCTGGCGGCTCTAAAATGATAGAGTGCCACAACAAATGTTCGGCAGACTTCCTAGCAGGGGTCATACCAAAAATTAAGAGTCCATTGCCAAACAAAAAAACCCTGTTCTCAGTATGAGCCTGAGTACAAGTCCTAGTCTGAGCCTGAATCAAAGTCACATTCTGAGCCGGAGTTTAAGTCCTAGTCTGAGTCTCCGTCCGCACCTGAGTCTAAATCTCAGTCCAAGCCTAATTTTAAGTCTTATTCAACGCCTAAAAGTAGATCCCAGTATTAGCTTCATTCTTGGTCTCAGCCTGAGTGTGCTTGGTTTCTTTCTGAGCTTCAGTCTAAATATGAATATGAGCCTGATCCTAATCCTGAGCATGAGAATGAACCTCCGCCTGAATTCGACTGATCTTCTGGTTGAGTTTCATCCTAAAATTGAGCCTGAGGCTTACCGTTTTCCTTGACCAAATATGCTGATTACCTTACCACTTCACTCCGTTCGACGATGTGAACAACTAATCCTCAGGAGCCTTTCGACTTTCGATCATTTCACAGTCAAACACATCCTTTTCCCATTCAATCATAATTCGTTTATTTAAAACAAGTCAGCTCTAGAATCTGCACACCGACATATTCACTGTTGTCATTGCGGCCGAAGTCCAGTGCCAGCCCTTGTTGATCTGGCACACTTAGTTCACATTGGCCTTGGAATCATGTTCGTCGCCGTTCTCGAATAGACCCTCGAGTCTGCCTTGTAGCGGGCGTGGCCACCTGATGTAGACTTCCCTGTCCGTGATGACTGTCTTCACAGGCGGGCCTTTATGAAATGTGTGCTGTTTAAGTTCTGCCTGGAAAGCGGAACTGGGTGTGAGTCTGATTAACCAGGAGAAGCGCACACCAAACTTACCCAACGAGCGTCGGTGCTGTCCTTGGAAGACTGATCCGCGACGCAATAGCCGACGACTAGTGCCACGAAGACGAGTACGGTGATGCTTTTGCAAACCATTTTGAACTGATGTCTGTCAATACACTCGAAACGTGGGCTTTTATACGTTCGTTTACAGCTCATTTGTGAACTGGCGAGTGATAAGGCGTGTTTGTGGTCTGTGGCAAGAGTGATCATTTCGCGGGGGTTTAACAAGCCAGCGGTTGCATTGTGTTCAATGGGGCTTCACCCGATTCATTCCTTGTTGCTTACCCTGTCGGTGACTGCTGTCGTGCCTAGCCACGAGGCACCAGCTTACGAATAAAGACAAAGGAAATGATGCGAAGATTGCATTGGTTCTACAAGGAAAACATTCAGAGTCAGTTTATTTCGATAAGATTTCCTCCAAATAGTTGTTCACATCCGTCACCATCCTTTCACGATTGCCTGCGGACTGACTTGTCCCGGTGATGCCCGCGATATTTGTCTATTGATGGCTTCACCTCCAGGCAGCGTGTCGGGCACCTGAAATTGAGAACTACCACTTCAACTTCCGCGACCACAAAAGAGATTCAAATCTGTCTTACCCATTCAGTTGCAACAAAGTTTTTGTCCGGCTTTCCTCCGTGAGGTGGTAGTGCCAAGGCCAGCGCCACGAACCCGAGGAAAACAACTGTCTTAAGCATCATGGTGAACTTGCCTGGAGAGAGATAGTGGGCAAATGAATACATTCCGATGCATTCATCTGCGTTTTATATTGGATACCCGAATCCAATCCAATCTTGGTGACGTAAGCAACCCAAGATGTGCGCACCTCCGGGGAACTACTTTCCACATTAATCGCGAAATGAAAAAAAAACAATTCGGCTGCTGAAGCTAATCAAGTTGATTCAGAGCCGAGGTGAGAGTCACACTGTTTTTGTTTTCGTTTCTCTCAGACTTGTGCTGTTTCGTAGACATTCGTTGAACCGATAAGGTTGTCTCAATGACGCACTTTGAACACGCCTGTGAGTGGGGGTGTTTATTGGGATCTCTACATCGCCCAGATACAAAGCAGTGATTGAGCAGCCTTTCGTGGGACACAACTGCTAGCTTAACAACGTACAGCCGTGGCGTCACAACAAACGACAGGTTTGGTTGGCTTGAGAGATGTGTGTCAGCGTTGGTCTAGCTTGCGTTGACTTGCCGCACTGCCGGCTATTCCAGGTGGAAGGGGATAGCGCAGCACAATGAGATGTCCTTTCCAGATTGACTTGATTCTTGATTAATTTAGTTGTCCCGCGATATTTGCTGATGAATTAGTTCACCCTCAGGCATCTCTGGCCTAAGCATGGACGATCCAAGTACGAGGCAAACTCCTATTTCGTTGATCACAGAAATTGAGGTTAAGCATGGCTCATGACAAGGTGCAAGGATCCTTTCAGGTTGATGACAGATCACGCCACGAAGTGGAAACCACGCCTTCTCTCCATTTTTGAACTGAAATTAAGTCGCTTTTACTCACATTACCATTTTTTGCAAAAGGCGTTGCGGCTATGTCGGCACTAAGACTAAAAGAGTCAAATTTAGAATTAAGAACTTTCCACCATTTAAATGTTGCCTATATTAAAAGAGGTTACCAACTGTCCATCACCCGCTTCGACGGTAAATTTGCGACAAGAGAGCACCTTAGCCGAGACGGAAAGCTTCATTGATGTATACACAGGCAGCTGAAAGCAGAATGACGGTGTCGGTGCTGGTGCTGGTGTAAACAATGCATCGCAAGACATCAAAACCTTCTACAAACTGGACGAAAGAAGCAGCATCTTTCAGGCGGAGCTGGTGGCCATCCAGAGAGCAGCGAAGAGCCTGAAAGGCAGAGCATATCGCAGTGGCTTTAATATCTGTCTAGACAGTAAACATTCGGGGGAGCTCTCAAAGCTCTTAAAAGTAACCTAATAGAGTCCACAAGGGGAATTAAACTGTCGAGGCGCTGCAGGACTTCTGTCGAAACAACGCAGTCTCCCTCTTGTTTGTTCCACTGCCTGGTGGGCCATTCGCCGCCTTTCATGGACTTCGAAATAAACACAAGACTTTAATTCCCGCGAGAGAAGAATGGGACGCAGACAAATTCTGTAACCCAGCTGTCTGTCCGTCGAAATCGGATCAGACATATACGTCTGTTCGAGATCTCAGTGGTAATTCGAATCACTGAAGTGTATTCCAAGCGGAACAGTTCAATGGACAGCCATCCGCCTATCAATGACCCCAATGGACCAACGTAGACATCCAGGCGGCCATTGAAGCTCTGAATACACCATCGATCAACCCAGGATAGTAAAACTCTGCCGTCTATCTCCAAAGGAGATAGCGGCTATAAGCGATTTTATCCTTTGCAGGGTCCCCGGGAACAAGGGCATTCCGGGCAATGAAAGAGGCGATGAACAAGCAAGAAAGGGGGCTTATATGCCAATGGCACTTAATAAGGAGACATCCCACCCCACCCCACAAAAAAATTGCGATTGATGACGATCGCCATAAACGACACAAATGGCAGATAGGCAGAATTGAACACATGCAGATCATCGAAGGCGATGTTTACTGCACTGAGCCAAAGATGGACTTAATCCATTATCAGTCAAATAATAGAGGTGTTAAATGTTCACTGTCTCATAGGAAACAAGGCCTGAAGACTTGGAGCACCGTTTAACAACTTCTGGGATGTAGAAGGCGGGGATAAAATACTACATTACCTTGGAACATGCCCTGAAAATACAGAAACCAGAAGAAAAATACTGGGATACTTGGGGATACACTGCTTCCACTACCCCGAAAATCTGAATGACATAGATCTAAGGAATATTCTACGATATCTCAAAGCCACCAAATGGCTATGAATGGGGTCAGGAGACATCTCGTTCGAACAATCAATCCCAAGTCGTAGCTTAATCAGGTGAAAGGATAAACTGGGTCAGTGAGTCAGAATGTGACAGACAGTGGACAAGATGGTCTAACTGGAGCATGGCATAAATCATGCTGTCACCTTACCTACCTACCTCTGTCATGTTCGTTTATCCAAAGCAGTCAGCTCTTTCATAACGATGTGGAAGAAGTGCTGGTCCTTTGGAACATCGACTGAACCTGTGAGACAAGACAACAGAGAACACCCGCGTGAAAGGTCATACAAGTGCTGTGAGATATATGGTCCGGGACCGCAGCTGTACACGGATGTGCATCTAGTCCGGAAAGCAAAAATTCGTCGACTACACTGGCTCGGTCACATGGATAGCAGGAACACCAATGCTCCAGCTAAGAGGGTCTTCAGATCCGAGTCTCCTGGTGCGAGGAAGAGAGAAGATCGAATCCCCGGTATAATGGCAAAGTCGTCGTGGAGGCAAGACAGCTTGGTCTTGAATCACCTTTCTCACGATTGTCATCAGTTTTATCAGGCTTTGACCATCAAAGAAGTAAACAAGTGAAAGCAAGAAAATAAGGACTTAAACCAACTTAGTGTGCGCAACTGGTGCCAGTTTAGTAGAGATCGCCGTACCCAGAGTAGCCTGTCACTTGTTCGAAGCACTCTTGGTACAGTCACCAGTCTGATCGGAGCTGCCCCCTTTTATCCAAGACGGTCGTTATATGTATTATCGCAGAGGGTGCTGCAGAAATGTTGGGCATCAGGTTGACTCCTGCCATTTGACTTGTAAAAATTAATTGGCTCAGTTTTTGCAAGTAATCCGTCTCCAGACAAGATTCTTCTTAATTTTCCCTTATGCTTATTCTGTCGTCACTGTTTGATAAACAGGATAGCCAGTGACATTGGACCTCATTTGACACCGTAAGTGCTTGGTCCCTGTTCGACTGAAAGGCAACTGAACTCCGCCATGCCAACTCAAGACATCGCCTCGCCTCACCTTTAAGACATATTCAGAATTGGCTTAAACAGACGTCAGAATCGAATGAAAAGTAGCCAGGAGGATCGTCACATTTCAAAGTCCACTGAATTGTGTAGCGTCGGAGTTACGGGGGTAGATATATAAGCCCGCGACACAGACTATATCCGTATCAGTGTCACGATCGTCACCCGCACGATCACAGAGATCATCGATGAATGAACTAAACTGCCCGAGTTTCATTTCGTGTTATATTTTCTTTTTCTAGTTTTTAACTGCTTACAAATTTCTATTCACATCCATCACCATCCTCGAACGAGTGCCTCTTCTGTTCTTGATCCCTTCTGATTGACTTGTGCAGGGCTTGACCGCGATATTTGTCTATTGATGGCTTCACCTCCAGGCAGCGTGTCGGGCACCTGAAATTGAGAATTACCACTTCAACTTCCGCGACCACAAAAGAGAGTCAAATCTGTCTTACCCATTCAGTTGCAACAAAGTTTTTGTCCGGCTTTCCTCCGTGAGGTGGTAGTGCCAAGGCCAGCGCCACGAACCCGAGGAAAACAACTGTCTTAAGCATCATTGTGAACTTGTCTGGTGAGAGATAGTGGGCAAATGAATACCTTCCAATGCATTCATCTGCGTTTTATATTGGATACCCGAATCCAATCCAATCTTGGTGACGTAAGCAACCCAAGATGTGCGCACCTCCGGGGAACTACTTTCCACATTAATCGCGAAATGAAATAAACAATTCGGCTGCTGAAGCTAATCAAGTTGATTCAGAGCCGAGGTGAGAGTCACACTGTTTTTGTTTTCGTTTCTCTCAGACTTGTGCTGTTTCGTAGACATTCGTTGAACCGATGAGGTTGTCTCAATGACGCACTTTGAACACGCCTGTGAGTGGGGGTGTTTATTGGCATCTCTACATCGCCCAGATACAAAGCAGTGATTGAGCAGTCTTTCGTGGGACACAACTGTGGGTCTAACAACGCACAGTCGTGGCGTCACAACAAAAGACAGGTTTGGTTGGTTTGAGAGATGTGTGTCAGCGTTGGTCTAGCTTGCGTTGACTTGTGAATGGATGTCGCACTGCCGGCTATTCCAGGTGGAATGGGAAAGCAGAGCACAATGAGATGTCCTTTCCAGATTGACTTGATTCTTCATTAATTTAGCTATTCCGACAACGGCCCAAGGACGATCAAAGTACGGGACGAATTTCTTTTTCGTGATCACAGAAGTTGAGAACACGTTTCCACCGAACGAAACCGCGAGATTTCATCAATTTTCTCCGCAACCTGGTAGTTGCGCCATACATTTTCACGATCTGCAAGCCTCGCGGTTTCTGATAAGCCTCGTTGCAGCTCCCTTGAGGTTGCCAAACCGAACAAGCCTACAGAGTGAACTTCAGTTTATTTTGGTGATCATTTTCTCATTCCATCTCTTTCTATCTGCAGTTATTTCCTGGCAACAGACAGCTGTTCAGGCGGCCATTTAACAATCGGGACCGAATGGCACTTGTTTTGGCGGGCACTTGTACATTAAGAGCGAATGACTTGAGAATTGAGTGCGAAACCACTTCAACCTCGGTGGAAAACGGCCAAATTAGGTTTCTATAAATGTAGTAAACGCGGTATTAAGCAAAATTGAATTCTTTTGTTGAAAAACCCTTCCGAGGCAGAGAAGTAAAATATTGTGTCTGCTTTTGGGTAAGTGTGTGATCACATCCTTAGCTGTGTTTGTGTGGACATGCATAGATGGATTGGGTATGAGAGGGTAAGAAAAGGGCAAAAATGTGTTTTGGTTTTGTTTTTATTTAGCTGTGTTTTTTTGCAAGCGTATATACGCTTAATTTTCAACATTTGCGTGTAAGATACACTAGCAACAATTCCTATATCCGCTTAAGTTACTCATCATATCTATCGCCGCTTAAGGAATAAACGCGGATAAAAACAATGCTTCCAAACATTATTTTCTGTATGTTCATTCCTGAATTCATTGTTTAGGTTGCTGTATGTGGCTTACATCTGCAGGTGTGGTTGATGTATTAGATCATTTTCAATTCTTTTAGCATCCATAAGTATGCAATTTTTTGGTCTCGTTATCGATTCTTTTCATGTGATGAATTTTTTTTTTTTTATTTTGTAATTATTAAGTGTTTTTGCTTTTAAAGTGATGGTCACGCTACACAGTCACAAAACGAAGATTGTGACCATCAAAGATCAACCATCACCTTCCACAACTACACCCCTGACTGCTTAGCAAATGTCATAAATGTCTTCGATGCTGCCAAGATTTTATGATGAATCATTAAACGCCGATGATCGTTTTTTTTTGTGCACTAATAAATTAAGCGTATATACGAGTGCAAAAAAACACAGCTATTGCCTTTGGTATTATTCATATACAAAAACACTTAGCCTGTGTAGTGCATTCATTAAGTTTGTCCTAGTACCTCTGAGCTCAGACTGTAACTTGCTCAAACGGGGGCTTAGTGAGTCGACGTCGTAACGTAAGCTTTGTTCATTCGTTCGCCCCTTCATACTGTGTAGAGTGTTGACAGAATTTTCAAATAAGAACTCTTATTCATCCCAATACTTCGGTTGGGGAAGGGTATCAGCTGTTCGCAAGAGCTAACATGTATTCACAGACATGGGACCTAACTCGTATAAAAAAACGCTGTTAGATGTAATCAATTGGAAAGGAAAGTAGACGTTGAATATCTCTTTACTCTCATGTCTGTCTGGTCGAAGTCACGAGAGTATATAAGTCCGCGACACAGGCAATTTCGCGAACAGTGTCACGATCGTCACCCGCACGATCACATAGGGCATCAAGAAAAGAGCTAAGCTGTCCGAGTTCCATTTCGTGCTATATTTTCTTATCAATCGCTACCTTTTTCTAGTTTTAAACTGGTTACAAATTTCGGTTCACATCCATCACCATCCTCGAAGGAGTCCCCCTTTTGGGCTTGGTCCCTTCTGATTGACTTGTCCCGGTGATGCACGCGATATTTGTCTATTGATGGCTTCACCTCCAGGCAGCGTGTCGGACACCTGAAATTGAGACCAAGCAACTCAACTTCCGCGACATAAAAAGGTAACCGAATTTGTCTTACCAATTCCGTCGAAACAAAGTTCTTATCCGGCTTTCCTCCGGGAGGTGGTAGTGCCAAGGCCAGCGCCACGAACCCGAGGAAAACAACTGTCTTAAGCATCATTGTGAACTTGTCTGGTGAGAGATAGTGGGCGAATGAACACATTCCGATGCATTCATCTGCGTTTTATAATGATTTCCAGAATTCACTCCAATCTTGGACTCGTCTAGTGACGTAAGCCACAAAAGATGTGCGCACCAAATGCTTTCCGTGATTTCCGCGGGGAACTACTTACCGCATTAATCGCGAATTGAAACTATCAGCTAAATGCAGCGGTGAGAGGTGAGAATCATACTGTTTTTATTTTCGTTTCGCTCTTGGTGCTTTTCGCTAGACGTTCATTGAACCGATATAGGCGTCTCAATGACACACTTGGAACATGCTTACAGTCACGCCTTTGAGTGAGGCACGCGTGAGTCGTGAAATTATTCATTCAGCGTGGATCGGAAAGTCTTTCATGAGACATAACTGCGTACAATAGTTGTTTCTAACGCACAGTTGGAAACACTGTCGATCACAAATAAAGGAATCTTTAGCTGGTTTTGGAGCAGTTCACAAGCCTTGCTTTAGTGTGGGCTGATTGTAACTGAAGATCGCACTGCAAACAAGAAGAGGAAATCGCAGCACGGTGAGATGTCCAGTTCAGAGCGTGATTCTCGATTACTGAGTTGTGTGAATACCCAATAAATTACTCTAACTTTGGGACTAAAATGGAGCCTTGGGAACGAACCCCTCTTTTCGTTGACTACCGAAATTAAGAGTAGGAGAGTTTCATGATAAGGTGCAGAGTGATCGTCTGATTTTGATCTGAATTCTTCTAACTTTTCTACCTTTTGAGTTGAAATTAAGTCGATCACATGACACAATGGGCACAACATGTTAGGCCGTAAGGGCACCTGCCTAAATCACTCACATATTAACACACTTCTCAAGAGGGTCTGAGATAGATTTGCCTTTCATCCTGGACAATCCCGCTGCTTGCAGTCAACCCCAACCTTTATGCCGGACGTTCGGCAGATAGTCGGGTCATAACTATGTTGATGACATGTTAGCCCTATCGCACTTCGACTCTGATCCTGTGGAGCAAGGCAATAGAGACCACACACCGTCCTTGAATGTCATACAGGTGGACAAGATTCACACAAGAGAATAACGACATTAATCAACTTAGTGTGCATAACTGTTGGCTGGGGAGAGCGCTAATGAGATATCTATATTTGTTGGTTGACTCCTAAATCCACCGAGGCTGTCCTTAGCGCGATTCATTCAATCGCCAGTCTGATCGGAGCCAATCTTCCCTAAGACAATCGAGTGTAAATTTATTCACCTCCCAGAGTCGCCTCGGCATGTTCAGAGAGTCCGCCTCCGGGACTATAAGTCGACAAAACAGAGAAACTTAATTGTAATGTTACCAAAATCAGCTGGTAACTCTTTGACAAATGAGACAGCTTCTATGTACTTCGGAAATTGACCCACGGATGCTCTGAAGTATCGTGATGCCGCTATTTTAAGGCACATTCATAATTAACTTAAACTGATGTCGGAACCAATCGAATTGTAGGCAGAGACATGTGTCAAATTTCAAAGTACTGCTTCTTGGAAGTTTCTTTAAAATACAACGCAATGATTGAGTTCGAACACTGAACCAAGCTAAATTCAAGAAAATGTATTCAAAGCTAATGAAACTTTCCGAGACCTATAGGGCTGCTCAAATGTGGTCAAGTCCCCTTTACTGCTTTTTGATTGACCTATATTCAGACGTTCCTCTTTTGGAACTACTAGTTGCCACTGTTACTCTCCCGTCATAAGCTATGCGTGCGTTTCAGCTGGCAGTCTCTACAGTACGAGGTGGTAGTAGACGGAGTGCAGTCCACTTAAGTCGGGTTAATTTTCTCCTATAAAAGCGAAGCAACGATCCAAAGACGATTGCGTATGCATGTCCTCTCCGATTCACCCGATCGTTGGCCTCACTCTCCTTAGCTCCAAGGGTTTGGCTTTCACCCTTATTCTCTCAGTCGTGTCACATGTCACTGTGGCGAATGTGTACTGGCTTAGTCACTTTTCTGTGACATTTAAGTGACTCCTAATAATACAATACAATAATGGACTAAGAATTTGGATTAAATACAAATTTTTCACATTGACATCTGAGACGACTGTTTGAGGGATCATTTGTATTCCTCGTGCAATATCGACCAACACTCGGTCTTGACCAACGAGGAGTACAAAATGTGTCACAAGTCCTTGATATAACCTCCGTGACCGCGCTTAAGATGCACAAACATTACCCAATGACTCATTGGGCCAGACTCCTTTGTGGGCCCTTTCGTGGTGTTCAGTGACCAAAGTGATTGGAAGTGAGGAAGGAACTTCTCAATCGTCCACAGTACCGAAAGGTCATTCTCTCTCTCTCTCTTTCTCTATGTTGTTGAAAACCTTGCCTCTGTTCTCAGCAATGCCCCGCTAAGAGACCCTGTCTGGGGAACATCTGCGCCAATCCAACCCGCCGAGACTTGTATGGACAGTGGGCAAAAAAGGAGATTTTAAGCAGTTTGCCCAGCTACCGCCGAGTCATAAAAATCCATCAAAAGTCCCAAACTTGTTTTTATTGAAGCCTACACATCGCACGCACTAGTATAAAAAAAAACGACACACACATTATCAACGCCAGTCTTATTCCATCTCCAAGTCCCGTTTCAGAGCTTCGGTCTTCTTGTTCAGCAGCTCCTGCATGTCCGGCTCGTACTTGAAGATCTCGACGGCCTCCTTCAGCATTTCCATAGCCTCCTGGAGTTTCGCCTGAAAAGCAAACACCCATCATCGATTTTCAGGCCGGCCTTAAGAGCGTGTCAGACTTACTCGAGTGGCCGAGAGATTCAGGGGATTCTTGAGGTACTCCCTCTTCGCTTGAACCACCACGACCTCCTGCAGGTCAAGCAGGAGATTTCCGCGGAAGATGCTCCAGCCGGGATCGAAGAGGTCGGCGATCTCCAGGAGCTCTTCGCAAAGTTCCAGCTTCCGCTTCACTGCAGCATCCACCAGCTCTGAGGACGGGGAATCACATTAGATCTAGGACAAGGTCGTCAAGCAAACTTACGATGCATGTAGAATCCCTCGACGTTGCCGTACAGCTGCGTCAGGGCGTATTTGACCTGCAGCACGTGCGTGTTCTTCTCGTGCAGAGTGTCGCGATGGCGATGGAGGAACTCCTCGAACTGTCGGGGGGAGGATTTGTCGAGGGACTCGATCTCCTTCATCATGGCGTTGTTGCCCCAAATGATCTGCTTGGCAGGGATTTCATGCGGGCACAGGAGACACCGCCAGTCGGCCTCGTTGTTTAGGGGATCAAGCGACACAATCTGCAAGAACGCCGCTCTGCCATAATTGTCTCAGAAGCTTCTGCACTCAGTACTCACCTTTCCGACCTTGCACCTTGAGCACAGGATCGCTCCGGCGAAGGTGTCCATTTCCCAGGGGTCCGCGCACCGACGGCAGCAGCACTCGAAGCACTTGGCCTGGCTCAGGTGCAGCCGCCTGAGGAGAGTGCTCTTCAGGGGCTGGGTGTACGACGTGGCGATGATGTCGCCCTTCTGGATGTTGGTCTTCGCCAGGAACATGATCTGCATGTTCTCGTCGAAGGCATGCCGGGCGTTGGAGATGCAGTCGTGGGATATCATGGCCGCCTTGGGATAGAGGCCCCTCACCTTCAACTGCTTCGCTGGCTGGCGAATCTCGAAGGAATTCGTGTCCAATGTGGCCGCGATCCGCAGGATCTCGGTCTCCTCCAGCTCCTTGAAGCCCAGAATCGTCTTCACAAACGTCAGCAGGTTCGCCTTCAGCACATTGTAGTACGGAGTCTCGAGGCGCTCGTTCAAATGGTCCTCCAGGTCCAGCAGCTTCTTGTACGCGTCCGGTTTGTTCAGCTTCAGCAGAATACATCGCAGCGGCAGGATGACGCAATACGCCGACTCCTTCTTCTGGTCGTTGACGTAGTCGATCTTGCAGCCGAACTTCCGCTCGGCCATGAGTCGACACTCCTCGACGTGGTGTGGTGACTTCTCGCACTCCGGCCCGCAGAGTGGCCACGAGCACTGACTGCATTTGTAGAAGTTCTTCTTGCCTGGTGGCGGTGCGGCCAGCTTCCGATGGCAGCCGAGGCACAGGGGGTGGCTGACCACCTTGGGGCCGTAGATGAAGGGCTGCTGGCGCAGAATGATTTCACCCTTCTTGATGTCGCGCGTTGCCCGCAGATGCCGGCCCAGTTGGTCGTTGGTGGCTATCTGAAAGGGAAGAGGAGATGATGCTGCTGATTAACATTGGACGGGCCTACACTGACTAGGAATGACTTCGATTTTCGCCGCCACTCCAGCACATCACAAATGTGCTCACATTTTGCGCGCATCACAAGCGATTCGAAACATTCGCTGAACTTGTGGACGCGTTTTATTTTCGTCCGTTTCGTTTTCTAAACCACCACGTCAGGGCATGCCAGTGATCGGCTATTATTAGAACCATTAAATTCATACACAATTCCCATGCATATTGCGCAGCGTTCAAAACATCAAATCACATGCTGCTGCTAATCACAAACCACTTGTTCCACCGCATCGTCCATCATCGCTGCAGCACGTGCTTTCTGCTAAGGGAAGCCAAATAGTTTCGTCCCTTCCCAAAATAGCCTCGTTGAACTTTGGTCGCAGAGGCAAACAAATCCCACCATTCACGATGCGTGACGAACGGCCCCACCTAGTGCTGCCAATAGCGCTCCAATTGACAGAGATCTTGACAGAGAAAGAGAGGAAATTCTGTGCTAAGGTTCATTGATCGTAAAAATCACCTCATAGCACTTGCACTCGGCCTTGTGACCTTTCTTCCAATGGATCTTCTGGTGGTCCTTTCCGCAATAGACAACGCTCTTGCAGCCGGCGCACTTCAGTCCCGCGGCCACTCCGCAGATTGGGCACTTTGTTGGATTTGTCATAATTTCAAGACCAACTAAAAAAAAAAAAAACCTTTTGCGTAATCGATCGAGCACTCGGAAGAGGCGCTACAGAAGAAAAATCGATATTTAAACGACGGCGAAGAAGCAAGAACTGAGTGATGCTCTGTGTATCCGAACTCGACGGCATACAATCAGTCTCGAGATGAACGAGTTTATTTTTAGAACAATTCAGAGAAAGGTCTTTCGAATTGCTGTGCTCCTGCATTCTGCGAGATGTGAAAAGCACTTTCGGGAGAACAAGAGCTTTTTGTTGAGACGATTGAAAAGTGCTTAAGTTCCACAAGAGGTTGGATGTGATGAAACTAAGAGATTTTCGTGATCTTCGAGAGAGGAAGTAACAACAATTTAGTGGCATGCGATGTTAACTTCTAAAGGGTGACTGAATGACGGAAGGTAGTCACTACAAATTAACGCTTGAGTGGATTTGTGGCTCTATCAGCAGTCTTGGAACAGAGCTTCGGGAGCTGCACTGGCTAGTCGTTGAAATGGTCAATTGAGGGGAGCCTTAATTCTTCAGAAACTATTTTGTTTGTGAAGATGCTTGTAGTATTGACTCGGCAGTACATCCGCCACTCCCGGAGGTTAGATCACAATTGGCCTGAACTGAGACAATATTCGACATGCACCCAAGACACCAAAGATAAGAGCTAAGATGCATGTCTTAAGCATTATGACATATCGGAGAGCACCTCCCATGGCCCCAGGCTATATCGTAATGATGCCAATACACTACACTACACTACACCTTCTTCACTTCTTTTGGTTGCCATTGCGATACAATACACACTCACAATCATCTCCATCACTGTGGGTTTGCAACACACTGATGACTGATCAGGTGTAGCACCTTCAAATCGCATTCTATTTCGCTGTAATTTGGTGGATGAAATGCGAACAAGGATGGACCATCAACAAACTATACAAACTACAAGGACTAGTGTACATCTGTACCACGGGAGCAGCGAGAATCACAGGACATAACTTACTAAACTTAAAAACATTTTACCAAAAATAGAAGAATGAGCCAACAGTCCACCTGGGACGAATGACGACGCCCAAATATGATATACGGACGAGTCGAAGTCAGAAAGTGGAGTAGGAGCAGATATTTTACAAATGACTCCGCCCCCCAGAGTCTTCGCAGAGAGCAATCCTGACTGAATGATATTCATTCCGATTGTGGAAAACGACGAATTGACTGTGGGGGGAATATTTTCTATTATTGAAAACGCAATCAAGAAAGTGAGTGGTTGTCGGATTATGTGGCGCTCTTACTGGTCTCTTCTCGTGTGGCCTCAGTTGACTGACATTAAGCTGATATAATATGATGAACAAAACTACTTTAACAGAAAGTGAATATCGGGACATTACATCTAGGTAGATGGGTTATCGAATTTTCTCAAGACAGCTCTAAAACCCTTTATCGTCAGCTGACCAAATGTGTGCAATGTGCAAGGCGTATCTATTCTCATGTACACCAAATTCTGATTTCACAGGGTTCTAGAAAAAAAATACTGATTACGTTTTTACACATTTTCATTCGTTTAGCACGCGGTTTATAGTGAATAGAGCTTGATGTTACTTACATCGCCTTGAAAGTCTTTGTTTACCCGGTTTTGTATAGAACATGTACACCATGTAAGCAGACTTAGGTGTACTTAGTACTTAATGTTATTCACTGGAATCCTGCTTCTTCTTTCTCAGATGGATGCTCTCTACGTTGCTATCTCCGGTGAGAGGAAGATAGCTTTTGTCATGGAATTTAGCCGTGTGTGGAGCGTTCTTTAGCAGACTGCAGAACTATCCTCGTTTCCTGCGCAAGCGGAGAAAAGGATCAATCATATAGAATTGGCTGATTGGGCGACCAATTCACTATACAATTGCCTGTTGCTAGATGAATTTGTGAAGAACGAACAAAATTTAGCAAACGTCATCATGTTGGCACAGATTCATTTCCAGCTGCTCAACAGTCTCCTTGTGGATTGTTTTTACAGCTTTTCTCCTCGTTCTGAATTCACCGAAAACGTGTTTACGAATGTCCTTAAATTTGAACATTAAAAAATAGAGGACATCCATAGCCGATGATCAGTGCGAGAAGTTCACTGTTGAGTGTATTTGTAACTGCGGTTAAATCGTGGCAACTCGAGTCGTTTTCTCTGCATGGAGTAAACCAACATTTGGTAAAGCATTCAACAATTATTTCGAATTGTTACTACATTCGTCTTACCCAATTTCATTTCTCTTATTCGGCAATTCCTGAACCTACCGGGTTGTCTAAATCGATTCATGAAGCAACAGAAGAAGTAAAAAGGTTGTGACTGTAATTATTTAATTGTTTATTGTCTAATCGCCAATTGTTGTGGCATAATCTTAGGCGCAGTATATAAATGAACGTTTTCTTGTGTTGCTACACAGCCTTCTCAATGTGTAGAGCGGTTGATGCATATGTTGGATTTCTTACGCTTAAGAGTGAATTAAATTGTAAAATTATATCAACGACCCAATCGCTATTATTTGAGTTGCCTGGAGGAACTTGGGTAACGAGTGGAACAGATTTCTTTGTGCAGGTGCATGAATTACCAGCCGAGATAGAGTGGGAAACACGGCAGTACTCGAGGAACTCTGATGGTTCTTCTAACGGAAAGTGCTATACTTCGATGGTTTGGTCATGTGGCACGCCCCGATGGGGGCGGAATGAAGCGTCATCGGACCACTACAAACTATGTCTAGAAGGATGGTCCGACGGCAGGCGAACCGTTTTCCATACATGGGCGACTTTTCAATGGTCAAGTCCAAGAAGTCAGATGCTATATGGATGAAATCCCGAGCTTGTCAAGTCAACTCAGTATTTATTCAAACTCTCGCCTATGGTCAGGAAATTGAAGTAATCACCGAAAGAATAAGATTGCTGTTGGGGGAGTTACCCGCCGTGATAGGGTGAGCAACACGACAATACGCTAAGAAGGAGCTGCTTTTTCGAACGAAAGGGCTATGCTTCAATGGTTCTGTTGTAGTTTTAGACTCATCCGAGGCGGGCTTCGAATGCGATCAGGTAGGCGACTCTTAAAAATCGACTCAAGCTCAGTGATAAGTGGGTCAAAGTCTCTTCGAAAGAATTTGACCAGTGTTCACATCGCCGTAAAAGACAAACTCAACGGGTTTGTGGAGTCTCTTGAAAAAGGAATCTGGAGTCTAAATAAAGCTAGGAGCAATTGGACTGATTTACGCTGATACCGAAAAAGCTACTGTTGCCGCCAATGAGCTTTTTCCTCATAGACCCATACAACCGGAGCATCTTTCGCCAAACCGCGTTTGCTAAAGACCACTGAGATTCTCTTAGAAGTCGAAGTAACGAATGAGTTCAAGGAAATACAGTGGGCTCCCTCTAAGTCGAATTGTCATGGGATACCAAAATTTGTTCGAGTTGGAAGGAGTTTGACTCAGAGACAAGTTTTTGTAAGGAAAATTGAGGGAAATCTATGTAAATTATGGAGAAAAAGTTCGAGTTAGAGAGAGAGAGTTTCGACTTAGGTAGAGTCCACTGTACCATTGTCTGACAACCGCGGACTGACGTGGAAAGTCAGCTTCTATACTTTACATTGCATGCGATGAGACAACAGATATCGCAAAATGTGTACAGCTTCTCGTGTGCGGTTTATAGATAAAAGAAAACCTATTGATGGAATATTTGCTGCCCTCAGCGAAGGTTGACACTTCGACGGAGCCATCTGATATAATGAACATTATTGGGGACTACTTCGAGTAGAAGATTTAAAGCCGGAAATCATACACAAGTTTGCGAAAAATTGCTATTCCATTTTGGTGGCCTTTTCAAAAACGTGTTTAGGCGAACAAGGATTTTCGGTTTAATTTCCAAATTCGCCATGAGGAAGGCATGCCGTTGAAACGATTGGGAACCACAGGTCCAGATAGTTGTGGGATCTTTGGAGCGAGACCACATGATTGGTGGGAGATTGGTGGCATACGCCGAAAGTCCAAATCTAAATGATGTCCGTGTAAAGTACGAAGGTGGATATCTATCGCACGCAGCGCTGATGATGCTAAAAATTGTGTGTTGGATTTCCCAAAATAAAGTTTTTCATTCACTCTTCTCGGAGTTCAAAAGGAAACATTTCTCGATTCCGATTGCAACATGCTTGAACAGAAATCAGATTGCAATGGTTTCATTCATGTTGCGACAGAAGTGTGTGGTTACGTCTGAGTACTCGAGTGCAAGGAGTCGGATGAGTCGGATGAGTGTCAAAAGATGATTTTGTCCACGATGTCATATAAAACATCACAATGGACAAAGATGGTGTACATCGGAGTAGAGTTCCCGTGCATTTTCTAAGATCCGACGAAAAATGAAGATTCCGTCCTTTGTGCAGTTCTCTCTCACGTGAGACCACACTGATGTCATTGACGGAACAGATGGAACTTCAATCCGATGATAAGAAGACACACTCCCCCGTAGTTGCCGTAGTCAATCACCAACTTCTCCCACGAAACACAAATAAAAGCACATGTTTTGTTTTATATTGTTAAATTGGAAATCAGTCTTTTATTTAAACACAAAATTATTTAATTAACTATTTCAGATTTATAGCAAAGTGAAGTCAAAGTTTTACAATTTCGTTTCATAAAAAAAAATAGTTAAAAAAAGATTTACCAAATAATAAAAAAAAAAATAAATGTTCACTAAAACATATCGAGTCAGGGATTGTCTTAAATCGAATTAAAATAAACAGAAAGAAAAAATCAAAAAATTTCAAGAAGTAATTACCTTAGTTTGTATCTTGTAGTGAAATAAAATTTTCTACATATAATTTACATTAAATATCTATATATATATATAAACTTCGTATTCACAACATTTCATCATATTTGATTTTTCAAAAAGTAAGCTTATCTTTCTTTTTTGTTTTCTTTAGATTTATCTTTAACATCTTATAAGTTATTTTCTAAATTTTGTTTTGATGCACAAAGTTTGCTAGATTTATACCAATAAATTATAGGAAGATGTATTTATTAAATTTATAGTTTCCGATCGATCAGTACATGTGTGTTTGACTGTGCGAAGGGGACAAGGTTGTTTTCTTATTTTTTTGACATCACACTGACGCCTGAAACCATTCGATCGCAAAGAATGTCCTTGTCCCCTGCAGCACTTCGGAAGCCTATCGTTCGGATATGCATTTTCAAACATTGAGCGATAGTTAAAAATTTGATTGAAGATAAAAAAAACATCTTATTTAATACTTAATAGCGTTCTCCTCTTACTTGACATTGTACACATGTAGTTATTTGTGATTGGTATAAAAAGCACGTTCATACAAAAAATTATTATTTTTCCATTTGTTTCTTAAAATTTAATTGAAAAAAAAATCCCAAAGAGTATTATGTGTTATAAGTAAGAAAAAAAAATATTCAAAATCCAAAAATTAAAGTAAAATTAAAGTTAAGCAACTAAAAAAGGAGGTAAAAAAAACGTCTGTCATCGTACGTATGTTCATTTAAAAAAAAAGGAATTAAATATATAAATAAATTATTTAATTAGTTTGTTCCATAAAAGTCAATACATATACTATAACTGTCATCTAAGCATTTGCGTGTCTGTGTGGTGAAAGGCTTCTGCGTTGCTGAACATATCCGTGTGAGTTTTGAGACAAGTTTGATTTGACTTCTAATCGCTTGCTATTCGTGACCTATTCTGTTTTCTATGCGATTGAGGCAGATCATGGCGAATATGCTTTTAAACTGCCTCGGGCTGTGTTCGTTTTGATTTTAATTTGAACAAGACTCAAACGTAAGGGACTTTCGTTTTCCTAACTTTCGTTAAGTTTCATTAATTTTTGCTTTCTTGCATGGGAGAGACAAATAAAACGCTCCCTATGTACGTAAATGCCATTTCGTTTTGATTTTAGTTTGAACAAGACTCAAACGTAAGGGACTTTCGTTTTCCTAACTTTCGTTAAGTTTCATTAATTTTTGCTTTCTTGCATGGGAGAGAGAAATAAAACGCTCCCTATGTACGTAAATGCCATTTCGTTTTGATTTTAGTTTGAACAAGACTCAAACGTAAGGGACTTTCGTTTTCCTAACTTTCGTTAAGTTTCATTAATTTTTGCTTTCTTGCATGGGAGAGAGAAATAAAACGCTCCCTATGTACGTAAATGCCATTTCGTTTTGATTTTAGTTTGAACAAGACTCAAACGTAAGGGACTTTCGTTTTCCTAACTTTCGTTAAGTTTCATTAATTTTTGCTTTCTTGCATGGGAGAGAGAAATAAAACGCTCCCTATGTACGTAAATGCCATTTCGTTTTGATTTTAATTTGAACAAGACTCAAACACAAGGGACTTTCGTTTTCCTAACTTTCGTTAAGTTTCATTAATTTTTGCTTTCTTACAAGGGAGATGGAAATAAAACGCTCCCTATGTACGTGAATGCCATTTCGTTTTGATTTTAATTTGAACAAGACTCAAACATAAGGGACTTTCGTTTTCCTAACTTTCGTTAAGTTTCATTAATTTTTGCTTTCTTGCATGGGAGAGAGAAATAAAACGCTCCCTATGTACGTAAATGACATTTCGTTTTGATTTTAGTTTGAACAAGACTCAAACGTAAGGGACTTTCGTTTTCCTAACTTTCGTTAAGTTTCATTAATTTTTGCTTTCTTGCATGGGAGAGAGAAATAAAACGCTCCCTATGTACGTAAATGCCATTTCGTTTTGATTTTAATTTGAACAAGACTCAAACACAAGGGACTTTCGTTTTCCTAACTTTCGTTAAGTTTCATTAATTTTTGCTTTCTTACAAGGGAGATGGAAATAAAACGCTCCCTATGTACGTGAATGCCATTTCGTTTTGATTTTAATTTGAACAAGACTCAAACATAAGGGACTTTCGTTTTCCTAACTTTCGTTAAGTTTCATTAATTTTTGCATTCTTACAAGGGAGAGGGAAATAAACTACTCCCTATGTACGTAAATGCCTTTTTTGCGTAAGTTCTCAGAAGCAATGGAATTTTGGCTAATATTCGTTCAGTTCGGTCAATTATAGTTCGAGCTTAAGGTTCTGAAAAAGACAGTCAGTCACCTGGCTGCTCAAAAATTTGATTTCATTCGCTGATGTGAAGGACCTCGCAGGATTACTGCAGATTGTTCAGTTCACTTAAATGTGTGGTGCGCTCCACAGACCGCACCAACCTCCGATGGACTCAAAAGCACCTCAACCACGCACCATTTGTCATCCTAGATCCTTCTCTCTCTCACTCTCTTGACAAAGTGCTCTGTAAACCAAATCCGATGTCGTCACACTCGTGCATGTTCAGCAACAGAAAATAATCCCTCAGATTCACCACTTCACAAAAAGCACATTCATACACCGTTACAAGAAGCATACACGTAATAACTAACCCGTTTTATTTCCATTAGTCCCCATTCCCATACCCATTCATCCACACCATCAACATACGAAAAAAAAAAATACATCAGAACTGTCAAACTTAACTTAAAAACTGTCAAAATAAATAGTTTTTCATTCCTAAGTCGCCGCGCACTCTCGTTCACACCGACACCGCACCGCAGAACGACGTTGTCTATTCGTCTTTATTCTCGAAATGATGATAATGATGGTGAATGTGCTCATGGACGTATCTATGGATTAACGATGACGAGCTGCTGGTGCTGAGACCCTTTTCAGGAGCGCCAATGCCAACACCTCCACCAACACCACCCACAGTTGCAACATTTGGTGGCGACGGTGTACGTGGCACAGTGGTTGACTCCTCATCGGACGTCTGATGCAGTAAATTCTCGCACTCTAATGGATCTCCATTTATTGGAATCAACGTCACATACTTGCTGGTGGAGCTGCTGAGTAGCTTCTCGGAGCTGCTGCCAGTGCTTCCGCTGCTGGGGGTTTGGGCAGCAGCTGGCGACTGCTGCTGCTGGCTGCGACGATGGTGATGCATCTTTAAATTTTGATTCTGTGAGTTGTGCATCCGGCGGATGTTCTCTTTGTTCCCACCACTACGTCCTGATTCGTTATGCTGTTGCTGTTGCTGTTGTTGCTGCTGCTGTAGCTTCTCGGTCAACTTGGCAAACAACAGATTGTCATAGTTTTTGACATCCTTTTTGCATTTCTCGTCGACACCAGCAGCGGCGCTCTTCAAAAGTTTACGGTCACGCTCGGTCAGCCACTTCTCGACGTGCTCGATTGTCTGATGGAATTTCTCTTGGCTCGACAGATTCGGACTGAGCGCATTCAGCAGGGACATGTTGAGCTTTGCGGCACTATGACTGCCACCTGACGGCAGCCGATGGTAGCCGTGAAATTGTGGAGAATTCTGTTGACTGTGATGACCTCCGTTGCGGAGTATCTTGCTCGTTTTGATCTGATTGCTGACGTAGATTTTTGGTGTGCTTGTCATGATTGGCTGAACCGTGGCCACTGGCTGTGAATGAATGTGACCAGGTCCAGCGGGATTCGTTGCTGGTGGCGGCGGCGGCGGCGGTGAGTGGCTAGTGCCGCCGCTGCAGATGGTGGCGTGTAAAAAAGAATCATACCCGCAGAGGTTCATTTTACTGTGAACGATGCCATTTTGGGCGGCAAGGACGGCCGGGTTAATGGCCATTTGCTGATGGTAGATAGGAATGTGCGGCTGAAGATGGTGGTGATTGTGGCTGCCTGCTTCTGGCTGCGGCTGATGATGATGATGGGTGACGGCTATAGGCTCGATATTGTTGTTGATGTTGGTAGATGGGATGGTGTTGTTGTTGTTGTTGTTGTTGCTGCTGATGATGTTGGGGTTGTTCGCGCTGGAGGGAATTTTCGAGACCGTATTTGAACGCTGCCGATGGCGGATGGGGCTCACATTTGCTTGGGGTTTTCTAAAATGAAAAAAAAAATGGAAAATCGTGAGTTACAAATGAACCGTTAATCTAAGGTTTTAGTGGAAGAGAAGTTTAGAAGTTACAGAGAAGCGAACGAAAGACTAAGCAGGAGGGGGAGAAATGAACAGAGGCAGTAGAAGAAGGAAAAGAAGGGCGTACGCAGAGGCATGGGACTTAATGTCCAAACATAATGGACGAAAGGGCACTTGAGTCAACTTAAGTAATCATGCGAATACGCAGAAATGATGTATTGTGACCATTTCTGACAGTTTCGTTAAGTTTCGTTCAACCAAAAAATCGGGGCCTCTGTTGTACATTCTGAATTTTGCAACGTTCCCAGAAACAAGAGCAATTGTACTTTCGTTGCGTTCTGACATAAACTTAAATCATGTATGGATGGTCCTTAAGGAGAGAAAGCTAAGCACGACACGTTGAGACGTCGCCAGTGCTCACAATGCAAAGCCATCGTCGAATCGTCGATCGAACGAAAGGACACTTGAGCGAACAGAAATTATGCAATAGGACCATAATATTAATTTTTCTCAGTTTCGTTAAGTTTCGTTCAATCAACAAATCAGTCCCTCTGTGCTTTTCGAATGCTGTTAATTTCTCAGAACATTTAGAAATTTCGTTCAAGGTCTTATCAAGGTTTAATTTATTGAAGGTCCTTAAGCCTGTAAGGAGGCAGCGCTAATCTCGAGACGTTGAGGCATCGCCAGAGCTCACAATGTAATGGTATCTTCGAAATGAACGAAAGGACACTTGAGTCACAAGAAGGACACTTGTGCAAATACAGAGAATTGATACAATTTGGCATAATATCCAATTTTCTCAGTTTCGTTAAGTTTCGGTCAATCAAAAAAACAGTCCCTCTGTGCATTCTGAATGTTGTCTGAATGTTCCCAGAACATTTTGAAATTTCAAAGTCAAAGGTATAATTTATTGAAGGTCCTTAAGCCTGTAAGGAGACAGAGCTACGACATCGACATACGACATCACCAGTGCTCACAGTGAACAAGTATTCTCGAAATGAACAAGGACACTTGAGCAAATACACAGAAAAGATGCATTCAGACCATAATATCCATTTTTTTCAATTTCGTTAAGTTTCGTTCAGTCAAAAAATCCAACCCTCTGCTGTAGCTTACAAACTTTGCTACGTTTCGAACCACAATTATGAACACTTTGACAATTTCTTTCCGCTCTGACATAAATTTAAGTCATTTATGGATGGTCCTTAAGGAGACAAAACTAATCCCGAAACGTTGAGACATCACCCGCGCTCGCAAAGAACACCAGTCGAATAGAGAAAGTGCAAGACGAAGAACACGTATTTTCATGTAATTGATGGATGTACATTATCTTGCTCCGCCAGAACGATGAGCCATCCACTTTCCTCTCTCAAGTGCAGCAGAATCAAAAATTCAGTTCAAATCTCACGGGTCATCGACCGAATGCATGCTCGTCGTGAAGGTTCATCGATAAAATTGCCACCGTTTCATCGATAAATCTGCACAAATCCATGCCAATGTCCCTGCCAACTGCAAGGATGTACTTTGCCCAAGGAAACAGGAATCCAATTGAGAAAGGAAAAAAACATAAACACAAAGCATTACACAGTCAAGTACAATAAAAGAACACAGAATACAGAATACAGAAACAGAAATAAAGACAAATCAAAAGAAAGAAAACAAGAATATAAGGGTTATCGTCTCCATCCAGAGAGTATCTCTCTCTCTCAAATCCTTACCCGTTTGATTGAAAACACAGTCGATTCTTCTCCATGCTCTCTCGGATGATATCAATCAAATCATTCCGATTCAGTGCATTATTCCAGCATTCAGCTGCCACGTTTGATGTATTATTAACCTGTGCTTGAGTATTATGACCACCACCACCACCACTACTAACAGCGCTGACGCCAACCACCCCAATGCTACCACCGTCAACGACATCCTGATCAGGACTGGTCTGTGTGTTGTTGTCTGTTTGATGTTGATGTTGATGTTGATGTGAGTTACTATTGCTCGTATGATGTTGTTGCTGTTGCTGTTGGTGGTGATGGTGTGACTGTGTTTTAATGGAATTATTCGCACGAATTTTCCAACAGGATTCATTTCCGACGGACAGGCTTCGCTGACGCGGTTCGTGACAGTGCTCCTGGTACTGTGTCCATACACAAAAAAATGAAACGAAACGGAAACAAAAGTAAATAAAATAAAATTCAACAGAAGATGCAAAAAAAAACATAAAAAACCAACTGAACTGGCAAACATATGACAACACCAAGCAGAAAAAGCGAACAACGACTAGACATTCGAGTGCTTACCTTTTGTTTCCGGGCCCTACGGAGCATCTTCACTCGCGTCGATGCCTGCTTCAAGTACAACTCCGACTTCTGCTGCTGTGTCAGGCAGCCCTTGCACTCGTCCTTGAGATTCGTCGTGTTTTCGTAGATGTTCTCCCGGCCGCAGGTCACCTCTAAGCTGTTCTCCACTTCCACCAGTTGCGGCTGCTGCTGCTGGTGCTGGCTCTGTTGTTGCTGTTGCTGACAACACTTGGCTTTGCTGGAGCTGAAGGACTTCTTGACCGCTTCCTTTTCGCTTGTACTATCATCGTCCTCGTCATCGGTCTTGACCAGCTTTCTCGGCCGATACCGATGCTGGCGACGTGAATGACCACCGTGTGTTGCCTGCTGACCACCGCCATCTCTGGTCGAGTGTCCAACGGTCTTCTTGAACTTGGACCCGGCCGTAGCAGCTGCGGCGGCGGCAGCTGCCGCTGCGGCTGCTTTTGATTTACCCTCCGGTGAGACGGTCAAACGTACATTTATCGTTTTACTGCCGCAATGTGGCACCACAACCGACTTGCCAATGGATTCGTATATCGTGTAGACAATGCCAACGATGTCGTCCTTGGTGATTTTCCCATGATGCCCATCCAAGTCGTAGAAGGTGAAGGAAAACTGAAGTGGTTGCGATGATTTGCCACCCTCAACGGAGACATCACAAGTGAATTCCTGGAAGAGTAAACAGAGAGAGAGAGATACGATTTTATTGAGGTGTAAAGTGGAGGATTGTTGATGTTGTAATTAACTTGTAAAATACACTCACACACACACACGCGGGTGCAGACAGCCACTGAGGGTCAGTTTATTGCAGGCGAACAGTGAAAGGGGCGCAATATAATTTATGCATTCAGTTAAATTTAATTTTCCTGCTCGTCATTGGCAGATTGAGGGGTCCTTAAGTCGGGTTTAGGGGGTCATTGCCGTCGTAATTGGCTTGTAAACGAATGATGTGAACGAGAAGATGTCGTTACCAGGGGATGAGGTGAGGGAGCGCAATTGTCTTGAAGGGGGCCATCATTTTCAATCGAAACGGTTTAAAATGAGGCCTTCTCTTGGCGTGTGCAGTCGCTAGAGAGAAAGCTAGATATGACCGTTTGCCAATGCAATGGATTTCTGATTATCGGGACAGCCGCTTAACTGGGACAAGAGAAAAAAACTGAGACTTACTTAGCCTCTCTTTTGGATGGACAAGAAAATGTGTCCCGAAGTGCCCCAATAAAGAAGAGCCCACTGTACCCACTGACTAAAGGATCTAAGCCTCAATAGCCTCGCCTACCTTATAAATGGCGCCCAACGTGGGTGCCAATGGTTGCGTGATAGCCAACTCCAACAAGATGGACAAACACGTAGAGCAAGCCTCGATGAATGGCAAGGAATATGACACTCTTCTGACAAGGGTAGATGGACGCAGAGATTGATCCCCAATACCGACCCTTGGCTCAACAGAAAACATGGCGAGCTGAATTTCTACATAAAGCAGATGTCTACTGGCCATGCACGCTTCAGCGCATATCTCGATAGATTCGAACATGAAGACATCCCTTGCTGTCCCTCATTGCATAGAAGCAGTGGAAAACGCGGAACATGTAACGTTCCACTGTCGACGATATCGGTACCGTAACCTGTTGGCGAACAGACTGGGCCTAACCCCACAGAACATAATCACACTGATGCTAAGCACACAAGAAGCATGAGAAGCAGTAAGTGAAACCGTGGCCGCCATCATGAAGAAGCAACGGCGACAGGAACGACAACGAAACGCAGCGCAGGTAGCTGCCAATGCGAACGAGCCGAATGTATAAAACCGAAGACGCCCCTCGCGATGAAATGATGATGATGGCAGACCAGGGGTAGAAGGGGAGGTGGGTTTAGTGGGTGGAAATCCCACACTGTTACTTAGCACGGGCTAGTTTCGTCTTTTAAAGAGTGCCAACTCCCGGGGAAAAAAAAGGCAACTTGTATGACGAGTGAGAGATCATAGACTGTCCTCCGTTCGCAGAGCTAACCTTTCAGATCATAAACATCGAAACTGCGACAATGACTCTGCCTAGCGTGTCAAGACTCTCGTCGAGCGCCACCTTGGGCAGTTTTGAGTACAAGTGAGAGAGTGTGAGAATGTGGAGCACAGAGTTTGGAAAGGTTAGCCAAACTCAACATAGAACCCGCTACCTATCTAGAATATGTTACAATGGCGCCCAACGTGCATCTCGAATGTTGCACACGAAAGACGGGTTTCATTGACGAGTGCGGGATCTATATAAGCTAGGATCTGGTTTCGTCCTTCGACCTACAAGATCACATAGTTGGCGTGCCTAGATTGTGCAACAACCAAGACCAACGTTGGGCGCCATTCTTGTATACTCTACTCAGTGCCCCTGGCAGAAGGTTTTTAGTACAAGCTAGATAAGCATTGACCACTTTAAAGACCATTCCCTGGCATAGACATTGCACCCATGAAGGTGATCCTGGTCAAATGAGGTAACAATGGCGCCCAACGCGGGTACAGATTTTGGGAGCTAGCTTCAGTAGAGAGTGGAAGGACATGAACAAGTGAAATTCACTGATGCCCTACCCACAGTATTATTATCATTGTTGACGGTTCCCTTCACATGCTGTTATTTTTAGAGTTTAAGGGTAGTTTGTGTGGCAGTATCATGTGCTGGGCAATGGTGGAAGATATTTGCTCAAGAGTACTCTCTGCAAGCCTGTTTCATTAGGGAATTTGAGCATGGGAGATACTTCTAGGGACTTAATTACTTCCTCCGATGTGTGTCCAGATATCTGCATTCTGTGCGCTGTAAGCTAGTAGGGGTTCTGGAATTTCATTAGATTCTCTACATAATCTAAAGGAGCCTTCTTCGGATACCGCTAGTATCGTTAGATGCTCCCTGAGTCTGCAGTGCCTTGTGAGGAGATACGGAGGTTATTATTCCTCATTTTGATTGAGGCCTTAAACATCTTTCAATTATATTTATCTTAGAGTTTATTGGCCTGCTTCATGCCATGAGCTTTGTTCCAAGTTTCTGTCCGGCTCCTTCTTTCTAGTTCCCGGAATTCTTCTCTGAGGACATTCTACGTTTCGATGCTCCTTTCCTAGCTACAGAATCAGTTATTACATTGCCTTCAATCCCCTATGGCCTGGCCGGGTATCCAGCATAGTCTTACTCTGTTTTCTCCTCCTGAAGGCATTCCCACACAATCTTGGACTTAAGAAGTCTATTACCATGATAGCTGCTCGACTGTCTGACATTATTGCTAGTTTAAGTCATCAATGTTATTGTTGGGCGCCATTTTCGCTGACTCTTAGCAATGTAATGCCGCTCTGCGACGTGAAGGAATACAAAACTGTTCATTCGAGTCGCTCAGCCTACAAAGGTCCCTACCCGGGCTGCTTCTAATGTGACCAAGTGCCAGGAATTGGTGGCTCAGTCCAAATCCCGAAAAAGAACAGATGTCATGGCTTCAAGAAAAAAAAATGCAATCAATTTGAACAATTCCACATCCTAATCTCCCTCTGCACTCACTTAACCGCGTGCACAGCGATTTTATGTACCCAATTAAATGCATTCAAGTGTCAGTGGAAGACGTCATAAAACCCCAACCATCCGACCATCAAAAGCAGCTTCTCCCAACTTTTCCAATCAAACACTCTCATGTCTGCATAACGAGACGCTCACTGTGAACCGATCTTAGGAACATGTACTTCAGCACATCTGTCAGATTTGACACACATTTTCCGAAACAATTAAAGAAAAAAAAAACAAAAAAACAACAACAAACTTTCAACTGACATCTTACTGACTTCCCGCCCAGCCAGCAGTGTCGTTCCGCAGACTCACCCAACCGTGCGTACATAAAGCGAGCGACTGAATAAAGGAAAGCAATAAAATACCAAACTGCCAGAAAGTGTCGAATGGAGGATCCGCGCCCATAAAATTCACTTTTACTGCTTTCGAAAGTTTGTTTTGTGCCACCTCCGTCCGCCGTCCTCCACCTCCGCATTTTTTCGCTAATTTAACATTTTCTTCTTTTTTTCTTGCCGTTCTACTCCTAATTTTTACGTCAATTTAAGTGGGTATTTAAGTCGCATGAATTGTTGGAAATCTCGACAAATCATCGCGCAATTCAAAATTGAAAACTTTTTCATAACCCCGACATCTGTCGCAATGAACGTCGACTGGCAACTGTGCGCACGTCATCACAGTCATCACACCAATTATCACTTTCCCCTCTCGACCCACCGGTGTATCCCCTTTTTGATGTCTCGATTTGTGCAGTTTATCTCTCGCGCTGTGTGGGGTGGAGTGTTAAATGAAATGCGAAATGATCTCTCCTCCTCCCATCGCTCCCAACGACCGTATCCGTCATAAGGCTGTAACACGCGTACACACACACACACGCACCACCGCCACCATCACCATCCTCCCATCGAGAAGGATACAAATCCAATTTAGAGAAATTCGTTTGGCTCATTGTTCATTACTAGTATTATGATTTTCATTATTATTATTCTGTCAAACAAATCCGCGCGCAAATCCTAATCTCTTCGAGCGATTCCAGCCGCCTGAGTAGCATGACATCGACCCCCAACCAACCGTTCTCAAGCCCGCACCATCCTCTCGACATCCGTTTTCAAAATTGAGATGAAAATCTCCTGAATTAGCACCCCCTCCAGAACGGAACGAGCTCAGCCTAAGAGTATGCCATGAAAACAGCAAAAAATTACAACAACTCAACGCAATTTTATTTGACACTCAGAGGTGACGCGGCACAGCCGAGGAGGCAGTTCCTCGCAGGAAGCCGCGCAAGAAGACATATTTAACTCGACAATGTACGACTGTACGTCGGCATTAGGAGACTGTTGGTGTGTGCGCGGCGGAAGATCCACTCAAGGATGCCACTTCGCGTCATGGCGCTGGAGGGGTGGCGCAAGGCGCTCCCTAAAAAATATGTCTGTTCGAAGGTGTGCCGCCTTCCCCCTAGGGGCTTTTCAATACTTAATGGGGCGTTTAATTTTCCGGAGTGCGCAGCCATAAATTTCACTTTCAAACGCACAGGAGAGCTGCCATTGCCAACCCACCCGGCCACCCGCCACCCGGCGATATCTCAAGGTGAATACGATTTATTTTTGTTTTTTAAGCGCCTATTACTTTGTTTCTTTTTCGGCTTACCTTGCGCCATTTTTAAGCCCACCCAGCCCGCGGAGATGGTGCTCGCAGATTGAGAGATTGATACCAGTCGGAGGCGCATACATCCTGCCGCCGACGGGGGGTGTCTGTGTGTCTGCTTAAATGGCTCACGGAATCATCGAGAAATCAGTTGAATCAACAAATCGATGGGAAGTCAAGTCAGACTCGTTTGCTGGGACAGATGAGGCGCGCGTTTGGCTTCCTTGCGCCGACACTTCTTTTCCTCTTCTTCATCGTCTCATTTTCATTTTTTTTTTCGGCTGCTAATGTGCGGTTTTCTGACTCGTTTTTCAGAGTAAAACAATACCCGGCCACAGGGGGGTGCGGGACCAGGAGAGACCCTTGTTTATTTAACCTTGTTTCTTGTGTTGTTCTTGGCCCGGTCTCTGGTCTCTCTGTGCATCTGTGGGCCGGGAATCGCCTGTGCGCCATCCTGCGGTTTTATTTTGTTTACTCGGTGTTTTAAAACTAAAAGTTGCGGTCTGGGAAATCTATTTCATTTTTTTTTCTCGGTCTGTTTTTCTCATGCTGTTGCCGGCCCCCGGTTTTTGGACTTTCGCTTGTTTACTTTTGCGCCTTGGACTGTGGTTTCGGGGTCAACACCAGCCCCACACGCCACACGCGGCGCGCCTGTGGCCGGCCAGTGGTGGGTGGATGTGAAGCGCAGGGAGGTCTTTCTTTTTCGCTCGATAATTTATCTAACCGTTTGGCAATGAACGAGACGAGAGACGAGTCAAGAATTGGTTTTGCGGGAGGAATTTGAAAAAAAATAAATACTCGTATGTATCTAGATACAGCGTGTGATTGAGATATAATTTATTTTAAATTAGCATGAAGGTGTGGGCTGGGTGGTGGTGGCTGGATGGGGCTTAATGGGATTCTTTCGCTGAGCGGAATGGCCGTTTGTGCTGTTTGTGCAGACAGCTATTGGCAATTTATCAGATCTTAGATGTTTTGCCTCGGAAATCCTTTGTTTTTTGCCGCCACCACTGACGCCGACGCCGACGCCGACGCCGAGAACCGCCAGCGGCCAGTGTGTGCGTGCTTGCGTTGCTGTGACGTATGAACAACAGCGAGGAGCAGAGGAATTCACATAAGAATTTATTGGACAAGTTGTTTTGACATTTTGTAGGATAAATCTGATGGAAATGAGGGGGCCGGCCTTTGTTGCGGAGGATAATGGAGTGCCTAATGGTATGTAGATGCTGTGGGATAAGACAATGATACAGCCTTGAGTGGTTCTTTGATGTGTGTCAGTCAACCTAATTGATTGGGAAATGCGATGTTGGTGCGATTGAAGTGCGATGATCGATATGGGGTGTGGAGGGGCAACTGGTTGAGGGCGAGATGGACACTTGAGATAGGAGAGGATGTCCGGGTGGAGATGCTTGATTGGAGATGGAGACTTCGCGGGGTCTAGGGATTCATTCAAAAGAGGGAGTTTGAAGGAACCTGTTGATGGAACACTTTCGGAAGGCAACTCAATTTTAGGCGACTCCCTTCCTACTAAAGGGGCCCTACATTGTCCCCGATGCCAACTGTTCTTGTAGTTGCTGGCGAAAGTCTTCGATTCGGATGAGGCAACAAGGAAAGAGTGGTTTCAATGTGACGTCCAAAAGTGGAGAAGGACCCCGACCAACTGGGTGTGGGGAATCGGAGACAACCAGCGAGAGTCGTCCAAGCTGAAGAGGCTTGTGGCCAGAGGATCAAGTTCGCACTCAACTGAGTCGCCATTCGACGAAGGGGAAGAAGGCAATATCCCGTATTCGATTATGGCAGAGGAACAAGGGCCACGCTGTTTAGATTGACTTGGCAGGCTGATGTCCAGATCCACCCCGAAATGGAACGATGTATAAGGAAGACGAACTGTTGCGCCAATCGAAGAAGGAGGAGGTTGAGCGTCTTCACCTCAGACTGTGGCGAGGGAACAGAAAGCACCGCGCTGTCTTGAAGGACTTGTCGGTTGAGGGCACTTCGCTACGCCCACCGCCTCGGACTGCAGCGTCCAACAATGAAGGTCTCTGCTTGTCAACTGAAGCCCAGGCCCACCCCTAAAGAAGACTCTCATCTAAAATGTTGTGTGAATCGAAGAAGAAGCGGGTTGACTGTCCTGTCCTGGGCTCCAGCCTTGGCCACGGCGCTGACTAAAAAGGCTTGTCGGCTGAGACCACCTCGGAATGTGGCGACGTTTCAAGAAGGACCGTGCTCACTGGTGAACTCAATGGCTGCGGACAGCTCGCCTCCACCTCGGACTGTAGTGTCGGACAAAGAAGGCGGCAGAGACTTGTCAGCTGAAGCCCAGGTCGAACCGGACGGCAATGACGTACAGAAGACTCCCACACGATCTGTTGCGCTAATCGAAGAAGAAAAAGGTTGGCTGTCTTCACCCCAGCCTTGGCCACTGCGCTCACTAAATAGGCTTATTAGCTGAGGCCACCTCGGAATGTGGCGACGTACTAAGGAGGGCCATGCTCCCTGGTAAGACTTGTCGGCAAAGACCCAGGTCCCACACGAAGCGTGGCGCCATTCGAAGAAGATTAAGGTTGTCTACCGTCTTCTCCCGCCACTCAGCCTGTGGCGACGGACAGCGCTGACTTGATAGGCTTGTCGGCTGAGGCCACTTCACCTCGAACTGTAGCGTCGAACAAAGAAAAATGCACAGACTCCTCGCCGGAGACCAAGGTCCTTGACGAAGGGTACAGGAAAAACCGTGCTGTCATGAGACATTAGCCGACTGAGGCCCATGTTCCAACTATTTACCTCTAGAAGAAGATGGCCTACGGCCTCCATCCCCGACTGACTAGGCAGACGTCTTGACAGAGAACGCCCATCAAGGAGGAAGACAGTCAAGACAGTCACGCAAATGTGTGAAATGTTCAAAAACAAAAACAGCAAACACTCACCTCCAAATGTATCCGTTCATCTTTGCCCTGCTCGACGGTCGCGTCCCCGCTGCCGCCAGTCTGTGCTGTTGGTGAGCCGCCGCCGTTAATGTGCAACGACTTCCCATTACACTGCTGCTGATGCACTTTACCACTACTCGTGCCATTTTTGGAATTTTTACTAAGAACATCTTTTGGTGTACTGTGCGCCGGAATTTGTTGCTGCTGCTGCTGCTGCTGCTGATGATGATGTTGCTGATGATGATGCATATGCGGATGGCTCTGCTGTGAGCTCTTGTGTTGTGACGCCGAACCAGCGGGCGATGTGGCCGATATGATATTCACCACCGGCGACTTCAATGGAATATTGTTCTCTCTATCGCTAACCAAGAGTAAGTCCGGCGGCGCGCTGCACGACGATGGCGCGCGCACTTGATGGTACATCAGTTCCTCGGAATCTGTTGTGCATTCTTGTACTGGAAAAGAAAAGATGAAATGACGGCAATTAGAAATCGGCTACAGAGAGGGAAACACAATCAAAGTGAGGGAAATCGATTCGACAACAAGAGAGTTGACGAGAGAGGACTGGGAGCGAATGGATTTGATAAAGGGTGACGCATGTCTATTTCCTCAGCTTTCACGAGGAACCGCACAATGATCCCGAAACGGGCATTTTCTTCCTCTTGCACCGCCTCGTTTGCAATAAAAATCCACTCGGCCTGTGTCCAGTCAGTCCGGCGGCATCAACTATGCAAATTTGCGAACCCGCGCAATAAAACCAAGCATGTAACAACTAACAACCCCCATCATCTCGATGGGAAATCGTTCGCTCCTTCATCTCGGCGCGGCGTCTCTCCCCCCGCTCCACGCGACTAATGGAATACTTAATTCATTTATTTTTGTCGATGATGATTTAATCAATTGCTGACTTAATTGAATTGTAATTCTGTCACTGCAAGATTTTCAATTTCGATATCGCATCTCCATCTCTCTCCTCTCGTTCCGTCTTTTTTTTTTTTTTTACTTAATCCGATCATGCTCAGTCGGTGGGGCACCAGACTGAATTGTGAATATTTTTAAATCGAACACACCCCGAATACGAAGTGTGTCATTACGCAATGCGACACCGAAAGTGTCAATTGGGTTGTTTATTCGCGGACTGTGACAGGTTTCGGAGATCGCCGACCGACGATTAGATTTTGATTGATTCGATATTATTGTGCTGCACTTGACTTGTGGAATACGTACACACGTATCTGTGGGCAGAGAGCGAACAACGAGGTGTGTAGACCAAGTTCAAGAGTCCGGCAATGACTGTAGGGTTTTTTCTTTGCGATTTTTCTCAAGTGGCGGCCACTTCGCCGCAAAGGGGACACATTTATTGCCGCAAAACAGAAGCAATTTCTTTATAATGGACTTACGTCAGATTATCTTAGATTATTGGGGGCTTTAGTTAAGCCATCGCTTGTGGACTTTCCGCGACGATTAGATACGGCGACTGGTCGATTGACACTGGATTGTAAAATGTCGCTATTTGAGGTGAATTTGTTGACATCATTTTGAATGAATTCGAAGGAGATTGTATGCGCTCTTTGAACATTGTCGGGGACTAAGCTCGGGACGTTCTCAGAGAACACGAGGTACTCAACTTGGGGAGTTTGCTGTGGAAAGTCCAAGCTAACTGTGAGTGTATGGTGTCCTCTGGGGAATCCCCTTGTAGCTTCACAATGCCGAAACTGATTAAATCACTGGCGATCCATAGATGTAAGGGCTCTTATTCCCTGATGCAAGCATCTAGTAAAATTTGATTGATGTGTCGGTCCTTTAAAGCGAACCAAATTCCTCAAGGGCGGAGGCTTTCAAATCTAAACCAAAATCTGAACGTTCTAGAGCAAAGCAGTCGGTACTCGGAAGCAAAGCAGTAGGTACTCGGAAGAACGAGTGATTTCTAGAAGAGCTTCACACTGAATCAGTCGTCCAAACGTCAGAACTTGTCATGTCACGCTGGTGTCTCGAGACCCTCTGCTGGAGACGGGGACATACTTGTATTCCAGGCTATGAATTGGACAGTCTTGCGAAATGGACTCTGAACTGGCATTCCCTTATGAACCCAACCAGCTAAGCTCTGTAAGTAAGCAAGTAGAGGGTAAAGCTTCAAGGAAAGTCAGACATTGATGGCAGAGTCTGGACCTCGGATTAACGGCGGAGACGACGCTGCACAAGAAGAGATCATCATCAAGTCAGTTTTTGTCGTAAGGATATATGCATGCTAGCGACACGTTGCATGTCCTTCTGTCACAGTGACCTTGATTGCAGAGACGGAGAAACAGCAGATTCCGTTTGAAATCTGCTCTGTGACGCTCTCATTGCTCTCTCTGTATGCAATTTCTGAGAAAATACTGGAAGATCGAACTGAAAAGCCTTCTGTGACTCATATCTGACTCATATCTTGTTCAAGAAAAAGGTAAGTCGCTCCCTATAACGAAGGGCGAGATTCCCTGACTTAAGTGAGCCGCGAAGGGGCACTTGTGAACTCCACAAACGACATCACAGGGGAGATCCGACGTAGAACCACCTTTGGCAACCGATGTTACTTCGGTTCCCTCGGTAGATTTACAGCCGTTTTTTCCACATCATCTCCTGCCTGCCCAACCGGCCGGGTTAGACCTACCGATGACTTCTGCGCTCGTTTGGTGATGTGTTCTTTCGTTTATTAATCGAGTCCGAGACTTTGGAATGCGTATCCCGAGATCAAAATTTACTAAAACTCCTGACTCGAAGGACCAAGATAATTCTCTACAAAACTCTTATGCAGGACTGGGAAAGTCCTGCTTTATGAAGCCGGAAGCTGGACGCTACGCGGAGCTGATTCTTGCTGTCTTTGAAAGAAAATTCTACGTCGGTTATATGGTCCCGTCTGCGAGGAAGGTGAATGGAGGAGAAGACACAACCGCGAGCTGTACCAAGATGTGGATGTTGTCCGGAAGGTAAAAGGTGCAGGAAGCGAGCATTCGTAAAGCCATGACTGTAGCCCCAATCAAGTGCTGCCTTGAAGCTTCATCATCATCATCGGCGTGACAATCGGGATTTCGGTCGTGGCCTCCATCAACAACTCTCTTCACCTATCCCGATCGGGAGGCAATGCCATCCAGCAACGCAGCCCAAGGATTCGGGCGTCCTGGTCTATGGAATCTCTCCAGCGTAAGCATGTCGCGCTGTCGTCTACCCCATGAAAAGGGCGATAAAGACGTTTCTGAGCCGGATACTCTTCTCTTATGCGAGCTAGCTGTCCTGCCCACCAGTGTCCACCGAGCTTAAGTTCTGTCACAATATCACCTTCGAGGTAGATCATCTCCGAATCGTCCTTCCTCACATACAAGGCCAACAATTCTCCGTAAGACTTTCCTCTCGAACGCGGTTAAAAGGTCGGAGCGCCTTTTAGTAAGCCCTCAAGTCTCGGATCCATAAGTGAGTACTGGTATGACCATGGTCCTATACAGCGTGACAACTTGGTGTTCATGGTTAGATGTCTGGATTTGAAAAGCCTTGACAGACGAGGCTCTGTTGAATTTGGCTGGCCCGCGAATTTCTTCTTCCATACTATTATCGGCTGCTACAATTGACCCAAAGTATTGGAAGGATAGGATTGCTTGGCTCTCCTATCTTGATCGTTTTACCAACTATTCTTCTCGCAGACGACGCCACCATGTACTTGGCCTTTTCTTCACTAACGTGGGGCCCAGATTATCGCACGCTCGATCTGCGTGAAGGATTCGTGTACAGCTTGTTCATTTCTTCTAATAGCCTCCATACTAATTCGCGAGTCATTTTGCCGTCAGGACAAACAGTTTCCACAGTTCTACGGAAGTCCTGTCAGGTCATAGGTCTTTGAGAGATCTCGGTTGATCCAGAAATTAATCAGGGAACCCTTGAAGATTGTGTCTTACTCGAACAATGGAAGCACTTCTTGTCTTGGTTTGTAATGCCAAGAAGGAGCATTTACACGATCGTCGAGAAACTGTACAAGTTCTCAGAAATGCTGGTATTGTCAGTCTGCTCAGCAAGGCAACTGTCTGTCTGTGATCAACTGGGAAAAATCACTGTGATTAGAAAATCGCAAAAATTATACATTGGAATACAAAATTACATCTTAGCTCAACTCTAGTGAGGGCCATTATCTCGAATGACACACCACAGGATAGAGCTAGGTCGCCCATACTATTACTTCTAGTTACGCACGAAGTCTTTGAAGAGACTTAATCGGTCCCAAAGCCGATGATCTGGTCTTGGATTGAAGAATGATCAATTTCTTGCAACTCTCAGCAAGCTTCTTGAGAGTCCAGTAAAGACAAGGCGTGGATTAGGAGCCAATCATGTTCACAAGACAGAAGTGATCCTCTTCCCAAACTGCAATGCATGTCCTCGGTAGGTAATGAGTTCCAAGTGGAGTTCCTCCTCTTTGAGAGCAAGATCAATTGAAAACACAATCTCCGTGAATACGTCAAAAAATCATCAGAGCTCTGACCTATGGGGAATAGGATCAAGACATGCTGGAGTTGTTGGACGCATTCTAACTTGTGGCGGGATGCACTGATGTCCAATCATCCTGAGGCATTGAGGAACGACTTGATGGCGCAGTTGGTGGAGTGCCTGCCCCTGGTTAACGAGGTCCTCGGTTCGAATCCCCGAGAGAACACAGTTAATACGCTTTTAACTGGTTTTCAAATCTGGTCCAGTCACCATTTGCCGTTGGGATCAAATTAACGCCACCATCACTGGAGTAGTCGATCAGGGGTAGTAGTCTGACTAGGGTTATCACAATGGACCAATATGGTCTAAGTGTGCTGGTGAGTGCACTAGCAGCCCACCTACCTAACCTAACCTAAGACATTGAGTGGTGAGATAGAAGGCGTGGTATGACTACAAACAAAGATCCAGGAGCCACTGTCCCAACAACTGGACGAATCCTTCACATACTCCCAAGTTTTCCAGCAATCATCTGCCGAGGGTGCCTTGAATATCGGCCAATCTGGTGGTTGAATCTCAAAACAAACCGGCCGGACACAACCAAGGATGTTGATTTGTTAGGCCCTTTAAGTGCTCCTTTAACGCTGTGGAGGCATGGGTAACAAGTGAACCTTAACCGAGCGATGACTGACGCTCTAAACCTCCTGACGATGTTAGTCTTTTCCAATTGCAGGTGGCGTGGGCGACACGAGCCTCTTTGCGTCTCTGCCACAACAGACGCCAAAAACTTGAACCCCTTCACCGACAGACCAGCGAAAGTAACCACACTCGGACACCAAATGGAACACGCTTCAACATCACATTCAATACGCCACAACCCCTCCAGTCACAATAGCACTCATCGCCTGCCCCCACATCCACCGTTTCAAGTTCACTAGTCCGAATCTTCAAATCATCCCAATCACTCCCCAGCAACATTTATGGTCCACCTGATGGCAATCTGGAACGAGCCTATTCCTCAGAAACTCCCCCGTCGTCACACATTCCTCAGCGCCTACACGCCACACAGCGTAACGTCAAGGAATCATTCACATTTTCACATCACCACCCCCGATGGCAGCAGCACCAAACACCGCCACCCACCCACACGTCCAGTCGCTGGGCAGTAAATCAAGAAAGAAATTCCCCACGCAATCGATATACCTCATGTTGGAGCTGACGTCATTTCACTCATCGCCCAGCAATGTCCAACAGCGCCTGGCAAATTTATTAGATCACCCACACGGTCCGCCACTCTCGATCGGTGAAAGAAATCGCTTAGCATTCAGCTGACATCGACCGTCGTGTCGGCCGCGCCACCTCAACGCCAGTGCGGGCAGGGGCTGTGAGGCGTCATTGTCGCCAGCGACACTGTTTAGTAATTGTATCGCACAATTGTATCTACAATCTAAAAACAACAGATCAACATCAGAACGCCACACATCCGCGCCAAAACATACGCTAATCGATTAATTTACAATCGCCTTGTGCGAATGTACTCGAATCGCCGCCGCTGCCGCCGCGCAGATGATCGCGCAAATCGGATCAAGTGGCGCGGCGATGACGGCGTCAAACCGATTAGAGTGCGGAATGCTGCCGCTGTCGCTGTCGGAGCTACTAATGCCGCAGGAAAAAAATGTTTAATAATAGCAACAATAGGAGATAAATAAATAAATGTAGGCTAGTGGTGTTGTGTCGCCTAGTTTGACGATCGCACTTCGATCGCCGCCAACTGGGGGGATGCATTATGCATGCCAACAGCTGGTGACAGCACTGCGCTGGCCGTTGTTGTCGTCGTCGTCTCGTGCGCGGTCCCTCTTTTGGAGACCGTACGTACAGAGCTACGAGTACACAACTATCGCGACTGATCGTAGAAAGGAAAGCGAATAAAATAAAAAAAGTGAGCAGAGCTCGGACAAAGCACCTATGAGTGGGCTTGGGTGACACATTCGCCGGGCTCAGGAGTCGACGGTGGTGGCGGTAGCACGCCAGCAAAGTGCGGCGGTAAGTGATCTTTCAAGTGGTGGCGGCGCACGGTGCGCGCAAGCGGTTTTTTTTTAGCCTTTTTCCATATTTTTTTTTTCTCTCTTTTCCGATTTTTTTTTTGTGTTTTATTGTGTTCTCGTGAAGCGGCAAATTCTCTTTTATGTAGCGCGCGGGGGAACTGGTTTAAGACGGAAATTAATTACGCTTGGCGTTAATTCGAAATACCGGTTCGAAAATAGGAATGGTCTCGTATAAGTGCGACCGACTGTGGTTAGATGGCGATCGTCGGCTTTGCCGCTGTCGCTGTGGCTGTGGCTGTGGCGGCTTCGGCTTTTTATTTAACATCCCATTTTAGGCATGGCGCGGGGAGAGAGGTGCGGATCAGTGAGCTGCTTTCCATACGCTGCCGGCCAAACATGGAGCGCGGTGTGTTTCGCGCTTGGGCGGTACATTTGAATACCTTTTGTTGGCTTTAAATTCGATTTTTTTTTTTTGTTTCTCTCTCTTCTTGTGATCGGCTGGCGACTGACGGTGGTTTACTGTCATCACGATCGGTGCGACGCGACTGAAAATTCGGCTTCTTTTACGTTGGCTGTGTAAATTGGTTGTGCCGGTTTGGCGGGAGAGCAGCGGAAGAGATTACAGGCGGCTGTGGACAGCAATTCGGTGCTATCTCGGTTTGAGAGGTTTTTGATGACCGAAAGGCTTTTAGCCGGCCTCGCTGGTGTGTGCTGCTGGGCGAGGCTGTCTCCTTCTGTTATCCATAGACTCACTTAAGGCGATATTGGCATTAAACGATAAGTAACCTGACTCATTCCCGGCTGGACGGCATCATCAAAAAGTTTACGACCGCATCATCGGGCGGTCGGTTGGCGTGAATAACTGTCGCTTTTGTGGCTGGCGAGACGTGTATTCGAAAATGCCACAAGGTCTGATCGATGACTGGCGCCGGCGATGAATAAAATGTGGACAGCGATAAAAATGCGATCTTGACGAGATCGCCATCGATTGATCATCACTCGACCCGTGTGCAGCCGTGCGTTGCGGCATCCATCGCGACCCCTGCAGAGTGTAAGTGCCAGTTTGAAGCAACTTTCATTGGCCATCTGGCACGAGTCACGAGTGCCACACCTAATTCCAAGACAATCCCATTAAGACAAATGTTCCGGCAGACGATGCACTCTCCACGAGGTGCGGTGGAGTGCGCTTTCGTTTTCATTTCTGGCGCCAAACGTCAAATAGACAACAAAATAAAAGAAATCAAAATAAACTCCATTTAGGTATGTTTCCTTTCTCTGATAAGAGCGCACCCTCCCCTCGCCGAACCACAATTGAATTGTATTCTCCAATCTTAAGTGGGTACACATCTTGGCCGCACTTGACAGATAGCATGTCATGTGTACACATACGTAATGGAATGCCAACATGATTTTACTTCTCCCCCCCCCCCCTCTCTCTCTCTCTCACTCTCTGCGCTGTGCCTGCCCGTCTACCCGGTGGCATGCCGCCGATAAAGCCATTGCCGGTGTGTATCAATGGATTTTTGATTCGATCCGCACCCCGTCCCCTCGCGACGGCTGTAGTTTGTGTTATTTAGATAACAAAAGCTCTCTCGCTGTGTCTGTATGTGTGTGTGTGTTGGCCCCTTGGCCGACTCCTACCTCAAGTGCAATCGACCTTCAAAACTATATTCTTTTTTTTTTCCTTCACCTTCGGGGGGATTTACTTTTTCTGTTTTGCAAAAAATGAAGTACAAAGCATCGTTGGGGAAGATGGGCGACTGCGAGAGTGTGTGTGTGAGTGTGGAGAGACGGCAACCATCGATGGGGTAATCGGTAATATTTTCACCTGTCAAATTAATGTCAATAAATTGTTTTTTCGTGTTTGTCAATGACACTGATGATGACATGACTATGCTCTGCGCTTGTGTATGGCTGTGTGTGTGTGTCGGTGTCGGTGTGTCCAGTAACCCATCGTGAGGAGGGGACCGAGGGGCATCATTGTGTTTGGCAGGTGATTTATTTACAAGCAAATCTTCTTTTGTTTTGCGTTGTTTTCAGCCAAATTAAATTGTTGCCGGATGCGAATTAGATTTAAATGAATTCCTATCGTCGTCCTCCCCCCCCCGGGAACCCTTCGGTGTCTATCCGATGGGGGGGAGTGGTGGGGTACGTGTAGATAGACAGATAAATTTCATACAACCTCAAAGAGAACCGTTGGATGGTATTTTTTTTTTTGTTTTACTTTCATCTTTTGTTGTTTGCTCGAGAGTACGGGTCTCGTATATTAGGACCGTGTGTGCGTTGCGCGATGTGTTCGTGTGTATCTTTAGAATCTAATAAAGTTTTTCTCTGTTTCGTTCGCTTTTGATTATTTAGTGAAAAGTTTGGTGTTTCTTTTTTTTTTTTTCTTTCTCTTAAATGTTCCCTTGTTGTGTTGTGATGTATTTTTTCTTTTATTTTTGTTTGATGAGGGGGACCTTCCCACAAAAAAAAAAATTGAGTCTATTCATCACTTTGACAGTGGAGACGAATATTGTGTTGGTTTTTTTTTTTTTTTTTTTGTGTTCCTCATGATCAAAGAGTTGTTTCTTTTGATGTCCTATTCTAGTCTTCGTTTTTTTTTTTTGTTCGTGTTCCAAGTTTACCTCCTGTCAACTATTGTCGCTGAAGAGTGAAGTTAATTTTATTGCAGAGAGAGAGAGAGTGAGTACATACTGACGCAGCTGGAATGAGTGACAAATTGATGAATTGGATGTGTGTGTCCTTTTGGGGTTGGTTTGCATCAATCTTCTGATGGCGCACGTTCCTCGTTTAATGGGAATCGAAGTGAAACGACAAAAGTGCAAACGCGTAAAGCACTGAGGCGTGACTCTCTGACGTCTGAATGGAATTGAGAGGTGTACTTAAGGATTACGAGTGGTGTTGTTGGGACATGCAGTCCTCGCAAAGCAAACTTTGATGATCTTCGCTGTTGAAAGTTAGGGAATTGTGTTTCTTTTTATTGCAGTTCGATGGAAATAAATCTACTTGTTACGGAAATCGGAAGGGAAGCGACTAACAAAGTCGCATTTAAGTGCGGAAATGAAAGCATTTCCTCGACGTGGAATAACGTTTCAAGGCGGTCACACAAAGTTAGTCGAACACAAACGAATTGATTCAAAATGAGAGGGAGAGAGAGAGAGAGAGAGAGAGCGAGAGAGAGAGAGAGAGAGAGAGAGAGAGAGAGTTTATATAGAGTTTGAGTTCTTGTGGGACCTCGTTTACTTCTTTTGAAGGAGTTTTACGACGTTTAAGACCGCGTTGAAAGTAAGCTAAATGAAGGTGGTGGCCTATTTAATCAGTGTAAAGTTTATACAGTCAGTGTGGAAAGAGAGTGTACCAACAGAAGTTCATCCTGTGAAATCAGATTGGCTTTTTTGTAAATCATAGGTTATTTAGGCAATCACAGTTGTTTCCCGCTCGAAATCATGACAGACAGTCGGTGCCATACCTCCGCGGAGAGAAATGAGTTTTTGCTTTTGCTTTGTATCCCAAACAGTGCGTTTTTTGAAAAGAAGTTTCGCCAAAATTAGGCACCCACCGCGACTGCTGTACGCAAGTTTTGAGACTAGGATGTTAGTGGACACCACTCATGGTCCCTCGTCGTCGTACGCGCAGATCATCGATGCACATAGACGACTATGTGACTACTGTGGCGTAGAGCATCATTCGACCATTTTTCTTCGAAAATTCAGGCTGGCAACAACGTTTCTGTTAAGGAAGGGCGTTACAGAGCTATGTTAATCGACATTTCTTTTTACTGACATTTAAGGCATAGATTAATGGACGACCACTGGTTCATGCACGATGGCGTGTCATGCTACTCAGCCCGATCTTTGGCCGCTTCGGAGCCGCGATTTAACCCTTTTAGACTGTTTTGTGGTGGTCCGTGAGGAAGCGATGTTAGCCGGAAACGATTCTGTGAACTACATGCCGAAACCATCAGAGTCATCTGAACGACGTTGTATTTCACAATTAATGGGAAAGTTTGCAATGCAAAGAATCAATCTAATTTTGTTCATTTTATTGCATTTTTAAAAATAAACTTGTATTTGGCTCACCCTGTATGTGGATCTCGCACCCGATATGGATTTTCAACAAAGTTTCGAAACACGATGCAAATCCTAAACTTTTAAGGGCTATAGAATAAATACCGCATCCCAGGAATAACCCTTGCACGTTGCTACACCTAAGATGCTGCTCAGGACAGTGAACCCTCAAAGCATGGACAGATTTCTTGGACGGATTGTTTGAACGGACTGTTTTCCTGGCCACATGCCGCCCCATCTTATCTTCCTCTCCTAAGATCTTCTGCTCCCCGTGCAACGCCACAATTCCCTCATCGTTTAATTCTTCATTCAGGATACTAGTGACGATACATCAACGCCTTTTAGTTTGCCTTCATTTTTTTGAGACGGGCAAGTCCCTTCTTCTGCGTTGAGTCTCTGAGTTTGAGCGAATGCAACCTTCCACAGCAGACCCTTCAACTGCCTTAGTTGGACAAAATCATTCTCTCCATCGCTGTCCATCAACCAGCCTCGCCATTGCAGAGCACAATGCTTCCAGTAAACTTGCTTAGGCTGACAAAAAACGTTCGAACGTCCAGTGGGCGCCTAAGGACTATGGCTTGCTTCTCTGGAAGACCCAACATAGCATGCTAATCAAGCCTTCTCTAATTTGACCATATCGATATCAGATGAAGGAGATCATGGTCGTCGATTCGAGGGAAAGGTTATCGTTGCCTTTGCTCCCATTCGTGTGAGTGGACTGAACCAGGAAAAGGTTCGACTATGCACTGCGCGTAGACAAGTTAGACCATGGCTGAAGAACTGTCAACCCCCAGACTCTAGAGCAAACCAACAAAGTGGGAAGATACATCAAACAACTTGGACTGGAGACAATAAGGCAGAGATCGTGTCAGTTGGAGAGGCAAGTTGGTTGAGCCCAAGGTACAGAAACGGAAATTGACCGAGATGACTGGGGACACTTCTTGACAGAGACCCGGGAACATCCGCAACTGTATAGGTAGACTAGGACGGAGCGTGACAAATGGAAGCATCTGGTTGAGGGCTATGTAGGTAGACACTTTAAGGTGTTGGCAAAGACCAACTGTCGCGACCGACAAAGAAGGTCCATGTCGGTATACCCCCGCCATTTTCTGGCACACAAAGTGGAGGACTGAGTCACAGATACACCCTGGACAAAGGAAGATCGTGGTTGCTAGAGAGGCTTGGAGCCACAAAACGGACCGTGACGCCTGAAACTCAGGTACCAATAGACTGTTGTGCCAAATAAAGCGGGACAATCCAATTTCTCTCAAGCTTTGATCTCGGTGACACGACCATGGCCTTTCTTGAGTCGAAATATATGGAGACCAACAAAGCCTGGAACGTATTCATTAAGGCAGCTGTCAACTCATTGGCAGTCGACAACTAGATGCACTTGATGGAGACTTAGTTAGACACCGGGCTGTGGCTACGGAGAAGATGGACTGTGACGGCTGAGGCAAAGAACCACCGAAGACTGTCGCGATCAACAAAGGAGATCCGTGGCATTTGTCGAGAGATTTGACATCGGTTCAAGTGACATGACTTGTGTTGAGATTCTTGGACCCTGTCCGCCAAAAAAGTCTAGGAAACACTGATCAAGACAGCTGCTCTTTTGCTGGATGAGGGTTGATCTTCATTGGAAGCCGGTACTGTCCGCGGCAAACTTGGACGTATGGCTTTTAGAGAAGCGTCCAATGTCGGGTGTGCTTACTTCCAACGGCGAATGATATGAGGGTTGAAAGGATGGCAACTATGTATTTCCAGCATTGTCAGTGAGACTCAAGGGAGGTAATGACGTGGGATTGAGAGTTGGTGTGATGATTGGCATCTGAAGCAAGAATGGTCGATCTAGGACTCGTCGGAAGCGAAATGCTGTGAAAAGTGTGAAAATAATATTCACCATCACACAAGACTTGAGGCAGGCGAGCCTCTTCAACTTCAACCCACGAGTACAGTTTGTCAGTCACCCCTGACTTCTGCAGCACTGCTCCCCCCATCAACTCCCACCTCCAGTCACCAAATTCAGCCTTTGAAGACAGACACCCGAGACCACTCGCTTCGTGCCCTACACTTGAGCATTCAATTCGATTCCCAACAGTGACAAGCGTAATCTGACACCAATCATCGACGGACCTCATGACTCATTGAAAATTTCTTATCAATGCACCTTCAAACGTATGTCATCGTTGTCGTCGTCATCGTCGTCTGTCGAAAATTATGTGTCCATTTATTGCCTCTTAATAAATCGTCGCCATAACCTCCTCTCTTGTTATTTACAGCCGGAAGACGGTTATTTTCTTATTTATCGATTCATTCAACCATCCATCCACAGCCAAAGTGAATTCAGTGTTAACAACTTTTTGTCTTCATCGTAAAAATGATTATTTATAGGAAAACGGTTCCAGGAGGAGACGCCACTCACTCTCACACACACTCACACAGGTCGCGCGCATATGCCTCTTAAAGTTCGAGCCGAAGTTTCGATTTACGACCATCGATAATAAACCGTAAAGCGCTGAGGAGACTAATAGAAAAACATTTGAATTTTATTGATTCTCACAAGCAGACAACAGCCCAGATATGTATTCCGCTAAGCTATGTCATAATTCGATTAAAGATTCAATGAAGAACGTCTGGACGGTTGTTTCTTTGTTTTTGTTTTTTTTTTTAATTCGTTGAAAGGACATCGTACGCCGGGCGCCACGTCGTTGCTGGTGGGTCATTAAAGTGGCTGACTTTTTGAATATGAAGTGGTGACGGTAGACGATTGCTGTTTGAGAGGCCTGGACATGGCTGGAAGAGGCTTGGCTTCACAGTTTCGGGCACATTCGTCAAACTGAACTGCGGTTGGGTCGCCTTTATTGGAGGGACATTTTTTGGATGGGAGTTTTCGTGACGTCGACTGGCACTTGTTGACGACAAGGGCGGTATGACTTGTCGCCGTTGGGTGGCTATCAGAGGATCTGTACAGAAGATCATAAACACGATCCACAACCTCCTGACGCTCTGCAATCGAATATTCATCGGGTTATGGCCGAGAAATTGACGGAATGTGTCGAAAGGTGGCCAGAGAGAACTTTTTCGAAATTTAGTCGCGCTATGTTTATGCCCATAATCCACGAGGATGTGTCGAGAAGTCGTCAAAAGAAAACCTTCTCTAAATTGAATCCTGCAACGTCCATGCACACAATCCACGCGGCCGAGTTGTGGCCGAGAGATTGATGGAATGTGTCGAAAGGTGGCCAGAGAGAACTTTTTCGAAATTTAGTCGCGCTATGTTTATGCCCATAATCCACGAGGATGTGTCGAGAAGTCGTCAAAAGAAAACCTTCTCTAAATTGAGTCCTGCAACGTCCATGCACACAATCCACGCGGCCGAGTTATGGCCGAGAGATTGACGGAATGTGTCGAAAAGTCGTCAAAGAGAAGGGAGACCTGAATGATCTTAAATTCCATTCACAAGGGCAAGATGCAAGGAATATTTCGAAGCAATAATCTGATCGAAATCAAAAACCAAACGATTTCCACATAAGTCCACTTTTGCAACCTCAAATTGGATGCCCCTACACATCGACTTGAAGGATGTCTCCTCGTAGAAACTGTATGAAACCCCGCACATCCCAACCGAATATTCCCTCCATTCAGATAAATCATCCAAAACTCTTCCAAACCCCATCTCGAACCAAAGAAAACGACGCAACAAAAAGAAAACAAGAAACGATTTAATTAAGTGAAACTACCCAGATTCGGGTGTGAAAAAACCACTTCCAGCTACTGGTTTCCACCACCAATTGAATATCACTCCAACTCCTCGTCTTTCGCATTTTTAAAAATATCACCTGCAAAATGTAATTAACCTACAAAAAAATACAAAAAATCCAAAAAGAACCCCCTAACAACTCATCCTGTGAAAAATATAAATTGCACCGATGACCAGTGAATATCAGTGAAGAATCAAAATAAATGATCATCATCTCTCGATCTTTCGCACTTCATTTTGCAAAAGACCAGTTGCTGGTTTCCCTCTGCTGAACTGGACAAAAAAAAAACACACGACAGACAGACGATCAGACAGCAACAAAAAAAACACACGTGAGTTAATACCAGAAGCTGGTCAGTCCGAAAGGAGTCCAAACACAACAAAGTCACTGATCACCATCAGCTACTGGAATCTCTGTGTTTCGCTTTGGACGAAGATATGCATGTATCTCTGGTTTTTTTTCCATTTTTTTGGGAGTTCTTTTTTGTTTCTCTCTCTCGCTTCTCGTCATAATGGAACAAGACCGTTAAAGATGATGGTTAGGCTGTTTCTCTCTCTCTCTGTCTTGTGCTCGTGACTCGCTGATCGTCGCGATCAGATTTATCGCCGTTTTATCTTTTCAAAAATTTGACCGGATTAAGTGAGACAAAAGAAAACAACTCGGGGACGGGGTTAAGATATTTTAAATGTTTCTCATCGTCGTCGTCGTGGTTGTTGATGTCGGCTGAGCTCAAAAACCCCAGTAAATTATTCACCAGATCACAATGATTGCGAGGTGATTTTTTTTTTTTTATGATAATTTGCAAAAGACAAAATCAGATACAGATCATCAGTGTGGTTGTGGAACAGCCACAAATCTGAATTAATATCTCGAAAAATGATCGGAAATCTTTCAATCCGATTAGCATCTTTAAGATCTCCTTTGCGTTTGTCACACGAGCGACACCGAACCGAATTGAAAGAGGTTAAAAATCCGCCGTCTAGACATTAAAGACGACGATGAACAACGCGTTGTACAAACGGAAACAAGACGTAACACAAAATCCGACCGAATCACAGCCCACAGATGTGCTCTCTCATTAATTAGAATTTATATTTTGTTCGTGGTCAAAAGACAAACAAAACAAAACGAAAAAAAATGTGAATTTGATTATGTTGCGGTGGGTTATCGAAAACATCGATTATTAAAAAAAAAAAAACAAAAAACAAGATCCCATATAATTTCTATTTTTGTTTTGTTCGTTGGTTGATTTTTTTGTAATTAATTTGAATATATTAACGATTAGGTTGTGATTTTATGTGGATTTAAGGTTGATTTGCGAATTCATTAGCTGGGGCGACATTTATTTTGTTTTTATTCGAGGCGAAAATAAAACTACACAATATTTTTGTGTGTCCACCACCGAACCATATGTACATCCCAAATCTGTTGTGTAGAATCTGTTTATTATTATTATTTTTTTGTTTTATTTTTTCGGTTCATTAGATATGAAAATGATGATACGGGCTGTGGGCTGTGGGCTGTGGAGCAGTTAAACTTAATTGACTGGTTTCGTTTCGAGTTGGGAAACTATTTATTTTATTTTTGAGAAGAATGGGAAGGAATGTGAACTAGCTACCGAACAGTTTTTGAACATGTGTTTTGAGTTTTACGACTTCCATTCGCTGATAAGATTTGAATGCGGGGCGCAGAGATATTCAATCTTCAAGGGGATTAGGTGTGGGGGTTTTTTTTTTCTTTTTCTTTGTGGGACGATTATCGTGGATTAGGCAAGATCAAGTTGATCGCATGTTCTTCGATGTGATTTGCATAAGCCCTACTTCGGACGGGAAATTCTTTGATTTTATGTATCTTCGTGTGGACGCGAGGCTGGGATTTGTGATGCTTCCCAAGAGATTATCGGGTTTCTGTTTGGTGGATATGGTTTTTATGAACTGAAAGGAGAATCTATTTTTTGATTCGATGTGCCACACCTTGGATTTGGGGAGTAAACTGAACCTCTGGCCTTGGGATCACTGGGTCAGTCACGACAAGATTTAGAGAAAGCTCAACGACGGAACTGCTATACTTCACAGACCTCTTATGCGGTGTGTCCCTCTCTAAGCAGGATAACCAAAGTCACCATGTGAGTGTGGCCATCGCTCGACGCTCGACATCAAACGATCACTTTGTCTGTAGATCATCGCTCAGGGCCCTCACAACGACAGGGCCCTCTCACTATGCAAATTCTTCCAGTTCTGCGTTTATACAGTTCTGCGGTAATCTTTTCTTCAAAATATTTGACAATTATAATTTACGTGCCATTTCGTTGGATCTTGTGTCTGTTCCCAACTTCCGTACACCAGCTTTTCGTAATTCGTTTACGGTAACAGCGTGCCGGTTATTTAACAAGCTTCCTCTTTACAACAGATCACTAAGACTTCCTGCTGCCTTCCCTCTTTTTTTTTGTATATAACTAATTTGTCATTATTTTTTCTCGCATTCTTATTTTTGTTAAATTATTAAATCATGTTTAGTCACATTAAATTAAATTCAACTAAATCATATTAAATCATAAGTTAAATTCTGTTATTATATATTTTATCCATTGAGAAAAATTAAAATCTATCTATCTAATGACACGAATGCCCCTACGCGCAAATTTCCCGTATCTCTTAAAGCTGCAGGGACGTCATCTGCTCATGCAGTGCCCTCACTACCCGTAGGAACACACACTTAGGTCTCTAGGCACTACTGAGTGACCGGAATCACATCAGCGTAATTCAGTAGCAAGCACCGTCTGATTCCTGAGAAGTACGAGTTATCCATCCCGCGTGTTCTCTCTCTGCAGTTAGCCGCTAGACTCTTACTTAGACGTTGAACCCGACATCTCCGGAAAGCCTTAAAACTGGTGATTGAATCTTCTGTTCCATTCACAGTCAAGGCGGGTGGGAGACGCAACGATCAAGCACTGTACTCTATACCAAGGGCTATGAACAACTCCTATTCGCCCAACAGTTTAATATAGACCCCTTTATTCTTCTAGTCTTGTCACTTGCATCCTCTTAGTCACTTTATGAGACTTTCGCCACCCTGACGACCATCACATTTCGTGAAAAGGGAATACACAGGATCACCGTGAGGGAGACAAAAGTCACATAGCCACAAGTGACGTATATTTTTGGGTGAGACGACTAAGCGAATAAGGGGAAGAGTCTGACTGTCTGAGCCGTCACACAAAACTACACAGCGTTTGACGGAAGGATTTCTGTGCTGGATCTCTGCGCGTGCCGATGTACATCCCTCTGGAGCCACTCAAGGGCATCTTCATTATGAGTGTCGGAGTCTATCAATGGCCCTTAAGGCCTGCAAGAGACATCAGTCCAAAGAGGCAACGACTGGCGTAAATAATTCTGTCCCTGGTAAGGAGGTGAATTCATCAGCACACTTAGACCATGTTGGTCCATTTTGTTACCCACATTCTGACTACGACCACTGATCGACCACTGCAGTGATCGTGCCGTGACAGTTCCAACAGCAAATGGTGGCTGGACCAGATTTGAAAACCAGGGAAAAAAGTTGGTGTTACTGGGGATTCCCAGAATTCTAACCTGAGACCATCCACCGCAGCATTCAACCGCTCTCCTTTCCTCTGGACCAGTCTAAGAGCCTTGTGGACCGCTGCTAGCACACGGTCTATTGTTATATGAATCCGAACGTGTGGATGTGTAGCCCAGTAGCCCCTTTAGTCCAAAGAGGCAGCACTTGTCGAAAACGTTGCTTCTTCATCTCTGGGCGTGACTAGATCAACTCCTGTACTCCTTTCTTCTCTCTGAAGACAATGGTTTCATCAACCACTGATGCGAAGTTTCAGGCGTGTCATATAAAAGTCTGAGTCAGAGGACCTGTCAATCAACTGGTCATGGAGTCCAAACAGACTGCAGTTCAACTAGACAGGAGTACGAAGAGACATCGATTGAACGAAGTAGTACTGATTAGGCTTGTGTAGTTCACGAACGAACTAGGTCCAAAAGGAGCTCTAAAACGTGAACTAAGTGAATTAGTTCAGAATGTAATTTTCTTGTTCATTTAGTTCAGTAGTTCAACAGGCTCAGATAGACTTTATTCTGAACTAGGTCAAAAAGGAACTCTAACAAGTGAACTAGTTCAGAATGTGATTTATAGTTCATTTAGTTCAGTAGTAAAAATAGGCCCAGATATACCTTATTCTGCATACATCTGATTCAATAAGAACAACTGAACTATATCGAACTAAACTGAACTAGATTGATAGATAGCTAAGGAACTCTAACAAGTGAACTAGTTCAGAATGTGATTTATAGTTCATTTAGTTCAGTAGTAAAAATAGGCCCAGATATACCTTATTCTGCATACATCTGATTCAATAAGAACAACTGAACTATATCGAACTAAACTGAACTAGATTGATAGATAGCTAAGGAACTCTAACAAGTGAACTAGTTCAGAATATCATTTTTTTCTTCATTTAGTTCAGTATTTCAGTAGCTCTCTGGACTGACCTTAAATGGTACAAGCTTAGTACTGCTTACTATAAGTGCCTATTAAACCGAGCAAGAGCTTCTTCAGCTGCTTTTGTAGTCCAGGAGTGTGGTCACGGGTCAGATGGTATGTCACCCAATTACCCCACGAGTCCAAGGAGACAGCGGTTAGTAGAGAGATTTCTGCGTTTAATCTCTGGGCTGATGTCGTTTCTTTTCACTGCCGCCGAGTCGAGGCCAATGTAGTCCCAAACAGCTTTTGTAGCGAATATGGCTACGATCTGGCCATGTAGTCGATGACATACCGAGGTGAAGTAAAATAAGTCGTCGCCTGTCTTGAAGCTGTTTGTGGCGAAGTTGTGGTAAGAAAATCGTGGCCGTGAATCTCTTCTTGGAGGGAACATGAACAATAGCCAACGTGGCACAGTCGATAGGTGCCTCGACTCGAGGTTCAATTTCCGAGACAAACAACTCTAGTAATCCTCGAGACATAGCGCTCAAAAAGAAGCCCATGAAAGTTCGTTCATCGGAGTCGACATAAGACTGTAGGTTCCATCCACTCCTTGGAGAACCATAGGACGGACGTACATGAGGAGTGGTTGCTGTAGGACCTGGTCCCACATTCATCTCGAACTACAGCGCCATCGTTCCCACCACAGTTCCAGCTCCGAAGTAGAAAATGCAGCAGGAAATGCGATGGCGCTCATAAAATGTGACAAGCAACAAAATAAGGTGTCACACTGGAGAAAATTTGGTTGAGGCTCAGGCCCACAAAGGGACTGTAAGGTCATAAGGCCTGTCTGGACACCAGTGTTCTAGCTAAGAAAAAAAAGGATAACGAAGCAGATGCAGATGACCATGACCATTGTGGCCAATCGTGGCCTTCACCAACTTGAAGTCTGACTGCTAGCAAAAGGAGGTTGGCACCAGGTCCAGCCAAGACAACAGCGCCACTTGAAGAAGTAGGTGAGGGATAAACTTAGCTGATTATTAACCTTAATCAAGAACGTAGTAAGTGTTCCTCAAGGGTGAAGGCACATCAAAGGAGACAAAAATTGCGGGAATGGACATTTCGTTCCTTTGACCCGTTTGGTATTTATTGAGAAAAGACCAAGATTCCCCCGATAGTCCTCCCTGGTCAAGCCCCACAAGTTGGTCCAGATGAAACAACGCCGAGGTCAGTGGAGGCTAAGCAGTACGTGAGCGACAAGATACATTGATTTACTTGAAACAAATCCAACACGAATCGCCTCTTGTCAGAGAGAAAATCAAAACATTATCGGATCGTACGTTGGGCGCCAGTCACTTCGTTCACCATTCACAGTCACCACCTGTCATTGGATGGCTGGGTGGGGCGCAGCAATCATCGCAGACGACAATTAAATATGCCCCCACATCGTGCAAGCAGTTCAATGACACAGATAAATTTATAACTTTGATCCGACGACGATCGACTGTGACAACAATGATTCAGCAAATCATGTATTGGACGCGTGCTTCTCATAAAATTCATCGTCAACTTATTAAACATTCCTCGCACTCATCCTCGTCATATGTCATCTTCTACATATTTCATCGCACACCGCGAGAGTGCGCGCCGCCACTGGTAGTCGACAACAAACGAAATATACTTCAAATGACTTGAATTAATCAACGCTTGTACACGCGACGACACTTACATACGTACGTTTGACAGTCATCATTTTGACAGTTCTCTCCAGCGACCAGCGATTGCAATCAATTCGCGAGTGTTCTTTCTGTTGATGATGTCGCCGCGCGCGCTACACTTCAGAATGTGTATCTATAATAATTTAATTTAATTTTTTTTTTTTGTGGGATTTTGACAGCTGTCATAAAATCCACCAGACGTGGTTGCATAAACCCCCGGTCGTCGGCTAGAGCGGAATCGTTTCGACAGTCGTTTCAAAATAAATTGGAATACACTGGCGCACATCAAACACATTCTTGTGCCAAAACAAATGGCCAGCCACCATCGCCATCAGACAGGATGACGCAAAAATCGACTAAAAAAAAAAACTGACAACCATATGTATGTGGCGGGGGAGGAGATGAGGCGACTCCTCGGCTACACATCAAGCTGTGGGGTATTGTACAATGAAAGCCGTTTCAACTGAAACTATATTTTGACAGTTTAATTTATGTCATGCGGTCGCCTACGAAAATATTCAATTTCCTCTTCTGTTCCAGTGTTCTCGTGTAGTTTTTCTTAATTATGCCTCGGGTGGGTGGTGTGCGAGGTGCAAATGATAGAAGATACCTGTTTCCAAATATAGAATAGAATCCACCTCCCCCAAGTGTCAGAGAAACTGTGTCACCATCCACACACGAGGTGTCGGTGTCGGTGTCGTCTCCTCGTGCAATTAAGACGTGGCTTCGTCGCAATAAGTCACACAATTTCCTTCACTTCACCTTGAATAACAATTAAAGGAATCCACATGCCACGCAAATAGGCCTATTTGCACAATCACCGCAAGCGGCGGGAGAGAGGGGCGAACTGCAGCGGCCCAACACTCTCCAGAATCCAGAAGCACCACCAGCATACAGCACACTTCACAACGAAGCAGCATCACTGACTCGTGTTCGTCGTTGTCGTCGCTGACTGCTGCTGGTGTTCCAATCTCCATCAGAACGACAGAGAATGGAAGAATTTGAGAATGAGAATGAGAACGAGAACGAGAACGAGATAGATCGCAGGCACTTTAGGTGGGTGGCTGGGCACGAGTAGGTTGGTGGGTCGGGTCGGTGTCTTCGGCCGTGGTGGCACATAAGCCAAGCAGATGAATGACTTACATTTGCCTTGTTGAGTGCACTAGTGGCCACGAGGAGACTCGATGGCTTCCAGGTTGTGATGTGATGAACAGCGCTACAAGCCGTGTGCTGATGTGCGCCCGACGTTGAGGGAGAAATTAGACAAAATGAAACTCCAGGAATTAAGGAAAAACAAATATTTTCCCATGACTCTGGGACGAAGCGGAAAAATATAATAAAATTATGAACTAGACTTGGTGGTACCTTCGCTTCGGTGGTGTACGTAACTGTGGCTCATCGACGTCGCACAGGCGGGAGAGCGAGAGAGCAAGAGAGACAGTCGCCTGATATGCATTTGGAGCTCGTTGAGGGTGCAATAAAACTTTTGCCGCATTCCCGGCGTTTAATTGAGTTTTTCGAGTGAAATGAAAAATGAATATTCGAGATGTGCTGCTGCTGTGAGAGATGCCGAGAGATGCCCGCCGATGATTTAACAACATTTTTAATTGAAATTAAGCGAGGAGCACGAGAGATCGCTGAGGACCTAGATGCATTCGTGTTGAATTTTTCTCTCTTTTTGCGTGGTTTTAATTGAATTTTTCTAGTCAAAGATGAGAGAGAGAGGATTCCTAATTCCACTAATTCTTGATTTTTTGAGGGCGCTACCGTTCGGGGTGGCAACTGGACCTCGACTGGCTAATGTCTCTACTTGCGCACAAGCGCATTAACCAAGGGTGTGCCCAAACAAAGACGCGGGTGGCCCCAGCAAAGTCCCGGGCATCCTCCGCTACTTTGTCCCTGGGTCTTGGAATCAAAGACTGTTCGGGACGGAGGTAAGTTGGCCATGGACTAGCTACTTCCGAGGTCGGATTGCTCGAACATTTCACGACCAGATCAACCAGCATGAGGACTGCACCCGAAAACTAATTTCACGGGGAAAAATGTACGCTTGTGGAACCTGGGAAGATGCAATCAACAGAAAAAATACCAAGGACTGCACCTAAGCTGTCATAAAATTGAAGTGGCGCTGGCCGTACTGACGTTGATTGCACAACTGACTGCAGAGTCCTGGTTACCGATTTTCCTCCCATTCTGTGCAATGTTCCGCGTTTTTGGTCAAGTGAGTCTCTCCGTAATCTCTCCTCATAATCATCATCTTCTGACCCACATGATCCGCCAAAGGGATCGCGGGGGTACACCACCCACGCGAGATCTCCAGGCAAGTCGATCCTCCGCCATCGACTCCAACTCATCAGGGGTTATGCCCAAGCGCAACCAGGCGAGCTATGGTCCAACCATCTCATCCTAGACGAGTGGATGGCGCAAGTGGTAGAGTGCTTGCCCCTGGTTAGCTAGATTCCCGTTTCGAATCCCGGTGAAGGCAAAGTTAATACGCTTTTATCTGGTTTTCAAAACTGGTCCAGTCACCATTCGCTGTTGGGAGCAAATTAACGGCACCATCACTGGAGTGGTCAATCAGTGGTAGTAGCCTGACTAGGGGTATCACAATGGACCAACATGGTCTAAGTGTGCTGGCCCCCATACCTAGCCTAACCTAACTACGTCATCCTCGGTCTGCCAAGTGGTCGCCTAACCCAGGCCCACCTCGGAAGTCGTGATGTCACATTCGTGCTACGTAACCAAACCAACGAAGCATAGCTCTCGAATGAAGAAGCAGAGTTGCTCGCACACTATCGTGTTCCTCACCCTATCCCTATCCGTAATCGCTTGTTTGCCTGAATCTGGGACTGGCCGGGGAAAGATGTATAGAAGCCTTCGAGAAGCATGGATATGTAAGATCAATCTCAACAAGTCCAGTCCCTCTCATCCACAGCACCAAAGTCACAGCCGCTTCCACAGGCACACCAAGCAAACAAATTTCCCACCCCCTTCCACTTCAGATCCACAAATCTCTTTTACAGTTCAAATGAAATGATATAAAAAAGGCGAATCCACGGAAGGTCCATCGTCTGAATTGAAATGCAAATGAATAGCGCCTCTAAAGACCGAGATATCCCGCAGATTCCGCGCATTCCTCGCGGATGAGGCGGCGGCGAATGAAATTATTGCTCGCCACCCAGATCGCTTTTGCCGTAAAAATTCTTCTATTTTCTTTTTTTTTCTCTTTTACAGCTATTCACCCCTTGGTTGTAAATTTTAAATTGAAATTAAGAGCCGCCATCGCACACATGCAAAAACGAAAAAGAAAAGCACACGTTCCACATGCAAACACACACACACACACACCTCTGTTATCTTTCAATCCCACGGAATAAAGATCTCATTCTCAACGTTTTTCCAAAGAGTCGGCTAAACATCTAAAAGCGACAGTCCTCGGCCCCCCCTCGCCCAGTCCAGTCACATTCGACCCTCAGACGCGCAACACATTAAAGCACAGAGTCATCTCTGTTCCTCCTTCAATGGGAATTTCAAAAGCCAAACAAATTTATGAAAAAAAAAAAAAAAAACAAAAAACACAAAATTTAAATGAAGACGAGGAGACGAAGCACAGCTATACCACCGACCGGTGCCGTCTTTGATCTCGTCCGCATCTCCGATGGATGCGGCGATGGGCGCGTACGCGCTTAGACGTGCCCATGAAGAGGGGCACACAAAAAGACGACGACGAAGAAAATCGCCAAAAAATTATGACGAGCAGATTGAAATACCAAGCAGCGACATTAAATTAAATCATAAACTATTTAGAATGCCCTCGCGGAACAGCGGAACGAAAGGATAAAAGCGGGGCCAGGCCAACAGCAACGACAAACTCGCCGTCGGCGGATGTCTTCAGAGCGAGAGAGAGAGAGAGAGGGATAAAAGTCTTAAAAGGTTTTCGAGTGGTTTACTCTCTGCCGCCCACAATTAGCGGCGTCGCGCGGCTGGGAGGAGAAGCAAAAGGGAAAAACACCAAAAGCGGCGAGCACCCACACACCAGCGCTCACATTCCATTGTTGTGCTCCATGTCGTCGGCGGCGACGGAGGCGGGTGGCACACATCTCTCTGTTTCCACCATCCACCAGCAGCCAGCGTGGTCGTCACTTTCGATTCGGATACATTTTCATTTGGGGAAAAGCGAAGAAGTAGGGAAAAGTTTTACCGCTGGAATTCCTTTCATCTTCATTTTCTCTCCACTGCTTGGCCGTGCCGTCATCTCTCGGCCCCACGCATTCTTGACGTGCCGTTCTAATAAAGTTTTTCCCCGAGATTTTCATTCTAATGAACTCCCCTCATGGTCATGGTGCACAGAAATGCCAGCGATTCGCTTTGATTTAGCTCTCTCGAGTGTCTAAGTAGATCTTAATTTCAAATAAATGACACACGGGGCATTTGAGCGCATTTTTGACAGTGGGACAGTGAGACAGTGGAGCGGATAGAGGAGTCGGTCGGCCGGTGTCAAGTCTCTCTTTCACCCCGGCTGACAGGCTAGCGCGGAGCACTCAGTGTCAGTTGTGCGACGAGCGATGGGGGGCGGCTTTCTGGAATGTCAGTTTGTTGTTTGTCTGACGGCTCTCCGCGTTGTTTGTTGTTTCATTTCGGATCGAGGTGAAGTGCCAATGACGTTTGTTCGTTTCTCTCCTCTTCTGTGGTGAGTCCATCCGTCGATGCGTGAAAGGGAAACCGCTTTGAACTGACGCGATTATGACATTTCCCGAGGTTTGTTTGATCTTGACTCGAACTTATGTCATTCACAGTAATTAGTAACTGCAGCTGACGTTTGTTGTCATGTCGCGGTTCAAGGAGAACTGTCCGCTTTCCCACTTGAACTTTCTAATCGATGAATTTTAAGAAAAGCCCCCGAATGGGCCAACTGACATTGACAGTTGGTAAGTGACAGCTTCAGCGCGAGACAACTGAATTTGACATTTGATTGAAAATTCCTGCACTCCAGCCCAGGTGGGGCTGTGTTCAATTATTCTTTTGACACCATTCACAGTTGAATGGAAATTATTATTATTTTTTCATCTCTCCTCCACTCTCTTGTTTTTGACAGCTGAAAACAGTTAATTTATTGAGCTCGATACAAAAACAAAACACACTCAGCCGCCGATCGTCGTTGGACACGGCGTTGCGACGGCAGGGAGAAGGCAGAGATGATGCGTTGCATAAATGATTGAGTGGTTTCTGGGTGTTGTTTTATAATTACTTCAGCTGTTGTGTGATATTCGAGTGGAAGGTGTTGTTTTTTTTTCCGCTCGCTCTGCCTCGCCGCGTGTGGAGGCGTTGAAAATTTTGAAATCGTTATAGCCTCGAAACGACCGAAATGAAATCTCTTTTCTTTTTTTTTTCTAGGGATGTTGGCGACGGGGAGGGGAGGCGGGGGGTGGATGAAATGTGTCTGATTGAAGTTGAAGATTTATGGTACGATGTGCTTTAGTTTGGTTATTTATTTTGGATATGATTTTTTGTGTGTATTGTGTGTTTTGTTTTTTTTTTCCCCTTGTTTCCTCTCGCTCTCTTCTGGCACGAATGTGTCCGACAGAACCGACAGATAGTAACGCATGATTGATTGGAGTTGTAAATTCTGAAATTAAACGTGCGATGGTTTTTAGAGGTGCTGGTGCTTGAAGTGGGGTACGGTTCGTAGGTGGCTTGTTGGGAAAGTGAGTTTAGACGCAGTGATTGTCATTAAATCAAACACGGGGAGGGGGGGGGGGGGGGGGGGGCTTTGGGGAAGTGCTTGTTGTCGTGGCATCCGGTGAAATCGTGTGCTTCTGGTGTTTTTTTTGAGTGGATTTGGGGGCCCATTGGAGAGTAAGGACAGACTAACTTTTTGTCTGCATCTACATGCATCCATAGGAAGTGGAGTTTACGGGTTGGCCTCAGTACCTCACATCTGAAGGAGGAATTTTAATCCTTCGGTTAGGTAGGCGGGCTGCTAGTGCAATCACCAGCACACTTAGACCATATTGGTCCGTTGATACCCCTAGTCAGACTACTACCACTGATTGACCACTGATTGTGCCGTTAATTTGATCCCAACGGCAAATGGTGACTGGACCAGATTTGAAGCGATTCGAACCTGCGACTCCGCTAACCAAAGGCAGGCACTCTGTCAACTGCGCTATCCAGTCGTTAGTTTAACCCTTAATTTAATATGGCCAGGCTTGAGAAGCTTTTTCTAAAACATTTATTACTCTTTGGGCATCGTCAGTGACTCGAAACCGGGCGGGAATCGAACCCAGGCACCAAGGTTAATCTGCGTACAGAGATAGCCGACTTCACAGCTGATTGCCCACTAGCCCATCGACGAATTTGAGTGCCTTTTCGTGAGATATTCATGAATTTTTGGCGGTTATTCACGAATTAAGGTAAATGCCATCCTCTGATTTGTCAATTTGTCAAAAACAGCTGTCAAACATTTTAAGAGGCAAGCGAGGTAGAAGTCGGGCGTCTATGTAATACTTCATTTCTGCCCACTATGCCACGGCCACATACTTCACTTCTGCCCACTATGCCACGGCCACCCGAAGTTTAACTCTTTCGACCCAGACTACAGCCAGTGAAGGTAGGTCAGTAATTTTATGTCAATCTGTTCAAATTACTTACCGTTAGCACATTTCTACCAAACAAATTTTGCCACTATGGGGACATTGCGTGGGACATATGTAGGGGATAGGGGGACACCTTTGAACGTTGGGTTTGATCAGTTTGACGATCTTGGTGTTCGCTTAGCAGCAGGGAGGGGATTCTACTTCCAAAGGAATAGATACAAGCTCAATCGCCTAACGCAACAGACAGTTAACGACAGCTCATTGGAATATAGCACAATTCATACCGTCGTCGGAGTCGTAAAGGAGCAACCTATCGGTAAAGCAGCTCCTGGTTAATCTTAATCTGTACTTCGGTAAATTTAATCTTTCGAGGCATTGTAGAATAAGCGACCAATTCGCCGAGTTAAAAGCATTCGACAAGATGTACTGTAATGGCTTGTAGGTTTGCTTTTGGCCGAACGCCCCCTTATGTATGGTCCGCTGGCTATCCACATAAGAGAGAGAGTTGACTTTTGTCAATCGAATCTCTCTCGGCATCTCTCTGTAATTTCAGTCAGTTGACGAAATGGGCGTTGGTCAAGAAATCATCCAAGATGCGAACAGCCCCTCCATGACAAAACGCCAACTGGGCCCCCAAGTGAACTGCACGAATTCCGTCAGCATCTACCGAAATGAACGCAGAACCCTCTCGCAGAAGTTATCGCTGATGCCCAGGTTCAAATTGAATTTATTCCCCTCGTGAAAGTCACACAACAGCCATTCCGCCTTCAGGTCCACATCCCCACTGGACACCCATCACCATAAACGTCATGCACAGCTCCAACTCCCCCTCTCTCCCAGTCCTATGAAACAGAAACCCCCTGCATATCGCCTCCTTTCTTATCAGATTGACGTCCATGGCGGTGGCGACGTCTTGACTGCACGTCTGCATTATGGCCAAGCATAAACTATATTCCTTAGTGGGTCTCGGCAAGCTTGTAGTATTTTAATTTCATTTAATTCCTCCGTCTCCCCATTGCGTTATCTCACGTCTGACCATTTACAAGTCAGCGCAAAATAGAATGCCGCTGCGCGTTTGTTGCATTCCATCCCAATCGGCGAAGCCGCCTGGTGTGCATGATCAAGGGTCATAAGTTAACAACACAACGACGACCGCGCGAGAATTGCAAAAACAAAAAAACAACCGACACACAAACGCCGTCTGGCTTTCGTTTCGCTTTGCATGTCTAATGGTCGTAAGGAAACAAGTTCTAGGATTGCATAAGCGGCCAACTTGTCGGCAGTCATAAAAGCGAGTAAGTGTAGGCCTTAAACTCAGTCACAGCTTTTGATCTGTATGCTGACTGGTTGGCTGGCTGGCTGGCGGTGGCTGGAATTTGCTGCTGCTTTTTGGTTGCTGTTTCGCGATGCGAAAGGCACGCCGTTGACAGCGGCGTAGGTTGTTTGCGATGGAAGCTAGATCCGAAAGGGTAGATTAATTAAATTTGTTCGCCAGCGTGGTGAGTGCCTTTTCGGTTAACGGCGCGCCCGATTCGGTTCTTAAAGATTTTTATCGGAATTATGCAGATTTGCTTAAGGTGCTTGACGGGGTTTCACTGGTCAGTAGGGGCACAACACAAAGTGGGCTTAGGGAGGTTGAAGAACTTGGAGGGTGTCATAATAAGACATCCTAAAGATATATTGTCCTCCTTCTTCTGGTCAAGGATTTAAGTGCACCTAGATGGGGTTTCTTGGAAGTCCTTCCTTGTCATGGGTGGCCTGGTAGTGCTTTGGAACGTTTCTCGGTATCTGGGATGTGTTCGCCTGGCCTATAGAGTACTGGTAAGGCCCATTTTATGAAGCTGGTAATTACATGCCCCGTCTCCAGTTAGTCGTGACGAAGGGGGACAACACGTAGTAGATTATACTGACAATCTGGAAAACTCACTTCTGTAGACTGTTAAACGACGAGGAAGAGCCCAATACCGCTGTCAGGCAGAATGTTCCACTCCACACAGGGGACAATGATCGACGGGAATTCCGTCCCTCCGACCTAGACAAAGTCAAGATAGCGATACCGAGACCAAGGTCGAGTAAAGGCGCTGGTTCAGACGGATTGTCTGGGGAACTGCTTAAAGCAGCTGGAGATGAGCTGGTAAGGTACATGAACCAACTCATCTGTAAGAGGAAAGCATGCCCGACGAGTGGAACCTCAGTATAGTTTGCCCGACAAGAAAGGATACCCTTTCAACTGCGCCAACTTCCGAGGGATAAGTCTCCTCAACATCGCCTATAAGATCCTCTCTGCCGTTTGGTGTGAGCGCCTGAAACCATTCGTCAACAAGTGCGGTTTCAGGCCGGGAAAGTCCACCATCGACCAAATCTTCACATGACGGCAGATCCTGGAAAAAACCCAAGAAATGCAGATCGACACCCCCCACCAATTCGTCAATTTCAAGGCCGTATATGACAGCGTGCATATAGCCGAGCTATACAACGCCATGTCTAGCTTAGACTTTCCTGCCAAACTCGTCCGGTTGTGCAGGATAACGATGGAGAATCCTCGCTGCTCCTTCAAGGTCGGAGGCGAACTCACCGAGACCTTAAATGTAAGAAAAGGTCTTAGAGAAGGCGGTGCGCTGTCATGTGACTTTTTCAACATCATCCTGGAGAGGATCGTGCAGAACTGACTCGCCAACAAAAGAGGCACGATCTTCCTAAAGTCTGCACAACTCCTAGCATAGGCGGAAGACATTGACGTGGTTGGCAGAACACAGAGAGCCGTCAATGAGGCGTTTGCTGGCATTGAGACGGAACCGGTTAAAATGGGTCTAGCAGTGAACGAGGGCATAACGAAGTAAATGCTGTCATCGAGAAGAGACGCACAACATCGACGACTTGGGCAGAACGTCACCATAGGCAGCTTATAACTTCGAGGTAGTGAAGGACTTCGTGTACCTCGACTCCCAAGTAAACAGTACGAATTACACCAGTACTGAGATCAAACGCAGAATAAACTGACACAAGTTTCCTTCCTCGATTTGGAAAGGATCGGAGCGAGAGAGAGAGTGAGGTCCAATTCGATGGCATTAAGATTGCGCCCAAGGAAGAATGGGGATGATGTGTTTTCGTCCATAAATTATGGGCAATCCGATGACGTCCATTTTGACAGTTACTAAGCTCCGGGAGATGTATTGCTGGCTGGGATATGTCTTGTGTAGGATACGAGGACACGTAAAGAGGGCGCAGCAAAAAAGAGTGCAGAACAGAGCGTGCAGGAAGGACATGCGTTGGGCGCCAGTTTTCAAAAAAAAAAAATCTGCTGGTTTTTATCTGACATGAAAAAGTGCTAGGCGTCGCTTTTTTTTGCAGAAGATGTGAAGAGGAAAGGGACTAATAGCAATTTGTAGTCCTGGCTAATCCTCGAACGCAAGCCAGAGGCGCTTGGAGGTAGGATCGAGTTAGGAAAACCGAATTTTGAGCTTTAATGGAATTTGCAGAGTTGTTGAACGGCTTAAATGACTTAGTTTTAGTGACTGGTTTTAGTGCTGTGGGTGGGGAGGGGGAGTGGGAGGGGGGAGGGGGGAGGGGGTCGGGAGGGGAGGGGGAGTGGGAGGGGGAGTGGAACGGGGAGGGGAGTGGGAGTGGGAGGGGGAGGGGGACGGGGAGGGGGTGGGGGAAGAGGAAATAACCGCAGTAATGAACTCACGAACCCTTCAATGTCAAAACAGGTTTTAAGCAAGCCGACGCGCTGTCACGGAATCGATGGCTCACCCAGATGAAGAAGGATCTTAACCAACTTGGTGTGAGCAGTTGGAGACAGCTGGCTAAAGAGCGTGCGGGCTGGAGAGGCTTGCTGGTTGAGGCCCAGGTCCACCCAGAAGAAGAAGAAGAACCCCGGTCGGTGCTCCACATAGCACTCTTGGGTCAACTGTGTTAAGTTCTTGAGCTTCTTTGGCTTCTTTGGGATTTCAGTTTTGTTCCATGAATGTCCTTCAGTATCCTCCTGACTGTTCCGAAACTGGTTCATATCTTGAATGACCTATTTGTGTAGGTGAAGGCGTTGTTGTTGAATCCAATGTAATGGGTATCTGAGCCCTTGCTTTGGCTTCCACATCAACCTTTTCATTACCGTCATGGTTTTCATGTCCTGGCAGTCAAATCAGTTTTAGTCCGTGATTTTCTGCAAGCGTATTTAGTCTTTCGTGGCATTCCCAGACAGCTTTAGAGTTGAATGCGTAGCTCTTCATTGTTAAATGCGTAGCTCTTCAAGACTTGGCTGTCTGAGAACATATATACAGTGGACTCGCCCTAAGTCGGATTGTCACAGGATACCATCATTTACTCGAGAGTGGGGAGAGCAGAGAGGGAGAGTTTATTTACCCTCAATACCAAAATCTGAGTCATCAAGTAAAATTGTTGCAATATCATCGAATTGAAAATTATAATTAACTTATTTTCTGTTTTTGACCCTTCTTCTAGTATTTTTAATTTATCATTAAATTGAATAGGGACAGTCCACTGTATGTATTGTCATGTTTTTTGCTTCTCCTTCTCTGATGCGATGTGCTGTCTCAAGCCTCAAGCCTAAAGCCTGAAATATGAAATATCGTTGTTTTCCTTGCAGAGAGGAAGGTGTAGGCTGCATCCTGGTCTCGGTGCTATCACACCAGCCCCTACCTTATTTTCGAATTTCGACCCATCTGTGTAGTATTTCTGGGCTCCATCCTTCATCTAAGTGGGGTTGTTGTTCCATTCCTCTTTAGAAGGTATGAGCATTACAAGGCATATTTCAAAGTTTAGCTGAGGGGACATGGGGTCACTAACTTGGGTCAACTCCTAACTGCTGTCTACTCTTTTAAGAATTTCTAGATGTCCAACAAAGTTGCCTTCTTAGGTTCTCTGGGAGGTCAAAGCTTGTTATGCAGCTTTAGCCTGTATGGCAGTGTAGTTATGGGATGTTCAGTATTGCTTCCATCCCTGCGGTCAGCGTTGTTGCACAGATACACGCTAGCCTTTGTATTTTGTTAAGCTTGTTTATGGCGCTCTTCTGTTCACATTTTCTACACCACGCAGCCGCGCCAGTAGATTGGATACATCATTTGACTCATTTTTGAGTCAAGACCCCACGACTACCCTCCAAGCTGTTTCAGGGACCAGACGTCCTTAATGGCCTCTGTGCATGTTTAGTTGATGTGAGCATACGAGGAGAGTTTCTTAAGGCGGTTTCATGCGTCGGCAGTCTTTCGAGAACACCACTTTCCAATCAAACGAGGAAAACAAGTTATTCCCTTCAAAAACTCCCCACAAAGACCCACAAGAAATTCCATAAATTTGCTCATCACTCCCTCATCCATCACACAAGCCACTGATTGAAGATGAAATTCTCTGACTGCAATTGAAAATCAAATGAAATTGCAACTGAAAAGCAGCCACCCCCCAAGCCACTCAGCTGGTGCACACGAAATTGTGACATCCTTTGCTGATGGCATTTGCATTTCCAATTCTTCTTCTATCTTCTCTTCACTCAGCCTCAGGTGCATCTCTTCCACTTTCATCTCGATTCCTTTCCCCGGCGGCATCATTGATTGCCTTTGTAAATGACAAAGTGCAGTCAGCCGCCCTTCTCCATCTCACCGCATCGCTGAATTCTAATTGAAAATGGGGGGAGGGGGCGGGGTGGGGTGGGCTGTCTTCGTTTGTAATTGAAATCCTCATCAGAGCTTGGAAAAATGTTCAACCCCCCCCCACTGTACACCACCCCAAAATGTGGTATGTTACAACATCAAATATTCACATACAACCTCCCCGGGCACACGGAAACCCAGTGAATGGTGCTGGGTCCGAAAACCTCACGTGTATCACGTTCGTCTCTTTCAATAAATTTCGTTTGGCTATCTGTCAAACCACACGAGGCACACACAGACAACGTAGCCAACATCAAATTCGTTCTAACATTTAATATTCATAGATTCGTTGAATGAGTGGGGGGGGGGGGGGTAACAACCAGAAACAGAATCGATAGGGGCGATCCTTACACACATTCCACATATACGAGTCGAGGAGCAATAAAATTTGAAAATTTATTTCGAAAATAAATTTAATAACCTCACTTAAGCGTCGAAACTGTAAAACACCACTCCACCTCACCCTGCACCAGGGGCCGAGCTGATTCAAAGTCTCCCTCGTTTTCTAATGCATTCCCATTCAATTTCGATTGATAATGTCTGGCTTCCGGTGAGTGCTGTGCGCGCTCCCTCCTCCTCCTGCCTCGCCTCGTACATCAATTGAATCGTAATTACTGGCACTGGAGAATGCGGTGCTGGATTGCGTGGCTGCCCCCACGCCCCATCCCGCCGAGTGACAGGTGTTTGGCGTGTCGGCGCTCTCCTCAGCTTGGCTAAATATGAAATTAATAAACAATTGCTGTCTAAATTCGAATCCCCTGGGCCGCATTAAGTTTTCCATCTGTGTTTTTTTTTTTGTGAATACAATTCGCGTTGTCAACGAGTGTCCCATTCATACGACGTGTCGGGTGCCACCAGCAGCGTGCCGCACGCTTTGCTGAGAAACAGAGAAAGGGGGGAGAGAGAGAGAGAGAGAGACACAAACACACCGAGTCGAGGTGGTGACGGCGGCAGCGGCGAGCAATCGGATTGTCGGCGACGGCTTAAAGCGGCGGCGTGACTTGTCGCTGCCGTCTTGAAGCCTGCCGATTTGACGTTCGACTTTGTTTGTAATTTTATTTTTCATTTTTTTTTTTCTCCTATTTTGCACTCATTCTCAGTCATCTATTATGGCGAGTCTACACGTTGACGTTGAGTTTTGCTGTGACGGCGCGGCGTGGCCGTTGCGACTGGAGCGTGCGCTGACCATACGCGTACATGCTGGTGGCGGCGGCGGCGTTTTTGTGTTTTGAAATTAAAAACTCAAACAATTTGTTTCGAACTAGCCGCTGCCGCCGCCACCGCCGCCGCGCCGTGCCGCCGGTCGACGCAGTCGTTTTAATGCCCATTCAGTGAGTTAAGTGTATTAAAAGTGCCCCGAGGGCTGTGTTCGTTTGGACACACTTCGTATTTATTTGCACTGCATTGGAGACACCGCTTATTTTTTGTTAGTCTCTTCGAATCGAAATGACAAAGTGGTTTTGGTTGGGTTTGACAAATATGCCAGTTGAGCCAGAAAGCCGAGGAAAGGCTGCAGAATAAATGGTGTATCATGGGATGTGTCAACGAAGTGTGTCGGTTTGTTTGTTTTTTTCTCAAGAGAGAGAGGCACGGAGAGGAGATCATTTTTCGCTTGGCAAATTGATAATGATCGCAAATTTTTAACGTCAGCCCGTGTTATGGTCGGTGTCAACGGGCGGTACGTTTGGCGCTGTAATTGATTTTATTAGGCGAGTTGATTTATCTTTTCCACTTAATCGGCTGTGAAGTATTTACTCGTTGGTTTCCTGGGAATCATGCTGAGGCGCGCTGGTGGGGATTTTCTTTTATTTGTTAGCTCAGGGAAAGGAGTTGGGTGGTTTTTATGATCTTTTGAGTTCTTTAAGGACTGTCTGGTGACTGCAGGCAAGTGTCTGGGCAGTTGGCCAAGGAACGAGGAGTATCACGAGGAAGACTGTTGCGGCGAATTTGAGGGAGTCACAGCATCCAGTAGGATCCACGTTTAGAAAGTGAGTACCTACTAATCCTTAGGAAATGAGGTAAGAGCCAACGAAGAAGGGAATGGACGCTTTTAGCACTCATTGAACCCAGCCATTCTTGAGATAGGAAGTGGATGGTCTTGAAGTGGAGCTGGTCTTCCAAGCAACGAGTAGAGTAATTGCTTGGTAAGGTCTCTGGAAATTTAACCATAGATTCAGCCGTTTAAGGATGTTCACCTTTGGCTGTGATTGAATTGCCGAAAGTTTAAATGGAGCTTGCAACGGTGACAGGGAACCACTGTAACCACCTTTGAAAGTTGCAACCAGGTGCAACAAGCCCCTATGCCACCACCATAGCTACCTTCAGTGGTAATGAACGATGGGTCCAAACAGCCCTGCCAAGGAACGACTCACAGAGGGTGTAACCAGGTTGTGGGAATCGAGAGATAATGGGTAGTGGACAAGGACTTATTTGCGCGAGGGACACTGATCCGCGTAGTCTTTTTGTGTACACATAAAAGATCGGCAAATGTGTCTCTTAAAGAAAGGTGTCCGCTTTAACGTAAGGCCACGCAGTGAGCGAGAAGCGATTGAGGATTTGATTTGTGGAGCGACTTCTAAGGATGCGCAGAAGACTGAATTTTGAGGCGGATCGATTTGTGTTGTGTGAGATGACGCTAGCTTTTCATCCAACTAGATGCCTCTGGTGTCTTGGCTTCAGAGGTGAATCCCACTTAGCCCCCATTTAGTAAATCTCCACTTCCCTAAGAGACAGAAGTTAGTAAGTTTTAACTGAGCACGAGAAGCGAATAACATGGCACACGGGAAGAACGCAAAGCACTGGACTGAACTGGGGTAAGACTTTCGAATTCGGAGATTGAAGCAAACTGGTTCCACGCGCAGTTGCTGGAGACACTGCCCAGGTTTGAGGGCTTTGCAAAGGAAACAGAAGGCGCTGAGGAAGATCTTGAGAGGGAGGAACTGCAAGAGCTGTCCGAGGTGCTTCTCTTAAAGGAGGCGAGCGGTCCTCACGAGTAATAACTACACCAGAACCGAGATCAAACGCAGAGTAACTCTTGCCAATCGCGGTTTCCTTGCACTCAAGAGGCAATTGAGTAGTAGAGCCGTCCCTCCAAGAGCTCAGTTGACTTTATATATGGCCTTGGTCATCCTAGTCCTCAAAAGCAGAAGAGGAAGTCCTTGGTTTCTTCATGAGAAATGTTCTGACTGCAATCTTTGGTCCTGCTTGCATTGACCATTTGCAGAAGATTCAATCACGTAACGTACAGCGACATGGGCCTAGTCAGACGTCTATGGACTTAGCGCCTTCGATAGCTAGGCCATGTAGGGCGTATGGACAAGGTCCGACCCGAAGAGTCTTCGATTCCGAAGCAATAGAGGCCGCCCGCTTTTAAGGTGGCGCACCCAGGTGGAGAAAGACCTCAACCAACTTGACGTGCGGCACTGGAGGCAGCTAGCCAGAGAGGTTTGTGGTTGTGGACTGTAGGGTCAAGGAAAGGAGAAGCGCAGTCCTTACCTGGTACGAAGGAAGCAGAGTCACCAACTGCTGGACCCGTGATCAATCAACTGGGAGATGCAGGTTGCCTAAGGAATGCTGCTATAGGCTTAGTCGAAATTTAGTCGAAATGCTCCCAGAGTTTAATCCCAAGCAAGTGACGAGATAAACTTTTCAAGACTGGACACTAAATTCGTCTAAAGGTTTGACTGATGGGAGCAACCATAAAACTAGCAGGAAGATGACGCATTCCATTCCGAACAACTTCGAGACCAACGAAAGCGACGAAGGCTAGTAGTAGAGGACTATGTGTTCCAGATGACAGTCATTTCGACACGAAAGCCATTGCTCCTCGAGGCGATATAATGGAGTCAACATCCTGTACAGAGACTAATTGGCAGCGAGTCAAAACAAAAAATGGGTAAAAATTAGCCCAACAAGATTCAGTACACGGTAAGCTGAAGGGGATAAGTTGGACTGCTGAATTTCTGCAAAATTTGATATCCACCAACCGAACATACTTTGAAATTCAGCAGTTTCCTTAAAATTCAAGGCAAATGGACGAACAACTCGACTTCGAAAAATGGTGTCGAAAAAAGTGCGTCCGACAGATTTAACGATTAACTACCAGTGACCTATATTTTCGGATACAGCTGCCCACGGTACTCGCGGAAACACGAGATAGCCATGACAGTCAATGAATGACTGACTGACTGAATGTCCTTCAAGGCTTCGCCGTAGTTTGGAATGAAATGAAACATCAATGTTTTGGGAACAAATCAGTGGGTGGTGCATCGGGATTGGGAACTCTTCACATGGTCCGCAAACGATGAGAATGAGGAATGAGCTGAGCGACATCAGTAGAGATCGCCAGAAGAAAGTGGCAGTGTTTGAGAAACCTAGAGAGGGAGCGGAATTTGGGCGGGTGTAATTACTGAACAAAGCCTACCGACAGCTGGAAAATTACAGTGTGTTCCAGGCAGAACTACAGTCGCCTCTAAGATATATAATATTGGTGACGCGACAGTCCGATGCGGACTAAGGCCTAGCTTCTCAGCAACCCCTTGAAGTGATATTGTGGAAGGGACCTACAGTTTAAAGCCAACTCCGAACGGCGTAGTTGAGAAGCTTTTCCTAGACAGAAGCTTCTTTTCTTTGAGCATTGTCAGTGGCTCGAAAGAGGTGGAGCCTCTCTCTGAGTCGAATTTTGACAGGATATCAAAATTAGCTCGACTTAGACGGAGGCGACAATATTTGCAATTCGGGAAGCGTGTTGTCAAGTCAAAATCAACCCAAATACCTTGCCAAAGCAGATGGGTGTCATATGCGTTGATAGCCAATCAGGTTCTAAACTAGTGCAGGAATGTCAAGCTTAGCGTCGGGCTCAAAATGGGTCCAAGTCACAATGACAGCCCAGGAAATGAGACAACTGATCAACTGGCTAGTTAGGGATGTGCTCGCAGTGCTCGCAGAGTAGGTGGACTTCCCAGTAGAAGCAGTAACATCTCTATGCACTTCAGATGGGCCAGGTTGAGGCCCAAGTCCTCTCATTTGTGTCTGTTGTCACTTGCAAGATCCAGACATCAGGGGCTTGAAAGACACCATCTTTAGCTCACTTAGAGAGATCTCTCCGGAGGATATGAAGGAACTAACGTCTTTAGAGAGAGGCAACAGAACCGAACGACCACTTCTGTCTACCCACCCTAAGCCACCTCTTTAAGACCCCATCAAGAGCAACGTGTAACTCCCTCAGAGTGACATTGACGACCTTCTCAGTCAGCAAGCAAATGAACACATAAACCAAAGGCACACACACACACACCCCTCTCCCTCTCCATAACTTCGAAAGTAATTGAGGTGTGCTTTGAGTTGAATGCACCATTCACAAATTTATGATTTCCTAATCCCCTTAAAGTGCCTACCCCTCCATTCGGCATTTTCTCGTAAATAACACAAAAACCGAAACGGTAATAAACCAAAACGAGCTCACCGTCATCATCCCACGAGCAGGGCTTGATTGAAAATTGCTCCACATCTCGAATGGCACTTACCTGCAAAGAAAGAAAAATAAAATATTTCATTAACTCTCATTACAAGTCTCCCCAAAGGTAGTTGCCTCCCCCTCCACCACCCCCCCAGCAGAGTGGAGAAATAAAAAAAAGTTCAATAACAATAAAGTTTCAATAAGTACCCCACACAATCGCGCCTTCACACCCAGAGCCAGAGCCAAAGCCAGAGCCAGAGCCCGTGACATTCTCTGAATCAAAATCAAATGAAATCAAAATGTTCGAATCGTTCGAACGTACGTTTATCAATGCGCGCATCGTGTGTATGGGCGGACAGAAAAACCAAAATCGATTCGATAAGCGCATGAAGAACATTAATTTCAATTTATTTCATTACCCACCACCAACAGCAGCTCGACATGAGGAGCGTTCTCATTTTTCGGGAGGGAAAATAAAACGAATTACTTTCAATCAATCGATATACGCCTGTGGCCCCATCGCGTCGAGGTCTAATTGACATTCGGACAGCGTCTAACACGTTCACATCGTTAATTTTCAACGCCACTCGATACAATTTGTTTTAATTTTGTTTTCTTATCAGACATCATTTATCTGCTGCTTGGCCATCGCACCAGGATTTCCAAAAAAAAAAAAAAATCGAATGAAACAGAATTCCGCAAGGAGTGAGTGGACACTGCGATGTGTTCTCCTGTCACACGCATTGGTTGTCAACTGACATGCCGCCCATCTCCCGCACAGAGTGTGTCTATTTGCTGTCAAATGTCAGAGGGAATCCGGTCTCCTCCCGCTCCGTCCCAGTGCCATGTCAACACAATAGAATATCATTTACACTCTCCACTGAGCCGGGGTGGCGAGGGGATGCTTGTTGTCATTTAATAATGGCTTCTATTTGAGATGCCTATACACGGTTTGACAGCGCCAACGGAGAGCGTGGGCGAAGGGAGAGGATATGTCACCGAAAAATTTCACCGGAATTGACATGAAAATCAATAAAACACCATTCTTATGCTTATTCAGCTCTTGTTGAACTTTTAATATCGAAGTTTGGGGTGTGTCACTGTCACTGACAGGACGACACTGATGTGAATGGAGATTGTCAGGGAATCCCTTGACTGACTCCCTCCACCTCCTCCTCCTCCTCCACCCCCTCCACCATCACATCACACTCACTCAACAGAAAGCTCTGCCGTTTCGAACATAAATTGGAATTTTTAATGCGAAATTACTTGCATCGCTCGCACAGACGGATTATTGAAATTTACCTTTTGACGGCGGGACAGCGGTGAGATTGGCCGGTCTCGTCTGTCGGGGCTGGCCACGTCGTCGATACAAAGGGTAATTAAATTAAAATTGATTTCAAGTTAATTTTTGTGTCGTCCTCCTCTCGGTCGTGTGTGCGTCATCATAAATGGAAATCGAACTGCAAATGAATAAGGGTCCCTCTCTGTCGGGCTTGCTGTCTGCCCACACACACACGAGAGAGACGTGTACATGACATTTAATTAACATTTAACAAAACCTTTTCCATTCGACTGTCGGTGGTGCTATGCCAGGCCATGGAGTCGTCTATGAAAACAGAACGCATCCATCCACCCTCTGGATACGTTTGCTGGCTTTAATTTGTTTTTTCCATAACGCAGGCCAAAGGATTCACTTTGATCCTTAAACGCTTTGATTACTCTCTCTCCCTCTCTCTCTCTCTGTGCCCCTCCTCAAAATTGCATCCAGATGCGCTTACATCCGAGGCGCTCGGTTGCAGTTCATTCGGTGCACGCTTTTCAATTGCCGACCACAGGCTTGACTAATAGTCGGGCACTTTGTCATTCTGTCAGCACACACTGTTGCACGGTGGCATGAATTCGCAAATGTCAAAAATACACTCTTGCTCATTATATTTAATTGCTTTATGTGTGTGCGACTGAATGGGACTCGTGTACTCTGGTGGATGCAGGGTGCGCCACACCCTCGTGTTCCTTTTTGCGCGTGAACATCGCATCACATCACATCGTGTCGACGTCGACGTCGTCGTCGTCTGTCGTTTTGTTCGCACTCCAATTGCGCCGCCTGGCTGATGGTTAATTCGGGAATGCTCAAGTGTTTTCTAGGAGTTTCGCTTTATGTTTCGCTGTTTATTTTCTGAATCGTGTTGCACTGGGTCTGTGTGTCTCTCTCTCTCTCTCGGGGTCTGTGAATAGGCTAAAAATAGACTCCTTCTTCTCGTGTGTTGTTGTTTACGTATTTTGCAGATGAGCTGGATGCTGACGGGAGGGGAAGGGGAGAGATGTGGAAGGAAGGAATGCGCCTGGAGAGTGTGCCTGATTTTCCATTCAAATCTTGCCGCAGAATGAGGGTTCTTTAGGCGATTTCGGGGGGACAGAGATAAACTGGCGCCCAGCAGTTGTCAACTGAGTCGAAAACAGGGGGCCCACAATATAATACGTTCTCAAGTCATTAAGTGGATTGGATTTGTTCAATCAGTCAGTGTTTTCGGGCTTCAATCAAGATGATTAGCCTTTCACCGAGTACCCCCGTTTCAGATGAACACCACCAGTTTCACAGTAGACGTCTTGACTGAAGCCTTTCTTGTTTGCACTTCAGCGGCCTTTTGGCCAACAATTCCTGGGTAGGCACTCGTCGCCAATAATAACGACATTCAGCACGCTTAACGGCTTAGAAGTTTCAAACCATCGGGTCGTTTTCGTGAGAGGCCGCAAATGCTCATGCACCCAGTTGCTGACTTCTTCTCCAGTTTTTTCACAAGACGAGATCTTTGTCGTCGAAGATTCCCAGCGGCTTGCTACCCCAAAAGGAAGTGATCCGGTGTCCAGGCTTCATGCCCTTCGGTCTCCAAAGGAACGTGCGTTTGAGGTCGGGAATTGATAATGGCTTCGACTTCAGTCCTCCGGTCCTCAGCGAACCGGCTTGACGTGCGTGGTTTCGTGTTATTCGCGAAAGCACCTTCTTCACCGATCCGACGAGTCTTTCCCAACTTCCTCGCATGTGCGGTGCCGCTGGAGGGTTACAGAACCATTCGGTTTCTGATGTTAATCTTGTCCTCTAGTGTGAAAGGAGCTTAAGGAGCTCCTCGGAATTTCTTTCTGTAATCGAAATAGCATCTCGTGCCATGAAACTTCTGACGGACGTAGTTCACGCCTCCGTTGACAGGCTACAAGCCACCTCCAGATGCACAGCCTTGATGGTTAAGCACCGTCTCCCGGCTCTTCTTCCGACAATTACTGTCATCGGTCCGAAGTAGTCCACCCCCGTATAAGCTGAAACCGTTCCTTCCGGATAATGGAGCCATCACTGGACACATCGGCTTTACAAGTCTCTGCTGGCAACGAACACATTCGATTATCTTTTTTCTTTCTTTAGTTCCTGTATCCCCTCGTCGATCAAAGGGCTTTAACTACGCCTTCGCGGCATCGCGTTCTATTTCTGGCAATGTGCCTCAACTCTCCCCAACTCTTCACCAACGGCAGCGCTTCACTCTCGACCATCCTGCCCCAAGTTGTCTTCGGCCCACCAGGTCTTCTGCCGTCCTTTGTTAAGGGGTTCCATTGCATAGCTTGGTTAGTTAGCTTACAGCTGTCATCCTGTCACTTTCGCCTCTGGCTCCGTAGCTCAGCGCGCAGAGCCGTGATCCAAAATTGTTGCCTCATCTTGTTAATGACAGCTTCATGGCAACAAGCGCGATCTTTTTGGTGGTAATGCTCTCTAATTAACCAACGATGCTGTAGATGCTTGACCAGGTCCATGTCGCTGTACAGCCCGTACAGTTCGTGGTTGAATCTTCTCCTCCAAAAATCGTCAACGCAACGCTTTTCCCTCGAAGAGACCAAGGACTTCCTCCACCGCGTTTGAGATTGCCCATGCCTCCGCGCCTTACGTCAGGACTGGGATGATCAAGGTCTTGTATAAAGTCAGCTTGGTCCTTCAAGAGATGTCTTACTACTCAGTTGCCTCCTGGGCCCATAGAAACAGTGGTTGGCAAGAACTATTCTGCATTTGATCCCGGGACTGATGTTGTTCGACTATTTAATGCGCAGCCGAGGTAGACGATACCTCGAAGTTATAGCTGCCCATTGTGACGCTCTGTTCAAGACGTCGATGTTGTGCGTCCTTTCTTGACGACAGCATGTACTTCGTTTTGCCCTCATTCACCGCTAGACCCATTTTAGTCTCAATGCCAGCAAACGCCTCATAGACGGCCCTCTGTGATCTGTCAATCACGCCAATGTTATCCGCGTATGCTAGCTGTTGTACGGACTTCTGGAAGATCTCTCCCTCTATTGTTACCGATGAAAGCATGTGAGTCTCGCACGATCTTCTCCAGGATGATGTTAAAGAAGTCACATGATAGCGCGTCTTCTTCTTCTGGTGGCGCTACAGTCCGGATGGACCTGGGCCTCAACCAGTAAGCCTCTCTAGCCCGCACGCTCTTTAGCCAGCTGTCTCCAACTGCGCACACCAAGTTGATTGAGGTCCTTCTCCACCTGAGTGCGCCATCGATTCCGTGACAGCGCGTCGCCTTGTCTAAAGCGTTTTTTGACATGAATGATGGGGTTATTTCCCCCCCCCCCCCCCCCCCCCCCCCCTTTACATCCTCCCTCAGCACTAAAACCCAGTCCCATTCGTTTAAACCTTTCAACAAACTCTGCAAATTCCATTTAAGCCCAAAATTTTGTTCTCCTAACTCGATCCTACGTCCAAGCGCCTCTGGCTTGCGTTCGAGGATTAGCCAGGACTACAAATTGCTATTAGTCCCTTTCCTCTTCACATCTTCTGCAAAAAAAAGCGACGCCTAGCACTTTTTCATGTCAGATAAAAACCAGCAGATTTTTTTTTTTTGAAAACTGGCGCCCAACGCATGTCCTTCCTGCACGCTCTGTTCTGCACTCTTTTTTGCTGCGCCCTCTTTACGTGTCCTCGTATCCTACACAAGACATATCCCAGCCAGCAATACATCTCCCGGAGCTTAGTAACTGTCAAAATGGACGTCATCGGATTGCCCATAATTTATGGACGAAAACACATCATCCCCATTCTTCCTTGGGCGCAATCTTAATGCCATCGAATTGGACCTCACTCTCTCTCTCGCTCTGATCCTTTCCAAATCAAGGAAGGAAACTTGTGTCAGCTCTGGTCAACTGACAGACGGCTTACAACGCGCACCAGAGCACATCCACGGAGTGCAACACAGTGTAGCAGGATCAAAAAAAAAGTATCGATTTTCAGATAAAAGCTGAAAAGTTCTGCCCCTTTTTTTCTTGCTGTGCCTTTCAGTCAGTCAGTCAGTATGCAAGGAGGGTTTCCTCCGTCGGCTCGCGCGCTTCCCTCATCAATGTCACATCGTGTTGGATGGCAGCGAAATGCTGCTCTTTTAGTCCTGTTGAGGTTTTTCAGCACTCAAGTTTTTATATTTTGTTTCCTGCCTGACTGAAAGTCTTAACAAAGCACTGACACACAGACACACCGAAGGAAGCTGTACAACAAATGAAAATCCTGATGCACACTGCCGACATCCGCTGGGGGAGGCCACAGGGATGGGGGGCTTGTCTTGTTTTTGTTTTCCGTTGTGTTTCCGAACACGCTACTGTTTTGTGGTTCGAAACTTTGTCCGTCTGTCTGGCTGTCAGTCGGTTTATCCGCTTGCAACGTGTGTGTAGTGTGCACCGTCCTCGACGACGACAACAATAATCGTGCACAATCTCTGAGCAAAACAAGAACAACAACGCCAAGCCCGTACTAAGGCCGAAAGGAGTGGAAAAATGCGACAAATAAAAAAGCGGCGAGCAGGAGAACCCACCAACGGCAGTCGCACGAGAGAAAAATTAAATAACCAAGCCCCGAAGAGGAGAGAGAGAGAGAGGCATCGCATCGCAACGACATGGGCGGACGAGGCCGAAGCTGAGGCTGAAGACGAGGAAAAATACTACCGACCGACCAAAAGTTTATGGCTACCGTTTTGCTGTTGCAAGTTATTTAATTCTTTTGAAAGCGGCTTGCTTTGTGTCATCGTTTGTTACTGCCGTTCCGTGCCGTTTCTGCTGTTACTGCTGCCGCTGCCGCCGCTGCTTCTGCTGCTGTTGTTGTTGCTGCTGTAGGTTGTTTACTTCGGCGGCTCATGTTGCATGCAACGATGGACATTTGTGTTATTGTTGCCTGGGATATCTCGACAGTCAGTGGGCCGTCTTTACGACCTGGAAATCAGCAGGAGTCGCTAAATGGGGGATTTTTTCCCCCGTAACGGACGGGAATTAAAGAAGACGAGTCAGTCAGGCAGTCCGACAGACGCTAGGAAAGGACAATGAGAGCAAAGCCCAACGAGTGCGATTGAAGCAAAAATTGCGAATCCTATTTCTTTGTGTTGGCTTTGAGATGGGATTGGGAGGAAAATAAAGGACTCCATTGATGGCAATCGTCAGTCGGAAATGGTTGGGATTTTAATTACATGACAGATGGTGAATTTGACATTGCATCTGTAACGGGGAGAGTCTATCCGTCATTCTGGCCGTGACAATGCTTACAATTGGGCTTTTATCTTGGGCCAGGCATGACTTAATGCATTCCATTGTGATGACTGATGGGCGGCTGAATGGGCTTTCCGGTGAAGAGTGGAACCGATGGGATACAGTCTGAGCGAGTGGCTGACAGTGCTGGAGATCACTTTTCATTTCGATTTCACTTGAGTTTAATGTGATTAGTTGTGGGAACCGACATCATGCGAGAAATAGTTGATTTTGGTCGAAGTGCAAGAGTGGCGCCCAACGCTGGTTGCGCCTAGGTTAGGTTAGGGTTATATGATTGCCACAACTGAAGCAGTTCTGGCCCACTTTGATCCTGAATGGATCCACTGTGATATCACTTATCGGCAGCTAACGTGCCGGGTCCTCTTTGGAACACTTGAAGATACCTACCGGTATGCTAGTGGCATGCACTCCTTTGCTGGGTTACAGTGTCTAGAATTTTAATGCCAGACATTTCCTCAAGGCTATTTTGAATGAACAGCTGCCTAGGGTGTTTATCCTTGTCCTTGCCAGTGCTGGGCAGGTGTCGAGGTAGTGACGTATAGTTTCTTCTTCCTCTTCGTCCCTACACCTCCTGCAGTCATTGTAGGAGGGGCCCCCATTCTCCTTGCGTATGTGCCGGCAATGACCAGCAATAATGCCAACTACATTTTCCCTTTCCATTTAGAATTAGGAGAGCGCTTGTTTTTTTTTTTTTTGGGATTTATTGAAGGCCATATTGGCCCTACGGTCGATGGTTTACTCGTGGTAGATATATTTTCTTCTAATACAAATGACTCTGAGGAAGAGGAAGACGTGAATTATGGAAGTTGCTCGATTCCGGGATTGAGCATTCCTAGCGTAGAATTGCCAAGTGAGTGAGTCCCAAATGCCGTCCGTCGGATAAAATTAGGACACGTCCCTCCTTCTAAAAAGTCTGTAGAATGGCCTATTGACCGTCTTTGCCCCTAAAAAACAGGATATCTCGACACTGGAGGGATTGATAGGGTGACTGCATAATTATTTGATTTAATCAAATATAAATGCTCCACTTAGACCACCCGGCTTTGCAAACTTACAGGGCTTTGGAAACTGGTTCCTTTGTTGGCCTTACTGCATTTTCTTGGACGTTGGACGCCTCTTGTACAACTCATGGCAACGACACCGCGCCCAGAATAGATCTATTCTAGCGAAGGGTTGAAGTTAAAACCACCATTTCCCTCATGAAAGACGGCAAAACTTTTGTAGTGGAATTTTTAAATCCACTGAAGTTAGTAGAAGACGACGACGGATGGCGCCGTTGGTAGAGTGCCTGCCCCTGGTTAGCGGGGTTCCCGGTTCGAATCCCAGTGAAAGCAAGGCTAATACGCTTTCATCTGGTTTTCAAATCTGGTCCGGTCACCATTCGCCGTTCGGACTAACTATCACTGGAGTGGTCAGTCAGTGGTAGTAGTCTGACTGTGGGTAACACAATGGACAAACTTGGTCTAAGTGTGCTGGTGAATGCACTAGCAGCCCGCCTACCTAACCTAACATAAGGCATTTGTAGTGGAATTTTGTAAACCCACTGAAGTTAGTAGCTCCCTATGGAAGATACGTTTCCTTAGCCAAATGAGAGCCGGACATTCGCCCAAGATGTGCTCGGAAGTCTTATCCTCTTAGAGGCAAGGACGACTAATCCTCTCCTGAGCCAGGTTTAATTGGTTAAGGTGATATCTCAGCCCACAGTGGCCGGTAAGAAGCCCTAGATTCTCTAAGACCATGATCATATGTCCCCTGGTCTAAGCCAAGTTGGTTTTCCCATTCGTTAATCAGAGTTGTAGCTGCTCTCCAACTGACGTTGCAGTGCTGTTCTGCCCAAGCCCTCGTTGGCTCATCTACGGTTTCATTGCCTGCGATCCCCATGTGTCCAGGCACCCAGCCAAGCTTCACGTTGTCGTGTCTAACAAGGGCTTGCAAGGGTCACAACAACATTTGACTGTTTTGATGTCCATTAGGTTGGGCGAAAGTGCCTTTAGTGCTGCTTGACTGGTTGGTGGCTTTAAGAAACTGTACGTTTTATTTGTTCGCGAAAGATGTTGCCTAGAAGGCTTCTTCTTGTGTTCCTCGTCACTATCTCAATTTAAAAAGAAAGCACTACGCTTGTAAAAGGAATCCATGTCTTTACTACTCGGGCGCTACACTTGTAAAAAAATCAACTACTCGAGTATCCTTCCTCTTATTCTTCTTTGGCTGGCGCTACTGTCCAGAGCAGACCTGAGCCTCAGCCAACATGCCACCACAACTCGCGTATCCCTCCAAGACCAATTACAAGCATATTTAGGGCGACGACAAGTTTCCGTGAAAGCTCAAAAACTGAAGCCCCAACCCCAAGCTGCTTGGTTTCTTCCACAGCCCGTGGCATGCCACAATCGAAATTATGCACCCCGTCTCCTCTGATAATAGGAAAAGTGTCAAAATTCATTTAACAACAATCATGACAAATTTCCTTGCTAATCTACCATAAACTACCTTTATTAGCCATACCCTCCTAACCCCCTGCCACCCCCTCCCCTCATCCCGTTCCCAGCCAGCCAGCTATCAACTTGTCGCCTGTCATAAATTCCCACAACTGTCACCCGAAACGTCATGCGATTTACAACCCACCCAATGAAGCCAACCAAAATAAAATAAAACAAAAACAAAAAAATTATGTTCCCATAAATAAAAAATACATTTTTGCTCGAAACGAAAAAAAAAAAACCACTTCCTCAACCCCCACCACGAAAGCAAATCCATAAAACAGTTCCCTTCCTCCCCCCCTCTTTCCGGGGGTGCACACTCGAGTGTGTTCGTGTGCGGGTGTGCGTGGTGGATGGATGTGTATTATTATCATTGCAAACTGTTGATTTATTTCATCTGTCAAATGAGTCCCGTTCCACACAACAACAAAAACAGCCGCACAACTTCCTCCTCTCTCTCGAATAGGTTCATTGTATTCATACACGAGTGTACAACAAAAACAAGACAAGTCGGCCCCGATTCGAAGACATGGCGAAGGAGCATCCTCGGCGCATTGAACTTCATCAAAAGAGCATCATTCTTTTGGGAATTGGCTGCCGCGCGATTCCGACTCAAGAGCGAGCGCCAACAACAACAAAAAACAAAACGACGTTGAACGAGCTCTGTGGCAACCAAGACGACGACGACGACGAGGACCAGGATGAGGATGAGGATGAGGATGGCGATGAGGATGATGGCGAGTGCTCTAAGTTGGCGGCGACTTTATAGGAAAAGATAAATGAAAAATGGTTCGGGTTATAACATAACCTCTTAAAAAAAAGGAATTGGTATGGTTTGAGGGCTGGAACCGAGGGTGAACGCCTCTCCCCCTACTCGACGACGGCGACGAGGACAAGCAAGAAAGTATGAATATGAGGAGGAAGGAATTGTCTAATAATACACAGCCTCACATATTTTTTGGCGCAGAGGAAGGAGACAGGCTCGCTAAGACAGACAGGCGACTGCTGCATCAACAGTTTTCCCTCGGTGGGTGAGTGGGTGGGTGGTTGGGTGAAGAAAAATCATAGGAAACGATGATGATGAGTATAATTTTGAACCTAATTCCGAGTCCACTTCATTCGTTCCCTCACTCTGGGTGTGTGTGTGTGTGTCGGACTGGAGGACGAAGGGTGAGGGTGGCAGAGAGAACGTTGGCGTCTCATTCCCATCGATACGTTACGTAGCGACGATCCTCGGTTTTAAGTGGTTTTTCTTTTATCTGACACACGATTCAATTTGAGTCGGGCGAGTCGGGGTTTTCTCCGTTTCGACTGCATTTCTATTTTGATTGCATTCCACTCCACTACCACCGCCACGTCTGAATTCGACTCTCCTTCGCATTGGCATTGACTGTCAAGTGTTCCCAGCCGGGTGGGGTACCTTGTTACACGTTCGCCTTCCTTTGTCTATTCTGATTGAGGGACGAACAGAAGAAGAAAAGAAATCCCCTAAAAAAGAAAAAAAAAAAAAAACTTATCGCGCAAAGTAAGAAGGAAACCCTGATAATGACAGGCACAGACCGACTGCGAGAGATGAAGAAAACCACCGTCCGGAGGCTGCCTTGATGCCGCGCCGGTATAGCCGCGCCAAGTTTTATAATGAATGGTGAATGGGAAGACGGAGGAGACCCTCTATAAATGACAGCAGCGGTAATGGGTTTTGGGGGCTCTGTTCGTTTTCGTTTGTGCGCTGCACACACGCACGCATGCGGCAACCCATCAAACGTCACCGAGACATGATTACATTTTGAATGATGATAAAACTTAATGGATTATTATTATGTTGTCGTGTTATCCCCCCCGGAATATATGTATGAATATATTTTCTCTGCTTATAGTGTACCTAATTATTTTTACATTTTTTCCCATTCGCCCTCGGCCGCCCCCGCCGAACCCCGGTCGAACCTCTGCGCCCGTCTCGGGCCTCAATCGGCGCGCGGTCTCTTAGGGCATCGAGCCGGGCCTCTCTGCTGGAATAAAAGTGCTGATTGAGCATTTTAAATGAACGAGCGAGCAGATGTATGGGGGAATGGAGTTTCTGTGTCTGTGGTGGCAAGACAGGCGGCGCCTTGAGGACGGCCTCTTCCTCTCGCCAAAGAGATTGGTTGTTTCTTTTGTGTAGAACTGCTCGCTGCCGCTGCCGCTGCCGCTCTCGCTCAGCCATCATCAATCAATTTTTGTTTTCTGTCCGAGATGGAGAAGTACAAAATTGCTCTGGGATGACAGATGCAATTTGCTGCGCTGGGGAAGTGTCAATGAAGACAATAAGCACGCAGCGCAGCAGCGGTTTGTGCGGCGCGATGAAGTGTTGAGAGTTTCGCTTCGAAAATGAAGACCAAATGAGGAGGACTTCAGAGAAGTTCGAAATCATGCTGAAGCATCCACCAGATTGTGAGGATGATTGATAATTTTTTTGTTCCTCTGTTTGATCATCGAAATGCGCTGATTGGAATGAAATTGTGGTCGGGAGGTGAAGGTTTCTTTGTTTTGGGGAGCATGACTTGGGCGCTAGCCTTTTGAGTTGGAGAGGCAAGCCGAGTGCCACACAAGTGGTGTGGAATACACTTTTGCGTGGGGAGAGAGAGGGGACTAGTGTCTATTGGATGGTATCTCGATAGATGGGCGAGGCGGAAGTGAGACTCTGGCAAATGCAGGTGTTCCTTGTCATTTTTGAAGACGGACTCTGAAAACGTTTTTGGAACAACATCTCCATCTGCAACGACTAACAGGCAGAGTCTAGTGGAATGCCAGTGTCACCTATCCACTTTCATTGCTTGTCGAAGAATGCGACGCCATTTTATTCAGCTGGGAAAGAAATGCCCTTATTTTCGTAGCGTGGTAGTGGACCGGGTTAACCGGAGCTTCTCTGTGGACTTTATTCTATGACGTCTCCCAACAAAATTTGAATTTTGAGAAGTTTTTTTTAGACAGGAAAACTCTTTGAGGTTGTCAAGGTTGTACGACTTAAGACTTTGAGCCAACTCTTTGAGCTTGTCAAGGCTGCTTGACTTAAGACTCTGACCCAAGGTTTTGAGCTTGTCAAGGCTGTACGACTTAAGACTTTGACCCAACTCTTTGAGCTTGTCAAGGCTGTTTGACTTAAGCCTCTGACCCAAGGTTTTGAGCTTGCCAAGGCTGTTTGACTTAAGACTTTGACCCAACTCTTTGAGCTTGTCAAGGCTGTACGATTTAAGACTTTGACCCAACTCTTTGAGCTTGTCAAGGCTGTTTGACTTAAGACTCTGACCCAAGGTTTTGAGCTTGTCAAGGCTGTACGACTTAAGACTTTGACCCAACTCTTTGAGCTTGTCAAGGCTGTAGGGCTTAAGCACTCTGACCCAAGCTGCAACACGCACCCATAATTTTCTTGACATTAATAGAATGACTGTTTGTCGGCCCAGCCGAAACAGACATTTAATAAACAGTGAATGCCATTGATAATCGCAAGATTCGTACTTTAAAAATGCATCAAATTATCGTCCTTTTTCGTTAAAATTATGCATTCATTTACAAATTCAAAATGATACCTCTTACTGGAAGATGGATTATGATCGATTAAAAGTGAAAAACTTTTCCTGATTGTGGAAAAATGCGAGGCGGAGTTTAAAGGGTCATCATACAACATGATTAACAGCAGAGTTTGTACTTTAGATCTCTGTCAAAAGATGACCACTTTTCACAAAAAATCATGCAACCTCCGCCGGGTGCAAAATCACACCTCTTATTGGATGATTGTTTTTTTCTTTTATTGAAGCCTTTATCAGAGAGATGACTGTGTGTGTGGACAAGGTCGAAGACTGTCACCCCATAGGACATTATAGTTCATGATTAACCGCAATGTTTGTACTTTAAACTTGCATCAAAATATCATGGATTCTTGTAGAAATTATGCACTTTCTTATGAACGCAAAATCACACCTCTTATTGGGTGATTGGTTTTTGACTGAGTAAAGCTGACTAACTTTCATCAAACGGATCGCTGGTTGCGGGTTGAAGGGGGGTGTCCAGGTTAGGCTGAGATGTTAAGGCAGATAGTTAGGTGTCAAGGATGATGCTTAGCTGTCATATCTTATTATTTTTAAATCTTTTTTTGAAGATCTTTCCATAGACGAAACAGGACACCTCTTGTTGGACGACAGTTTACTCCGATTTCAACTGCCAACGTCTGTAGGCAATGTCCAAGTATTCATTGAATACCTTAAATAACCGCAGAATTCGTCCTTGAGACTCAAAACAAAACATCACCACTTTTTCGTAAAAATCATGCACATTTTCATAGACTTTAAATGACACCTCTTCTTGGGTGATGGCTCTTTTTTGTGACTGCGAGTGGCAAATGTCGGAAATAAAATTTGATTTATTAACCGCAGGATTCATACATCACGTTCAAATCAACATTTTGTGGACATTCATAAAATTCTTAAATTTTGCAACATTTTTGAAATGACACCTCTTGTTGGGTGACTGTTTATCTGTTCTTACACGAAAATGGCAAGATGTGATTGATGTAGATGCGCATTGTTCCCGGATGCAGTTAGTAACTGCAGAGTTCGTACTCGAAACTAAAATCAAAATATCCCACTTTTCGTAAAAATCACGGATTTTTATCTGGATTCAAAATAACACCTCTTGTTGGATGACACTTGATTTGTTAAGCCAGAATTGTGCGTACAGAGGTTTGTATTCGACTTCACATTTAATAACCGCAGGGTTTGTACTTTGTGTTGAAATTAAAATATTCCCAGTTTTTTATGAAAATCTTGGGTTTTTTCATAGATTTGAATTAGCACCTCTTATTGGATGATGGTTTTTTCTATTCCCTTTTTGTTTCCCACCACAGCTCTGAGAGATGTGATTAAAGCTGGTGTTTATTTTTGTTTAACCGCGGAATTTGCACTTTTAACGAAAATCAAAACATCGGCACTTTTCATGAAAATCTTGGGTTTTTTTCACGTATTCAAAATCACACCTCTTATTGGAACGCCTGCTTTTTGGTGAATCATAATTTGAACCCGTCGACTCTTGCACATAGACCAAACTTGTCACGGGAAGGGGAATTCAACTTAATTACCAACTTTAGTCCTTCCAGAAGTCTAGGGTTGAAACTTGAAAATCTCATCAAAACCCAAAGAGGCCATCAAACGCGCTAAAGACCGCCCTTAAAACCGGCCAAGCGTATTGCAGATTAACCGAAGTAATTCCGCGTGTTTTAATACACACACACATCAACTACTCATAAGAATTTAATGAGAACCTTCCGCGAGCGCAGTCCTCTCAAATTTAGGCCCCTCCTCGCGAAGGCGGATGAGAATAATAAAAACATCTCCGCTCGTAAATTTCCCTAGGTACACACGAACCCCACGGTAAATCTCTTAACAGCCGTCCGTGGCATGGCATCCGCTCATAAATTCCCGAAAACTTGCAGACACCTTCTGTGTGTGTAACTTCCAAGGTTTATGGTGGCAGCAACAATTTAAATGTCACTTTCACCTCTGCCACCGTTTGCGCGACGCGAAAATCTTTTAATATACGAAAACCGAAAACCCCATTCACCTCACCCCACGGCAGCGGACACCTTGTGCGGTAACAAATCAGGAAACTTTGAGAACTCTGCTACGACCCGAACACCGCGCAAATTAATAAGCGAAGACGATCCCTCGGGCGGGCATTATATTCAAAGCAGAATCTCACCAAGCCGTCTCGTATTATACCGCTAATCCCGGTACCTGTCATTAGCAATTTAAATTCAACGCCTTCCTTGTGTGTGTGTGGCCTGTGTGTCCTCCCACCGCCGCCGCACAAAGGACGACCACGATTCGATGAGAATCTGAATCACTAAAGTCCATCTTAAACCGATTTATCTCAGTTAAATCTTTTTAAAAGTTCATACTGGGAAAGTTTCTCGATTTCTTTTTGGTTCCTCCCCGCTCCAGCACTGTCATCTGCGCGCCTCCGGCAGTCATCTGTGACACCACAAAGGGGACGATGGCGATCCGAAGGGAAAAACTTGTGAACAACGAGCGAGAAACTCCCCGAGAATCCCTCGAGAGATTTGTCCCAAAGGAAGTGGGTGTGTTTTTCTTTTTCTTTTGCTTTTCTAAGAACTTCACTCGCCCGTTGTGGATCGTAGTGGAATATCAATTTACCCCAAAAGTGAACCGAGAGCAACCCCCTTCCCTCCTGCCATCGTGTGTCTCTTGAGGAGGGACTTTTTTTTTGTCACCCAACCACCCACCGACCAGATGACGATGACTCTTGTCAGGTTGAAGCTATTGTTAGCCCTCGCCATTGAGAAGGAAAGACGTCCGAAAACGAAAAAGTTAAGAGAATATGAAACGAGGACTCTTCCACTCGCCGGGTCCGGCTTACTTGCAAGCACATCATCATCAGCACGGCGAACGTGACAAGCAAGCGGGCTACACAAAAGGACGACAAAGGCGAAAGAAGAGCTATGCCCCGCGGGTGGGGTAGGCAAAATATTTTCCTTTTCTATTAAAAGGACATAAAGAGGAGGGTGTGCTGCCAAGAAGAACACGACCACTGACGGCGAGGCGCGAGGGCGGGGAGCTGGAAAAGAAAGGATCAAGGAAAAGTCTAAGTCATCTCTCTCACTCTCCCGGTGTTTACCTCAACAGTAACAGGGGAGCAAAGGAGTGCTTGGCATTGTTTGTGCACGGAATAGGGGGGAGTAGTGGTTACATTTGAGAGCTGCAGATGAATGCAAAGAAGAAGAGCGATGCTGGGGAGAGACAAAACTGGGTCAAGTTGTTCCACTCCACGGAAGGACTTTTTATCATTTTTGTTTATGTTTGGAATTGAAAATCCATTAAAATGGAGAGCGCAGCGGCAAAAACATGGCCAGGCTGACTGCGACGGGCGCGAGTGTGTGTGTGTGTTGGGTGGTAGTGGGAGTGTGTGCTATTGGGGGCATTCATAGGAGGCTAGACAAGGCACGTTGTTGTTGTGCGGCTTTTGAAGTGGGGACAATCTAGATGGAGGATTATTTTCCTATCGAACGGGAAATGACGGTATTTGAAGAGGAAATAAAAAATAACTGACAGCAGTTTGTTATTTCAGTCTTCTCTCCATTTCTCTCTCTCTCTCTCTCGTCTCGATTCTCTGTGTGAACACCCTCTGAGCCGGCCGATCCTTTATAGTGCCGTAAAACATTTTGCTGCTGTCGCTGTTGTTGCTATCTGTTCGGCGTGTTCTCTGTTTTGTTAGCTGAAGTGACTGGAACGTGCTTGGAGTTTTATTAGAGACTTTTTGCTCTCGAAATCGAGGGGGCAGTATATCCGACAAACGTGCTATTTGTTAGAAATCGTTCTTTGCCTTTTTTTTTGTTTGGTCGCCTCTGTTTTTTTTTTGTGGGGAGTGAGTGGGGCGGCACGATGGTCATGATTTAAATTCTGCAACAGCAAATTGGGTCAGAGATCGGAGGCATTTTGAGTGATTAATTGTTTGAAAAATTGCTTTGGAGGCGCAGAGAGAGAGGGTTTTCAACAAAACTCTGCCGACGTTGGGTGAGCTACGGATTGGATGAGGTCGGAAATAGGAATTTTGCCGACTACTTGTCGGATGGCTGTCAGCGTTTTTTAATCAATTGGTGTTACTGGAGTGGGGGGAGGGACGGGGGTTGTCAAGATTTAATGAATTGGAAAAAACAGTCGGCGCCTGATTTCGACGATAATTGCCTGTGGGAGCACCATTTGGGAGCATCACAAAGTCGCCCGCTTTCAAATAAATCCTTAAACTAAACCTCCCTCGGATAAAAATGACAGCCGCTACAATCGCGAATTCCTTGAAGTTTTTGGGACATTTTTGATAATTCGACCGAGTCAGAGAAATTGAGAAAAACTTAGCCAAATTCAGAGGCTGTACAGGGAAGTCTGCAAAGTGGCGCCCAATCCTGGATCTTCTCTCAGTGAAGTGGCCAAGAAAAGCTGCAAGCTGCGGCGACAACTGCGGCAACGACAGAAGCTGCAGAGGCTAATTGGCAAGTGACATCCAGCTCCTCAAACTCTTCTCCGAGTGAGCTGAGAAGCGAACTGCATCTAAGTGTACAGCCACAGTCGAAGACGCTTCCAGGTAAAGACTCGTAAGACAAATTCAAACGAAATCAGAGCTTGCAGAAGGGAGTAATCAAAGTGGCGCCCAATGCTGGCTCTTTTCCACTTGAGACATAATTTTAAAGTGGCGCCCAATCCTAGATTTTCTACGAGTAAACTAAGAAGCGAGCAACCGACAGCTACACGAGCAACTTCTTAAAGTTGCCCTCCTGTTGATGTAAAGCCTAAGACAACCGTACACACTTCCTGGTAAAGACGAAATTCAAATGAAATCAAAGACTGTAGAATCGAGTATGCAATGTGAAGCTCAATGCTGGCTCTTTTCCACGTGAGAAATATTTTTAAAGTGGCGCCCAATGCTGGCTCCTCTCCTGGAGAACTGAGAAGCGAGCAGCTGCCAGCTGCAGCAGCAATTTTTTCAAGTTATTCTCCTGTAGATCAAAAGCCTAACAAAGCTAAACACGCCAGAATAACCAAACCAGAAAAAAAACACAAAACCACATGCCGAGGCAAGTGGCGCCCAATGCAGGGTCTCCTCCACGTGAGACATAAAGCGAAAAAGTTGCAACTGCAAATACAACGCCTAGTGCTAGGTCCGCTTTCTTTAAGCGATGCAATGGCAGCCGGAGAGGTGGCGCCCAATGACCAGTGCTGGTTCCGCTTTCTTTAAGCGATACAATGGCAGCCGGAGAAATTGCGTCCAACGCTTGTCCTTCTCCACGAGAAGCATCTAGTCAAAGTGGCGCCCAATGCTGGTTCTGTTGTTCGTGTAAGACCTAAGTCAACTTTGTACGCTTCCAGGAAATTCAAACGAAATCAGTGAAATCTGTCGGCTGCAGTGGCGCCCAATGCCGGCCCTTCTCCCCGAGAAAAATGTTTAAGCGGACAGATGCAGAAGACAAAATCAACAACCAATCTCAGTGTAAAATCGTTAAGAGAAATCAGAGAGTACTGACGGCTCCCGAGGCAAGTTTGTAAGTGGCGCCCAACACCGACCTCAACTGCAAGTGGAGAACCACAAACTCCTTCCATGCAAATCCACAGAGCATTTCTATCGATACCAGAGAAGACTGATAGATCCAGGGGCAAATTTTCAATGTGGCGCCCCATACTGACTCAACTGCACGTGTAGAACCAGAAAATCAACTTGTGTCCTCCCATGCAAGTCCACAGAGAGCATTTCCGTCGAAATCAGAGGAAACTGGGGGCCCCAGAGGTGAATTTACAAAGTGGCGCCCAATGCTGGCCCACCGCCATGAGTGAAACTGGAGCCAGGGGGATTCAAAAATGATGGATAATCGATCACTGTGAACGGAAAGGCACTGAAATATTTGTGCCTTTCCGTTCACAGATTTAGTAGATTTGTCAGGCGATTCAGAAGAAAGTTGCAATTTCAAGAGTCACCCAAAATCAGAAGTCTTCGAAAATTGGACAAAAATTCAACTGAAACCATGAATTCACCAAAAAATATCGACAGACCCACAAATGCAGAAAATTTTTTTCCTTGATCGACCCCCCAGCTTACACTGAACTGGCTTTTGGCAAATTAATCAAAATTCCAAACTCAAGTTGTCTCTGACAGATCCGTGTGCCAATTCCATCATTCCACAATCCATCACAGACTTTTGCCAACTTCCGACTTTCATCATTTCCTGTGATGTGGCTGCAATCTCTCGCATTTAACCGGTGCCATCAGCCAGCAACCGACTGCCACAGAACAGGCGGTTAAACATCTTTAATTAAAGCCAAAGTCCTCAAACAATTCGAAACCAAGTTGAAAATGAGTTAAATTAACTTTCAACAACCACTTCAAACGCAAACTCAATTTGAATTACATTCCACAGCAAAACCGACAACTTTTCTCTTATTTCTCTTGGCTGTGGCGACGCGACGGAGCGCAGGGAACCAACGAACGTACACCACTCAAACTTGACATTCACCGCGAACACCGCAAATCGATAAAAATACCTTCTGCCCTTCGTTAAGCGCTATGCCTCAGCACAAAATGGCGTTTAAATCTAATTTACATCACCCGAACATGGTCACATGGCTGACTTGAATGGAAGTAATTTTGCCTCATCTCCCTTCCCCCACACACAACCCACCCTCTGCATACACATTAACCAACCAACTTTGACTTAACTGCCATCCGCCGCCCAACAGCATTCCACCTCGAACTCCAGTCTGGTCTCTAGGCAAACAGAGTTTCCTTGTGGCCCACCCCCCACACTGACGTCCGCCGCCGCCGCTTGACACACTCAAACTCTCTCAAAACGTGTACTCAACTCATTTCGCTTTCGTTTCAAAACCACCACGGGATGGCAGTCGTCCTCGCCTTGTGCCATTTACGCATTTGTAAGCGGAGGAAGAAAACACACACACAAGAAAAAAAATAGACGAAATTAAGTATCAGAAAGTACAGTCGCACGGCGCGGCGCACCCTCTTGGGCAGAAACCAACCACCCCAACCCCAACTGGGACCATCTGGTGCCACCCTTGAAAACGTGCAGTTGCGTCGATAAAGCAGTCAGCGGAGCCCAGCAGCGACAGCAGTTGTGACAGTAGTGTAAGCCTGGCCCTGACACTGACACACGGCATGGCATGGTGGTCTTAAGGCATTTCATTGATAAAAGTGTTCTCCACCCAGCCCACGTCCACAGACTGCCAGACAGTTTTTGGCAAAAGGGGTGAGCTGTCAGTTCCTTAATTCGATAACGGCCCGACATCGCATTAAAATGTGCACTCCCCATCAGACACGCTTGACTCGCAGTGCACAGCTGATCGATAAGACGTCGTCATTGATGACGACAACGACAACGACAACGACAACGACGACGATAACAATCTGGAGACGGCTTCACTCGAATCGAAACGAAACAATGCGCCCCCGGCTGTCTGCGGGCACACAGACCTGATCAAGATCGAGAAGGGGGATGATTTGACAGTTTATGGTCTGGTCTAATGCGATTATACAGTTAAATGAGAAAATTTCATCGTTTTTATTTGGGGCTTTGTTTCCGGCAACCCTGCGTGCCAGAGAGAGAGAGAGACAGAGAGCGAGGCCGAGAGAAGGGTGAGTGTTTAATTTCACTCATTCAACCGAAAATCAAGGGTGGCAACATTTCAGTCCAATTGATTATGTTTGCGTATGCGATTTGAAGTTTGATTTTGATGACATTAGCAGGGCACACTCAACACATGGCTGGCACTGGGACGGTGTGCGTGCGTGTGTGAGTGTGGATTCCACAGGGGTTGCAAAGAGGATTAACGAACACGGGAGTGCCGTGGCGTGTCGTGCCGAGGAGGGTGTTGATGGGTGTCACATGAAAAGTTAAATTACTTACGCTTATGTGTTTAGTCATGACATATCTAAGGGATGGTAGTCCTTACCTGCAAGAGAAAAAGATATAATTAAAGGACTTGTTTGAACAGGACGAGTGATTCGATTGAAGGCTACAAATTGAATTTTGAAATTTTGGGTCTAAAATGATCGCCAGAGGATGGCATTTATCATGGGTGGATGGTGGTTTAGGAGAAGGTTACTTGTATGCCTCTGAACAGTGGATTAGTGATGGGCGCCTTCGAAGGATAATTCGAGTGATAATCGATTAACACTAAATCTCGGGAATTCGAATGACTCCTTAATCGTTCGAATGACTACTCACTCGATCGAATTACTACTAAATTATTCGAATCTACTAACAAATTACTAACTACTAGACAATTCGATTGCTTTTATTTTTTATTAATGGATTAATACTTTAGTTTTCTTTCCTTTGTGTTTTTTTTTTCATTCTGGTTATATTCCTGATTAGTATTTCTCGGCGAGAACCATTTCTTACTTGTTCTAGCACTCAACTGAGACATTTATCCAGTTATCTTGTGTCAGTAGTTAGTAACTGGCTAGTAGATTCGAATAAGTTAGTAGTTAGTAGTCATCGAGTTGTTTTACTAATCGACTATCACTCGAATAATCATTCGAATGCGCCCATTTCGAGTGAAAATTCGATTATTAAAATATATCTCGATTACTAAAGTCTCGATTCTTAAGATCATTCGATTATGCCAATCGCTGAACTGGATCTTATTGATGGATTCTGTTGACGTATTCAAGGTTACTTTCGCAAGACAAGCATCAGTGGAATGTTGCGAAGAAGATCGGAGCTTAAAGCAGAACGATGAAGACTCTGCCAGGGTGTGTGGCTTGTCTGCAGTCGATAGAAGCGTCATGAGGAAGATGTTGTAGCCCCATACCACATCATCCACTTTGTGGATCCGGAAGTGTTTGTCAAAATTCGGACTACGAAATGGAAAAACCTTCAAGAATGTAAAAAAAAAAAACGACTTCCCTGAATTGCTGGGGTTTTTTTTTATAGTGGCAACCGGGAGCAGGGATGGCTCCTATTGCGGACAACTCTCTTGAGCGGGCAACTGTGGATCTTGAATTGAAGTTCCATTCATTGGACGGACAACTCCCTCAGTCGGACAAGATTGCTGCGACCGTCGATGGGAGCAGCTTTCACTGTATTTAAGCTTCCAACTTATGTCTCTGCCGGAACACTGTGAAATTCAAGAAAATCGGACGAGCTCACTGGATAGGACGCTTGTTCAGTTCGCTTGTTCTTTTCGAGTGGAGATCTGTCAGCCGTACTTGGTGCTACTGAGGTGCATCTATTGACGCTTGAAACGGTTGTTCACACCAATCGTTGAAAGTCTAGTTGCACAAGGTCACTACGAAGCGATTATGGCCTACCCTCAATCCGAGGCGATCACACAACCTGATCAGAATTAGCCAGGCGACTCCCAGGACTCTTATCTGCGTCATCGCTAGGCAATGCGCCATTGAAACGCATGTCTTTAGATTGTATCTGCATCACAATGACTCCTATAGAATGTGTTGAGACCAGGAAGGAAAATTGCTCATCTCTCTTCAACACACAAGGCCTTGTGGTAGCTAGCCCCTTTAAGTTAACCTAACAGCCCGTCGTCTCTGGCCAGCTGCCTCCAGCTTCGCACCACAAATTGGTTGAGAACCATCTCCAACTGGGTGTGCCACCGCCCACTGTTGTGATGTCCCACAGCTTCGGAGTCGAAGGCTAGTCAGAGACTGCGCTAGTTCAGCGTCCCACAAAGAAGAAGCATCAGAGCGGTCCGTGGTAGAAATCTGGTCCTAACTTCTACATCAAGCCCTCCCGGTGTGCGTCCTCATGTTCGAGTGGAAGGGACGGCCAAGTTCGATAAGCTTGACCTAGTCTTTGCCCATTTTGAGCAGCCTTTCTCTACGGGTAGTCTCTTTGAACGTCCGTGACTCGGGGGAAATGTAGCCAAGAATTGTGAAAATGACTCGCGACTTGAAGATGGTCAGCGGAACAATCGACAGAGCTGCTCACGATGCCACCGTGGCCATTGGAATAACGAAATAAAGACTCCCCTTAGCAGAAGTTCCAGAGACTAACTTCGACTTTGATCGAGCACCGAAAATCGTGAACAAGTTCGCTGAGGCAACAATCAAAGACGAGACAAACTAGAGTCTACTTATCTTCAGCGTGCCCACAGCACCAATGCACTGAAACCCAAGCCTCGCCGTTGGGAGTGACTCATAGATGCTGACAAATTGATGAGGCTAAATTCATATCACGACGTTTGCATCAATCATCAAGGAAATGCAATGGGATGGTAAGTGGGTAAGTGGCACCGAGGACCCAACTTACCAAGGACAGGCACATGACCAACTGCGAAAAGGCTTCAACCGAAACAAAACGAAACAATGTTCCCGTGGTTGCACAGACTTCTCGGTTCAGACTCGAGGGAGAATAAGGCTTCCGTCGACGAAATGTCACCGTAGTCTTTTAGCAACTCCCTCCTTCCTGTGCTCAAATTTAAAGCTGAAGTAACGAGCACTAAGAAGTCGCTCATAAGTCATGACGCTGGGTTCCATGGACGACGACATCGTTGAGGCAATGGTCGCAATCACAAGTCGCCTCAGAAGTCAAACAAAGCAAGGGAAAGGGTTGAGTTGAAGAAGGAAAGTCACCATCCCCCCTCCCAATCATAGTAATGAAGGCTAAGGCTGTGGCACAGGTAGGTAGGAGGCCTGGAGGCCTGCTAGTGAATTCACCAGCACGCTCAGTTGGTCCATTGTGATACCCACAGTCAGACTACTGCCACTGATCGACTACTTTTGTGATAGTTGATCCCAGCGGCAAATGGTGACAGGAACAGATTCGAAAACCCGATAAAAGCGTATTTACTTTGCTTTCACTGGGATTCGAACCGGGCACTCCGCTAAATAGGAGCAGGCACTCTACCAACTGCGTCATCCAGTCGTCAACTTTGCAACTAACTTACTCACACTGGGATTCGAACCGGAGACCCCACTAACCGAGGGCAGGCACTTAACCAACTGCGTCATCCAGTCGTTAAGCTGTGACACAAGTCTCCTGAGAAACCAAAAACATCCCGAGCGTCGCAAAATGTGAATGGAGCCACCCCTCTCACTGCTCCATGTCAACGCCCCTCACTCATCGGTCAGCAATCCACGACTCAGTCCAGAGGGCTGCACAAAATGTCTCTAAACATTCCCGCCGGCTTTAAATTGACCCTCACCCCAGCCCACCCCTCGGGACAGGCAAATGAAACCAAATCACAGTGGCAGCCAAACACACCTGTTACCCCGAGAGTTCGAGTGCAGCTTATATTCCGATTGTCCAATTAACTAAATCGCGGCTCAATTTCCACAGAATATAAATCAAAGCGCTTAGTGCGCGGTGTGTGGCTGGCCTGTGCTACAGCACCGAGCCGCCGAACTGGCAGTGTTAAACTGGCCATAAATCCCGGCCAGCCGCCCACCCAATCGGCCGCCAGTGGGTGCGCGCACAACATCAATTCAACGGCGTAATTTGCATTCTACAATGCAATTAACCGTCGGCCGGCCGGGCGAGATGCGTCTAAATATAAATTAGCAATCGCATCCGAATCCGCCTGTGAATCTGAATCCGATGCCGAATCACTACATCAACACAATAAATGCGCTCCGCTGCGTCCTTGTTATCTGCAGTGCGCCATCGATTCACAGCTTCCTCAGCACTTCGCCGTGGCGAGTGTTTGTGTGTGTGTGTGTCTGGTGGACTCCCTTAAGCGGGGGCAAAAAATAAATGAAGAAAAATGATCTCGCGTATTCCTTTGCCATCGCCGGGCGGCGCGGCGCAATTTGATTTCGCGTAATGGTCGATTCGAACGTCAAAACAAGCCAATTCCTGAGTGTATATACGACCGAACAATGACCATTCATACTCGACGGCACCGAGACTCTGTGCTGGCGCGTCGACCGCGGAGCTGTGGCTGTTGCTCCTGCTGTTGCCGCAGGCTACCCACGTGTGTGTGTGCATGCGTAGGCTGTCGGTCGCTCTCTGGAAGTCCATAACCAAGTCGCTTAATGGGTTTCTGTGTGCGAATATGCCACGACCGATTGGCCGACTGCGACTGCCACCTCCGAGCCGGCACCGACTCATGTCAATGAGAGTGACGTACTCCAACCGAGTCAAAGTAGGTAACTGTAAGCGGCGGTGTGTGCACTTTAAGTGCCCCCCGCAAAGTGTCGCCAGCGATGGAAAGCGATTTCCTTTGCAGCCTGCTTGCGGTGGTGGCAGGTCGGTCGGTCGGCCGGTCATACACCGCAGCCGCCATTAGAGAGGCGCTGTGCTGTTGACCAGTTTTCTTAGGATCCAGCGGGGTTCCGAGAATACGAGTCCCCGCCTATGCGCGGCGGCCATGTAATTAGGCCCCTTTCGCTGGCTGCCGTTGCCACTGCCTCTCTCATTGCCACTGTGCGCGGCGGCGGCGGCGGCTACAGAGAGCGCCTTACCTTGCCTGCCTGTCGGAGAACGCAAGCGCGCACGAAGGCGATTACATGTTTCTTTAATGGACACCAAAGTGTAATTTACTCGCGCCTCTGTAATTCGGATCGGCTCTGGGCCATTCGGTGTCCTACTTGGGGGATGTGTTGTGCACGTTGAGTGGGGAATGATATCAATCTTCGGGTGCTGATGGACTGCCGCTCGTACCGCGGCCACTGTCAGATTTCCACTGAACTGAACACAGTCCACCACACCGACGATGGGAAACATATGATTTGGAGAGTAATTGTGGAGGAGAGACCAGCGACCGGCGAATGTGTGGGGAACTGCACCTGGCTGCGTGATTACGGGGGAAGTATAAAAATAATGTCTGTCGGTGCAAATTATAACTGGGTTAGGCAATCTATGCCGCGTCTCCACCTCCTTCCTGTGACGCTGTGTTGGGAAATTAAGCCATACTCTGCTCTGCTTGCATGGGGAACCGGATTTCGGAGAAGTTGCCCAACGGTGGCCTGCGGCGACTTAATAACTTTTCAATTAAAGTGCGCAGACACATCAGGCGAAGCCATGGACGCTGAGGGGAGTTGAGGCGTTGAAGTTGACAGAAGGACGGGTAATGGTGACTTTTGCGGTGAGTTTGAGAAGTCTAATGGCAATGAGTGCATTCGGGGGCGGGAGAGTGTTTTGGACCATCTGTGAATGCATGGAGTCCAATGAGACATCTTGGAGCCACCAGCAATTCGAACTAATGGGAAAAGATGATGACTACTGGCTTTGTACTAAAAGTGCTTGTACTTTGCAGAGACTGTAAGTGGACTTTGACACCTGATCCTACGACGACACTTAGTACTAGATCCACGATGCAATTAGGGATGAAACAAAAAGATGGCGCACATCTCTGTGGACTCTTGTATTTGTACTAAAAGAGTACTAAAATGGAAGTGTTCCAAAGTATTCAAAGATACTGTAAGTGGACTCTGACTCTTGAGCCTGCCTAGTTACTAAACGAAGACGCTTTGTACTAAGAGAGAATGCACGACGCTGAGCAGGATGGCGCACATCTCTTTCCTTTGTACTAAAAGAGTACTAAAATAGAAGTATTTCAAAGTATTCAAAGATACTGCAAGTGGACTCTGATTCCTGAGCATGACTTATTTCTAAACGAAGACGCTATGTACTAATAGAGGATGCACGACACTGAGCAGGATGGCGCACATCTCTGTGAAATTCTGGCTTTGTACTAAAATACTGCTAAAGTAGATAAGTTCAAACGTATTCAAAGAGAAGGTAAGTGGACTTTGGCGCCTGATCCTGTCCCATAACTAAACGGCGGCGATTTGTACTAAAAGAGGGTGCACGCCGCTTTTTATTGTTGAAGATATATTGCACCGCGAGCTTTAGATTTATTGTACTAAATATATAAGAACGTTGCTTTGGATCAAATTAAAGATGAAGGACTTCCCTGCGGGATCCAGGCATTGAACTAAAATATTGTTAAAATTGATAGTATTCATGGGGATGGGAAGTGGAACTCCGCTTGTGATCTTGACTTAGTACTAAACCATACCATACTAGTATTAAAAGAGGTTGCACGCTGCCTAGGAGCATGCTAAAATATGAAGGACGTCCCTGTGAGCTCCTGACATTGTATTAAGATATTTGCTAAAATTGGCAGTATTCATTGGGATGGGAAGTCGGATTATCATATTTTGACATGGGACTAAATGACGATCCTTAACACTTAAAGAGGATGCACGATACCGCCCCAGTTCAAACTCATTCAAAGCGACAGGGAGTGCAACTTGACTGCTAATGAGGCTTTAGTACTAAAAGACGATGCACGATGCTATGTGGGCTCAAACTTATTCAATGTGACAGTGACTCCAGTAGATGGCTTAGGACTAAAAGAGTACTAAAATAGAAAAGTTCAAAAGTATTCAGACAGACAGTAAGTGAACTTTGACACCTAATCACGTCTCAATCACTAAATGGCGATGCGAGAACGCTTATTACTAAAAGAGGATACACGCTCATGCTAAAATATGAAGCACGTCCCTGCGGACTCCTGGGATTCTACTAAAATAATGCTAAAATTAACAGTATTCATGGGGATTGTAAGTGTTAGTTAGCTTCTTATTTAGACGACGCTTAGTACTAAAAGATGATTTACGATGCCGCTCGAGGTCAAACTGTGATTGGAAGCTGTCCTAGGAGGACATGCTGGTAAAGTACTAAACTAATAGACTCTTTGGACTTAGCCACCATCCACGCCGCTTTGTGAGCTGCAACTTATTCAAAGTGACTGTTCAAAAATCAGCAAATTAAAGGAATTTCAAGACCCCACAATTATGCTCTGTTTCAAGCACACAATCCAAGTTTGATGCTAAATTTGCCTCAACAAACGCATTTAGAAAATGATTCACATTTCACATCGTTTTGATTCTTGGCAAAGTCCCCATTTCACAATTCTCCGCAATTCCCAAGATTTTCAAATGAAGACATTCGATGTTCATTTCCCTCTCCTCTCTCTCTCTCTCTGCCCACAATCATCAAGATCTTTATGTCACTCGGTCACAAAACAAAAAATGCCCCATCCCCCCAGCGGCAAATAAAATTCGCAATGAAAGCCGCCGAACACAGATCTGCCGTCCAACTAACCCGAATTTAATGTCAATTGTATTGCAGTTCAATTTATATTAAACGTCATACCTGACAGCAGCCACTACAAAGTTCAAGAGCTTAACTAGCTGTCGTAAAATACATTATATTCATTTTGTTTCTGCTTTCTGTGTGTTTTTTGGTATATTTTTTTTTTGGTTTATTTGTTTTTGCGTTCTTTTATTTTTTCGTGTTTTGTCTTTCACATAAAAAGCAGACACTCATTTTCTAGGAAAGGTGTAATTAAGTTACTCAGTAGAATATCATAAAAGCCACGGTTTAATGGGCTCTCTGACATTTGACGTAATGATACCGTTTATTTTATTTTTATTTCCTCCTTTCTTTCTTTTGCCTTTGCCTCTCTGGGGTCTGTGTCGGTCTTGTGTGGCGGTGTAATTTTGCAAATTTTTGTGTGTTTCGCTTCCATTTTGGAGGTGGATGTTTGTCGGCGGGGAATGTCTCTCTTTTTCGAATGACAGACGGTAGTTTGATGGGAGTTTTTTTCTTCGGAGGGTGGAGAGGAGTGTAATTGTGACGTAACGTGCAATAATTTGATTTAAGTGCACGTTTACATCGTTAGAGGGAAGAATTGTGGTTGTCGGGGAAAAAAGGGTGGAGATCTTGATTTAGGGGAGCGAATGTGTGTTTGGGTATTGGGGGAGACTCGGCGCAGTGGAGACGGGAAGTGCTTTGACAAATTCGACATAAATCACGTGTGTCACAATTTGATGACTTTGGCAGTTGCTGCTGAGGATTCTGGGGGGTTCTCGGTGTGAGAAGGGGAGGAATATAGAATATTTTGTCTAAGAGCTACGTCATTGCAGACACATGACAACTACTGGGTCCTAATGGCTCAAAGATGGAAGGCAGCTCAGGCTCAGACACACATCACAACGGCCACCTCCGCCTGAAGGTGTTGGCGTGAAAGTGCTAAGGACGTTCTCATAACCAGCATAAGTCAACTAAAACAATCGAGGGACACAGAAATGATACAATGTGACCACATAACCACTTCTTTTAGTTTCGTTAAGACTCGTAAATTTATTCTTACCTAAGAAATCGAAGGATGCAGAAATTCTACTATGGGACCATAATAATCACCTCGTCCAGTTTCGTTAATTTTTTCTTATTTACAATGCGACCATAACAACCACTTCGTTCAGTTTCGTTAATTTTTTTTACCTAAGCAATCGAAGGACACACATCCTACTGTGAAGATAATAATCACATCATCCAGTTTCGTCAATTTTTTCTTATTTACAATGCGACCATTGCAACCACTTCGTTCAGTTTCGTTAAGTTTCGTTAATTTTGTTCTTACCTAAGCAATAGAAGGGCACAGAAAGTCTACTATGTGACCATCATATCTATCCGCTTTCCTCAGTTTCGTTAAGTTTCGTTCAGTTTTCAAACCACCCTCGACGTATGTATGTGACGAGCAAACAGTGTTAGAATTTGTACCTCGAGGCAATCGCAGGCACTTTGAGATTTGACGACGTTTCTGGCTGTTTTTCGTTCGGTTCTGGCATAAGATTAAACTTAACTCAATTATGAGTGGGCCCTTATAGATTCCGAGTTTGAGATCAGTGTACCTAGAGACAGGCCTATTGTTAAGGAGCTGGTGTCAAGAAGTGACTCTTTCACACGGAGGCCAAGTGGACTGCACGAAAGGTCCGTGGAGCCCAAGTACACTCGACGGAAGGACTACACGTAGCTCAAAACGAAGACATCCCAAGGCTCCCGTGCCACTTCTACCACGGCGTTTAGCGCATGAAGGACCCTATAGTTGTCCAAGACGAACACACTCCAGTTGTGATGGCCGGCGGTCAACCCAGACAACCTTCTGAACACATCCCAAGCCCTCCCATGGTACTTCAGAGTAGATTTCAAGCCAAACTAATATTTGCCACCCCAAACCAAACACACACACATCCGTAACCTTTTTGGATTTCCGAGTTTCCTCGTCGAATTAAAAATGACATCCAAAAGCCACAATCCATTGTACATTGAACCAGTTCACGAAACAAGGGAATGATTAATCCACCTCGAACACCTCCTCGCCGAATCTTAATCTATCCCAAAAGTGCCATAAAACCATCAGGCAGTGTCTATTTGAACTCGAGTTCCTGTAAGCACACCATAAATTCATAAAATCATAAATAAATCCAACAACACCGGGCCGACAGACGACCGCCTTGCTCTGTCGTCAATTTATCATTTCGTGCGTCTCGGGCTCCATTTCGAGGTCGGACGCGGGGGGACTCATCTCCGGCATTGTGTAATAGAAATCATTTGCAAATAATCCGCTCCACAGGAAAGTGATCGATTTAAGTTCGTCTAGCACCGACAATGCCACACCTCCACTAATCCACCACCGCCCAGCGCCCACCAACAACCGAGAGGAGAGAGAGAGATGATACGCACCGACACATCGCAAAACAAAAGGATAAATCCAATTTCAACAATGATGCTGGGAATACAAACGACGTACGTGTGAAATTTTCCCAATTAAATTGGATTTTTGCCCTCCCCCATGGCGTCCCTTTGAAAACCAGAAATAGGACCGGAGTTTCCTCTCTCTCTCTCTCTTTCTCTCTGCCAGCCACACACATTCAGTTTTATCACAATAGATATGAAATGTACTGCAGGAGGAAATTGATGGCGGCAGGAGCTGGCCCACCCGAGTGGCGAGCCTGTGCAGGGACGTGTGTGTGTCTGTATGGTTTTGAGACCATAACTCATAATAACAACCCGATGGAATCCACTCTTGGGTGGCAAACGAGCGGCGACGGCGGCGGTGGCGGCAAGCGTCGTCAAGAGCAAAGGGAATCATTTTCATTTTCAACAACTAGCCAGAACCACAGAAATTCAATTGTTGAAATGCCAAGCACGTAGTCGAGCACGTAGCAGTTGAAAGTTTCACTCTTCGAAGGATGTCATCATTCGAGCGCAGCAGCAGCACAACACAAACGTCAAATGACCCAATTTTCGACAATGAAATTTCCGACACACAGCCGCAAGAGAAAAAAAAAAAAACAGAAAAACCAGGAGGGGACGAATATAAAATAAAAACCCTTCAAAGGGAGAGAGAGCGCGCTTAAATGGGATATTTTTTTTTTCTATAAATTTGACGCTCCACACCGCAGCTACTGCGCTGCACGGCGCGGCGCACAATGCAATGGGAACGAGGAGTTTTTAGTGTTTGCCGCTCGCTTTTTGTTCGAACATTGAATGCACACTCTCAACCATTCATTGATGCAGAAACGTTCTCGTCGCGTAGTTTGAAAGTGGCGGTAGGGGCGGTGGTAACCGTCCAAAGTACCTCGGGACTCAGGCCGTACCGCAGTGCACACAGGGAGAGAGAGAGCGGGAGAGAGGTGTCGAACACGATGGAGTAAACAAAGACGATTTTCACACCTCTAATGGTGTGAATTTCCCTTAAATGGGGTGACTACCAACGTTCCAGTGCACACTGGCGGTAAGAATAAACAGGAACAGTGAGGGGAAAAAAAAACACACACACACACACGCTCACCCAGTCTGACCGAACTTAAGTGGTTGGCGGGCACTGGAACCGGGCGGGGAGGGAACAAACGGAGTTCCCTTTGTCGACACACACTCTTCGATTTCGAGATCCCATTGCGGAGGGGCCTGCAGCAAGGAGCTTGAAAAGGCAACAAAAGTGAACAAGAGAATGGCCACTTTAGCGCGTGCATTTTTTTCTTTTTGTTTTCTGTTATTTTTGGGGATGCAGTGCACTCTCATCGGGTTAAATAGTGTGTTCCATTATTTTATTGCCGCCCCCATCTATGCATTTATGTATTCTGTTGACGTTGTGCTCGCTCCCCCACGCTCCAGTAAATCTCCATTAGTGAAATGAGCACATGTACGCGGGCAGCACTAAAAACCGCCCAGCCACCCGCTCGCCGTGTATCGGTGCCTTCAAGTGTCCTGTGAATGGCTGTGGAGCGAGAGCGAAATCATTGTAAGGAGTCACAATTAAGTTGCCCGCCCGGTAGTCTCGCCGTTCAATCCCTCTCTCTCTGTCTCTCTATCCAGCCATGTGTGGGTAGTATGGATTTCTGTGAAGGTACGGTACGGAAGAACCCAAGTGCAGGCGGCGGTGGTGGAAAGGGTCGACGTAGACAGGAAGTGAATTGTGAAAATTTGAAGTTTGAGATACTGGGCGAGAGCGAGCAGCAACAGCAACGCTGGATATTGGCTGGCTATCGGGGGAAACTAGACGTTGTCGGGTGAATGTCTGGCTTAATGGTCACTGCCAGTATCTTGTGTGTCCGTGTCGGTGGCGGTGTCTGTTGCGTAGTACCTACATGTCGGCAAAGTTAAGTGCTTGTTGAAGAGGAAACGCCAAGGATAGAGAGAGAGAGAGCCAGCAGCGAGTGGTTAATTGCGGCTGAGGATGGAGTTTGTTCATTTTAATTTTTCCTTTTGTCTATCCCCCTCGGTCTTAGAGTCTCGTCTAGGAGCGATCGATTCAATCGAACTGACGAACGGATACATGACCTTGTGCTGCAGATGGCGGGGATCGTATGACAGGCAAGGGATTTTGTGGATAGAATTACGACGGACAACAGAGAGAACTTCATCTGCTTTGTGTGAGCCTATTGGAACCTGTGACCGAGGATTGAACAGCCACTTGGCACCTGTCAGTAAAGCAGATGTCTACATAGTGGTTCAAGTGGCAGGCAAAGTGAGTTGTCAACAGTGACATTTGTAGCCGGAAGCAATGAATTCAGAAGCAAAACAATTTTTGTGATAAAAGTTTTGTGTGAAAAGTCCGACTTCTACTTCCCATGGCCCTTAAAATTGTTCACAACTGTTTTTTATATCGTTTTCTAAAACCATGTTGACCAATCAGAGGACAGCATTCACGTTATTTCGTGAATAACGGTCAAAAATTCATGAAAATCTGTCAAAAAGCCACTCAAATTCGTCGATGGACTAGTGGGCAATAAGCTGTGAAGTCGGCCATCTCTTTAATACTTCGTTTTTGCTTGTGATGACATGACTGTCACTTGTAGCTTGACAGCTCCCACAGCCAGGCGGATTTGTCGTACAAAATGATGTAGACAGATATTGTAGTAAAACACCAACTTCGACATGAACGTCAATTGAAGTTTGACACTAACAAGGGATAAGACCCAGCCGAAGACCTTTGAGCAATGGTTTTGACAGGTAAGGGGTCTATCACATTATATCGTCGCAGACATCTGTCAAGTCGTGTTTCATATTTTTTTCCTGGCTACTTGAGTGCCCGCAGTGACAGTAGGTAACTCCCAAACTTCCAGTTGCCTAGGCTAATGTTTTGACTAATGGTTTTGACAGGTAAGGGGTCTGTCACATCATGTCGTCGCTTTTTATTTAAGTTGCATCTCCGTTGTCAAATATTAAGAAGGTGAGTCGAGTTAAAGGCTCATTACCGAAGTCGCAATCTTTTGACAGATGGTGTGACAACCATCGCTGACATCTGTCAAATCATGTTTCAGTTTTTTTTTCCCTGGCTACTTGAGTGCCCGCAGTGACAGTAGGTAACTCACAAACATCCAGTTGTCTAGGTAATGTTTAACTGTCACACAGTGAAAAGTTGTCAAAAAGTGAAGTTTGTTATCATCAGATACAAACGACTTTCTGATGAGAAATCACTTCGAGCATCAAATAAGTAGCAGCAAAATTGCAATAAAAAAAAGTTTCAGTCAGAACTGCCAAATATCTGTCACCTGTCATTACTCTACAGACATCTCTCACATAAAATTGTCACCTATTTTGCAAGTGGTGCCTTGAATGATCTCTTGACAGCAACTGCTTGTCCATCCTTCAGCTGTCAAAATTCCACCTTTTTGAGGTTAAGTTGAGTTAAAGGTTAACTTTTCTCCACAAATGAGCATGAAGGCGGAGGGATATTTTGTGCGCTCATACTTCCCAAAGAAAAAAGGAAAAAACAATAAAGCAACATTTCCCAAACAGTCACACAACGATCGATGCTCAGGCAATTACCCATCAGCACATCGTCGGCACATCACGCCTGAGGCATCGTTATCACGAGCAAGTGAAACGTGCCTGCCAGAAACGTGCGCAATTCCTCCATCGGATTCCATCACTTGTCAGTCAGAAGTTTGATTTGCACGACGACACTCGTGCGTCCCCTTTCTCATTTGGCAACGCCCAAGGAAGTCCCCAAATTGGCGCTTCTTCCGTGTAATTTTGAACTTCTCCGAACAAGTGCATTAATAACTCGTCACAGTGACATTTCCAACTTCCCTCGTCGGAACGAAACCAATCAATTTCGCATGCTCTTCGATAACTTTTCTATGCAGCCCCACCTGTGCGCCTCCATCCATTGTTCCACCACAGCATCCATCTTCGGTAACATCTTCATCATCGTCATGCCCCTCGCCTCTGGCTTTGTCTCATTTTGCGAGAGGTATCCGCATGCGTGCCTGTGTGTGTGTGTGGTGACATCGCATCGCACGCCTTAAGCTTGTGTGTGTAAAGGTACGTGACATATTGGGAAATTGTTTGCAAACCTTAAGACAACGAGCATCGTTTTCCTTTAATTTTCGTTGGATTTCAAGCGAAGCCCCCACGGGATCAACTTTGAACTGAAAACTACAACTTGTTGTTGTTGCCTTTGGTCTTCTTTTTTTATTCGCCAAGAATTTCGCTACAAACAGCAATGCCGACGATGCCCTGATGTCAGCGTGGCGTGTGCGATGGTGGCAGCAATGCCAGCGAATCTGGATTTATGGCGGAATGCACAGACTGCCAGAAGCCACAAACAAAAGTGAGACAAAAACAGGCGAAAAACAAAAAAAGAGAGATCAGACAACGACAACAAAACCCAAATGATTGCTCTGAATGGAACGTGTGCGGTTTGTGCAACATTTTGCTGCATACAATGTAATGAGATGCTGTGCCGAGGCAATGGTGGTGGCGGTGAGATACTTGCGGCGAATTCACTGTCACTGGTCGTTTTCCTTCATCGATGGAGTTTGGATTTGTTTCTTGGCAGATTTAGCAGAGAATTGAAATTGTTTTTTTTTTAAATGATTTGGACGCGTCGAAGTTTGTGGAACTTTGGGTGGAATGAATATTTTGACACTCCTAAGGGGTTGTTTACATTTCTGATACGTCAGAAATTTGTCTGCAAAATATATATTTAATTTCAATAGACTGACAAATTTGGTCGCTATAACCGATGTCGTTATAAACGGTTTTGCTTGTAGCTGAGAAGAATGTAAGCTTTTAAGGTCTTGTGTCAAAATGCAGTCAGAGGACAATTTTTGACGGATGGTCCAGGTAACAATACCTCTCCCTTATGTCAGACATCTTGGATCAAAATGTAGGCAGAGGAACATTTTGACAATTCTGACATTATTGAAACTTCTTACATTATTGACACTTCTGACTTTATTGATAGTTTTGACATTTTTAACACTTCTGCCATTTTTGACACTTCTGACATTTTTGACACTTCTGCCATTTTTGACAATTCTCACATTTTTAACACTTCTGCCGTTTTTGACACTTCTGCCATTTGTTACACTTTCTGCCATTTTTGACACTTCTGACATTTTTGACACTTCTGACATTATTGACACTTCTGACTTTATTGATACTTTTGACATTTTTAACACTTCTGCCATTTTTGACACTTCTGACATTTTTGACACTTCTGCCATTTTTGACACTTCTGACATTTTTGACACATTGACTAAGTAAGAAAACCTCTACATCGTGTCATATGTCTCGAATTAATTGGTGTTACGACTTCATGAACATCAGAAATCAAGAAGAGAGACCTTGTGTCAATTAAACTTTGAACCCGATCGATCCTATCAAAGAACGCCATTAACATAATTCATTACATTTACAGTCAATGGCACGGCATTGCCTGTCAAAAAATCGAGATCAACTGTCAACAAATCGTGACTAACTGACATAAATTCGAGATTAATTATCAAAATTCGAGATTAACTGTCCAAAAATTCGAGAACAACTATGAAAATCTGAATTAACTGTCAAAAATTCGTGATTGACTGTCAAAACATCGCGATTAACTGTCAGCAATTCGAGATCAACTGTCTAAAATTCGAGATCAAACTGTCAAACAAACGAGATTAACTGTCAAAAAAACGAGATCAACTGTCCAAAATTCGAGATCAAACTGTCAAACAAACGAGATTAAGTGTCAGAAATTCGAGATCAAACTATCAAACAATCGCGATTAAGTGTCAGAAATTCGAGATCAACTGTCAAAAATTCGAGATCAAACTGTCAAACAAATGAGGATTCACTGTCAAAAAACTGGATTAACTGTCAAAAATTCGAGATTGACTGGCAAAAAGTCTCGAATAACTGTCTAAAATTCAAGACTGGCTGTCAAAACATCGCGATTAATTGTCAAAAATTTCGAGATCAACTGTAAGAAATTCGAGATCAACTGTCAAAACATCGCGATTAACTGTCATTTCGTCCCTTAAATTCGTCGGTGAAGAAGCCTACGAACAGCAATATATCCAGCCAGATATCTCTCGAATGGTCGATTTCTGATGAAATTCCAAAAATACGACTTTACCATCCAAGGTGACTCACTGTGACCTAACCACCTCAATAAGCTTGACGTCACAATCAGAACAATCAGACCTCTTAATGTGCCCCATTCAAAGTTGTAATCTTCACAAAGGCCAAACGGCCGCGACGAAAATGGTTCTTAATTTTTATTGTTTTCATTTGCTCATTATCTGGGCGCACCATTCACGATGAAGAGAGGGACAAAATGATCACATTCATCAGCAGCGGCAGTCAATCAATGGAATGTCATCAACAACGAAGTGGATATAAACAAAAACAAAAAACTGCGGAAACAAGAATTTCACACGTCTTCAATCAATCATAAGCAACCACCCCAACTGATGATGACACTTGACAGTTTCCTTCCTCTCATCCATCAAACTACACACACACACACCCCCCTCGCCCTGCCCGAGTTCCACAGCACTCTCCCCAAGGAACTAATAATATTTTTTTTTTCCTCCGAAAGTTCAATGAATCCCCAATTTGTGAAGTTAAGCTATGAAAATCACTTCATCAAACTATTTGACAGCTGCTGTCCAAAGTCACCATCAGCACAGTACGCCAAATCACCAGCGCACCAGTGAAAGACAGTTCACTTGTGAACAGCTTATAAATAATTGAAACTTATCGCGCAACAAATTGACATTTAACTTCAAACAAACAAACAAACAAACAAACATCACGAGACACAGTGCGAATGAGACGACAGCATGGACGCGATCTGAAATCAATTATTTACGACTCAAGGTGGTGGTGGGCAGCGACACTTGTGTGCGCACATCCAATGTGCGCCTTGATTAATTGGCGCTAACAATTCCACGGAAATCATTTGAAAATGACAATAAATCATAATCGTTTTTATCGCACCGAAAAGACCGTCACTTTATTGCCCGGGCCCACTCCACCAGCAGACGCCAATAAACTGTCAAAACGAACGCTGGCAAGCGCTCTTTCTCTCTCGCGTTGTGCAAACGGAAAACCAATCAAATCGATAATTATGTAATATTGTGAATTAAAGATAAGCTTTTGCTGGCTTCTCTCGGGGGAGCGAAGGAACAACAGTCCATAAACGATTATGAATGGAATAGCGCGCTTGGCTATAGCCGATGATGATAAGAGGACACGACACAGAATAGCGCGCTTCCGCCGATCATCGTGGGAATAGTCTTTTTTTTTAATTTTTATTTTCTGTTTGCATTTCTCTTCGTTCTTCGTTCGTTTTGTTTTGTGGTTAATTTGTGTGAGCCGGGGTCGGTGGTTTTTGTTTATAGCAGCGATCCAACCCCGCCACCGCCGACTAGACTGATTAGCCGCGCCGCACCGCAATAGAAAAGCGACGGCGGAATAGTCAGTCAGTCATTACACATCGAATACGAAACGGAATTCGTTTAATTGGAGGCGTCTGGTGTTATCTCAAAAGAACACACAAGCCGGCCGCGACTGCGAGCGAGGAGATAGAAGCTAAATGACAGGAAGAAGTGGCAATTCAATTTGATGAAATGTGACATTTAGTGTGTCAATGGAATCGGCTTGTCATAAACCATCTCATCGCGATAACACACACTCTCCCACACACACACTCGTCTCCTCTCGTAAATAACTGATTTCAACATTTTGACAGGTATCAACGTTTTGACAGATCAAATGTCAGATTTACTCTTGGGCTGTTCTATTTTCATTCTTTTTACGATCGTCGTCGTCGTCCTAATCCGGAAGTGTGGGGTCTCTCTCTCTCTGTTGTCTTGTGTCCTCCCGGAGTAGGTAGGTAGGCTGAGAGCGTATCTCAAAAATGTCATCTGCACATTTCATCCCGTAAGTGCGTCATTAGTTGGGAGATAATTAATTTTACGTGTACAACGTGGAAGGGACCACTTTCGTCTACGACCAGATCCACTAACCGTGCATAAGGCGATTAGATGGTGAGTGAGGTCACTCGGTGGGTGTTCGGCATCCTTCTTCGAAATAGTTGCTGATCCCTTCGGGTAATTAGTGGAACAGACAATGGACATCGAGAAGAAAGTCAAAAAGAAAAAAACAATTTTCAAGGGAATTTCAAATCCCGCGGAGTGTCGTCTCACCGAAACCTCATGGGTGGTCTGCTCGCACTCTGGTGTCCTGTGTGCGATTCTTTTGAAATTCACACTCCCTCCGGTGGCACCGTGGGAGACGACAGTCCAAACAATGAACAATTTGGAAATCACTCAGGTCCTCCGCCGCGTCAGCGGTGACTTATGGTCTCAAGGTGGTGAATGCATACACTTTGTTTTGTTTTCTCCTCTCTCTCTCTCTCTGTCTCCACCCCGCCTCTCATTCAAACAAAAAGACGACCATGATGGTCGTGTTCCAGCGAAAAGACCTTCTCTCTCGTGTTATTCTTTTTTGTTCAAACACATGCAATGTATCGTGGCTGTCAAACGGAGGTGTGAGGTTATGTTGAAAGCCGCGCGCCACACACAGTCTCGCTCTCGGATCATCCCTGTTGAGGCCCCGGGGGGCCTCCGCCGAATCCATCATACACATTCCCCGTCACTTCACAGAACACAACAATAAACGTGTTAAAAATTATTCCAGCGACAATCAATCAATGTCACATCGAATGCACAGCACCGGGGACTGGCACGGCGCGGCCCAGCCTGGCCCGCAGCCGCGCGCTCTCCGGCGGGTCTGGCTATCGCCCGCCCGCAGCTGAGCGGCCGCGTACATTGTGTGACGGTAATTCGCCACATCTGATGTCAAAATCTTCGCCTCTCTCTCTCGCTCTCTCCATTTTTTATCTATTTTTTATCATTAACATGTAATCAATTGATGTCGACATCGAGCGAGAGGAGGCGGCAGACGGAGTTTTCATTCTGAATAGGAAGCCTTGTGAATGGAATTTTAAATAAGCCGCCGCCGCCGCCGCTGACGACGACGACGATGATGACGCGCGCCTTCTCTCTGGTCTCTCCGTGGCCATTGTGTGCTGTTCGGTTGGGATCCCACAAGGGCGGAGGCGGCGGCGTTGGCGGGTTTCTCGGAACGAGTTCGAATGATAATGGTAAATATCTAGAAGAAATTCCAAAATATGCCACAGTCCGAGATGATAATCAGCAGCAGCAGCGGCAGCAGCTGAAGCCGAGTGCGTTCGAGGGAAAGTTCTGAAGAACCGATCGGGATCAGCGGTTCTGATGCGTTTATACCCGTCAAATGGGTGCCAAGTGTCAGATGTCAGAGGGAAGCGGCGCACATCGCTTCGGCTTGAGTGTGACATTTGAATAATGATTGTGAGATAGGCAGTGTTTGCCAGATGACAGTTAGAAATGTGGGCCTAAACTTGTTCCTCTTTTGTGTCGTCAGACTATGCGTGGGCTTGTGACTTTTTAAAATCCCGTTATGATGGTTTGACCACTAAATTTGATGGCGGGGCAAAATGACTGAGCCGAGTCTTTGTCTTAGATTAACAGCTTCCACTCGAAGTGAGCGAAGAAACGCATAAAAATCCGGCCAACAAACCCATTCGAGGTTGCTCTCGCGTTTCCGTTCGCTGAGTCATCGCTTGGAATGTCTTTGTTTGACAATTTACAGAGAGAAGGGAAGGCTTGAATGGAGGTCGCAGAGAGAGAGAGAGAGGAAGGCTTGAAGGCTTGAATGGAGGTCGGAGAGAGAGAGAGAGGAAGGCTAAGGGTTTGAATGGAGGTCGGAGAGAGAGAGAGGAAGGCTTGAAGGCTTGAATGGAGGTAGGAGAGAGAGAGAGGAAGGCTTGAAGGCTTGAATGGAGGTCGGAGAGAGAGAGAGGAAGGCTGAAGGTTTGAATGGAGGTCCGTTCGAATTGAAATGAAGTTGTGTGGTGGCTCGTTGATGACTAGAGAGGTAGGAGCGGAAGATTGGAGGAAACGTTGGGGAAAGAAAACCCCTCGAGGTAAACACAAAAAAAACACCAACCCAAACATCCTCTCAGAATTCCCCCTTTCCTTTGAAGTCTCTCCGAACGGGAAAAAACAAATTGTCAACAAAGAGGAAGTGATCTGTCTCTCAACAGAGACAGAGAAGCAACCCTCACCGACAGAATTCCGCTCTCTAATTGATTTAAGAGCCCCTCTAGCGGTATATTGAAACAATTTCTTCCCATAACTTCTCATAATTACACCTCGCAACGCAACTCGACGCGAACGCAGCCACCAACGGGGGACCTACTTAATTGATTTAAGATTTTCCCATTCCTGATGACAGTTATTAAATTGCTGATCACACCGTTAATTTCCGTCACATCCCGTGCGTCCGCGCGCTCTTGGTCAACAGTTTAAATTGCTTCCGCGCACCGTATCTAATAACCTTCAGGCATAACTGTGCATCAATTTCCTGTTGAATTATCTAACCTTAGAGAAACGAAGCACACATCACTTCACGTCCCACCCCCTCGATCGAGACCTGTTCACATCCGTGAAATTGTTTATAAATCATTAAACATGCGGGCTCATAATACAACAGCTTCAGCCCGACCGACCGACCGACCGACCGCCACGGTAGGGAGCTGGCCGGTGTTCGGTTCGTCGTCGTCGGCTTTCTTTTTCATCTGCTGGCTGTCACAGATACATGTGCATTGTATCGAGGGCGGAAAGCGCTTTCCTGCGGCCAGGCGAGTCAACATTTGAGGGGTGGCATTATAGGACCCCTCCGCCCCCACGCCGACATTCTTTTGACATTTCTGTTGACTCTTGGTGGTATTTTGGTGGTTTTCTATCGCCGCTTTGAGGGTGTCCTAGATCGGCCTTTAATGACATTTTCAATTCCCAAGTGTGATTAGCGATGCCAAACGGAATAACATATCCAAGACGCGCGTGTGTACGTATGGGTGTGTGTGATGGGCGCGGTGGTTCCTTCGGAATTCACTTTCGCGTTGGTTCCTTTAAAAAGGGACATTTTCCTGATTATCTATTCATTAGATCGGGACACGTGTGTGTGTTGGTGTGTTGGTGTGTCGAGTGTGTTTAGGGGACAAAATGTCTCTTCTTTCGATTTGGTTTCGAATTCGACAAAAGGCAGGTATGGCGAAAGTGATTTGCATTTATCTGAAGAGGTTTCACTCCTTTGAACGGGAGGTAAACAATGACTCGGATTTCTCAAAAGGGCCATTATGCGGATGAACAGAGTTTCAGTTTCCGGTCTGACACAGAGTGTCAGCATGTCGAATCGTCTCTCGAATGGCACACATAAACCGATGGGGCGGGGGGGATGAATGTAATCACCGTCCTTTGTGACACATTTTTTTTCTGTTTGTTTGTTTTGCATGACATTCAAGGGACGGGGGAGGGGAGGATGGATGAAAATTTAATAAGATTGAGAGATGGAAACGTAAGCATGTGCTTTAAATGCAAAATTCGAACAGAATTTTTGATTGTAATCTGTTTTCATTCGAAGCAGGACTGTGTTCACAAATGGCTGTGACAGTTGTTTCGGTGAACATTGCGAACTGTATTATCGGCGGCATCGAAGTGACTTTGTTTTCGAAGGGGAATGAGTTCATAGAACAAAAACGGAAGTCTCATCGAAATTGAAGCCGTCGGTGGAATTGTAGTCTGCCCGGAAAAGTAAAAGGCGACCAAGAGGGCCTCAAATGACATAAGTGGAATCCATCTTTTGACGTCCCATCATTTGACGTCCTAAGCGGTATATAAATTGTCAGCAAGAAGGGCAATCACTTTCTCAAAAATATAGTCGTCTATCAAAACCACAGTGAACACATCCATCACTTGTTTGACAGAAAAGAAATGGAACAAGTGATGTAACTGACGTTTAGTTGGAGTATGACACTTCGAATGCAAGTTGTAATTTAACAACGATCGGCTTATTCTTGGGTCTCAACCAACAAGACTTCTCAAGGACTAATGTGCCTTAAGCTTGCTGTAAAGAAAAATGCCAAATTTGACGTTTCGGCCTAGATAGACTGTTTATGGGACTTTTAGGGCTTTTTATTGCTTTAAAGTATGCAATCCTTGCTCACAGTGATTGCACACGACAACTGAATTGACTTCCGACCGATAGCAACAATTGACAGTTTGACACAATAATGTCAAATTTGACATTTGGGCTTAGATCGACTGTTTTATGACACCTTTCAGGGTTTTTTTTTTTGCTTAAAAGTGTTACATTTTGTTTACTCGTGGTGATTACATACCTAAATCGCAGTTAGATCTAAAGCAACAATTGACATAAACACGTCAAATTTGACGTTTAGACAGTTTTATGACACCTTTTAGGGTTTTCATTGCTTCAAAGTATGCAATCCTTGCTCACAGTGATTGCACACGACAGCTGAATTGCCTTACGATCGATAGCAACAATTGACAGTTTGACACAATAATGTCAAATTTGACATTTCGACTTTGATTAATTGTCTTATGCCATCCTTCCGGGTTTATGTTGCCTCAAAGTGTTCAATCCTTGCTTGCTGTGATTGTATAAGACAAATAAATTTAACACAAAATTTACTAGTTTGACAAACTAATGTCAAATTTGACATTTCGACTTTGGTACTTTTATGGTACTTTTCATTATTTTTATTACTTCAAAGTATGCAGACTAGCATAAGAAGAAATTGCCTGTCGATCAGATCAATAGCAACAGTTGACAGTTTGTCACCCTAGTGTCAAATTTGACGTTTCGGCTTAAATATAATGAGGTACCAATATGCTTATGGTAATCCTTGCTCGTGTTGATTATATATGAGGAATGAATCGATTACAAAACTGTCAAGTTGGACACAGGCACAGGACAAATTTGACGTTTCGGTTTTAAGAGTGCTTTTAATGTCACCATTGAGTACAATATTCAAGTCAATCATATTACGTGGTGATTGACGAAAAATAACCCTAAAAGCTCTAAATTGATGACAGCTAGTTTGACATTATAATCGGTTTGTCATTGCTGGGCACAGCCAACCATTGAGATTCGTTGTCTAAAGGCCCTACCGTTTAGGATGTAATGTGACACAAGTCAAGCGATTGAGGGAATACTCAGTAAAATTCGCTTAGTTTCGTTAAGTTTCGTTCATTTTTGATTACTTAAGTCACAGAGATTGTTAGTGATTGCATTGTTCGCACACAATGTTTGCAAAGTTTCCACAACCAATTGACATTTGACGCATCATCTGACTACTTGTCGTTCGGTTCTGACATGAGCTGGAGTTCACTTGGAACTTGGAATTAAATCCACCTTATGGCGATGACAACAAGTGACAGTTTGGCATTCGTGTTATCGTACTCTTGGTGGTTTCCAAAGACCGTCGAATCGACTACGAATTGATGCCAGCTGTTGACAATTTCGACACTCGTTGACAAGAAGATTATGTAAGCACCTCAAAAAAAAAATACCCCGAATTCCAAAGGTGACAAATACAAATAATTTCGAGATGTTAAACACAGACCCTTAATTGATTGCTAATCGCCTTCAGTCCCCAGTCAAGCTCAAGCCGATTTCATTGGATTTTGTAATCACTCAACTACGTTGAAGTGTGAAATCGACGTCTGATGAAACTAGTTTGGACACGTAAAGTGAAACGTGCGACAAATTCCCAACAAGTCAAGCCAAACCATCAAATCAATTTTATCAAATTCTACTGTCCCAGTCAGTGCGAGAGAGGGGGAGAGAGAGAGAGAGAGAGAGTGGAATGGATTATGAATGACGCATTTGTCATATGAACTGTCATCTGATAAACTGACACTTGACAGATTTCGTTTCAATTATCATTCGATAACCCCAGGAAACGTCACTCAATGAACGACGGAATGGAATGAAAAGAAAAACAGATTTCTAACGTCCTTCGACGTAATCAAAACCTCATAAACGAAATGTCAATCAATGAGCGGCAAATGTGATTTTGTTATTGTTTCTCAATTATCAGTCGTGTTTCGCGGGCACGCCAAGACCAATAACCTTACTCCCATTCCCTTGCTCGACTGATAAGAGGCTTCTCCTTCTCATCTGAAGACCGCGCACATTCTCGTGGAATTCTTAAAATAAATTAACTTGTTTCGTTCAGAAAGAAAAAAGAAAATACTCGTGTTGTACAAAACATCTGTAGTGTATTTCATTTTTAATTGATTTACCATGTCAGAGAGCAGAGAGCGCGGGGAGAACAACAACCAAACCGATCTGTCATGTCTCGCCAGACGAGGGGAGGAACACAACGCCAAGGGATAGTTCCAATTTAATTCGTTCGAAAAACACTGGGGGAGTGAACACAGGCTGACAGCTGGCAATCGAAACCGATTCGAGAATTCCTAGAAACCATCCCAAAGATGGAACATAAACTAAGGTGAACTCCTCCCCTGACGACATGTCATGTAGCCGACTGTCATTAAGGACATGTCCATATCCCAGGCAACCGCCGACACCACCGCCACCGCCGCCGAATCGACGAATCGGGCATCGTCGAAACACAAATGCTGATGTGAAATGCAAACCTTTTGTAGATCAATCGATATCGTGTACATGATCGCTTCTGTTTTTCAAAATGAAAGGACCCACCGAACAAACTACAACAACACGACAAGAACGAACAAAAAACAAAGAAAAAAAGACAACAAAGCATAACAACCTTCTAAAGAAGGAACGTGAAATATGTAAATAACACAGGAAAAGGTGTGCCACAGAGCGGAGAGAGAGAGAGAGAAAAAAAGGGTTTTCCAGTGAAATCCAAACACACAAAATCCCGATCGACGATCATGGCGATCTTCCACGAAACTCCCCGAGAGACAAACACAAAAATCTCTGAATGGGATGTGAATACGAGAAACTCGAGAACAACAACAAATAGAAGACTACGACGACGACGAGGACGAGGATGGATGGATCTTTCGTAAAGATTTCATTCAATATGCAAAAGATCACGGAATGGGATGTACAAAGCGTCGTCGTCGTCGTCGTCGTCGTTGTCGTGCCCCTTTTTTGTTCTTCGTCATGCGCGCTTGTTGATCTTTAAAATGGGAAGAAATCATCATAACAATAGGCGAGATCTATTTCAATGGAGCGAAACTTATGAGGTTAATGTGAAAACATCGAAGCATCGGCTGGAAAACAGACGCGCAGCGCACTCACTCACCTTAAGCCGACCGAAGTTGAGAAGACCTAGAGGCGGACGCGAGGAGGTCTAGGAAGATGAGGCAAAAGAAAAACCCACTTGGCTGCTTTTGTTTTCCTCCGAATTGTCGTTGCTGGTGTTTTGTTCCCTTCTACCTGGCACGACGCGACGGCCTACCGCCGAGGGATCATTGTGAGATGCTCTCTTTGTACGGCGCGAGCGCGCCAACAACACACACGCACACACACACTCACTAAAGATGCAAAAAAAAGAACAACAAGAAGGAGGGACAGATGAAAACGAGAAAAGATGAAAACAAAAAAAAAATCGAGAAAACCAAGAAGATACCGACGACCGAGTCTGATCTAAACTTAAGCCACGAAAGGTATGAGTCGACTTTTGAGGAGAAAGACCGCGCGCGGGATATTTCGATTACCTGCGGTGCCGCTCTTTGAAATTATCACTGAAAAACGAACGCAGCACCGGGAACCCTATAGTTTGAGGGTTCGACTTTGAGACAATACGGGTCTTGAGGGACGGTGGAGAGGAGAGAGGAGAACAAGCTGTGTGTTCGTGTGTGCGTGTGTATCGCCTGGACCTAAAGAAATGAACCGCAGTGCCGCCTTTAGCCGCGTCTGATGCTGATGCTGCGGCAACTGCTGCTGCTGCTGTTGTTGCCGATGATGAAGACGAAGACGAAGACGGTGATGATGATGATGGTAGCCGGTGGTACAGAGAAGCGGCTTGTGTATGGATTCACCGCCGCCGCCGTCGTCGTTGAGCTCACGTAAAAACGTACAAAAAAAATACAAGAAAGATGATGATAGCGGCAAGGCGAGTGCGCTGTGCCTTCTTCTATCTCTCGTCGGCCGACATCTTATATCTTTTCATTTTTTTTTTTTTTGGTTTCTTTTTCTTTGGACCGCTGCGAACCTGATGTAGTTGGCGGCCAGTATGGCCACTGGGCAGCGCTGTCTCTCTAGTGAATATGCACACCAAGATGGAAGAAGAGAAAAAAGAAACAGGACGAGGATTGATAAAAATAAGCGGGTCGACGAGCGGCAATGGTGTGTTTCCTTTGCGAAAGGTTTTATTTTTTATTGCTCCTTTCTTTTGTGTCGTTGGTTGCTGTTGTTCTTTCTTTTTTTTATTGAAAACGTTAACAGTAATACACAAAGTAGAAGTAGCATTGCCGCAGCACCATGAGCACCATCAACAACAACAACATCAGCAGAAGCAGCACCAGCACCAGCACCAGCAGCAGGAGCAGCATAAAAAGGCATCGCGACATAAGGAAAATATCGCGTCGCAACGATGAAAAAGAAGGCGCATATCTCGTTTGATGGGGAAACGACGGAACTTTTTTATTGAAGCCTTTCTTCTTTTTTTTTGGCGTTTTCTTTTCTTCTTCTGTCTGTCTTCGTCTTATTGTCTTCGGCTTTGTTTTATTTTGTTGGCGAATTTATCTTTTGTCTGTTTTGGCGTAACGAAGTTTGGTCTTTTTTTTGTGTGTGTTTGGCGAAAAGTGACGATGCTTATTTTGGGTGGAACTTGTCAGCTTTACTTGAAGGTCGTGCCGTCAAGCCAGGCAGTAGACTGGACTTAATGAAGGGAGCCCAGGAACAACGACAGTGTTCCGAGGTGCTGGAGTTGACGCAACTGTTTGAAAGGCTTTTTTGAGGACAGAAGTGATCGAGGAGAGATTCTCTGTCTGACAAGGAATTTCCGTAATTTATCGATTGCCTGAAGGACGCCGTCTTTAAGGAGATCTTCACAGATTCCCAGAAAGTTGCCTGAAGGCCTGCCTCGGTCAGGTTTTAATGCCACGGGCAAGGACTTACGGGCATGGGCCTACGGACGGTTCTTGTTGGTCAGCGAATCTGTTCTGGGAATGCCATTCTCAGCTGCCGTTGGCGTTTGAAAGGCTTTTTTGAGGACAGAGGATCGCTCTCTGATAAGAAACTTCCTTAATTTATCGATTGCCTGAAGGACGCCATCTTTAAGGAGATTTTCACAGATTCCCAGTGCCGGAAAGCTGCTGGTAGACCAGCCCCTGTCAGGTGTTGGGCATGGACTTACATGCATGGACTTACGTGCATGGACCTACGGACGGTTCTTGTCGGTCAGCGAACCTGTTGTCGGATGGCCATGCTTAGCTGCCGTTGGTAAGCTTTCTTTCTTTTCCTCTAACCTCTCAAACTAAGGCCTGTCTACACGATGCAACAAGGGGTTTCCTTGCGATGGCAAGGGATCCGTTCTTTACCGTCCTCATCGCCACGACATTGCTGCAAAACAGGCCCTAGCAGTTATTCCTGTGGTTCTTCATCTAAATTCACCCAAAATACTCATTCCAAGCCGTCACATCGTTCGCTAAACCCTCGCAACACTAAACTTAAGTCTCCTTCGTTGCAAATCTGCCAAGACGCAATTAATCCGATACTAGGAGCCCCCCACTCCTCGCTGATCGCATTTTCCGCCCCATCACAGATCTTTGAGCAGAAGCAGCAAAAAAAGAAACATCGCGCACCCAAAATAATCATACTCATCCCAAAAATACATCCTCCACAACCGATACAACACCAACAACAATATTGCCGGTGAAGAAGTTCATTCGAGAATGCACTCGAAAATAAAAAGACGGTATCACACAAACAAACGGGGTGATAGCAAAGCGCAGCACACACAGCGCAAAGGTGCTGGTGGTACGCGCGTCGCGTACGAACGCAAGCAAAAACAGAGAACAACACACAAAAACCGACACTGGTCGGCCGAATCCTTAGTTCTTCTTATCTCGGCTCTTCTGTCTTTCCCCGGTTTGCTTTGGGTTTTGTCTTCGCGCTGCTCTTCAAGTTCTTCATCGTTGCAAGGTATTCTTTTTTTTTGTTTCGTCTCTTTTCGGAGATCTCTTTTCTTCGCTTGGGCCATCTGCTTCTGCTACATCTTTCATTTCTACACCTTCTTGCGTGGATTCTTGAGTTTTCGTTGGTTTCTTTTTTTTTCCTCTTTTGATGTGATAAAGAAGGGCAGGAGGGCATTTTGGATTTTTTTTTTTCTTGAAAAGAATAATTCTCCTTCCGTACTATCTTGAAAACAATTTTTCTTTTTTTTTTTTGGAATTTCTGCAAGAGATGTGTGATGGCTTGAAATGAGAACTGTGGCAGGGAAGGGACAGACGAGAGGGCGGTGCCGGTGCCCGTCTGAAGAACCCCGATGATATCGAACTCTGTTTGTTTGCTGTTTCTGTTTGCCGTATCCCGTTCTAGGGAATTGTTGTGTTTTTCATTCGTCTTGTTTTGTTTTGTTTTCCCGTCCCATCTCTTCGAATCGTATGCATAGACATCCTTTTTGTTTGAGTTACACTTCGCACCGAAAAGGATTACTTTGTTTGCCGCTGGGAGGGGAGAGGGATGGCAGAAATTGTAAGGGGCGTAGGATGAATGTTGAGGGAGCAATTGATACTGGCTATGTGAACTTGACATGGTTTCGAAGTCTTGATTTTCAGTGAACGCAGGGAATCTTTGGAAGTTTTATTAAGTGGAACTTGTTCGAAGAAAATGTCAAATAGCCCGCTGAACGATGGAGTGTCATTTTATTGACATATTTGCTGAAGACTCCAAACATTTCCAGGTGCAGATGTCCTGTCACTCAGGCTGTCAGTTTTCGGAACAGTTTCGAAAACCACTGAGTGACATTAAAAGATTCTTGAGTTCGAAGGCACTTACACCACTTGACTTGTTGCCACCTTTATGCCGTAATATCTGTTCGGCGACTGTTTGTGGGTAAAAATCCGTTCCAAAAAAGTGTGGGACAGGAAAGCAATGGCACCGAAATGTCATCTGGACTGAAGACTCAAGGAAGCATCCAACAATTCGAACACATTTGACTACAGTTGTCAGTTTTTAAATCAGCTTGTGCTTGAGTTCATTGCAAACCTCAATTTTGTTGCAATGACGATGACACAGATGTGATATTCCGATTGTTCTAGGAAATTGGGTCAAGTGCCTGGTCTGGGAGGAAAACATTTTGTTCGTCCTTCAGTAGAGACAGGTTTTGGATTTGGTCGATGTCCCTGAACTCAATAGTCGCCTACAAACAAGTCCTTTCCATGCAAACAACTGAGAATGAACGAGTACTTAGAAGGTGGGTGCAGAGAGGCAGCAACCATTGCACACAACTAAGCAACATCACTCAGTCAGTCATCTTCTTTGCTTTATTCAAAACACCAATTGGTTTGCGGAATAGGGAGTCAGTGGAAACACAATGGGCCCAAGTTTGGCTGCTGTCTCTTCTCACAGCAGACAGCCACTTCAACCTAACCTAAGAAGGTGGGTATACGAATGCCTTAGCGACCTGCAACAGCGGCTCAAGTAGACCAACTAGTTGGCTCGGTCCATTGTATATCATTTCTGGAATTGTTTTAAGCCCTCTAAGTCAATCACTACGAAGAGTAACAGATTTGTGGGGTTAATGGAACTGTCCCAGCAAAACTTTGAATCGTTGCACATTCAACAGGGGCCGACTCCAAATGTGTTCATTGCTTTGTTGTTGAACTTGACCAAGAACTCTATGCAACATCAACTTCGACATGAGAACTTAATCGCCAACAGTTGAAGTATCTACAGTGTACTCTTCCTAAGTCGAATTGTCACGGGATACCATCATTTTTCGAGGTAGAGGGAGTTTGACTTAGGGAGAGTCCACTGTAGTTGCAGTTGATGCACAGCATCGAAGAAATGAGGATCTACCTCATCGCATTTTTGTTGAACTTGATTGAACCTCAATGCAATCTTGGAAGTGTCCACATCTGTAAATGAGAACCTCATCTCAGTCTTTAGCCATCGATGATTGATGATCCAAAAGCAAACCTCTCTACTCTGCTGATCAGCAATGCACTTCAAACTAAGATTTTTTTTAATTTGGTTCAAATGAGCAAGAAACAATCCAATGTCTTGTTGCTCTCTCAGCCTTCGTTCCTAATGGACAGACCAAAATAGTGTCGCTGTTGTCATAGTTGACCAACAATTGCAACTCCGGCTCATTATCATACGAGCAAACAACACGAAAAAGACCTGTCCAACTAAATGCTTGCTAAGCAGAAACAGAAGCAAAACACTCAATCCGCAGAGATCATGAAACCAAAACCAAGGTCGCCTTGCTTTCCGCCGCAACAGAGCATGAATCACGTCCCGGAATTTGTTTGTCTTTTGTTCGAACTTTACGTTAAGTCGTCGCAGCACTGCGTTCGGTCATGGTTCATTATTTGAACTGAAAGAAGTGTCTTGGATAAGATTGAGTGTCGACTGGCTAGGAGGACATGGATCCTAGAAGGGAACTATATATAGACTGCAGTTGAATTCAGTTGCGTGATAAACAAAAACTGCGGTCAACACTTCACAGATTCGACCGACAAAAATGATCTTAATCCAAAGAGAAACGCATGCAGACTGCAGTCCTTGTTTGCTTGCACCTCGAAATGCGACGTCAAACTAGATGTCAACTTGATGCTAGAAAGGAACTTCTGTTGATTGCAGTCTTTCAGCGCTTCGTGAAGCTAAACGTCAACTCCCTTCGAGACTCTTGAACGTCGTTGAAACTGCGTATCGTTCCAGACATCCATTCAAAACCTGATGCAAGGCGATAAATGTCCTTTGCCGCTTTGATCCACACGAATCATGTGAGCCACTATCAAGGACTATTCATGCCTCCACAAAACTGCCCCCAGTAGCTATCGTCACCGTCACCAGCCACCAAAAACGGACGACAAAAAGCAGACAACATTAGCAAATTATTTCAAAAAGAACAAAAGGGAAACGTAACTCACCTGAGAACTGTTTATATCCACCGAGAATCTTGTGCTTCCACCATTTAACAATATTTCCCGCCATCTTTACTGAGTGATTTATTTGTTTACTTCGTTCTGTCTTCACCGCAAGTACGTTTCACGGTAGGGTACACGTCCGTCGTCCGTCTAGAGAGGTCTGTGTTTACTTAGTTAATCCTGCGTTGGTGGTACGAACTCCGCACCGTTGATTCCTTTCCCCTTCTCTTTCTCTCTCTCTCTCTCTGAACACTCACAAATGCTGAAGATTATCCTTCATTCTCTCCAGAGTTCGTAGCGTGTTGTTGGTATTTTGCGAAACCAACAAGTGCTGCGAATGTAATATAGATCTCCCTGGCTCTCGTGTCCTTCTTTGCACACTTTTCGTCCTTCGTTGCTCGACACAGGCTGGCTATTCCAATGAAATGACACGACAGGCTCGTCGTTCGATAATTAGGGAGGGGTTTCAACACTTTGACGAACAGACAAACGGGACACTTTTCACGCGAAACAAAAAATTGAATTCCGTCTTGTCGAAAAATTCGAGCATAACAGTACACAAATCAAAATGAACCAACAACAAAAACAAAAAACAAACTTTTCTTCTTTTTTTTTTCTCGCTCTCTCTTGAAAGCACTCCGCGCGGAAGCATGAATTATAGCTCGTCAGGGCGGCCGAATTGATTTTCTTTTCCCTCGACTTTGGTATCTTCCATAATTTTATTTACCGTACACCCACGTCTTGGCGGCCGCTGTTGTCGTTGTTGTTTTTGGATACGTTTGGTTTCCTTCAAAAATTTCCCAATGCACGCGACATTTCACTTGGCAGCGACGACGATGAGGAAAATTCTCTCTTTCTATCTCGGCGACGACGACGACGATAAAAAAAAAAAACAACCGAGCGAATCCAAACAAGAAAAAAAAATCAAATCAACACAAAACTCTCGGAAAAGATGAAGTAACGTACGAGAAAAACAGATGTTTTCAATGACCCGAGTGCGATGCGTATTGCGAACTTTGTCAGGATGGCGATCCCTTCGAACGAGCGAGGCGATTCTCTGATATTGATTTGAAATGTGACGAGATGCGGAGAAACACCTTTTTGTTTGTTTGCTTGTGCGTTCCTTCTCAGTAAATGTTGAGAGACTTTGACTTTAACCGAAAGTATCTGGCTGTGTGTGTCGGATGCGCGTTTCGAATGTACTCTCACCCACGAACGGACACTGACTGAAAATGGATTTGTGAGGTGCGAACGAAAAAGTATCTATGCTCGGCCGTAGATACGTATTTTTTTCGTTCAGTGTGTTTTGATGTTCGAACGAACTGTTTTTCGATGTCGAAAAGTGAGCGAGAGCGAGAGGGTGTGTGCGCGTGTGTGTGAGAGAAAGAGATAGAGGGTTGCTTGTCGCTCTTTGTTTACGTTTGGATATTGAAAGAGAAACCAACGAAGTGGATTTGTTGCTTCTGCTGAGGGAAACGTGCTTGCGGAATGTGAAGAGAGTCGCGTGTTTACAAGAGAGGCGACTGTAGGGTTGCCATGGGTCTGCGAAAGTTGTTCGCTTGCTCAGTTGAATGAAGGATCTTGACAATGATGCTCCTCTGTTCGGCGAAACGAACGCGAAAGAGACTCTCACTTGAACGCTGTCCAAGATGAAGCAGAGGTTATCGGAGGCGATTTCCTCGAAGCAGAACCTTCAGCCAGCAGAAGCGATTACAAGTCGAACCATGTCCAGTCGGAATGATGGATCGTTTCCTCCGTCTTCGACTACTGTTGGATCTATTTGCGGAGATAATTCGCTTGATGACCTTTTATGCAGATTTCTGCTTTATCATTCGTGGATTACTTGCTCACAGCTTCTAGCACAGAAGCCCTTTAAAAATCACATCCAAAGATGCCAGCCAGATTGCCATGAGAGAGGACAACTTGTCACCACACTCCGGCCCGCAGTCCCCACTGAGCCACGTTCAATCCGGAGCAGGCCGCATCTAGCTGCCCATGGGATGCTGGTCCGCTTCAGTGCACCGCCACACATCCATCAATCTTCGAATGACCCCACCGACTTTACTTCCGTTAAAGGCCCCCAAGTCGGCGGCGAGGATCACTGCCAACCACACGAGTGCCTGCTGCTCTCTCAGCCACTATTCACTTACAGCCCTGCAGTGCCATTACAGCGGCCCGCTTTGCATAATGCCATTGCCAATGAATTTTGCAATTCAACAGCTCGCCGCTGCAGCCGTCGCCACTGAGCCTCGGGTTCATCGGCGGCGGCCCCGATTGTCGACTGGCGGCGGCGCGAGCGCGTTTCTCCAAAACCTGAAATAAAAACCAAATTAAAGAGAAATAAAGGAAAGGCTCAAGAAAATAATAATACCCCGTGAAACGTACGGCGGGCACAAAAAGAAGCCCCATTCGCAGCCATGCCATCCCACATCCATCCATCTTCGCCGAAGGTTCATCTCAATGGTCTCGCGTAAGAAGACTGCCGCCATTGCAGAGATCCCCATCAACGTGTGTACATCGCCGTCGTTGTTTGCGTCGTCGTCGTCGTCGTAGTCGTCTTCGTCTTCGTCGTCGTCCCTCGTTGTTGTTGTCGGCCGAGTCGTCCATCCGCTCAGTCGGGTCGGATCACTGCGAGGAGAATCAATTTTTTCCAGCTCCGAGATAAGCGTAATTCAGGATTCTTTTTCGATGAATCCGTAATTGCCCATATGTGCGCATATCGTTTGGAACAAAACAAAATAACATCGGCAACAGATAAAAGGCAAAAACCGAGAGCGTGATCACTCGCCGCGCCGGTGGCACGACGAGGCGGGGGAGAAGTGAACCCGAAGGTTCCACGAGAGATGAAGGAACGAACGACAACGCGATCGCCCAGTCGATCTGCAAAGGTTCGCCGAAGTGGTGATTGAAGATACGAAGCTGGAGTGGGCAACTGCCAGCAGCCATGTGAGTGTGTGCGACGAGGGCGAAGGAAGCCAGTCGGTGTGAGTTGTAATAGCAGAGATCAGAGACCAGTCGCATCAGACAGGAAACGATACGGGGAAGCTGCGATCTGTTGCCGTTTAGTTTGTGTCAACAATGTGTGACTAGGTTTTGGAGGGATCTCCCAAAGGAGTGGATGATGGACAGGGGCTGTTGGGCAGAGTTTTGGATTGGAAGGATGGACGGATCGAAGGTTTTTAACGAAAACTTCCACGAGTCGAACAAGAAGGATCGCGAGTCGAGCAGGAAACAGAATCTGCGCTGCAGCGATCATCGCATCATCATCTTCTCACCCGCAAGATCCACTAAACTGAAGGAATAGGCTTTCGATTGGAAGCTCCTCCTCCCTTCTGCATACAGGGGCCTATTTTGAAGCAGATCAGTAGATCATCCAAAGATCGCCGTTGGAGTAGTGGAATATGCAAAAGAGAAAAGAAAGGATCATCATCATCATCTAGTAGCATGATCCACTAAAGGGGGTCGCTAGGGGTAAAGCATGCACGAAAGATCTCCAGGCAAAGCGATCCTCCGCCATCGACTGTAACACATCAGCGGTTACGCCCAATCGGTACCATGCGGGTTTATGGACTTGGTCCAACCACCGCATCCTGCGTCTGCCAAGTGGTCGCCTGCTGCAGAGAAGAATGTAATTTCTGCTAAAGCTGTAACCTTAATGATTGAGGATCATCAGAGGAAGCTTGGACGTTCTAGACAGACCAGAGGAAGCGTGGACGTTCTAGACAGACGAACGCTGCAACAGATGGAAGCTGCAGTGATGAGGAAGAAACAGAATCTATTCAACATCTTCCGTGTTGTTTCTAGGAAGGCACTTCTTCTTAGAGCTGAAGGACACATGAACCTGGCTGGTTTTAGGACAACAGTAGTGGGCACAATACAACAAACACATAGGTTTAAGTGAACCACGGCCAGAAGTCCGTCAGGGCACCCAATGTTTGCAGACTGCAACGTACAGGATGTGCCAAATTCAAGTCTCTTTTTAAAAATCCAGTAAAATAAGTAAACTATATTTTTTTGGCTTTATTTGTAAGAGTGAACATTTCCATTCATTATGAAATTCAACGGCGCTCAAGTGACTGCCTCGGCTGGCTTCGCTGTAGCGCATTCCGCCACCTCAATTTTTCAAGACCTTGTTTATCGTTGCGAGCTGTAGCTCTCAGATGACATTAGCCTTAAGTGCTTGAATCGTTGCCGGATTCTTGGCATAACATGGGCCCTTCACGATCCGAGGCAGCTCCGAGGTGGCCAATTAACATCGCCAAGACGATGGATGACACGATTTGGGAATTTGGCCAACAGATTGGTTGTGACATGGGTTGTGTGGCAGGCTGCACCATTCTGCTCGAAACTAGAGGTCGTCCATATGCAGGTCTTCAACATGGCTAACGTTAACGTTGCTCCCAGCTTCATTTTTGAAGAAAAATGGTCCAATGCTGCCCTCGGCCACAGCAGCCACGTTCTCATCTGTGCGTACTGTACGTAAATACGATGGATACCGGGAGTGTTGTCCATTAGCATATCAGCCTCATGAACTTTTTGCACAAATTGCGCACAGCAGTCACGGTGGGTGCTTCATTTGGGCCCAAACTTCTTTTCAAAAAACGTACTGTTTGGGGTACACACCACTCACTTTGGAAATAATCTTTCAATATTTCCCAATGCGTCTCATTTCGTTCCGCGGAGAGGTATGTCAGATATGACTTTCTTTCAAGATTTCGAGGAGGAAAGTGTCAAAATGATTTTAATAAATGCCACTAGATGGCCATCCTGTACAGTCGGCGTTATCTGACCATTTACTCCCTGGCTTAGGAAGTAGTTGCATAGTTGATGCCTCAGGGCGACAGTACCCTCAGTGTGTCAGCTTTTCCAGTCATTACTTTGGCCACTTTGGTTTCAGTTTTCTTTATTTTTTAGACCTACATCAACCCTGTTCTGCTCTACGGCATAGAGGCATGGACTATATCCAAAACGGATGGTCTTTTCGATAGAAAAGACGCGATTTGGACCTATTTACTTTTTGAAGAAGAAGGTTCAAATCAAAGTACAGCGACTCGAGTGTACGTCTACGGATTCAACGCCTCAGATGGCTACACATTGTAGAACGTATGGACTACTTAGCTCTGGCCCGAAGAATCTTCAACTCTAAGGCTGTGGGCAAACCCAACAGTGGAGGTCCACGTACAAGGGTAGGCATGAGTCGAGACAGGAGACAGCTGGCGAGATATCGGACCGGCTGAGGAGGCATATCGCGCAAGGCCCAGGCCTGCGTCGGACTGTCCTCGGCACGATGTTAAGATTCGAAGGAACCACTTGACTTCGAAGTCAATTAATGCCCCCTTTCCAGCTTGTTTTACTGCGCTTTATTACTTCAGTTCTTGAGACAGTCAATTTATCCAATTTCAAAGTGGCCATAATTGCTTCTGGTAACTTAACAAATTTCAGATACCAGATGTCGCCATTATGTCGCCCTCACTCAAGTAACAAAATTGAACGAAACTTAACGAAATTGAAGCATTGACATTTCTGTCCATAACTGCTGTGGCCATAATTGCTTCTGGTAACTTAACAAATTTCAGATACCAGATGTCGCCATTATGTCGCTCTCACTCAAGTAACAAAATTGAACGAAACTTAACGAAATTGAAGCATTGACATTTCTGTCGACGATTGTGTTGTGTTAGACAGAGTTTCGACTTAGGGAGAGTTTCGAATTAGGAAGAGTCCACTGTATTTGGTAAAGTAGACGATACAATTCGTATTCCACAGCAGGTTGTCTCCCTTTGCGTACCTCTACACGATGCAACAATATCGCAGCGACAAGGAATCAGTAAATGGAAGGGGCCTAAGCAGGCCTAACACACCTAACCTCTCTCGCCTTCACACTCACCTTGTCGCTGCGTCAAAGCTGCTCTTTATGTAGAGGGCGCCAGAAACACCAAAGATCACCGTACAGTAGGAACCTCCCTTACCGACTTGGGATTAATGATGTCATTATCAGCCTTTCAAGTATTCTAAAACCACCCGACAATGGATTCTCAGACCACACTCGACATGAATTTTCGATTGATATCCGCCTCTCGGCATCCCGCCCAACAGATTTCTATTGCTCCCCAAGGGCACACACTCTCTGCAATTCAAAGCGTTCGAATTGACCGTCCATCGGAGGCATCGCCGAAATCGCCAACACACAAACGATTGCGTAAAACGAAGAAACCAACAAAAGCCATCAAAAGATTACCCCAGCATCATTCGCATCACTCCCGTCGATGGTCGCCGGAGGACCACGTCCAACAGCGGCAGCAGCAGTCACTATCCCGCCTTCGACAACAAATCAGCACTGGCAGGAGGGAAAACAGAAAACAGCAGCAACAGCAGCAGCAGCAGCCTCGGCATCAGCGCTTCGGAATATCATCTCCCGAGGTGGGTCCTAAGTTTGAAGCGGCTTGCGTTCTTCCTTTTGTGGCACTGCCAGTGAAGTAAGTCTCAATAAAACCTTTGTGCCCTGGCCTTCCCGTTCCCGGTGGCGGATTCCCTTATTTACTTTTTTTTTCAAATGCGTATCAATGCCGCTCCTGTCCGAGGGTGCCTGTGTGTGCGTGTGTTTGTGTATTGCGCTTCTCCCAGATCCCTCAGCAGATGAGGCAGGTACAGGGCTTCCGCTGGTTGGTTTTTATTGTTTTCCAATGGATTCGTTGAATTCACTGAATTCGGTCGATGTAGGCTGTGTGCAGGACCAACCGGGCGAACTGAAGGAGCATGCATAATCGGAGAAATTGATATCCGTTCATGTCGAAGGGATATTAGTTTCGGTGGAACTGTGGCACACTGATTCGTCATCTTAGGCAGATCAACCGTGAAGAATTATTATCCGGCACTGAGCGCAGAGGGTGCACGCGGGGCTGTTCGTGTTGAGTGTGTGTTACACGGTCCAAGGGATGCGAACGTGAGGAATGATTGATTGTTGGACGATGCAATCAGGACCCGGATGGGTGAGGGCATCATTTATGTTTGTTGACGGCGTTCGTTCGGTTTGAATTGTTTGCTTTACAACCGTGACGCTTGAGCTATGCATTTCAAGCCTTTTCCTTTCGGAGGCGTCGACTGCAATGGCGTCAAAGACGAACGCGCGTTTGGCGGTGCATTCCGGGCCAAATTTCCAGAGTCGATCGAATTGCCACAAGTCGACGAAGATCCACATCCGCCAACATGCTGCCGCGGCGGACAGCGGAACGACAACAAAAGCCAGCACTCACCGTGCTATCCCGTGACTGTGTGCATCCGTGATTAAAGATCAAGGAAACCACGAGAGATGGACCGCAGCCAGCGTACACCGGCAGTTGCAACGGCCACACGAGAGAGGATTCGCAGCCAGAGTCTATCATTATAATGGAGGAGACCCACCAACCGACCGACGGACCAACACAACGTCCCTGACTCCGTTGCTCACCGTTCACCGTTCATCGTTCTAGGGCAATCTTCGCCGGCAATTGTTTTTGGGGGCCGCCGCAATTCTTTCCACATCACGCGAGTCAATTGCATGGTTTCCGTCAGCTGCTCTGCGGCTAGAGGGAACGCCGCCGTCGCCGCGCCATACCCACTAGAGAGGACGGTGGACTCTATCGAATCAATTGCGAGGAGTGAGTTCCTTTCCTTTCGTTCCTACGGCCATCTCACCGATGATGGTTGACGGTTGTGCGCAGATAATGATGCCGCGCGGCGTTGCTGCACGGTGACGAGGACACCGACTACAGCTACGTCGACAACGACGACGATGACGATGACGAGGATGATGATGATGCGTCTCGGCAAGGTTAATTAAAAGCCGATAGTGGTAGGCACCGGATCTAGGCATTTTTGCGTTTCGTTTTTGTTGTGCTTGCGCCTGTTGGCGCTCTGTGCTCACTCGCTAACTATCAATCGACGCGCCGTGCGTGGATAATTGTCCGTAACAAATTCAATTTGACGGATTGCCAAGATCAAAGGCAGTTGCTGGCGGCCGCTCGATGATTCGTGGCCGTCTTAGTTGGCCGCGGGGAATCGTGGTGGCATTTGGTGGCGGCTCGCGCAAAGAGCGCTCTTTCAAGTGCAGCGTACTGTTGCTAATTGCTTGATGGAAATTTGATTGCAAATGAGGTGGGAAGTGCTCTAGGCGGCGGATGAATGTCAGGCCAGATGGTTGGACGATGGAAATCTTTTGCAATGCACTCGAGTGGAGGTCTGTACGATGGACCTTGGCGTGTGGGGGGAGGGGTTAGCTTTTGAAGATGTTTTTTGATCTGATCTGAAATGACGAGATCTGTTCACGGGGGACTTTCTCTGAAGATGACAGGGTTTCATGGAAAAATTCGAAACTGAATGTGACACCCTGTGCTAGGATGACGGGATGAGGAGGACAAGTGTGTGTTCTGGTTCGTCATCAAAGTCGGAACGAATTTGTCAACGCACTGATTTAAGCGATAAGTGGCACAGCCTTATCGACACAACTTTATCGACACAACCTTATCGACATGATGGGGATATTGCCCCGTCGTTGATAGCCCCGTTTTATTGAGAAATCTCTTACTCCAACCGCAAGGAACTAAAAGGAACGAATGTCCTTGATATCCTTCGCGGAGATTTCGTCAAGTGAGCTGAAGATGGTGTTTATCAAGCGCTCGATGAAATCGAAACAATTGAAATGTGTTGTGGTCTCCCTCTCAGCTTTTTTTGTTTTATGGTTTGCGCCAATGGATGTGGAATCTTCTTCAAGATACTCGTAACCCGTGTTACCAGCATGAACGATTCACGGGATATTATTCTTCATTTTCCTCGCGCCTACCACCTAAACCACACCTCTGCACACTTCTACCACTCTCGCCGCGGAACTGCCGTTAGGTATTACTTCGCGGTGCTGGTTAGCATATCACGCTATGTGATCTATATTTGCCAATTCGTCCTTTCTTTCTCTTTCGATCTGCACCCTTGTAATAAAGGAACATGTCACCAGCCATTTGTCAGCTGACTCCATCATGTGGGAGCTCGGGAGTTGGTAGACTTCTTCTCGCCCCGGCAAGGCGTCTGCAATGGAATATTACGTACTCTGCGTCTTCATCTTCGCGCGCGCAGTCTGGTCAAGTGGGTGAGCTGTCGTGACCGAATCTGTGGAGTTTTTTTTTCGGTAAACCCCATGGCCCGACAAGAACTGCGTGAGGTGGTAGTTGCAGTTCCCGTGAGCTCTCGTTGTCCAGGCTTCTATTCTGGGTATCAATTTATGGGTCCATCTGCCTTTGGTTTTGCTGTCCCACCTGGTTTGCCACAGTGCCATTGATGTTGCCCTTTCCTCCTTTTTTAGACCTCTTGCGCTAGTCTCCGAGTGATTTGCAGATCTCCGTAGGTAGCATTTCGGTGGCGAGAATGTCGATCGGGACCATACCCGCAATGACGCAGGCTGCTTCGTACGAAAGGAAGCCGCTGATTGCTCATACTCATACGCAGAGCCTGTATGATGTCGAGAGCTTCCTTGCTGTTCCCGTGTTCGCCATGTCTCCCTCTCAGCTGTGTTGTTGCAACTGCGACAATGTGTGGGATACCTACTTTGCCGACATGATCTCTGGAGGATCCCGTTCAGCCACCAATCCAGCGAAACATGTACCTTCCTTTGGATCGGTTGTAGGTTCTCAGGCTATGATGTTGGACAGCTTGTCGATCTAACCCATCTACCTCTTCTTCTCCTTTACTTGGCACTATAGTCCGAGCCCGGGCTGAGATTTGCCATTTCAAACAAGTGCATAGGAACCTTAGATTTGTGTGCTCCTAGTGGGATGTGCACCTCCTCTGCAAGCGATCACTGAAGGGCAGATTCCTGGCCAGTTCATCGGTTTTCTCATTTCTTGGGATGTCACTGTGCAACCTGAAACACAGATATTTTTGAGCTGGCCTTCTAAGGACACTTGCTTATCCTGTCATTCCCGCACTAGTTCTCAATGTTAAGTGAAGGAGGCAATAGCTTTGATGGCTGTCAACGCATATGGCAACCTTCTGCTTTGGAAAGATATTTGGGTGTAATTTGAGTAGACGACACTGTTGCAAAAGTGAAAGTACAGTGGACTCTCCCTAAGTCGAAATGTCACGGGATACCATCATTTGTTCGAGTAAGAGAGAGTTTCGGCTTAGAGAGAGGTTTTTGTATGAAATGAGGGAAATGTATGGAAAATATGGCGAAAAAGTTCGAGTTAGAGAGAGTTTAGGGAGAGTCCACTGTACATAGATCGCCTGGAAGAGACTGCAATTCTACTAGACTTTGGAAATATGTAAGACTTCAGAGAATACACTCGTACCAACTTGGCCGTCAATCTTAGAGACGTCAGGGTTAAAATGCCAGGACATCTGCCCGCTACACCATTCCCTTCTTTCGGGCAATAGTGTCCGATTGATGGACGAGTTAGGACCTCGTAGCATATTTGGAGTACATGGGCTTTCTTTTCACGATTCAGCGGCAAGGGGGATTTGTAAGCCAGCCTAGCTAGTAGCATGTCCTATCAGTGTGACAGTGTTGAATCGTGCAGAAAGTGTATCACTGTCGTTTTACATGCGTCGCGGCGCAAATTTTTGGGCAGCACAATCCTACCCCAGACTAGCTTGTACAACTCACTTATAAAAATAATAATAATATAGGTGGCGCTACAGCCCGTAGAGGGCCAGGGCCTAGCTTCTCAGCAACCACTCGTGTTGTGCGTGCTATTGTTCTTTCACGAATGGAAGGGACCTACAGTTTTATGCCGACTCCGAACGGCAAAGTTTGAGAAGCTTCTAGACAGGAATACTCTTTGAACATTGTCAGTGACACGATAGAGGTGGAAGCCGTGAATTGTGAAAGTTGGTAGATTTGGGATTCGAACCTTGCACACTCTGCGTAGGAGTCGACGCATCAGCCCACTACGCCACGGCGGCTCACCCCGTACATTTATACAACTTAGATAATGTCTAGAAAAGTGTAAAGATATATCAAGTATTTTCAAACTAGTTTGAGGATACGGTAGAAGCAATAGCACTGATGGCAAATTGACTATCAACGAAAATTGTTATTCTTTCCATTGTCGTTGTATTTGGGTGGGATCTGATAAGACGAGACGCCTCTTTGATGGAAGGGTTGCCGCTTAAAAGATACTGGCATAGTTCGGGATTCTAAATACGTCAGAGATGTCCAGAGCATCAGGTTAAATACGCGCAACTACTCCATAATTCATTTTAGAGCTGTCTGGAATAAGCTGCCGTCAGAAGGTCAACAGATGTGCTTCTGATCTCGTAGGGAGAAGTACGTCGGTGTCGTCGTCCAGTATAACTGAACTCTTCGTGTGCGTATGAATTGACTCGGCATTGAATCTATGATGCAACTGTGGTCATACGAACTTGAGTTCGTTGAGACCATTGCGGTGACTCTCTGAGTCTGATCTCACTATGTACTGCAGGCCGATAGGTAGAAGAGGAAGCATGACCGTTAAGGCGTCATTAGGCGTTGTTGTGATCGAACCTGTGGTGCCTTTGCATGTGGTGCCTTTGCAGACTAGTGACTCATGGGTGGGGATGGAGCCGTATGGCGGCAGTGTACATCCATGCTTCATACAGTGACCCATAAAATATGATTTCAGAGAAGAACAATTAAATAATATTCCGTAGTTCCTGTATATGTATCTGCTTTAAATTTTTACTTCATTCTTTACTAACCTTAAAACGTAATTGGCAATCATAGGCCTCTTTGTGAAGTTATCCTTGATGCCGTCCCATGCGATTTCCTGGCACACACACCCAAGGCGATCAACACCTTACCAAGTTGAGCAGGTCTGCAAATGCAAATCAAATAAAAACTTTGCTTGAAACTCTCAATTCATCAACTGGCAAATTCAGTGTAGTACTCTCAGCTGTTGAGTTTCCATAGCGTAAATAGCCCAAGAAGCCAAGTAACGTGTAAATAAGTGTCTAATTTGGTTCAATAACGAAAATACATTCTTCGAGTAGAGAGTGGATTACAGAAACTTCTTCTTCTTCTAGTGGCGCTACAGTCCGGGGTCGCCGGCACGGTCTTTAGCCAGCTGCTTCCAACTGCGCACACCAAGCACCTGCTCATGTCTGCGTATTCGGTAGACGTCGTTACAAGGAAGATCCAATTGGATGGTGTCTCTGCCAATGGCACAGTGTCCATTTATAAGAGTCATTCCATGGCTTGGTAGACGTCGTTACAAGGAAGATCCAATTGGATGGTGTCTCTGACAATGGCACAGTGTCCATTTATAAGAGTCATTCCATGGCTTGGTAGACGTCGTTACAAGGAAGATCCAATTGGATAGTGTCTCTGACAATGGCACAGTGTCCATTTATAAGAGTCATTCCATGGCTTGGTAGACGTCGTTACAAGGAAGATCCATTTGGATGGTGTCTCTGCCAATGGCACAGTGTCCATTTATAAGAGTCATTCCATGGCTTGGTAGACGTCGTTACAAGGAAGATCTATTTGGATGGTGTCTCTGCCAATGGCACAGTGTCCATTTATAAGAGTCATTCCATGGCTTGGTAGACGTCGTTACAAGGAAGATCCAATTGGATGGTATCTATGCCAATGGCACAGTGTCCATTTATAAGAGTCATTCCATGGCTTGGTAGACGTCGTTACAAGGAAGATCCAATTGGATAGTGTCTCTGACAATGGCACAGTGTCCATTTATAAGAGTCATTCCATGGCTTGGTAGACGTCGTTACAAGGAAGATCCATTTGGATGGTGTCTCTGCCAATGGCACAGTGTCCATTTATAAGAGTCATTCCATGGCTTGGTAGACGTCGTTACAAGGAAGATCTATTTGGATGGTGTCTCTGCCAATGGCACAGTGTCCATTTATAAGAGTCATTCCATGGCTTGGTAGACGTCGTTACAAGGAAGATCCAATTGGATAGTGTCTCTGACAATGGCACAGTGTCCATTTATAAGAGTCATTCCATGGCTTGGTAGACGTCGTTACAAGGAAGATCCATTTGGATGGTGTCTCTGCCAATGGCACAGTGTCCATTTATAAGAGTCATTCCATGGCTTGGTAGACGTCGTTACAAGGAAGATCTATTTGGATGGTGTCTCTGCCAATGGCACAGTGTCCATTTATAAGAGTCATTCCATGGCTTGGTAGACGTCGTTACAAGGAAGATCCAATTGGATGGTATCTATGCCAATGGCACAGTGTCCATTTATAAGAGTCATTCCATGGCTTGGTAGACGTCGTTACAAGGAAGATCCAATTGGATGGTGTCTCTGCCAATGGCACAGTGTCCATTTATAAGAGTCATTCCATGGCTTGGTAGACGTCGTTACAAGGAAGATCCATTTGGATGGTGTCTCTGCCAATGGCACAGTGTCCATTTATAAGAGTCATTCCATGGCTTGGTAGACGTCGTTACAAGGAAGATCTATTTGGATGGTGTCTCTGCCAATGGCACAGTGTCCATTTATAAGAGTCATTCCATGGCTTGGTAGACGTCGTTACAAGGAAGATCCAATTGGATGGTATCTATGCCAATGGCACAGTGTCCATTTATAAGAGTCATTCCATGGCTTGGTAGACGTCGTTACAAGGAAGATCCAATTGGATGGTATCTATGCCAATGGCACAGTGTCCATTTATAAGAGTCATTCCATGGCTTGGTAGACGTCGTTACAAGGAAGATCCAATTGGATGGTGTCTCTGCCAATGGCACAGTGTCCATTTATAAGAGTCATTCCATGGCTTGGTAGACGTCGTTACAAGGAAGATCCATTTGGATGGTGTCTCTGCCAATGGCACAGTGTCCATTTATAAGAGTCATTCCATGGCTTGGTAGACGTCGTTACAAGGAAGATCCAATTGGATGGTGTCTCTGACAATGGCACAGTGGCCATTTATAAGAGTCATTCCATGGCTTGGTAGACGTCGTTACAAGGAAGATCCATTTGGATGGTGTCTCTGCCAATGGCACAGTGGCCATTTATAAGAGTCATTCCATGGCTTGGTAGACGTCGTTACAAGGAAGATCCATTTGGATGGTGTCTCTGCCAATGGCACAGTGTCCATTTATAAGAGTCATTCCATGGCTTGGTAGACGTCGTTACAAGGAAGATCCAATTGGATGGTGTCTCTGCCAATGGCACAGTGGCCATTTATAAGAGTCATTCCATGGCTTGGTAGACGTCGTTACAAGGAAGATCCATTTGGATGGTGTCTCTGCCAATGGCACAGTGTCCATTTATAAGAGTCATTCCATGGCTTGGTAGACGTCGTTACAAGGAAGATCCAATTGGATGGTGTCTCTGCCAATGGCACAGTGTCCATTTATAAGAGTCATTCCATGGCTTGGTAGACGTCGTTACAAGGAAGATCCATTTGGATGGTGTCTCTGCCAATGGCACAGTGTCCATTTATAAGAGTCATTCCATGGCTTGGTAGACGTCGTTACAAGGAAGATCTATTTGGATGGTGTCTCTGCCAATGGCACAGTGTCCATTTATAAGAGTCATTCCATGGCTTGGTAGACGTCGTTACAAGGAAGATCCAATTGGATGGTATCTATGCCAATGGCACAGTGTCCATTTATAAGAGTCATTCCATGGCTTGGTAGACGTCGTTACAAGGAAGATCCAATTGGATGGTATCTATGCCAATGGCACAGTGTCCATTTATAAGAGTCATTCCATGGCTTGGTAGACGTCGTTACAAGGAAGATCCAATTGGATGGTGTCTCTGCCAATGGCACAGTGTCCATTTATAAGAGTCATTCCATGGCTTGGTAGACGTCGTTACAAGGAAGATCCATTTGGATGGTGTCTCTGCCAATGGCACAGTGTCCATTTATAAGAGTCATTCCATGGCTTGGTAGACGTCGTTACAAGGAAGATCCAATTGGATGGTGTCTCTGACAATGGCACAGTGGCCATTTATAAGAGTCATTCCATGGCTTGGTAGACGTCGTTACAAGGAAGATCCATTTGGATGGTGTCTCTGCCAATGGCACAGTGGCCATTTATAAGAGTCATTCCATGGCTTAGTAGACGTCGTTACAAGGAAGATCCATTTGGATGGTGTCTCTGCCAATGGCACAGTGTCCATTTATAAGAGTCATTCCATGGCTTGGTAGACGTCGTTACAAGGAAGATCCAATTGGATGGTGTCTCTGCCAATGGCACAGTGTCCATTTATAAGAGTCATTCCATGGCTTGGTAGACGTCGTTACAAGGAAGATCCAATTGGATGGTGTCTCTGCCAATGGCACAGTGTCCATTTATAAGAGTCATTCCATGGCTTGGTAGACGTCGTTACAAGGAAGATCCAATTGGATGGTGTCTCTGACAATGGCACAGTGGCCATTTATAAGAGTCATTCCATGGCTTGGTAGACGTCGTTACAAGGAAGATCCATTTGGATGGTGTCTCTGCCAATGGCACAGTGTCCATTTATAAGAGTCATTCCATGGCTTGGTAGACGTCGTTACAAGGAAGATCCAATTGGATGGTGTCTCTGCCAATGGCACAGTGTCCATTTATAAGAGTCATTCCATGGCTTGGTAGACGTCGTTACAAGGAAGATCCAATTGGATGGTGTCTCTGCCAATGGCACAGTGTCCATTTATAAGAGTCATTCCATGGCTTGGTAGACGTCGTTACAAGGAAGATCCAATTGGATGGTGTCTCTGCCAATGGCACAGTGTCCATTTATAAGAGTCATTCCATGGCTTGGTAGACGTCGTTACAAGGAAGATCCATTTGGATGGTGTCTCTGCCAATGGCACAGTGTCCATTTATAAGAGTCATTCCATGGCTTGGTAGACGTCGTTACAAGGAAGATCCAATTGGATGGTGTCTCTGCCAATGGCACAGTGTCCATTTATAAGAGTCATTCCATGGCTTGGTAGACGTCGTTACAAGGAAGATCCAATTGGATGGTGTCTCTGCCAATGGCACAGTGTCCATTTATAAGAGTCATTCCATGGCTTGGCGAAGCTTATGAGCTCTTCCTTGACACGAATACACTTTGAGCATTGCCTGTGACTTGAAAGAGGTAAATCCCTGAATTATGAAAGTAGCTTCAATTGATTAAAAGAAGGACCCGTGCCGTAGTCGTCCTAGAAAGTGGTCATTCGCCATCCGGGGTCGGCAAATGAACTGAGGGTCCTCTTGACTTGGAAACGAATAATAGCACGCACGGCACGAGTAGAAGCTATGACCAGATCCACCTGTAGTGCCTGTCATATTCCTGTTTTAATGAGTGCTGGCCTGGTCATTTTACTTATGGCAGCTGAGAGAGTTAAACTAGGCCATGTAGAGCACTGCTCCAGCTCGACCGGTGGAACAACACCCATGAAACCGACGACGCACAGAAGTAGAGAAGCATCTCAACCAAGTTGGTGTGTGAAATTGGAGGCAGCTGGCTAAGGATCGTCCCAGCTGGAGAGGTTAGTTTTAGATTCAAATTTAGGTAGGTTAGCTTAGGCATAGATTAGGATAGATAGCTTAGCTCCGTGGGGCCTCTTCCGGTCTCTTTTGATGGTAGAGGCAGAGGCTTTGAACACACTTTCCTCTTCCACTTTCCTATCTCTTCTACTTCTTCTCTTTCCTATTTTTAGTCGTCAGTCCGCGGTCTGCTTATGGTTCTTGGGCTTTCTCTCTTTTTCTATCTTTTCCTATCTCACTTCTACCATAGCTAGCTACAGGCACGAGATTTTATTGTTTCCAAATGGTTGGTGTACGAGGGACGAGACAAGAACCACCCCGTCCGACGAGCTTAACCGCAAGCGTGCCGCCGTCTTCCTCATCGATACTGCAGCTACCCACTTAGCTTGTTGCAATAAAATGACCCATGTCCAAGCCCGGGCTCCCACTAGATGAAGAAGAAGATGAAGAGAGTTAAAACTAGTTGGCGAATGCCAGAAGTGGCATAACTGGCAAGTCACCTTCATCTATCGGAATTCCCCGGCCCGTCATTCCCGTGCACATGTCCATCGTTGACATTCTCAAGCCCTCTGGCTCCTTTTGTCTTACTTAGGCGTCCATTCGCAGTGAAAATAGGGCTCTCTCTCGAAGACCTAAGTTGGCTTTGTACAAGACTTGGCCCATTTCCGTCGTCCTCCGAGTCGTGCATATTCAAAGTGGAAGGTCTTAGTTTATTCGAGCGGAAGGTGCGCTTTGTGATGATGGCGGCACCCTCTAAAGGTGGATGTTTAAATGGCCTGCCACCCTATCAAGAGATAAGCGGCTATTCACGGGATGAGTGGCTGTCTGGACAAATGACGATATCCCTTTGATCTAGAGCCAAGGCAGAGCGCTTCCATCGTTCGTCAATCGATGAGATATGAAAATCGTCTTGTTTCGGTAAAAAAAATTGACGAAGCCCAGAGCCCACATCGCACCCCATTGTCAAAAGCCAACACAACAACAACCTCAATCTACTTAAAAAAGCACTACCATCAAAGAAGGCACCCTCTCGTCCATCTCTCGAAGCAAACCACGTATCGTCCATTTCCGATCGACTTACCCCTGCGTGCCTCGTTAACCAACAGGCCGCCAGGACGCAGGCCTATTCCAAGCGTTGACACAAAATTAAATCCCCCCAAGCCACGCCGCCTTGACCATCAATGAAGCTCGTAATTAGATTCGGATTTAGATCTTTTATCCTTAAATCACCGTACCGCCCGACCGACCGTCCGACCCGTTGGACCGGTCATCCAGGACCATAATTAAGTAATTTAGTTAATAACGGTATATCAGTAGAGCAGATTATAACAATCCTAGATAAAAATCTCGACCCTCTCTCTCTCTCTCTCTCTCGTCCGACCAGTCGAACTCGAAGTCGAGCCGCAAACAGAACAAAAGGGACGAACTGATAATCCCAAGGATGACCATTTCGGTTTACCTGTTGGCCGGCGGCGGCTGGTGGCAGCAGACCAAAATAATAATTACCACACAACCCCATCCGCCGGGAGGAAGAGAGGGAAGGGGAATGCAACCGTACACATCCTCGCTTCACGTGTGCGTTTCGTTGTGTGTCGTGGTGGATGCCTTTTGCGCCCCGAATCGTCAATAAATCACGGCCAGTGTGCGCCATTACTGCAATATGCCCCCAAATGCCCCAATACCGTCGCGTTTACGGGCTAAATGAAGACATTACACGTGCAAAATCACGTCACATCCATAATTCAAAGAAATTGCTATGCACACCGCGGCCGATGGGGCGGTGGAGGGGCCATCGAGGGCTCCACTCCATCTCCACCTCGCCACTGGCAGAGAACTGAACAAAGATTCGGCGGGGAACACAATCGACCGAAGCCAGATTTGACCACGCCGCCGTCGTGCCGCAACAACGAAGTTGAACTCTAGCCGGGAAGGGAGCGCCTGCAGCGTCCGTCTCTGAACAAAGATCAAATGCCGCCAGTTCGGGGAGCTGAGCTCGCCTTTTTCTGCTCTTTGTGAGTTCTTTCTTCTTTTTCGCGTTGCTCCAGGGACAGCCCAGCGCAGCCCAGCGCAGCCCAGCGCAGCGCAGCGCTCTGTAATTACAGGCAAAGCGTTCCGTGGTTTTTACTTCACTTCATTCTCTTCGTTTGGATTTTTGTCCGGCGGCCAGTCGCCCGGTTTGTTGTTCCTCGCATTCGTCGTGGCGCGCACTTTTGCTGACGACCGACGACACGACGGAGGTTACCTCCTGAATCATTGACAGATCTTTTCGATTTCGAATGCGCATCGATTGGCGGTGGGATGGACGGTTGATCCGATGCTCTGTTACGCTGCCTACTGCCGACTGCCGCCGTCGTGGCCCCGGGGGGATTTGTGTCCCGTCGCGGTCGGGGTCTCGGCCAGTGGTTGTTTTGCACCCGTTTCTGTTTGCTGGAAGTCGATGGCTAAAGGTATCAATTCGAGCGTGATGGTCTGGCGTATGAATGGCTTAGAGGATGTGGTCTTTATTTTTTGGAAGCACATTGCGAGGGTTTTCTCGATGAATGTGTGCTGGGCGGGGGGTGGTTGCTGAGGGGGCTCGGTGTGGCTTCGAAGGGACAGGGGGACAAGCACAAGCACAAGACTGGGGTGATGAGGTAACGGAATACCTTGTTGCAAGATGTAAATGACAGGTCGAACACAGCAAGCCGTCGGGGAGTGTCTGGCGGTGGGCCACGAGGGCAAAGCCAAGTAAATGCTGTCATCAAGAAAGGGCGCACAACATCGACGACTCGGCCAGAATGTCACTGTAGGCAGCTTTAACTTGGAGGTAGCGAAGGACTTCGCGTACCTCGGCTCCACGGTAAACAGTACAAACAGCATTGGTACCGAAATCAAGCGCAGAATAACTCTTGCCAGCCGCTGGGAGTTACAGAGCCCTCTGTACCAGGCCTTGGTCATACCCGTCCTGTTCTACGGCGCAGAGGTATGGACTATACCCAAAGCGGAAGAAGAGGCTCTTGGTCTTTTCGAGAGGAAAGGTCTGCGCGCGAAGAACCTTCAACCACGAACTAAGTTGTCTATACGCTCTGCATGGCCTAACCATCTTAGGGGTTGGATCCGTGGACGCCTGGCTAGATTCATGCCGCTGCACAGAGGCGCAACAGGGCTGTACAGCGACATGAGTCTACGGCAAGACGTCTACGGTTCCAACCCCTCAGATGGTTAGGCTATGCAAAGCGTATGGACAACTTAGCTCCGGCCCGAATAATCTTCGACTCTGAGCCTGTGGGAGAACACAAGGAGGTCCACGTACGAGGTGGCGCACACAAGTCGAGGGGGACCTAAGTCGGCTTGGAGCGAGAAACTGGACACAGCTGGCGAGAGATCGTGAACGTGAGGCCAAGGACCACCCCGGACTGTAGCGCCCTGAGAAGATCACAATACAAGAGCAACAACATGATATGCACGAGGAAGACGAGGACGAAAAGGAACTAAGAGCATCCCCCCATGGGCATCTCAATGGGTCCAACCTGGACGAGAGAGAGTGAGAGAGAGACGTGGTCTATCTACATCTACTCGCGCACCTATCCTAACCTAGGAGTTGGAGTTCATTTAAGACTGTCTTCGTTGGAGAAAGGATAGAAGACAACTACGTCTAAGGTTGGGATGCCCTCAGGGTCATGCTGCTTTGAGGAGCTTTAGGGAGCAGCCAGCCATCAAATCCCTTAGACGCCTTGGCAGCGCTGTCATCGAATAATTCTCACGAGCAGTTCTCCAACTGCTGGCTTGAGGGACCAGTGGCAACAAGCGCCGTAGACTTCTTGGCAACGGTCCTACACCCGTCGCGTCGGCAAGGAAGTCTCGATGAATATGAGGTGTGGTGAAAGACAACTCAGCCGACGTGTGGAGAACCTTCGATTCGGAGTGTGGACAGAGGACAGCTACGACCACAGTCCGCCTCGTACTAGTTGGACATGTGGCAGGACACGTCCAGACTCAGCAGACGCTTCTTTGAAGCCCAGTTAAGGGATCCCTGTCAGGGAAGTCATGACTGTCCCTGGCCACGGGAATCTCTGGCAATTCAAAACAATCAAAGGAAATAGCACTCCACCCACAGGCCGTCAGTGCCCGCAGCTGGATATCAGTCGAATTCAATTCCGCTTCCCACAGAGTCCCACTCCCACAACAAACACAAAAACAAGGATGCACCGCACTGCGACTGGAAACGACCAAAAGCCACAAGAAAACAATGACCGCTCAGTGGTCAGCACGCCGTGATGTTTGAGCGCAAGGTTCAACAGTCGCATGTCATCCGCACGTGATGCGCCCGGCACAAGTGAGCTCCCATCTCACTGTCCGCCGGCCCCGTCTCCCTGCTCGTGTTTAATTATTATTAAATTGAACCCCCACATCCCCCGCCACAATCCGGAACAATAGTCCGTCCCGATGCGAGTCGGGCAACAAAAAAAAAACTCACAATCTCGGCCAGAAAGGATTACTTGCCGCCCCCGGCGATCAGGGCTGACGTATGGCCAGCGGCGACGGTGAACGGCTGAATTGTGCGCGGCTCAGTGATGTGCTCGTGTGCTGCCATATGTCACCGGGTCTATTATTAAGCCATCAAGCCCCGGCTGACAGCGCGACCAAAAAGGGGGAGAGCACGCTCGCTAAACTGTGTGGTGTGCGAACAAATGCGCCAAATGGATGCCAAATGGAGGATGACGGCTTGGTCTCTCGCTCTCTCTCGGTTTCGTCTGTTCGGCATTTTTGGGCGATTTCGTGCGCTTGTTGCGGGAACGTTCGCTTTGATGACGATGACGACGCTGATGATGATGACGATGACGATGACGGGGTATCTTCAAAGAGGAGGACACTTGGTCGTTTTTTCCGCTTTGGTTCGGTTTGGCTTTGTGCTCTGGTCTTGGCTTGGTTGTAAAGTAATTTGCCGCAGGCACTCTGGATGACTTCCTCCACTTTGTGTGTCATGATAGATCTGCAGCCCTTTGATGATGTGTATGATGGGTGGCGATGATACGTTGAGGAATGGTGTTATGGCATATTTGAGAGGACCTGCCCACTCGGAGAGAGGCATTTATTTAAAAGCGACTATCGAGCGCGGGACGGGCTGCGGTTCAAAGGGAACTGATGATTCCCATGTGGGTGGTGGCTGGCTGGGGCGGGAAGGCAAATCAGCCGTCTGATGGAACGAGTGGCGAACGAACAATTAGGCGACGCTCGTTAAAGTCAATGAATCGGAGATAGCGTTGAATAGGCGACTTGCCTCCTCTTTGGGGATCATCGGGCTTTCGGGGCAACATTTTGAACTGCAGCAGACATAGTTTGACGAGACCGCCAAGGAAATCCCATGGTTTGCCTAAAATGCAACGAACAACGAGAGCAACTTGGTCTAAAGCGGGTTGGTGACTTCACTAGCAGCCCTACATCGACACTCACTACCTTATCCTCAATTTCAAGACCGCATGTGACAGCGTCCACGGAGAGGATCTACGCAACGCCATGTTTTCTTTCATTTTAATGATAAACTTCTCAAGTTGCGAAGGATGACGAAGTTCGATGCTCAAGTCGGCACAGAACTCAGAGAGACCTTCAATTTCACTCAAGTCTGCCAGGTGTCACGTCAAAAGAGGCTTTATACAAGACGGCACCTTCTCATGTGACTTCTTCAACATCATTCTTGAGAAGATCGTGCAGAACTGACTCGCCAAAACAAGAGGCACGATTTCCAAAAACTCCTTACAAGTACAGGCACACGCTGAAGACACTAAGGTGCTCGGTAGAACACAGCGAGCCGTCAATGAGGCGTTTGCTGGGATTGAGACGGAAGCGGCTAGAATGGATCTGGCGGTGAATGAGTATTCATACTAGTCCCTCTGGGGACAATCGCAAAAGCTGATGAAAGAGCCCTTGGTCTCTTTGAGATAAATGTTCTCCTCGCGATCTTTGGTCATGCTTGCATTGATGGCATCGAAGATGCAACCAGAAGCTTTATGGCGTGTGACTCGACATGAGTCCAGCTAGGTGTCTTAGTATTTAATGTCAGAGTCGATTAGGCCACGGGAAACGTAGCTCCTGCCTGAAGAGTGTTACAATCCGTGCCAGTGGCGCACACAATTATAGAGTAACCGCAGTCAAGCTGCCTGTTTGGAGACAGCGAGCTAAAAATTGTGCCAGTTGAAGAGGCTTATTGGCTGAGACCTTGGTCCACCCGAACTGTAGCTGTGCCAGTTTATGCCTGTCCGCTGTCTGTACGATTTCGCAATCTACCAGAAGGTAAGTTTTAAGTTTAAGTTTATGCTCCCATCCTAGGGCCGTATCATTTACCAGGCTCAGGCTACATGCTAGACATTGCCATCTTCACCGTGCCTTGATAACTAGATTAGCTACTGCTGCCTGCATACACTCCTTTTGCAACAGTTGCAAAACTTTTGCTCTTCGAGGTAACAGCTCGCTTCGAGGGTCCGTCCTCCGAACTTTGGGGACACCCTTTGCTTTGTACACGGATAAGGCACGGGCGGTGAAATGAAGCTACTGCTCCTTTTTTCTGAGGTGGTAGGCTCCGAGCAAGGCCCTGTACTCTTCTGGCCTTTATCCTGACTTCCACAGGCGCAGTCATATGTGAACAGTAGCGCCCTTTACTCGTCGCCTTGGTCATAGGCGATTGAGGGGTTACAGAGTCTTGAACATGGTTCAGCTCCCTTCTTTCCCCTGACTAGAGGTTGGAAAGCTAGAACTTTGCGCCTGGTTGCCCTTTCGGCAGTTTGCGTGATATTGCCTATTGGTGAACTTGGCATTTTAGCAACTTTCCGGATGGATTGCAGCCTGCCTTGGGGTTAGCTTAGTTTCTTTTGTTGAGTCCATGCTGAAGACGGTTCGCTGCAACATCTGAGGTTACCGCCTGAAGTCTTATTAGCTCGCCTTTTATTGTATAGTGTTGTTGTGTGTTTTTTCTTCTTTTGTGTTGAATCTTTTTCCCACTAGTAGCCGAGGAAATGATGGCCGACAACGCCAGAGCCTTTGCGTATTACCGTGGTAAGTCCATTATTCACCAAGATTTCCCTATCTTGAGGAGGCACCGTTAAGAAAACGGTCAGTGTTACCCCTTGGCTGCGAACAATCCAATGTGCACAGATCACTTGACAGCCTCGATTAGGGGGATGACCTGGATCGCCGATGACTTAGTTCGCCGATCCTTCTGATTGAAGCATTTGGTACAGTTACCCCATCAGCGGGAGGTGTCCATCTCGCGGAGAATGTAAGAGTAGGTGGAGGCGCACAGACAGACGTGTGAAGACATCAAAGTTATAAAGGCCCAGTTCTACACTAATGTCGGTAAGGTAGAGCTGAACCGGGTGGCAAGCAACTGATTAAATGTTCACACACCAGGGCGCTGTGTTCTCAAACAATTATCTAGGCAACGAGGAGAGCTGTGTAACCCATTCGAGATACTCCACGCCACCATTCAAAAAATATACATAACCTGAACTAAATGCAGCCAACAGAGAAGCAGTGCATGGAATGTCCACAACTCAGAGACAGTCATACCTCGGCAGATGAGTCCACTTCAATAAGACCCTCCGACTGCATAAGACTCTCCAAATGGCTTCAGTTCCGTTCCAAAGGCGAATTCCTGCAGCATGCCAAGACGAATCAATCTTCAACTGTAATGATTCTCGAGAAGATCAAAGCGACTGTCAAGTATCTCGTCAAATTCAAATCCACTCCCAGGGTCAGCCGCCACACTCTCCGTTTCCAACCAAAAGCGATTTACACGAGAACCATTCGCCGTCGACCCGTCCCCTCGATTGCGCAATCTTGTGCTCAGTTAAGTTGTTCCAAAACAAACTTTGCGCCCCCTTTATCGTCTCGTTAAGCCATAACTAAATCATCAACATCAACCGCGATGACATCAAGCCAACGCATCAGAATTACAACAGCTGTCATTTCGACATCAAAGTTGACAACAAACGAACAATCCGTCGCTCCACTCCTCAGTCCGCACAGATGCTCGCTCGGTTTATTGGCAATATTCTCCGCCACCGTCACCGCAGTCACCACCGCCACCAGTGTGTCGCCATCGCCATCGCCACAGCCATCTCCACCCGTTCAAGTGAAGCGTAAAACAATTTTCCACTTGCCCGCCCGCCCGCCGCGCTCCTCTTACAATCAAATTACAAACTTCAAAGTCAAAGAAAGGCGACACAGATACCAGAACAGAGCAAAGCAAAGCAAAGCAGCCACAGAGTACAGACCCCCAACAGCCGCCCAAACCGTGTCCATTCGTAACATTGTTGCCATAACAGCGGCGCACCAAATGTCGACCGTGCACCGTCCACCGTTCACATGGATGCAACTGGCTGCCTGACCGACCGCGCTGGTGGTGTCGTCCAAGGCGAGGGGACGCGTTTGCCAGCACGTCACCACGCCACCAAGCAACCGCGCTCGCTCTCAAGAACGATGTGAGAGAATCGCTTTAATGGATTTCTTTTAAAGCAATTATCACGGAAGCATGTAATTAATCATAAAATCAAAGAGAGGGAGACGGTAATTATTTCACAGAGGCCGTCCGTTGGCGGCAACGATGGCGACGACTGCATGCCACCGGCACCGCGTCATCAGTCATCGGCGGTGCCGTCCCGAGTGGCTGCTGGTCTCACGAGCCCGAGCCCCGTCGACTCGACCGAGAGGCGGAGGCGCGGAATATTCGGTGGCGTTAATTAAAACGATTCGCATTCTGTTTGCGCAAAACGCGGCGACGGCGGCAGCGGTGGCGGCGTCGGACCTTCTGGGAATGGGACGGCTGTTGCCCGTACTTGTCCTCCATTAGGCAAGCGCAAGGAATCCCCTCCGAGTGGTCTGGGTAGCCTCAAGTGCCAGCCACTAAGCGACGACCATCGCGTAGCGTGCTCATGGCGGGAAGTGAACAGCACACCGCGCCACTTCGTTTGAACGCATTCAGCGAGACTGCGGCGGCGGCGATAAGCAAATTGATGTGCACACACAGACGCACGTTTGTCGGACGCTGCCGCTAATTAGGGACACATTTCATTGATTTGGGCTCAGGCGAGGCGCGTCTATTTTTAGACGCCCGCTGAAATTCATCAGAAAAGGAAACCAGCTTCACGCAGCTGGCCGCGCAGCACATCTTCCGAGAAATCAATACTCACTCAAGGCAGCCCGCTGCATGCATAAACTCCGGTAAAGGTGTGAAGTTTCCTACGTGACCGACCGCCTTCACATCACGAGACGCTGCTCCCCCGACGTGCGTACCTACATCCGCACGATCTTGATAAGAAACCTCCGCAAAGGAAGGCGCACACACTCGCGGCCGCAAGAGGAACAAGACCGCTCCGCCGCGAGGCACGAAAGACGAATTCGCCGCTGCAGGCTTATCAGATTAAAGCCCAAACATGGCACTTCATAGGACACTCCCCAGCGCCGCGGGAGGGGCCGCGCAGGGATGGGGCGCATTTTTGAAGGCCAACTGCAAATTGTTTCTTATGACGCACCGCCCGCTGCCGCTGCCGCGATCTGATGGCTGGCTGTCTGTCCAGCAAATTGAGTGAAACTTGAGTTGATGTTCATTTTTTTTCTCTCTCTCGCTCGCTCTCTCTCTCTGCCGTACTCTTCCGCGCTTTGTTTCGCGTCTGCTGGTCCGCTACTTTATTAAAAGGCAGCCGCGTATAATCGCTTGATAAATAACGAAACGAAACGCAACGCAATGCAGCGGGTTCCCCGATCCGTCCGGAGGGAGAGCGGCTCGGCCGCCTTTGATGTGATACTGGTTGATGGCCGGGGCCATACGGGTGGTGGCGGAAATTAATACCTCCGCTGCGGGAAGGTCAATGGTCATCGGTCTCCCTCCCAGTTGCCCCGTTGTTGTCCTCGTCGTCGTCGTCATCGTCTGGGCTGCTTGTGGATTTCGCAGGCGCACCGGCCGGCGGCAGCGGCGAACGACGTCGACAGGCAGACTAGGAATCGCACGTTGCTTTGACCACCCTCGTGCAATGTGTTGCACATGTCATGGGAGACAGGCCAATCCACTCTAGGGCAAAAGCTGGGACGTGGACGGATTTGATTAAAGCGCTTCGGTTCGGTGGCAGCCGAGCTCTGTCTCTCTGGGAGTGGGCACACACTCCCGGCTACAATGTGACTGATTGCATGGACGGATGGAAATTAATTACACCGCACAGGTATATGCGGCGTTGGCTCATCAAAGGCCGATGAGCAGGGAGTACAAAATTAATTTTGATTACGGCACGTTGATGGGCGACCCAGGCGGGTGGGGCCGTTCCAAAAGTGGACAGTTCTGGAGAGGTGTGCGAATGGTTGATGGCATGTTTTGACACACGTTTGCCGAGGAGAGCGTTGCCGATAAACGTGCTGCGTTGGCTGGGATCTGTTCGTTCGACCACACAACACATCCTCAGGCATTAAGCTGATTTGATTGGCTCACTGAATTTGTTCGCAGATTGAACGCTGATTGCTGCCTCGTCCGGGTTGCGCACATTTGACTGGGTAACGTCATGTGTTGCGTCCTGGAAAACGAAAGGCGATTGAAAAAGTGTACCATTAATTGATTTTGGACGCCGGGCTTAGGGGTTAGGTGCATCGGCTCTTACACTCTGGGCTCTAGCTAAGTCCCATCCCCGTCCCGAGCACCATTCAACGGCTCCATCTCCTTCGAGAGTCACTTGCAATGCTCAGAGAGTGTTCATGTCTAAAAAATGCTACTTAAACTTCGCCATTCGATTTCGAAAACGGAGCGAGATCAACAAGTTCCGAGAGCATCACTCAGTGTGGAACGTGGATTAGCACGTACATCATGAGGGGTTGATGGCGAATCTAGAGCCAGGTCCACCCCGGACTGTAGCGCCAAATAAAGAAGAAGAAGAGTTATCGACCCACTCTCGTCCTTCTTACCAGCTTCGCTTTATGTGCTGCTTGCTTCGCTGAATTCGCCCCAAAACACCACTATAGTCGGAAAAAAGTGACTGTTGCACTTTATGTTCATGCTAACTAACCTTGCACGTCAAAATTTTACCCGTTGTTGAGGTACGACAACTTGATGTAAAGGTGTTCCAAAATTCACGTAAGTTTTGAATTTGCCGCCATGCGTGCACTTAATTTTTGGCAGCACTGAACAAAATAATAATTTGACAGCTGTTAGTTTAAAATGGAGTGTCACACGAACATGTGTAGAAATATTTAAAAACTAAGCTGAAGGCAGAAGCGTCATGCAACATTTTGACACAAGAGTCCGTATGTGTCAGAAAAGCCGTGGAGGCCATACGCCCGACATCTTCTTCCATAAGAAACCCGCCCGTAATGATTCAAAGAATACAGTCAAGAGAGCAAACACCTGCGACATCCTTTCCTTATGTAATGTCGAACTGAATCGAATTGATGTTTCGTAGCACTGGCACACATCAATCGAAAGGTCTTTTCAGTCAGACATTTCAGAGAATTTCAGCCCTCAAGTGGGAAAATGTACTCACAAGCTTACGGAATGGAACCTTCAGAGCGCCAGTTGAACAGCCTTTCTCTTTCTCCTGTCGTCGCATGTCAATCTCAGTCCAATTGAATTCGACGACAACTCAAATGTCGCATCAGAATACGCATCTAAGCCCGCATCGTTGTCTTCGTAGGCATCGAACTTGACTGAAAAGATTCTCCCACAGACGACTGATCACAGAATTGAGGCAATTAAGTTTCCCACTGTTCACGCTCGTCACCTAACAGCCCAACCCATCCAATTGGGACAAAAGCAAAGCAATGCAACAAAAAAACAACACCACAAGTGCGAACGAACACACATCTTGGGCCACTCCTGCATCGCATCCTTCAGAGTTGTCATTCCTCATTCGCTCCGATTGCCTAATTGCCCACGCATATCTCTCCCACACGTCTTACGAAACCAGTGGATGGCCCGAAAACATGTTCAAAACACAAATTCAATTTTCAGATACATTACAACACTTGTGCGATAATGCCATGCCTAGCCTCCTCCCCGTCATCGTTGTTAATCACAACGCAACAAATTTCTCATGTAATCATAATTAATCAAGCGATCAAAGCCCTTCCGAGGGTGCGATCGCCACCACGACCAGCAGCACCAGCAGCAGCAAAGAAATGGAAGATCCCAGAGTTCGCTCCCTCGCTGCCTCGTCTATTCTCAGACGCAGAGACTTCCGCCAGTTGGCAACGTTTCCTCTGTCAGTACACGCACGCACTCTGATCAAATCCCAAAAATCACTCATCCGCAGCGGCATCATCTTCTGCAAGGGGAGACGCGGGCGCCTCCCCCTCACCCTCCGGTCTCATTGAGATTCGAGCATCAGCATCGGCCTCGGGCTGAAGTTGGAATATAAATCACTTGACAGATGACTACGATGACGTTTACAAGGGCCAGCTCCCGATGCACAGCTCCGGACCGTCGAAACAACGAAATGGGGCCAAGCGGGTTGGGCGTTGGGCGCCACACCACGCCGCAGCACCGGCTCCACAGCCACTGTGTCTTGTAGGCGCGCGCATTAATTGATGCACATGGAGCCTTGTCAAAGGGAGAGTGTAATTCAATTAATCCCCAGATCACCCCGGCCGGCCGGGGGAGGTGAGCAGGTTCAGGCGTATAATTGGAGCGTGACATCTCCAGAGAAATCCGAAACACAGTTGACTCCGGTGCCGGGGATCCAGGTTATCAGTGGCGCATCAGCATCGTCGTCGTCGCCGCCGTCAAACAAAAGAGGATCCGATGGCGGAGTGCGGGCACATCCCTCTCCCGGGACACCCTCTGTTCCGGATACACTTCAGTCATCTGTCATATCTGGGCGAGTGTGGCAACCTGTGCGGATGAGGGTGTGGGCGATGCCCTCCCTGGCTCACTCCAAATCCCCTGGGTCGTCCGGTTCGAGTGCTGGCTCTGATGAATGTGCGTTCGGTCGCAATGAGTTCCGCTGCCCAAAGGCTATTTCCGGCGAATTATTTTCCATTAAAATGATTGATCTGATTTTTCGGACATCGACCGACTTCCAGCCAAGCCAGCAGGCCTCCTGGTTGCTGCTGATTATTACTGCTATTGTTGAAACGCAATTATTTCGACGCGCGTGTGGGTGGGTGACTTAATCAAATCGACTGATGCGACGCGTGCACGGGGTGGCATGAAATCAATATTTTCAAAAATCCTCCCCCTTTCTGCGGTCGCAGCATGTCGGCAGTCGGCAGTCGGCAGTTGGCAATCTGGTCGCGATGGCAATCACAGCGTCATGACGAATCTGTGGAAAATTAATTGTAATTTATGCATTCAATCCCCGATGTGACACATCGGCCGGATCGTACAGCGCCTCCGCCGCGCCGCGCCCGCTGTGACGAATGCGACGGGTTGATGGAAGGAGTTCGTGAGATTAAATGGGATGATACCGAGCAAGGGGGAAGTTAAAGAGCTTTAAAGGGGAGGCTGTTGTTGTTTCTCGTGTTTGTTTTTTTCGCCGCTGTGACATCACACTTTTGGAAGAACGACGAGGTGAAGAATGGCTTGGGAGGGGCGAAATGAATTGCAGAGCTGTTGGCGACGGGGTTGGTGATTTAAAGAAACATCAGAATTACCGGCTCTGCAGGTTGTTTGACGAGACTACGACGAGCGTGGCTGGGATTGGGCCGGTATTCAACTTCCTATATTCATTTCCTCATTTTTGCCTGCCCACATAAGTCAGTTTTATTCACAGACTCCAACCGAAACCGCCACGGCAGCCTGCCTTTAGAATCTCCACTGGTTGTCCAAATGGCCATTAATGTGACCTCGTGAAGGCCTCGATCGTGCCTCTTTCTCTCGTACAGCGGTACAGAGTTCAGTTTGTTGCTTGCTTGGGTCGGAGACTGCTGTCCTCAAGACTGGAGACGCCCACAACTCCTCCACAAGCACGTTCTCTCTCCATTCAGCGCTGACGGGGTAGATCTCGATCAGTGCTTGACAAAATTTGGTGCTTTCTACTCAGTCTCACCAGTCAGGCAGTGTTTCTGGATCCAACTGCAAAACTGCCAACGCAGACTACGACATCACCAAGGTCCTCTTCTCAATTTGGTCAGCCTCTGCGGCCGGTAGGTTAAGTTGGGCTTAGGAAGGGGAGTGTGTTGGTTGACCAGCACTTCCACTCGGAGGCCTTGGGATCCCTTCATTTGTAGAGTACACAGCCTGCACTTGAAGGCTTAAACCACCCAGTGCTGTTTTAAATCTTAGAGGCAATATATCTGGATTCGCAAAGTTTCCAGTCTCTGCGAAGAATCTTTGGCGCTGGAGAGCTGGGCAGTGGCAAGGGAAATGTTCGATCGTCTCCGTCTCTTCCTCGTAGCTCCGGCAGAGATCGCTGGATTCAGCAGTGATCTGTGATCACTACGACGAGCACACGGTTCGAGTCACAGTCCAACGCCAGAGCTTCTTTATTTTGCCGTTTTCAAGCTCTGTTAGCGAGGCCTCTGTTAAGCCTCGTTGACCTTGTCCTGTGTTTCTTGCGAGCCAAAACAAGGTGTAAAGGGAGAGAGAGAGAGAGAGAGAGGGAGAGAGGGAGAGAGAGAGAGAGAGAGAGAGAGGGAGAGAGAGAGAGAGGGAGAGAGAGAGATAGAAAGAGAGAGCCAACGAGAGTCCAGTATAGTGCTCTGATCGGTGGATGCAGTGATGTGTCCGCATCGCTGATGTCCACTTCATACCCTTATCTCGTAAATTCGTCTTATCTCTTGTTCCCCACCATTGAGCCGTCGCCTGGGACCGAGACCTTAGAGTAACCACAGTTCATAGCAGTCCTTGATCTCATTGTACAGGATCCTGGCTGTCAACAAAGCAGCCTCTAAGACCAATCATTCCAAAAATAGCATGCAATGCGGACGTTATCCTTGAGAGTGGTCACGTCAAGCGAATCAGATTGAGTAAGGCAAGCGGGACTCTTTTTCAATGACGCTACAGTTTCCAACCAAGCAGAACCAGGTACCACTTCCAACGCACCTCATCTCACCACTCAAAGAGTGCCTACGACTACGCCACCCCTTCGAAGGCAGACTTACAGAGCACACTCAGGCAGATTCATGGGTGACGAGGTATGAATGGCAAATCACCCTTTCTAGGGTCATGTATGTGTCCCGGCAGCCACTAAAGCACTCGGCCATCTGGTCAAATCGTTGAGAGAAGGCTCACTGGATGAACTTGAATTATCAAAATCTATGTTTGTAAGCTAAGTGAGTTTGAAGCCATCCATCTTTGGCTCGTTTGAATGTCCTTGAGTATCTAACATCCCAAAGACTTGTTTGTTTGTTTGACCTATCCCTGTAGGTGAAGGCTTGTGTCCTTGTTTTTGAAGCCATATAGGGAAGGGGGCCCAATGAAGGGTATCTGAGCATAATTTGTTTCACACCTAACAGTCATAGATGCTTCTCTCTGAAACCTTTTTGTTTTATTTACAATTATCATCGTGCGTTTTCGTTGGACCAACCTATGTGTCGACCTTTTCATCACCCTCGTGGTTTTCATGTCGTGACACCCAAATCAGCTTTAGTCTGTTATTTTCTGCCAGCGTATTAAGTATTTTGAGACATTCTCAGACAGCATTATAGTTGAATGTATAAAGTGAACGTTCGCTTGACTCTATACGAATAAATGGACACAAAAACTTCTCTGAAGCGGACAGCAGTGGGACCTTCATGGTTGTCCGTTAAGTAGGGAAGGAGTTGAAATACACGAACTTCTTGCTGCGTGGACCATGACGAAGTGTCTGTAAAATGAGGTGTCTCTTATAGAAGGGTGTCCGTAAAGAGGAGTTCCACTGTACCTTCATGCCGGGACCTTGACCAGGTGTCCGTAAAGAGGAGTTTCACTGTACCTTCATGCCGGGAGCTTGACCAATTGTCCGTAAAGAGAGGTGTCCCTTATAGAGGGTGTCCGTAAAGAGGAGTTTCACAGTACCTTCATGGCGGGACCTTGACCAGGTGTCCGTAAAGAGGAGTTCCACTGTACCTTCAAGCCGGGACCTTGACCAGGTGTCCGTAAAGAGGAGTTTCACTGTACCTTCAAGCCGGGACCTTGACCAGGTGTCCGTAAAGAGGAGTTTCACAGTATTGTGATATTGGTGTTTTTTTTTGCCGCTAATACAATGTGCGGCTTCGTTAATTTTAAAGGACTCATCGGGAAATATTGTTGTTTCCCTGCACAGAGGAATGTGTAGACTGCAACTTGGTCCTATCACATAAGACCCCCACCCACCCCACCCCCCTACTTTTTTCTGATTTCGAGCCATCTGTGTACAATTTTTAGGTTCCTCCCTTCATCCAAGTGGGGTTGTTGTTCCATTTACAATATGAGTCGAGAGACACCAGGTATTTCAGTAAATATCCTGAAAAGTGGAGATATGGTTTCAAGTCACAAAATCATCGATATCTTCGAGAATCTTTAATGGATTCCATTGAGTGAGCGCTTATCTGAAAGCCAATCCTCAGACCTGTAACCCAAGTCCTTGCAAATTCAGCGGTAACGGATTCATCAGGACGCAACGCGGAAGGCGGTTCCTGTACAAAAGACACGGCAAGTCACAAATCAAAATCATCGTTATCTCCATGCGTCCTCATTGGATTTCCCTAGCTGAGCACTCATCTGAAAGTCGTTCCTCTGAATGGCAATTCATCTGACCGTGAAGACGCGGGCTCCAATGCGGGTTCCAACGCCCGATTCGTACACAAAAACTGTCCCATTTCAGCTAATGCACGTCAGGTGGACACGACTCATCAGGAATCCTGCCGGATGCCTCGTCCCTCTGTCCCATTTTCACTTCACCGCACAAGGTCAATTTGGCAACAAAACGCCATTCTTTCTGTTCATTTGACGCTGTCCTTAGTAACATAAAATAACAGCCTCTCGGCACACGACCCGGCTCAGGTACTCGCGTCGCGGGGCAACGAAGCCAACCCTTGAAGTCGTCCCACGCTGCCGCTCGTTCTCTTTCATCTCATTAATCAAGATGCTCAAGACACAACCCTCCACCCTCCACCCAGCGGCCCCGACTGAAAGTGGTATCCTCGCTTTGATCAAACATCAAACGCAAGTCAAATGAAAGCGAAAAAAAAAACCACTTGACCTCATTCATCCTGGTTGGGATGTCGAAAAGGGAATTTCGAATCATGCAAACGAACTGCGAGTCGGGCACGTTCCGCCACCGCGCCGCTCCTCCTTCCCGCGACGAAAACGACGGCCTAATGAAGCACACTCCCGTCAACCCTTTGACTTGGCACACAGCGCCCCCGTTTCACCTCTGCCGTTACAGAAGTGCGCTCAGCGAGGGGAGCCAGGGGGTGCTCTCCCACAGATAAAGGAACGTCTTCTAGCCTCTTTTGTGTCACAATCCATTGGTCGTCGGTCTGACGGATCCTTGTTTCATGGCATTTCCTTTGGAATTAGCCCGCAAACACACACACACGCTCGATTGGGAGATTCCGTTCCCAGAGAAGCTCACCCCGGGGAGCCAACTCAGCACGGATCGTCTTCCGTCGTCGTGTCGGCTCCAGATCAAAGGCACTCCTCTCTCTCTTGTGACTATTCACATAACAATAATTAATCAGCATCAGCATCAGCATCAGCATCATCATCATCGTCATCGTCAGGCCATCCTTGTCAGTGTCGTCTGGGCGAAGTGTAAAGACGACCCAAGGCGGCGGAGTCAACCCTTAAATGATGGCACAACTGCTTCGGTTACAATTGAACAGGGACTTCCATCGTGTGGTGTGCTCCAATTGTGGCACTCTGCAGGCAGGGCCATGTGTGCTTGAAGTTCTCACGTTCTTTTGAATGCGAAGTGAGGTCCTTGCTTGCATGCGGTTGTTGTGGGAGACTGATTGCAAGCAATTGGCATGAAAGAATCACCACTAATTGGGACACTCGGGGGCAGGGAGTGCAAAACCAACTGTGGCTGGAAAGGCATTTCGGTACGTCAACCTGTCAGGGACTAAAGCAGGTTCTGGAGAGCGCCCCCAAAGCAAGCGGGAGCCTCTCAAAGTAATTTGCATTCAATTTTAATTCATCCACCAACGGAGGCGTGCACTGCTAGGGACCGTCGTCCGCATTTCCAGAAATTGGTAATTTCGCTCAAAATATTCGCTATTCCACTTCAAAGGAGGCCCAGCGCGTCTAACGTGCGTCGTCCGACAGAGCCGCCGAAAATGGAATACGCTTCAGGTGCAACATCTGCTGCGAGTCCCAGCGAAGGAATCAAATTTAATCAAAAGCCTCTGCGCCCTCCATCGAGTCGCTGGCGCTGTTCAATTATTTCCACCCCTCACTGTAAAATTTATTAAATGCATAACCGAACCACATGCTCCCGCGCGTTGCCCCCACGCGTCTGTTTTTTTTCGTGTGTTGTTGCTCTCTCTTCCGTTTTTTTGTTTTTTTTTGTCTTCCGTCGTCCTTTGTATTTACATTTCGCTCATCCTGTACAAATTCCGCGTCCATGGCAACGGGAACATCAAAAAGGAGTCACCCGCCGAGAGCGCTGCGAGGCACGCAGCCAGGACAACAGCGCAACTGAGGGACACAGCGCGGCTAGGACGGCGGCGGCAGCTACCTTTCGATAGGAAGTCTCAGCTCAGTCGGCAGCCATCAGTCGTGAGTCGACTGTCGACAGTCAGTTCCCTAGGTAAACGGCCGTAATTACATGCCGCGTGCTATTGTGCTCTCGCCTCTCGCTACCACGTGTGTCAATATTGTGCACCCCGGCAAGGCTTAATTACTGTCAGTTCAGTAGGATATGATTTAATCAGTTATTCGCTTATAATTCACAGTTAGACGGTGAGGGGGTGGTGGAGTGGGTGCACAGGGCAAAAGGTCCTTTGTGCATTCGGCTCGGCTCCGAACAATGGATAATGAAGAGAAACTCGTGCGTGTGTGTGGGATGAACTGGGATGAATGTCTGCAGCAGGTTCTGTTTGCCCGCTCCGTCTGTTGCCACGGATCCAGGAGTTAGTACGCACACATGCCACCAGGAATGCCTTAATTACGACACAGCCGGAGCATGGACAGTCAATGGGAAATCAAAACGTTGCAACAGACCGAGGAGCGGGCGAGGGCATCTCTTTGAATCTGCCACAGCCTGGTGGATCTGCCAAGGCAACTCGGTGCACTGATGAGTGTTTGATGCGTAATTTGGTTAATTTTAAGAGGGCCCCATGTGCAGGACACCCGGGTGCGTGTGCACCGACAGAGGAATGAAATTGATTGGAACTAAGGCATATCGATTTGAGTGTTTGTCCCGTTGGAGGAGTCTCTTTTGGCTGGAAATTGGATACAGTTTGGAGATGGAATTGCATGATATGCTCTTTGCAACACACTCGCTGCTGGTGAACACGAACACAATGAGACGATGGATGTGACACGCGGTTTGGGATTCAGAATGAAGGGAGAGACATTTGCTCAGGAGGACTGTTGCGTAGTTTCCGTTTCCTGGCTAACCAATTTCCTGAAAAGTGGAGAGAAGCTTATAAGTTCATTAGTCATCGATAACTCGGAGAATCCTTGATGGATTCCACTGAATAAGCACTCATCTGAGGGGCAATCCTCGGCCCTATAGCCTCATCCCAAGTCCTTGCCAATTTAGCCGACGGTAAAGGATTCATTAGGACTCAATGCTATTCCAGAGCAAAAACTCACAAAATTCGCGTGAAATACGTCTGCTGTGTGTGTGCAGATCCTTCGAAATGCCAACTTTATCTTCCTGGTCACCAGCCAACCAGGAACTCCAGTAGGTATCCTTAAAAGGGGGGGGGGGGAGGGGGGGGTTCAAGTCACAAAGTGGTCGATATCTATCCTCTCCCGATCCCGATCGGCTATCCCTTAACTCAGGAGATCAAGTGAGAATCTCAATTTGAGCGTTGATCCCGAGTTGATTACAGACCCGGACTTGGTCCTTGGTGTGGAACTCAAGGTCCAGTCACTTAGCATTAGAGCTGGAGTATACTAAAAACTAACTTGTCGCTTGATCGAAGGATTATCCTGCGTGATCCTGTCAGAATCTTGATCGCATTTTTCTGACGTCCTTCCTGAGAGCAACTTTTTGTTAACGGCGACTTGCCCACCAGGCGAACTTATGGAACGCGACCATCGACATAGACTGGTTAATAATTGCCGATCAAAGTTCGACCGGAATGCGAGGGTGCCTGCCGTTCGCCCTACACAATGAACGCCTGTTGGTCTAAATGCCTCGCTCTTTATGACTGGCAGCCACCTCAAACTCTCCAAAGACATTCCTCCTTTTACTGAAGAACATCCTCATTTCTATGTGCTTCTCCTTCATGCTCAGCGCATTGCCTACACACAACTCTCCACAATTCCGCTCCCAGCAGAGGGACATTAATAGGACGACCTCTCGTGTGCTTTGCGTTCTCGACACATCCCCGTGCGCTCGGCGCACGACTACTAATTACCACTGGAGCGGCTCTCGCCCGGGGTAAAGGTGAAAGTCTTATACCCCCCGGCACTCGCTTCATTCGCGACTCCCCTGTTCATTTGGGAATTTTCTACAAAGTGTGGGTAGACCTCACGTCCTGTTTTCCTTCTTCTTTTTTTTTGTTTCATTTTGTTCTTGTTGCTGCTCGCTTGCTCGCGTCTCCCCTTTGTGCGATAATTAACTCCTGGCAACAGGTCGGGAGCTCTGCAAACAGCACGCAATTCAGTCCAACCTCCACGTCGTCCTGTTGCTAGTGTGTGACGTGATACGGGCACGGAATGGCAACTGATGGCAAGGGTAGTTCGGTGGTTGATGAGGAAAGGCCGCGCTGCGCCGCGACGGTGGTCCTTCGTGTCAATTCCCTTTGAGTTATGCAAATGATTGAGTGAAGTGCTTGCTTGAAAATGAGATGCGAGCACGAAGAAAAAAGGAAGCAGAAGGATGCTTCAACAAAAAGGAGGACATTCCTTATCGAGAACAAAGCGTAATAATAATGAAAAAGCATGCGGTATGAGCGCAAACAAGCACATAGACACAGACACTGGCACAGGCACACTCGTTGAGGTTTCCTATTGCCACTGCTTGTGGCATGGGGCCAGGCGACGAGAGCTGAAAGTGAGATGAGATGCTGATCCAACACATGCAGCAGCAGCAGCGGCAGCAGCTGTCGAAGTTTTGCTGCGCCCCGTGCAGCCCTCTTGCTGCTTACCACGAGGATCCCGTTTCACAAAGGAATACCGCCGCCGCACCATGAAGTGTGTGTGTGATTAGTGCACGACGACAACGACGAAAGGAGAGCGACTAAGCGATAGTCTAGAAGTGGTATCGAATGTGTGCCGCTGGAATGCAAAAAATGTGTCCATGGAAACCTCAAACATGTCACTTGTATCTCAGTGAATACGCAGATACGCCGTGCAACGGGTTAGATCTGGTTCACATCAAAAGCACCGGAAAGTGCTTGGATGTGACTCAAAAAGTTGTCAGCTGCGGTTTCGGGTCGACAGCGGTGGCGACGTCTCACGCCACCGCGATGTGAATTTTAACCGCGTTTCGATAGAATTCTCCCTCTCAGCTGTGGCGACTACTGACACGGTGAAGCTGTCCTCAAGACACGGCACCGTGTGTGCTCCGTTCTCTTATGCAAGAGCAAGAGGAGACCTCGAGGATGATGGCAACTAATTGTCATCTGAAAGCCACAACAAGGAGTTTTTGTTTCAACGCGCACTTGGTGTCGAATTACGGGATGGGACGCTTTGTGCCGGCGGAGGTGACAACGGGACGAGTTCAAGTTCAACGTGGCTGAACCAAGGTCGTGGGAATGTTCGTGTTGATGCTGAAAGAGCAAGAACCAGCGAGTCAAACTAAAAAGTGAAAGGAAGAGCGACGTTGAATGTCTTCACTTCAAGTGCTGCACAGGAGCTCGGATGAACATTGTGAAAAATTACTGCTTTTTTGATGACTGGAAGCAGCGTGCCCAGGACCGTCAACAATGGAAAGCAGCTATCGCTCAGGCTCGGACCCTGCAGGGGTCGTCAGCCTGATAAGCAAGTAAAATAAGTAAGTTGGCACATTTTATTGTATTCACAGAGGCTGGTTGGGAAAACTAGGAACTCAAGCGTTCTTGAAACTCTGAGAGTGTGCCCCGTTCCTCTGGCGTCAGTGGGTGCGCCTGCAATCGTCTTGACTGGTTTAAGCTGCAAAGTCGAAGAGGAGGATCGATTTAAAGATCTTGTGCAAAGCATCACACCACACTTACACCAAATTCAGATCGGTCTTGTAGACATCGCTGAGGAAAATGCGCATGTTCGAGAGCAGGTTCATTCGGTTCCTCTGCTGCGAGACATCGTCGATCAGCATCGCCTTCTCAATCATGTCGATGATGGTCAGGACAATGTGAAGTTTCATCGCGCGTTGCGTTCGGTCCGGCAGCCGCGTTTCAACGTATTTCTTGAAGGCGTTTAACGCTTTCTGTGAACAGGAGAGACGGTGAACGGGGATCGATGAGTTGGCGGGGACTTACGGTGAATTTGTACAACTGTGTTCGACGGAAGAGGTTATACATGGCCACAGGAATCACGTAATTGAACAGCCTCGGTTTGGGGAACTTCTCCGAGTTGTATTCCAAGAGAACGTCCAGCAGTTCGGTCAGCTCCTTCACCAGGTGGGGTGACTGCAAGGAAACAAGAGCAAGTCAGGGCAGGGAAACAAATCACGTCTGAACGCACCATCCCGAAGTAAGCCACGATTTTCCACGACATTGGAGTCGGCATTTCGACGAATTTGTGAAGCATGTTGAAGCAGTGCAGAATGTTCTGCTGAAGCTCCAGTCGTCGCAGAGGTTCTCCGGCCGGCGGGGCTGTGAAGACATGAACCTCCACCGAGGTGACCAGGACGCTGTAGGCGGCTCGTTCCAGTTTCAAGTTGAAAATTATGTACAGGTCGCATAGGGCTCGAATTGCCTGAAGAAGACTCTGTTTAGACATGTTTGCATGGACTTGGGACACTTACAGCTTCGGCGAAGGCCAGCGAAAGCTGCGCGTGGTCATGGCCTCTGAGAGTTGCGAGGAGATGCTCGTGGAAGGGATGAATCTGATTTAGCAGAACAGTCGACATAACCTGTGACTCGTCGGAAGTTATTTTGGCGTACATAGCTGACAGGATGTTGAGGCACCCTGAGTAGGTTGTGATCGCTAGGATATCTGGGGAAGGATTGCGATAAGTGGGAAATCACGGCCAGATCACAGACCACTTACCCAAGATGCAACCGTGTTCCTGTGAGAGTTGCTGAAGGGCTTTCGACTCGATGAGCCGTGAGCGCAGGTCTGAAACCAATTCGAAGACATGTTGCTCGTTCAACACTTGCAGCGAGTCAGTGGCGGCAGCAAGGAGCACAAGAGTGTGCTGCAGCGCCTTGGCATCCATCAGAGTGAGCTGAAATGATTTTTTCAAATGAAATGCCTGACGACGGGGAAGAACAACGAACGGTTGATTGTTTCGATGTAATTTCCTTGTATCGCTTGTACACCCGATGTCCAAAGTTGTCCATTTCGTCCTGCATATTCAGCGCTTGCATGAGCTCGAGCATGATGTGGGCCACATTTCGAACAACTGTGTAATCCTTGTCGCGGTTCTTCACGAATTCAAGGGCGTACTTCACGAACTGATCCGCTGCCTGCAAGGGAAATCAAATTTGAGCGCTCTTCTTTGGGTTCTGTCAAACTTACGATCGGAAAGTCCTTGATTGTGACAATCGCGACTTCGAGCTTCGTGATGGAGTAGCACTGCAAGAGGATGCCAACGATTTGCCACTTGTCCTTCAAGTGATTCAGCACTTTCGGCAACTGCAGGAGAAATTCACTCAAGCGCTGAGCGTAATCATCTAAGGGAGAGGGAGAGCGCCATGAGAAGAGGACCAAATTGGCTGTCACGCTGTTACCATTCCCCTCGACTTCTTGATACAACTTCCTGTACACTCGGACAGCAAATTGAGCGGTCACACTCAAGGTCTTCACGGTCCACTCCGGCTTCGTCAAGATCCGCAGGTACGGATGGAACTGTGTTAGGTACGGGAACTTGTCCCACAGGGACTCAATGAAGTCGTCCAGATTCGTGATGGTGTCCTAAGGAGGAGGCGTTGGGATGAGTCGCATTTGAGGGGGGAGAGTTCTTCTTACAGTGTAGGAGAGGTAGAAGTCAATGATGTCTCGTAGGATGAGCTTTTCCGGGAAGCACCTCTGCATGTAGGTTAGGTAGAACTCAATGGCGAGTGCTCGAATTTTCGGCTTGCGACTGAGCCCGTTGCGGAAGATTGTGTGAATCTGTTCCCTCGAGAAGCAGTCCAGGATGTTCAGGTTGCTGAAAAGTTCAGTAAGGAGTTGGGGTGTTACGTGTCAGGTGTGGCGATTTGTTTCCTTCCTGGATCGCTGCCAACACTCACCCTAACAACGCTTGGAGGAATCTCAGCAACGACAACAGCCGACTTGTTAGAGACTTTTCGGCAAAGACGCAGTACACCTTAATGATGTCGGGACTGGTCATGAATCGGATCAGAGCCTCCTTCGGGCCACTGTCGACTCTAGAGTTCTCCACAGCAAGTCTCATGTGCGTGAATAGTTGCGTCCGGCTTACGGAAATCTGCAAACAGGGGACGTTACTTGACATAGAAGTGGACACTCCGCAGACTTACCTCGTATTCTATGGCATTTATGTAGAACTTGAAGACGTCCTTGTTGATGGACCAGAAGTAGTCATAGTCCTGCTCAAGGAGTACACACAGACCAGTCAGTATGACATCGTGTGAATCCTGGTGCCTGTGAAAATACATTCGCTGGGGTTAAGAGCAACGAACACACCCCCTGTCGTCTCACCCCAGTCCGTTCTGAGCGAATTGGAACAGCCTGTCGCATACGCTGTTCAAAAGAGGACACGAATCCGACTTGACTTTCCTTATCTTGTGCATTCCTTTGAGGAGTGATCCGCCTGAAAACATACATTTTGCAAGTCAATCAAGAGGGCGGAGATCAAGAGACGAACAGACTTATCAAGGACAGTGGTTCCCAGAATGGATCCTCCCACGACCGGTCCATGGCGTCGCAGAACTTGAAAAAGGCCTCGACTGTGTGCAGCAACTGCTCCAGATGACCAGCCGCATCCATCAACTTGCAGGTTCGCGCCAGCAAGACGCCATATTTTACAAAGATCGATTGATTGTACTGAAATCTGAAAGAATTGACTGCTTCTTGGGGCCAATGGTAGTCAGAGTGGGTGACGTCCCTGAGGGTGACGTAGTAGTTCACGCCGATGGCATCCGCGACGGAGTGAAGGAAGTCCTTGACGGTTGGCGTTATGTCTCCGCCATTTGACTGGGAAAATGCATCGACTATTTGTTTTGCTATTCTCTGGAAAGAAGGAGGGTTATCTGATGAGTCATTATTTCCATTCGCAATCCAATCCCAATCGACCTTTCGAACCAATCCACTATGTGTGGTGGATTCCCTTCAGCTTATCGTCGATTTTTACGCTTATCAACGCCACCGTCTCGTCATATGACATGAGTCGAACGGATGATCTTCTAGACGATAAGCTGATCATGGTGCTAGACCCCTTTCCTAACCTACCTCACGCAGCCGATGGAACGGGAGAACCAGAAATTACTGACACCAAACGTAATGGTCATTTATAGAGCGCGTTGCCGATAATCTCGGAGCAAGCTACCAACTGCGATATAATCTAAAGCATTGATAGCACACATTTGTGGGATGTCTTACTCATAATTTTCGTCATATCTTGTAATCTTGTCAGAGGGACGATAAGTCCTATCGCAGCTGGTGATATCAATCCATTCGCCTCGATAGAAGACACGAGTGAACCGAGTTAGTGTTTCCCAACTGTCCACACAATGCGGTACAAAATTCTAAAATTTCTGCTCATCGCCATGAGCCTCCACGCAGTATGGGTAAGAAATGTGCTTGCACAAATTGCTGCTGTCCCATTCTAACACTCGACACGAACCCAATTTTAGAGCGAGAGCGAGAACTTTGGATACCTCGCGCAACGTCAAATGCAAAATGACATCAGCCTCGTAGAAGTTCAGATGAAGCTCATCGCCAATCGGTATCAGGATTTGATCGATGTGCTCCGCTACAGGCAGCAGAAGGCGTACGACTTGATACAGGAGGTGAATCAGAACCTCATCTTGAAGGAAATCATCAGTTCAGGATACAAGACCTGCATTCAGAAGTACAAGTCAGGGTTGTACTCCAAGTGGTATGCTGAAGCAAAATTCAACAACTGTCACACTGTCGCAGAGGAGAAAAGTCAGAATTTCCTGCTGGACACCGACACCCCCTTCAGAAGTGCTAGGAACATCGCCAACATCCAGTGGCCGATGAGTGTGGAGGACTGCCAGAACAGCAATGGCACACCTCCAGAGGACTGTGTTGTTGCCAAAGTTGGTAAAATGAATGCAAATCAAGTTCTTTATGAAATTACGTTCGAATTTCTACTCCATCCACAGGCTGAGACGTACTTTTGGGCATTCAACGAGAACATGAATGATGTCCAGGACAGAGTCGAAATGAACCATGGACTGTCGTCGGTGATTGCACGCAATGCCATGGAGTGCTCTTTCTATGCCGAGAAGCGGGTGCTGATGAAAATTGGTGGGATCTTGCAGCTGATTGACGTCTGCCTTGAGGATCTGCAATTGCCACCCATCAGCGGGGAGCTGCTGTTTGACTAGTCTTAAGTCGAGGGTGTTCTTTGTATTCCAACGCAAATATACCCCTGTGAGCATTTGTGAATCATTGATCACGTGGGACATGATTCATGCATAAACCTAGCTTTTTTTCTCACGCAATCAACACGACGGGGATGCGGCAACAGTTGGCCATGAATTTCTGTTTTCTGTCACATCGTTCTGTGGCGATGTTTCGTCTCCAAAATTGTGCATAATTAGTTCTCAGTGCTCTATAATTCATACTTTATCGATTTCAAATATCATATCGACTGAAAATGTACGTAACTATAAATCTTCAATTGGTAATGAATTTACTAACCTCTGGTGGAATTTCTTGCTGCAGCAGTTCAAACAGACGCATGGTGTCGTGAAACGGAAGGAAAACTTGATGAGTGTGAACGTGATTGAGCTGAGGAGTGAGGACTTTCAAAAAACACAAGTATTTCTACGGGACAACAGTAAAAAGACCAATCAATCTCTAAATTGGACGTACTTCCGAATGTTATTTGAAAAAAAGAAAACGGAAGGAACTCGCCGCTATCTGACAGTTTCCGCTGGTCAATTTATATTGCGTGTCTCCGCTCACAGCCGCCACTGAATAATATCCCAAGAAATATTTCAGAAATTTCCCTCTTCATTATCTGCTACCCGACGTCACAGACATGCATACCCACCGCCAAATCTAGAAAAAACTACAAAATAAAACATAATAAGAATGTTTTAACCCTTAACAATTGCAATAAACAATTAATTTAATAACGAAAAATAAAATCAAATAAATTTATCGAAAATAAATTTCCTCAATCACATGAATACTCCCCTTATCATATGACATTCCCAACTGAACTGCCCTACCGACACACACTGATATGTCGTGTGTTTACATTTTCCCGCCAATCTCCATCGACATGTCATATACTTCAAATTGAAATGGTAGATTTCGCGGCAAATATTTGGATACCTTATAAGATCTTTATTTTTTTGTTCAAATTGATGAAGCGATAAACTCTAACATCTTTGATAAACTAAAGTGAAACTTAATCAATTAATTCATTACGTTTCGATTCAAAGTGCAAGATGGAGACACCAAGAACATTGCGGCAACGTCCCACTCGTAATCCCACTCCGAGGCTGTCCGAACGCAAGAAATCGCTCTTTTCTGCAACACGTAGTGAGAAACCAGACACAAACTCTGATTCGGAACAGGAAAACTATGCATTAGATGGTGTGGCCCCACTGAGTGGGAATAAAAATAAAGTTAATCAAAAGAACAGTAACTCCTTGAAGGTGTCTGCGTGTAAGGTTCAACTTAAGTCAATTAGTTTCTTGAAAAACAACAACGCATCGCCTGAGCTTATGGACGATGATGTTTTCGATAAGCTACCAGAAAGTCCGCCACAAAACGATCTGATCTTGTCACCAACTCAGGGTAGGCAAATCCGATCGAGGAATAAATTGACCCCCACTGAGAATGTGACTGCATCAACGCCCTCCCCATCGAGTCGCAGAAACAATCGTCAGACAAGAACGCCACAGCAGAAGGCGTTGGGTGATGAGCTTCCAACACTGTTCACAAACTCAATGAACTTGAATAAAAACAAGAAAATCATCGAGGAGAGCACCCTTGAGGAAAGCATAGTCGAAGAGTCCTCGGATGAGGAAAAAAGCGAACGATCACCGACAACAAGGAGGAAACGCAACAATTTAACCTCAAATGGCACAGAGACGATTTCAAGTGCAAAAATTAGGCGGCTAGACGACTCGCAGAAGATGTCCATACCAACGAAGAGTTTCTATTCGCACAAGAAAGCCTCGCCAGTGCAAAAGAGTCCCCCGCTAGCAATGCTCGCAAAGCGGTCGCATAAAAGTAAACATCCACACAGCAAACAAGTGCCAGGTGTCGGTATAAACAAGGGTGTACGTCACAACATTCGACGGAAACCGAAGCACAACGCTGCGATCATGGCCACAAAGGCCGACGTCATGAGCATTCTGAACACCATCCAAAACGACAAACTCCGGAATCTTCTCACGGCAAAGCGCATGGAGAGGGATCAAATCGAGAACTGCCATCGGATATTGAATTATGGCAAGAATCCGATTGAAATGGCGAAGCCTCTAAGCGTGATCGGACGTGGGGACAACAAGCCTGTGCGTTCGAACAATGATGACAACAACAACAACGGTGGCAGAGTCACCCCTGCCAAATGTTACGACAGCAAAGAGACGGGTGAAGTGTCATTAGGATTCTCTGACATTGAGTGCAGCAGCGAATCGGATGATGAACTGGACAGATCAGAATCAACTGCGCCTGCAGTGGCCAATGAATCCGAAGCAGAAGTTGAGAACAGGGCACCGACTCCGGTGGCGGGAAGGAAGTTCTTCAAATCTGGCTACTCAACGACCAGGAAGGAGGTTAAAATCACCGACAACATCAAGGTTTCCATGCAAAATGGCAAGATGTCGCTGATGCAGGATCAAAAGCAGAAGAGAAAGAAAATCAAATTGAGGAATAACTCGAGTAAGTGAACGAGACCGAATTGCTCCCTCGAACGTTGTCCATTTCTAACGAGTGTCTTTTTTCAGCGAACGAGTTCTCATCGGAGCAGGCACGAGTTGATGAGATCCTCAAGACCTTGGATGTGTCAGCGATCGCAACAGAAGATGTCGATGTACCCCCCGCACCGGACTTTGTGCATCAAATCGAACTGACCTGCACAACGCCGACACTCTCCATCGATGACAACGAGGCCTTGGAAGAGATGCGAATGACGGAGAACGAAGAGGACGACGAGTACTACGAGTTCCGTCGCCGTTTGCCGTACAACACCAATGATCCCGAATTGATCGAACAACAGCACACGCTGCTGGACTTTCTGATCACCAACAAAATTTGCACGGAAGAGAACTTCATCACCTTCATAGCTGACCCAGAGAATCACAAGGAAGAAGCCCAGAAGATCGTCGATCAGTTGGTGGTTATTGTGGGCGACAATACAGAAGCTTACCGTGGGCGGATCCCGTACAACACCTCGGATCCCGTCGAGATTGAGCAGCAGAACAATTTCATCCAATTTCTCATCGAGAACGACCTGTGCAACGAGGAGAACTTCCAAATCTTCATCGCTGACTACGCGAACCGACAGGAGGAGGCCGATCGCATCATAACTGAAGTTGTGGCCAGGACACACAACATCAGCGCCGAGGACCTCGAACGCGAGCTGAACAAATACAACGCTCAGTCAGCACCCACTAGCATGGAGCTCGAGATTCCAGATCAAAACAAACAATACCAGCTAGCCTACGCTGGGTCGTCGGCGGTGGAAGCTGCTTCAGACAAATACTTCCCAATATTCTATCCCGGTCGCTGTCACCCCATCAAGGAGATGAAGTCGTCGAGAAAGCTGCAGAGGAGCTGGAATGCCGGACACGGCTTGGATCAGTATCAAATCGATGCTGGGCAAAAGCAATTTGGCGCTAGACAGTGCAAGCAATGTGGACTGGTTTACACGGTTCACGAGCCCGAGGAAGAGCGCCTGCACAAGGATTTCCATTCGTCGTTGTTCATTCTCAAGTTCAAGTCATGGATTGACGAGGACATCGTCCAGATATATCCGGAGTGGGGCAATGACGGGCGCATCATTCGGATAACGAGCAACTCGCATGCCAAACGACAGGAACGGCTGAGGGATGTGCTTCAACTCGTCGACAAGGAGCTGGGATTTTCATCGTACATTATGCCGAAGACGTATACCGTAAGTAATGACAAGAAAGACTTCTTGTTCCTTGATTACTTGAATTTCTTTGAAAGGCACTCAAACTCTTTGTGTGTACATTTTTTTTAAAAATAAATTCGAAACACATTCAATTTGGTCAACGCCCGACTGCACATCGGACACTTCTTTTTCCGGCGAATAGCTCGGTGTATGCATTCCATGCAGAACACATGACCGCAGTAGGTGGCTACTGGGACTCTCTTCCTGTACGGCTGCAGACAAATGGAACACTCTCTACTGCGTCGAACCACGTGATCTCTGTTCTTCTGCTTTGTCCCCTTACTCGAGCTTGCAGCGTACTCTTCGGACGCCATGTCTGACAAGTCGTCGGCAGTCTTGTGCATCACTGAGTTGAAGTCAGTGCCTTGGGAGGATCCGACTTCCTTGTGAGGTCCATCATCTGTTTCTGTTTCAATTTTTAGGTTGTGGACAAGAGCACGCATTCTTGTGATGAGGTCATCTGCCTTGCCCATGAGGTCCTCGAATGTCTTTCGTTGCCTGCTATCCATCCTTGCCTATTCCGGAATTTCAACTAGACTGGAACTGGTATACGAAATAAATGCTGGTGTTGTAAATTAGTCCCCTTCAAAAAATGCTTATGTAGCTCGACTTAGAAAATATGTATTGACAGCGCTAGAGTTCGATTTCAAGGCTAGTTGTGAATTGTTTTCATCAGCATAACAGTAAACGAGTTGAGTGCTATAGCGTCTGTAAAGTGACACCAAATTTTAAGCTAAACGCGTTCTAAACAGCAGTTGGTTCAAAGATGGGAACAATCTCCTTTGGGATAGATGTTGTTACTTAAAAAGCAAACCTACGTTTCCATGCGTCCAATCAGACCTGCTGTCTGCATGATCTCATTAATACCATCACAATTTCAGGCATATTTTGCAGTTCGTCAAAGTCAAATAGTTGGGGTATGTCTCGCAGAGCCGCTCACAAGGGCGCATCGTTACATCTTAATGAATGGTGTCGACTGTTGCACCGAGGAAGACTTCGACGCTAAGTAAGTTAATTGCAATTCAACAGACCATAACCTAAACTCATGCGCACTTCCTCCTCACTCATGTAGATGTGGCATATCAAGAATATGGGTATCACCACTTCATCGGCGATTCCATATCGCCTCAAAACTCATCCGAGCCGTGCAATTATATACAATCTTTGGCGAGGAGATTCCCCTGGACAAGCTTGCCTTTAGCGCACCAACCGAAGACGGAAAGAGATTCGCTAAGAACGTGACGAAGATGGAGAACTTCCTCGTGTATCAGTGACAGGACTATAATACATTCACCCCCCACAGCACCAGTGTCGCGCAGTTAACTCGGTTTTATACGCACAAATCTTGTACAGTTTCGTTTGAGGTTTCGTTGGAGGTCGTCAAGAGTTTATTTTTATTCTTGTTAAAGTTGTTAAAATTAAATAAATACTTTACTCTAATATTTTTTATATGACATCCGTCTTAACTAAGTTATTGAAATGTCATCAATAAATGTCAGTGAATTTTTTTTTTTACTAAATACAGTTTTTTGTTAGTGCCAGTGGCTGCTGCCATTGAACTTCGAATTCCTTACAATTCATGAGCCATCGATTTGTGTAACCAACTTGACGCTGCTAGCTGAAACGACCTTCATCTGGTGCGTTCCAATCAATAGTCTTAGTCACTGTCAATCGAATTGGAGAGCAAACTGGATAAAGACACAAGAGTGGTTGTTTTATGGGGATTGGTACACCATCGGTTGTCTCCAGCACGACTCTAAATGAAGGGAAGCGTGTGCTGTTTCAGTTGTCAGAGGTTCTAGTAGCTAGCTGTTGATATCAGTCACACCCTTGGCTATGTGGACCCACTGTGACACCACGCGGAATAGGTAGGTAGGTAGATGTGACTGGCAAAACCCTCAGGGGTACTTGCCTCACATAGACTTTTAAAGTCCGTTGTGATGCCACGCGGCATAAGTAGCTTTTACTAGCGGAGCTGATTCTTGGTGCCTTCGAAAGAAAAATTCTACGTCGAATATATGATCCCGTCTGCGAGGAAGGCGAATGGAGGAGAAGACAACCGCAAACTCTACGAGCTGTACCAGGATGTGGATGTAGTCCGGAAGGCAAAGATCCGTCGACTGCACTGGCTCGGCCACATCGAGCTCATGGACAACACTGCTCCAGCTAAGAGGGTCTTCGAATGCGAGCCACCTGGTTCGAGAAGAAGAGGAAGACCGAATCTCCGGTATAAAGACCAAGTAATCGCGGTCTTGATGACTGGAAGCAGCGTGCCCAGGACCGTCAAGAATGGAAAGCAGCTATCGCTGAGGCTCGCACCTTGCATGGGTCGTCACCCTGATAAGTAAGTAAGTACTTGCGGAACCAGTTGCTGCGTGATGCACAACGATTTAGCTGGCCTGTGCTAATTTCTTTCACCTCTCCCAAATGCGTGAAGAAGTAAACTACGAAGTGTGTCTTTCTATGGTAAGCGAGGGTAGTACACGAACAGGTAGAGTAATCAGTAGTCTCCCTCTCATTCATGTTTATACAGAACTTATTTCATGGGGGCCCTGTTTTAGGAGCGATTGCGCAGTGCCCTGTTGTCACGGACGGCTGGAATCCTCAATCTAAGCAGACAAGAGAGTTTGGTGTTAGCTTTTGCCAAACCAGATTGACTTCTAATTCTTTCTGTATGTCGTCCTTCAAATGCCAAAACAGAGAAGAAAGCCAAATAAAACGAGCAAAAGCAGGCAATGAAGGGAAAGAAGTGCGTTGGATGGCAATTCACCCTGATTGCCTATGTCGGGAACGACAACAAAAACAGCAACAGAACGCAAAAGCGAAAGGCATCTGGAATGAAGCATCTAACTCGACAATCACCGTGCAAGGTGTAACTAATTGGAATATAACAACTCTACCAACGGAGTAGTTACATCTCGCAAGTGCCATTGCCTTTTGGTCAGAGATAAGGGATAATAAATTCTAATTCACCTCATTACTAAGGCGGGGTAGGGTATCAGCTGTTCCAAAGATCTCACACGTATTCACAGGCACGGGACAAAAAGCGTGTAAAAAACGCTGTCAGATGAAATCAAGGGGCAAGGGAGGTAGAAGTTGGATATCTCTATTATCCCTTATCTCTGCTTTTGGAAAAGACAATCATAAAACGAAAGGCCTATCGATAAAGCGATCACGTCTCAATGCAGTGAAACGCCAATTTGTATTTTAATTCTAAGTGACTGCGTTCACGATGTAGAGAACATTTGTATACTCACATCCTCAGTTGCAATTCAGAGATAAGGGATAATTATTTATTCCTTATAATAATTGCAATAATTACTGTTTGCAGATATTTTTGTCTGTCTCCGTTGTCTTGATGCCAACGACGACCAATGACCGATGAGCAGTGATTTGGGGAATGCCGGAATTGAATAGAAAGTCTGAATTGAATTTAATTACACTTTAATTGGAACACGGCCCAACACATTTGTTCATCCAATCAACAGAAATCCAGACATTTTGTAAATTTGATCAAAATTTATCCATGACACATTTCATCACGGATTCACATTACCGACATCAATGTGTTTCAAACTGCAGAGGGAATCTTCCTATTCCAAGGAATCTATGAAGATTGGCTGTTTGGTTTCGTATATTTTAATCCTTCTGGAATTTGTGAATTTGCTTTAGAATGTTCAGTTCAGAATTCAATGACTGCCTTGATAAATGCAAATCAGTGCCGATTGTTGAGCGATGAAGAGAGTTAGCAAATACTAGAACCAGTCACATGCGTCGGACACTAATTAGATTTTCCAAGAAATTCACCTTTCATACATCAGTTATTCACCATCGTGCAGTGGATTTCCAATCAGACCGTGTGGCCTAATGGATAAGGCGTCGGACTTCGGATCCGAAGATTGCAGGTTCGAGTCCTGTCACGGTCGAAACAAAGTCGTGTTTACACACGATGGCTTCCTTTTATTTTTCATTTGAATCATTTTGTCATCTATTTCGCGTGCACACGTCATTTCAGTTATTTTGCTTCTGCTGGCAGTGGGTTTCTATTTGACAGAGTGTTCGCTTGACCAGCCCAATGAACCGAATTCAGTTGTGGCTGATGGAAGAACTGAGTCGAGAAGGAAAACCGTCGGCAAGCTACACTCTCAACAGAGCTCTAGGAACTTCGACGAAAGAATTTTAAAGTTGACTCTCAGAAGCACCGCCACGAGAAATGTCGCGTCGTTAAAAAGTCATTAATCATCTTTTACAGCAACCAGACGAAATCTTCGTAGACAGAAGCTCTGATCATTTGTGCGATAGGCAGGCCGATGTGTGTCAGGTCAGTTTCGTTGGCCTCATCCACATGATAAGAGAGCCGCTTGACTGTGGTGAGACTCGGGGGTAAGTCTCTGCTTAAGAGAAGATATTTACAGGCGTGGTGGTCAGGTTAGGCTCCAGAACGCCGCCCATTGGAGGTTAAGCAACAAGGGAAGAGGAACTTAACCGGCAATTAAAAAAGGGCAGCTCCAGATTTCAGCAACTTGTTGGTTAAAACCCCGGTTCACTTTGGCTTTTTGTGTCGTCAAAGATTAGAGGGAAGCGTTTCACTTTCTTTTGCCGACAGTTGTTGTGTCGGCAGGAGGCTCTGGAGTCTAGAATCTGAACAACATCCCGCTTAAGTAGAGCAACAGATTACGTTCCTCTATCAATGGCAATTTAAATCTACGACGACAGGTGACATACACACACGCACACACAGCGTTTATCATTTTGTTGTTTCGTTTTAATGATTCGAGAATAAAATTAGCAAAATATGCAGTCCACCAGATTTCTGGCTAATTTGCAAGTGGAGCTCCATTTAGGGCTTGGCTTCTGCGACGTTTATTGGTTAATTATGTCAATGATGTTTGTCTGCTTGGGATACCGTTCAGTCATCACTGACATCACGAAGGCAGTCCCAAGGCTGTCATGGCCTCTCTTGGTCGTTTCCCAGTGCACCCCACAAAACGCCTCCGTCTATTCATTTATCCAAATTTATTACTCAATTCAAATCACACATTTCCCTTAACCTCGTCTGCCCCTCCCTCCGCCTAACCGTCGGTCTTATTTTGATTCTTGTTCTTGTTCTTCTTCTTCTGTCCCTTGGTTGGCAGCTGTTGCTCCTGCTGTACATCGCTCTCGTCGACTTCCTCGGCCTGTTGCTCCTCATCCTCGAGGTCGCCATTGGCAATGGCGACGGTGTCGACCTCCTCCAAGTTGTCGAAGAATTCCTGATTCATCAGGTTGTAGCCCATCTTGGTCTCCTTCACGGTGATCGAGTATTCGTCGAGGAAATTCTCGCCCACAGTGACGACCTTGTCCAGCTTAAGGTACGGTCCAGTCTCGCCAGTCATCGGTGGCCAGTCGGGGACACCCGGAGCCGATGGCTTGCCAGTCGCCGCAAATGACGACCACAACGCGACCATTCGCTTGGCGATCTTCTGATCGCGGTTATGGCTGAGAGCTGCGTACCAGGGCCATGGGAAGAGGTACAGATTGTCGTCGGTCAGCGAGGCGCCCAGATCGAACGGCATGCTGTCGAGCTCCTCGTCCTCCTGCATCTGATACCGGTTGAACTCGCCGACGTAGTCGAAGCTGTAGAGGAACGTGCTGTTCGGCAGGTGCTTGGCGTTCGCTTGCAGGGCCAGCAGGACTGGGTTCTTGAACGGAATTGTGCCGCACATCTGCAAGGGGACACATTAAGCCAGGATCCTTAGCGGGTCCGGTCGATACTCACGTCAATCAATCCCGGGATCATGCTGTAGAAGGTTCCGTTCTGGATGTCTTCCTTCGAGAAGAACTCGGTCTCGGCGAACTCCCTCCAGGCGGACGTTGGGTCGGCTCCGTTGGTCTGCGCAATGATGTGGTTTATGTAGCCCATGCCGTCGAACAGATCGTCGGGGACGGTCTCGTTGAAGTTGTCAACGAAGATATCTGAAATCAGGTTTACGGTCAAAACGCAGTCACTACGACTGGGAAGAACGGAAACACTTGCCTTTCAAGATGAAGGTTCCGGCGTTCTTGACGCTGCCACCCATCGTCGGATAGTGTCGGACATTCTCCGAGACTAAGAGCTTGCCAGGATGATGCGGCAGAATTCCACTGGGCCCGCCGATGGTGAACTGAATCCCCCCGTAGCTGCCGACGCCCAGGTTCGCGTTCACATTCCCGTGGACGCTGAACGCTTCCAGCAGCTTGCTGGCGTTCACACTCTTCAGGCAGCTGCTGAGCGCCTCCATGCTCGCAGGAGTGGTGCATCCAGCGTACATGGCGATGTCCTTAGTGGCTCCGATGGGGTCGTCGGTAATGAAGGCCGGCGAAAGAGCCGAGCCCGACTGATAGATGACGCGATGGAAGAGACCTTCTGGAACAGCCGGACTCATGGTCAGGACGTTGATCAAGGCCGCACCGCCGACTTGGCCGAACAGAGTCACGCGGGAAGGATCACCGCCGAAGTACTCGATGTTCTTCTGGATCCACTGCAGGGCCAAGATAACGTCGCTGACAGCGGCGTTGCCGGGAATGTCCTCCGTCATCGATGAGAGGAAGCCAAATGGCCCCAGGCGGTAACGGACCGAGACGAGGACAACGTCCTCCTCCAGGAGGTAGCCTGGCGGTGCCTCCCCCGAGCTACCCTCGTACAAGAAGTCGCCGTGGATGTACACCATCACCGGAGAGCGGTTCTTGATCTGGAATGTGGACACAGGCATGAGGGGTGATCCTGAATGGGTTTCGTCGTGACACTCACCGACTTGGTGTTGATTGACAGGAAGAGGCAGTCCTCCACGTCTCGGTTCTTCTTCTCGGCGGACTTGACGAACGCGAGGTCCTGCAGCGACGGACATCCTCTGCGGGAGACGAACGCGTTCCGCGTCTCTTCCCACGGTTTCGCCGGCATCGACGGCTACTCGAGGAGGAAACAAGCTCAAACCTCACACTTTCTTTCCAAACCCAACAAGCGCTCACCTTAAACCTCAGCTCTCCAGAAGGAGACTCCCCATACTTCACATCGAGGAACTGAAACACCAGCTTTTGGCTCCAGATCGTACGCAGCAAGTGCCCACGGACCTTGCCCACCTCGGGAACGTTCACGGTCACGTACCGACGCGACCGCGGCCTGAACTGCTGAAACTGCCTCAGTCGTATCTGATTAATTGCCGGCTCCTCATCGGCACAAGTCCCTGCGGCCACGACCGCCAACAGAACGGCCAACACAAACTTGGACCATGCCATCCCTTCACGTTCGACGTTCGAAACGAAACTAAACCTTGGCCTGGCATCGAGCCAAGCACGAAACCTACGGCCAGTCTTAGCCGCAGAGTGGACCGTTCATCGGCTGCTGCTTGGAGTGGTTCTTGAGGTGGATTTCGGCAAAAAAAGAATTTCTCTATAAAGAGGTCAATCATCTCTCTCTCTTGTCATCTGCGGTTCCTCTCAATGACACACTCATGGTTCTCGTGGCGCTGCCTCCGCCACACTCACTCCGCGAATTCGGTCTTTAATTTATCAACACAATAACTCCGGCTTAAAGGGCTCATTTGAATACTGTTCGCTTAAATGGGTGCCTTACCGATTTGGCTACGACACCGAAACTGGTTCCAGCCCGGTTCTTTGACCCACAAACTCGAGTTGACATATGTCTAGCTGCCGCGCCGCTGGCGCTGGATCTGCGGGTGGGTGCTCTCATTCGGTCAAGTGTTGAATGAATGGGACTTCGATCGATTGCTCTTGGGGTTGTGATGTGGGCCTGGGGGCGTGAAAGTAAATGTTCCCTTTGCGAGTGAGAGACATCACTTTGAGCATTTGATGAAACCGCGACGGGAACTCGAGTCTGCAAACTAGACTGAAGCAGCAGCAGTCACTTCGGAGTCGTCCGTAGATTCCCGTCCGGCCGCTGCCGGTCCGGCATCTGCATTGCTAATTCGCTGAATAGTTGCCACCTCGTGGTTTATGACGGCGATTTATGGACGGCGATTTATGGAATTTATGATGGGACAGTTTTGTTTACAGCTATCGGCGACCTTCAGGCGGTGACCCTCGCGAATGTCAATCAACTCGGCGCAACAGTGCAATGATGCGCGATGAAACTGGCCCTCGGGCTGTTGTCAGCGGGGAATGTGGAGCATTCTTCTTTAATGACTGTTGTTGTGGAACGTGAGTGAGGGTTGGTTTGTGTCCTCGATTATGAGCCACTATCGACGCTGCAAATGGGAATGCCCCTTGATCTGAAACCATTGTCAGCTATAGTTTGGCTGCGTATTTGAAATACTACACAATCCATACAGTGACTCACAGAATTATTTGTACAATTTATAAGATGTGAAAACCTTCGATGAATTTTTTTTGGTAAAGAAGTGGTTTAACCGAGGGCGTGTTGAACACGGAAGCTATCAATCATAACCGAGAGTAGAGAGATAAGGCATAAAATGTGACTGTCGTTCCGAGTTTCAAATTCAGACAAGTGTGCATCATGACTGATTGCACTGGCTGACAAGTTGGACAGTTTGTTTTCGTAAAAATAAGGTATTCCTCTACTAATTGGGAATTCTATTTTAAGAATATATTAACTTGCCAGGCCCGCTGCAGCTAGAAGCGCTGGAGGCAATAAGCAGGCCACAATAGGTGAATTAGTGTGGCTTAGCTTTTCATACATTCTCAGCAGGCACTAGAGAAACCCCTTCTCAAATCTATTACTTACTTCTTATTCATGAAGGCAAGCCAGCATCTGTATAAGTGGAACCCGCGAACAACTCCCACTAATGCACTCGAAACTCTATTGAACCTTAATCCCTTAGACGTATTTGGTAAGCAGATTTTCATTCATTCCAATATTCATAGCAAACTTACTTCTTCTTCTTCTTCTGGTGGCGCTACAGTCCGGGGTGGACCTGCGCCTCAACCAACAAGCCTCTCCAACCGGCACGATCTTTAGCCAGCTGTCTCCAACTGCGCGCACCAAGTTGATTGAGCTCCTTCTCCACCTGGGTGCACCTTCGGTTCCGTGGGAGTCCTCTATTACAATGTCCCACTGGTTCGGAATCGGAGCCTCTTCGGGCTGGAGCAGTTGTCGATGCGCTCTACATGACCCAGCCATCTTAGGCTTTGAATCCGAAGACGCCTGGCTAGGCTCACGTCGCTGTACAGCCCCTACAGTTCGTGGTTGAATCTTCTTCTCCAATAACCCTCAACGCAAACAGGACCAAAGATTGTACACAGAACTTTTCTCTCAAAGCAAACTTACACACTAGACAAAAATGGCTTGAACTAGTTGTACGAACAAAATTACTTTATCTCACTTTCTGGCCCTCGGCGGGCACTCTAAGCTAAACTTAATTGTATCCCATGTCTTTCGACTTAAACTTAAAATGCATGTGATTAAAGACAAACTAAGTTAACCTCCTTACGCCTGGCGTCCTACAGGTAGGACATCAAAAAGACAATTTTTAACCAACAACAATTTTTTTGTTCGGATATATAGCGTGGAACAAAGCATCACAAAAAAATGTACACGAATTGGTAGCGTTTTGTGGCTCTCGGTGGCAGGATGTTAACCGCACCACATAATATTGATTTTTTTTCATTTCATTTTTTTCCATTTACTACCCTAGGCTATGCAGGTCGGCCATAGGTTGGCCTTCATAGATCTAATTCGCTGCCAGACAGTGACCGACTGCTCCCCCTTTCGGGGATACGTAGTACAACCCTTTCCAGCCCGGGTCTAAAGGTCTTCGACGAGGGAGTTCCCTGTCTCCCCAGCCGCCGGTTCGGTATCTCTCTCTTTGATACCGAACCGGAGGTGACCCTGCTCAGCCCGTTGTGCGACGGAACGGTCGTGGTTGAGTCGCCCATCCACAGTTGATCTGGCGATGTGGTAGATGAGCGGTATCACATTTTTAGCTCGTAACAGTCCGTTCTTGTCTAAACGGAGAAAGGCTTCTGATGAGATGAAGCGGATGTGCCGTACCCTTTCGTGGCATTGTAAATTAGATTAGTAAGCCCCAGAGATCAAACTAATGACAGAGTTCATCGCTCTGGCAGTATGACCTCGAATCAGCTTCAGCAGGCACTTATCAGGTTTACCACATTGGAATAGAATTTTATGTCCTGGGACTCTGGAGTTCGATAAAGACGAAGGAAAGCCCTAAGACAAGCCCTCTCGAACAACCGAATCTTTTCCATCAAGCTTGCACTCACGTTGAACCGCACGGGACAGCCATATGTGAGCATTGGACGGATGAGGGCCTTGGCCTTCACTCTCACCCGAGGCTGCTTGCTTGGGCTTATTACCATTAGCCTGCCGGACAACCACAATCGCAACCGCTGCCCACACATTATTTCAGCTCACAACAGGTGTTGGAAAGGCTATCCAGGGGGCGCTGCAAGGAGGCTGTCAACTGTGTGTCAACTTGATCTATGCAGTGACAGGGATCGTTGTCGCCCTTAGGCTACGTTGGAAGTCCTCTTTCAGTTGATGGAGAGGAGAAGTGTACACGATCTTGCCTGGATCCAATGAGCGTCAGATACCTTTGGTGACTCTGAACTTTGGACTCCAAAACAAAATCTGAAGAGAGCTGGAACTTTCGACGACATTAGTCGATTTAGAAGAAGAGAGAGTTAGACCGTAGCTCACTCAGTCCGTTTTTCTCTTCAAGATATGACCGACACGACTTATCTTCACGACCAGAATTCCTTCTTCCTTCTAATAAGCTTAGGTAAGGTTAGGTAGGGGGGCTGCTAGTGCACGCACCAGCCCACTTAGACCATGTTGGTCCATTGTGATACCCGCAATCAGGCTACTGGCACTGACGGCAAATGGTGACTGGATCAGTTTGGACAACCAGATAAGCTTTCACTGGGATTCGAACCGGGGGCCCCACTAACCAAGCACTCAACCAACTGTGCCACCCAGTTCTAATCAGCTTACGTCAAGATTGGCTAGAACAACGAGATCATGCCAAGATCACCCGAGCAACCCACGTTCTCTGTCCAAATCATTCCGTTTTCAATCAGTCACAAGTGACAAGTAATCCTACGAGCTCTAGAACCACACCGACCTTAATTCTTTGATGCAAAAAAAAAAGCCATTTATTTTGGAACATGTTTGTTCACATCTGAACTCCAGATCGCGGAACTTGGTATGCGCTTGCTGCCCACACATCCGACGATCAGTCTCTAATAAAGCAATGTATCGGGTTTCACTCCCATTCGGTCACGCTTCGACACGACAACACAAAAAATACAAAAAATATTCGTTCACTTCCTTTTTGCGGCGAAACGGAATCTAGCCAACACCACCTTTCACCAGTGACACATAAACCGTGCGTCAAGAACGTCGAATGGAAATTCTGAAGTCACCGAAGTCATCGAACTCGCCGATAACGAGCTACCGGGAACACTGGCAGAGGTCACCGCGTCCAAGATTAGCCACTGCAGAGAGCTCTATATTCGGCATCAGCAATGGCAGCGGCGCGGCGTCCGCTGACGAGATCGCTCGCTGCAGGCACTGTGCCAATTGGTCGCCCGGTCTCATCTGGCATGGCTCTCTAATGTTCTCCTCGTCGCATAATTGATCGAAGCCAGCGTTCCTAATTCCATTTTTGGGGTAAAGAACGAGCATTTGCATAAAATGAGCATCCGCAGGTAGATGCGAGGCCGCGATCGGCGAATGGAAGGTTTCTTAAATGCAAATGCCCACGATGCGGGATTCAGTCTTTCATTTGACTCGACTTAAATCTGATCTCAAGCACGCTCTGTCAAGCGTTCGTTGCTGCAAGGATGTCGTTCAGCGAGTACGTCGTCGTCGTGTCCTTATCGTTGGTGATTGTGTGCAACTTTGTGCGGTTCTCGAGTGCGGAGGGCACTATTGTGACGCTGCCCAAGCTGGGCATTGTGCAGGGACGAATTACCGAGACCGCCTGGACGAACCGGGAGGTCTTTCAGTTTGTGGATGTGAAGTACGCGGAGGCCCCATCGGGGGCGAGACGTTTTAAGGTGTGTAAGTGGCGTGCGAGTATGCGCTCTGGTTTCTCCTCGTCGTCGCTGGGACACGACGGCGAAGCGAAATCGCGTCAAGCCGTTGGATATGCTAATCGAATGCTAGTAAAAGTAAAATTCTGTGACTCACTGAGCGAATCGCGACCGGTGATCTAGTGGATGCTGGTGGCCTATTTATTTTCAAGTTCGATTGATCTCTACCCCACGTCTCTCCGATTTGACGGCATTTAGTTTCACACTCTCTGTGCGGGTGTTTTATGGCCGCAGTGACCTCGAATTTGTGGCCAGGAGTTGACGTCGTTTCGAGTGAAATCTGATTTGATCTATCTCATCGCGTTGGAGAGGCGAGAGGGCTAAGGGGGCTGTCCTCATCTTCACCGATTCGGAGTGGCCATCTGTTCAGAAACCATCTCTGCATCGCTGTCCGATGTGGAAGAGGCACTTTAGGATGATAATGGAGTGTCGTCTGTTCTGGGCGGCAGTGCATTTGTCCCACAAGCCTCTTCAGCGAGTGTTTGATTTTTGATACCCTCAGCACGGAGTGCTAGTTCCTATTCTGTTAAACATTCATCGAGGCTCAGGCGACATCTTCACGATAGTGTCCAACTTGAGGAGCTAGGACCTGTTTTGTGGAACCTTGTGTCGCCATTAAGGTTCTAACGAGGCTTGGTTGCCATTTTTAAGCCCATGTCTTGAAGCTTCTTTGACCATTAAACAGATCCCGGGAAGTTTCTTTCAACTGGATGTGGGGATCCTCTTACTCTCCCATGCTTCCTTCCTCCTTCCTCCTTCCTCCTTCCTCCTTCCTCCTTCCTCCTTCCTCCTTCCTCCTTCCTCCTTCCTCCTTCCTCCTTCCTCCTTCCTCCTTCCTCCTTCCTCCTTCCTCCTTCCTCCTTCCTCCTTCCTCCTTCCTCCTTCCTCCTTCCTCCTTCCTCCTTCCTCCTTCCTCCTTCCTCCTTCCTCCTTCCTCCTTCCTCCTTCCTCCTTCCTCCTTCCTCCTTCCTCCTTCCTCCTTCCTCCTTCCTCCTTCCTCCTTCCTCCTTCCTCCTTCCTCCTTCCTCCTTCCTCCTTCCTCCTTCCTCCTTCCTCCTTCCTCCTTCCTCCTTCCTCCTTCCTCCTTCCTCCTTCCTCCTTCCTCCTTCCTCCTTCCTCCTTCCTCCTTCCTCCTTCCTCCTTCCTCCTTCCTCCTTCCTCCTTCCTCCTTCCTCCTTCCTCCTTCCTCCTTCCTCCTTCCTCCTTCCTCCTTCCTCCTTCCTCCTTCCTCCTTCCTCCTTCCTCCTTCCTCCTTCCTCCTTCCTCCTTCCTCCTTCCTCCTTCCTCCTTCCTCCTTCCTCCTTCCTCCTTCCTCCTTCCTCCTTCACACAACTAAAAGAAAACCCCCCTTTCTCCTTCCATTCGCAGCCACCGATTCCAGTGAAGGCGTGGGACGACGTCTACGACGCCACGACCGAGAGGCTCGGCTGCCCGTCGATACTGACCCTCAGCTCGTCACAGCGAGCAGACGACGGCACAGATCTAGAAGACTGCCTGACGATGACCATCACCACGCCAAACGTAAGCGCCAGCTCCACACACCCTATTCCATGCTCTATTTCACACCCGTCTACCGCAGGTCACAGGGAGCTACCCCGTCCTGGTGTACCTCCACGGGGAGTACCTCTACGAGGGAAGCAACATGGAGGCCCCACCGGACTACCTCCTCGAGAAGGACATCGTCCTGGTGGCGCCGCAGTATCGCCTCGGCCCGTTTGGCTTCCTCTCGACGAAGACGGAGGAGGTCCCCGGCAATGCCGGCGTCATGGACGTGTACTTGGCTCTGCAGTTCATCAAGGTGTTCATCCAGAATTTCGGCGGCGATCCGAAGAGAGTGACCCTGGCCGGGCAGGTGGGAGGCGCTGCCATTGTCCACCTCCTCACGCTGTCCCCGATCGTAAGGCCTTCACGCGCAGGCTAGTACTGGTCGTGGTCTCTGAGTGGTTTTTCTCTTCCCCAGGTCGAACCGGGACTCTTCCAGCAGGTGATCTACCACTCCGGCTCGGCCATCATGCCAGTCTTCCTCGACGAGAGCCCCCGGCCTCATGCGCTCGACATCGCCAAGAAGTCGGGCTGCGTCAACATGCACACCGTGAAGGACTTGAACGAGTGCCTCATGAAGGTGCCCACGCGGCAGCTGCTGGCGGGGTTCATGGAGCACGCGGTAAGTGGGTCAGGCCGTCGCAAACTTCTCGACTCTAGCCTCTCTTCGGTTACAGCAAGAGCACTCCTTCAATGGCACCGGCAACACCGGCGGCGTTCAGTTCACGATCGGAGGCCCCAGCCCGGTTTTGCCCGCCCATCCGTCGGTTCTGATGGTGGAGGCGGCCAATTTCACATACCCCGCGATGGGCGGGTGCCCACGGAATGCCGGAACGAGGCTGCTGAGTGGTAAGTCCTCTGAAAGAGCGATGGTCGTGTGCCAAGTGTCCAGTGTCACTGTCTGCTTGCAGAGATCGTGGAGAACGACTTCGAGGACCGGATCCCCGATGACACGTACAACGCCTTCGACTACATCAACCACGTGATGCGCCAAGTCGTGGGCCAGGACAAGAACATGCTCCTGACCAGCCTCGCCATGCACGACTTCTTCAACAGGAATCTCCTCGCGAACGGAACCTTCAAAGCCCTGATCCCACGGTTAGTCGACGTAAGTTGTTTTTGTTCGGCGGTTCGAGCCTAGTTTTGACTCTCTCTCTGCAGATGGCTGGGACCATGCTCCACAAGCTGCCGGTGCTGCTGGCGCTCAACATGAACGGGAAGCACCTGCCGGACAAGACGTTCCTCTACTCGTTCGACTACCGCGGCGAATTCAACCGCTACGCCGAGCTGGACGAGGAGACCAACAATCAGAGCCCCTTCCGGGCCGGCGTGTCGCTGACCGACGAGGCGCTGTACTTGTTCCCGTACCCCGACCACGTGGACAACCTCAGTCCGACGGACGAGGGAATGGCCAGCCGGATGGTGGACCTCTGGACGTCGTTCGTCATCCACGGCCACCCGATGGCGTCGCACCGCGGCGGCTACTGGCCCCCGATGACGACGCTCTACGGGCCGTACCTGAAGATCGACGAGACGATGACCATTGCGGGGAACTACTTCGAGGAGTTCTCGGCGACGGTCGACGACGAGGAACGGGGCATCCGGCTGGTGCGGGACGATCTCTACTACAAGCGGAAGCGGATCTTCGGCTGACGCGTCGCAGCTGACTGAGTTTGATGGAAGGGAATAAAGATAGATGCTTAAGAGTTGGCGAGTTTTATTTCTGTTCGGGAACCAGGTCGCTCCACTTCTTGTGCCTCGCATCGTCTCCGTGGCACAATGGACACGATTCAGTAGCGCCGTCCAGCAGATAATCCCAGCCAGGGGTCAAGCGGCCGCTGCAGCGTCGTATCAGTGGTCCCTCGAGTGGAAGTCGGTTTCGACATCACCATCGCGCCTGGCGAGCCTCGCTTATCGCCGCCACGACCGCCGCAGATAACCCCGAGCTGCATGCGAGATTTCGATTTCGTTCCACGACGCCGATCAGTTGAGTTGAAGCAGCGATCGTGTCAAGATGTTGCTTTCGCGTTTCGCAGTTGTCGCCGCCGTCAGCGTTCTGCTGAGCTGCGTCGCAGCGGATTACTACGAATACGAGGAGATCTACGATGACGAGGAGCCACGGCCGCCGGTGGGGCCGCAGGGCGTTCCCGCGCCGCCGCGGAACATTCCGCCGCCCACTCCGCGGGACTACCCGAACGATCCGAATATCGTGGCGCTGCCCAGGCAGCGCGGGTACGTGCGTGGCAAGGAGATGCGGACCGCGCTGACGGGCAAGGTCTTCAAGGCGTTCACGGGAATGAAGTACGGCATTGTTGGCAGTGGACTGGGCCGATTCCAGGTGAGATAGAGGACGGCGCGCGAGTGGCCAGCGCTCTCAACCGACTGCTTTCAGAGACCACTTCCGGTCGGCGTGTACTTCAACATGGTCGAGGCGACGAGCGAGCCCGTGGATTGCCCCTCGTTCACAAACCTGGCCGCGGTCGAGCGGGCGGAGCGGCAGGGCATCAACGTGGACGACTGTCTGGTGCTGTCGGTCTTCACTCCGAATGTAGGGTGAGTCAAGTGTGCCCGAGGCTCTCTCACAGGTGGGTCCTCTTCGCAGGTTTTCGCCGCCAATCCGGTCATGGTCTACGTCCACGGGGAGATGCTGTTCGACGGGGGGTCGGTGGAGGCGAAGCCGCAGTACTTGCTCGAGAAGGACGTCGTATTGGTCGGCGTGAACTACCGCCTGGCGCCATTCGGCTTCATGTCCACGCAGACGGACGCGATCCCTGGGAACATCGCGATGGCTGATCTCGAGCTGGCCTTGCGGTGGGTGAAGGACAACGTCGCAGCCTTCGGCGGGGATCCGAACAGCATCACGCTCTTCGGCCAGGCCGGCGGCGCCACCCTGGTCCACGCCATGAGCCTGAGTGAGAAGGTGAGTGAGCCGCGCGCCGTCTGTCAGCCTTCTCATGGCGTGTCCCCTTCTAGGTGAACCCCGTCAACTTCGACAGACTGATCCTGCAGTCTGGCACGGCCCTCAATCCCATGTTCATCGACGAGGAGCCCTTGGCGAGTGCCAAGGGCATTGGACGCGAGGCCCAGTGTTCGCAGCTATCGCCCTACGACCTCAGCCAGTGCCTGGGGCGCCTGAATACGTCGCAGCTGCTCTCGGCCTTCATGCACCACTGCGTAAGTTCATTTAGCTCCTCTTGGAGGCCCGGAGTGACAAGTTGTCTTGCAGAAAAACAATGAGGAACGTGGGATCCACGCGTACGGCGGCTTTCGGCTCGCCGTCGGCGACAGACTAGGCTTCATTCCCTTCCATCCGGCCCTGATGCTGAAGGCATTCAACTTCCCCGTCATCGCGGGAGTTGCCAAGGACGCCGGAGCGTTCTTCCTCGCAAGTAGGTGATTGAATCTCTGTCTCAGATTGAGCTCCATCTCGTGTCTCTAGGGAAGAATAGGTACGACGAGCTGGTGCACCTGAACAGCCGCAACATCACGGACTACATCAACGTCGTGCTGAAGCACACCACCACGCCCAAGTACTACCACATCTGGAGGGAGTGGGCCATGACGTACATCTTCAGCCCTCGGGACATCCAAAACCCCGTCTTGACGAACCTGGCCGCTGGCCTGCTCGAGGTGAGTTCAGAGACCCTGGTACCACGGCGTGAGCTCTAGTTTGTGCCTCTTGCAGCTCACCAACCTGATCCTATACAAGGCCCCCCTGCTGGAGTCGATCAAGTCGTCGTGGCGCACAAACGCCACGTACCTCTACATCTTCGACTATCGCGGCATGCATCACCGCTACACGAGGCAGCGATCGCAGTTCCCGTACGAAATCGACGCGAACCTCAGCGACGACAACATTTACCTGTTCCCGTACCCGGATGCGGTCAGTCGCCTCAGCAACGCCGACCGCCTCGTGGCGCAGCTGATGGTGAAGATGTGGACAAACTTCGCCACTCTGGAGAAGCCCGAGGAGGAGAATGTGTGGCCGCGGATGAACAACGAGTACGGGCCGTTGGTGAGGATCGCCAAGGGACTGGAGTTGGACTACCACTTCGGCGAGGGCATCCCTCTGCCGGACTTGTACGGACCGATGAGGGTGGTGAATACGACTGTGCCAGCTCCTAGCAGATATTAAAGATTCAGTTGTGGTCTGTCTTACGATGAGTGTTTCTTTCTGTCTTACGATGAGTGTTTCCTGGGGGGTGGGTGCATTTTTTTTTCCCATTTACGAAGCCATCTGGGCTTGAGAACTTGAGTGAGCATGGTGGTGAGCTTTGCTACGAGAGAATACAACGCACTATTTTAATAAGTGGATTCACATGGAATGGTGGAAAAATTGACTAAGTTATGTAAGAGGTGTCCATGCTAAATGGAATGAATTGGATAATTTTTTGAGTTTAGCATGGACACACACTGCATTACCATCTGTAGCAAGGGCACATTCAGAAATAATTGAGAGAACTGCATTACCGTCGGTAGTGGCTTGGTATCACTGGTGGTTGTTTATTCACACGAAATTAGGCGGGGAGTTGGGAAGACTGAGGGTGGCATGTACATTCCGAAATGCTTCGAGGCAAAAGGGATTTTCTGGAAGTCCACAGAGCGACAGAAAGTCACTCTGTGCCTGTAACACACGCAATAACAACAACTTTTGATTGTTAAGAGCCTACTCCAAGTCACAGATTGGGATTGGGGATTCCTACACGTGGATATGACAGTGGAAAGGCTGCTTCTTCGTATTGAAGAAACGTCTAAGCCGCCATCGACGGCTTGTCCTCAAAAACCTGGAACAAAACGTGCAAGTTTGATCGCGTACAAGCCAGAATCAAGGTTACGGCGGATAAGGTCTGTATGCAGAGTTAGAGTTGTACACCGACGTCAGTTTGGTAAAGAGTCTGCGGATCTTGCTTGAGGTGTCTGACGCCTAGGAAGTCGAGAAGTCGAGCAGAGACGCCTCGGATGACAGTGTGTAGGACTGGTACAAGTTGACAGAAAAAGCCTTGCGGTTCTGAACAGTGAACAAGAGATGAGACTGCTTTCTTCGACACAAGCTATGGCCTCCTCTTCCAAAGACAGACTGTCGCTGCAGTCAGGAGATGCGCAAGCACTTGTCAACTCAAAGCAAAGATCAAGACATCAGGTCTCAGACTCTTCTCCACTCAAAGGCGGAGTGACTATCGATGCAACCGCCTTCAGAAGATGTCCAAGCGTCTGTCCTGGTCACCCAAAGACGTGATCAGAAGTCTCGTCGTCTCGGAACGTGATCACCAATCTCGACTCGAAAGCCTGTGTCAAGGAGTCATTCACACCTCTTGCCGCAACAAGTTTCACATGAACGTCATGGCATCCTCTGCAAATATTCCAAGCAACTTCCCACCCGTTCCCAAGGCAACAGCGGTTCACCGATTCATCATTTAGAGACAAAAAGCCTGCCTCCCATCGGGGGCCTGACACACAATCGCCTCATTTCACTGCAAACGCCGGCTGCCGAGGTCCTTCCCCAACATCGCTGGCTCCCTCCTACAAGCGCAAAACAAACCTTTCACAAGGATCAACAAATAATTCACAGAGGCACACAACAAAAAAAAGGGAAACTCCCTAGTGGGGCCCCATTGTGCACTGGGAACAGTGAAGTGAAACTTTTTTCACCAAAAGAAATCAAAGATCGATCTGATATCCTTTGGAAATGAAAGAAAGAAAAACTCACGGATAATGAAGTTAAAAACGCTTTTCCAACCCTCGAGTGTGTGTCTGCCTGTGTGAGTGTGTGTCCTTATTGAATTCGATGACAATTTAAACGAGAGTCTCTCAAAGGCCCACAATCCTTGCGCCTGTAGATGCAAATGTTCGCCCCGCCATTCAAATTGTCACAATCATTCAAGTTTCGATCCCCATTGTGTGGGCGGCTCTGCCTGTGCTTGTGTGCGGGAGGAAAAAAAAAACAAGTCGAAAACCGAAAAATTCTACGGCCATTCATTCGATTCCCAGGACTTGGCAGCTTCGACGGGAGGAAGTTTGTTTTTTTTTTTCCTTTTTAAACGAAATGCGTAAAGAGAGAGACTCCGTGCACAGCAAAGCAGTTAACAACAGTAACTGGTGAATAATGTTGTTGTTCGCCATAATTTACAAGTCCTTGCTGTGCTGTGCTGGGTTGGATTGTGGTCTGCTGCTGGGGGAGGGCTAACGTTGAACTCTCCCCCTCTCTCTCTCTGTCTCTGTGCTCCAGGGAATACGGCTGGTGGTGTGGCGAGGGCGAAAGAAAAATCGTCGACGGCGAACAGAGGCGAATGGAGTTTTGCATAATGTCCCCGCTGCCGACTGCGCAGAGTGCTACGTGAGTCCTGATAAGGATGAAATATGATTATTTATTCCACAAGAGCCTAGTAGTCATTTGAGCAGTTGTGTACATGTTTTTTTTTCTTTCACTTGTGACCTGAATGAGCTGCTTTGTGGTGAGGTGACCTTCGGTGGGGTGGAGTGGGGGTTAATGTGAGATCTGGATTCTGAGGAGGATCATTGACCAAGATTGTCACTCAACAACGACAGCGTTGAAGCTGTGCCGTAAATAGAAGGCCTTCTTCTTCTATTTACAATGCAAGGATCCACTTTAATTATTCGCATACGAGGGCGCTAATATAGACGCTCGCACTGAGCGCATTAAAGCTACGGCACAGCGTTGAACCATGTGAGGCACTTGAGTGAAATTCAAGAAATTCCGAGTCACTGGTGACACTTCGATTCAGTTGGAGGTTGCAATTTGAACTTGAGTTAGAATACGCTTTAGCTCACGAATGAGGGCCTAATTTTGGACCAAATTGAGCCACACACAACAACATTTCAGAGAACAAGTAGTCCTTCCAAGGGGATCCGGACTGGTCTTGGAAATATTGCCATCGTTTGCTGAGGCAGATGCATCATCTTTTCCAGACCTTATCTCAACGTGAGGCCCCCCGCAAGGTCCAATACCGATCATTTGACATCCTTTGAAAAACAGAACAGCACTTTAATTGCAAGTCGGAAGAAGAAGATCGCTAAGGGAAGTCTGTCTCGAAATGGTTGTGGTCGCAGTCTAATACAGAACTGTTTGTGTTCTTTCTTGCTTTCGTTCGTCTAGACGAATTCACGTCACGAGGTAGTCACATCACATCTCGGCCTGCCGACGACAGGAAGTAAATCCCACGGAAGTCTTGGACGGAATGTCACTTATTTTTCCTAGTGACCAGACACCCTTTTCGGTGAGGGCCGAAATTACGTTCTCGACGAAAGATTGGAACACAATCTGACTTTTTGGACCAACATCCAGACTGACTGTCCTTAGAGACTTTATTACGAGTCTTGGGACACAATTTGGAAGGCTGTAAGTTAACGCAACAGAATATCATTCCACCCAGGGAACACGTGCAGACAGTCCAAAACCCGCCGAAGTTAAACTGCTGACGAAGCACCTTTCCCACGGTCTGCGTTCAACCTGCCATCGATCGGATCAAATAGCACGGATGACGAAAATGCAGTTCCAGCAATAAGTTAGTATTTGAGGTCGGAGTAAGAAACCATTGTAAGTTCAATTGTGAAGTAGGCAGAGTCGCTGCCAGTTCGAATAAAAAATATGTTTTTTATGAAAAGTAAAATAAGTTAATTTCAATTGGTATCGTAGCTCAAGTGAAAAAAGAACATCCTGTTCATGCCATAACCTATGCCTTAACCAACAAGATTCAGACAAGATCGACCAACTTATATCGTTAATCTACTTCGGTTTAGCTAGTGGGGACCACAACGAACAGCACCAGGTCCAAGCCTACCTTCCAAGCCACCTACGTGCCCAACCTCAGGTCCTTCCAATCCATGGCTCACCAATGGCGGTCTCTATCTGGGTCCTACACCGTCTACAAAAAGTGGCGAGGTCCAAGCCTACCTTCCAAGCCACCTACATGCCCAACTCCAGATCCTTTCAATCCATGGCTCGCCAATGGCGGTCTCTATCCGGGTCCAACACCGTCTACAAAAAGTGGCGAGGTCCAAGCCTACCTTCCAATCCATGGCTCACCAATGGCGGTCTCTATCTGGGTCCAACACCGTCTACAAGAAGTGGCGAGGTCCAAGCCTACCTTCCAAGCCACCTACATGCCCAACCTCAGGTCCAACACTGTCTACAAAAAGTGGGCGAGGGAGCAGCACAGCACTAAGCTCCAGCTAACAGCTCACAGCCTCGACAATCAAAATAAATTAATTTATTGCCGGGAATCGGATTAGGTCCCTTTCGGCAGGTCATCGTTTCGCAAGAGATTTTCTCGCTTACCTCAGCAATTTGCACGCAATGTTTGTCCGAAAGATCATTCAAGTTTTATTGCTTCAAACACGCTTTACACACCTTTACATTTTATTGCCACATAATTCGGGGATTCCCGGTCACAAATTGTGGGTGTTGTCGTTCCGCCATAAGGAAGATCAGCTCCATATGCTCCATCCCTCTATAGCCTCTATAGCCGGTTAGCACCCCAATAAATGGCAGTTCTCAGAGCAGCTTCCGGTCCGGCAGTTCGACTGTAGACCGAATCAAATTCTGGAGAAGACTGAAAAGTTTGAAATCGATACGCAACATCTTTTCATCGACATCAAGAAAGAGCATTTTTCGAGAGAATACATGGAATGGAACGATGGCCGAATTCGGGATCCCGGGAAAAATGATTTGGTTTTCTGCCAGATATGCGATGGACCGTGCAGTTTGTTGGATGCAAGTACGAAGGAGGGGCTGCTAGTGAAGTCACCAGCACACTTCGATCACACCACTAATTCGTTCGACTCATCAGTCGACTACTCCACTAATTTGATCCCATCGGCAAATGATGACTGCACCAGCTTTGAAAACCAGATTAAAGCGTATTAACTTTGCCTTCGCTGGCGAAACAAGGGCGGGCACTTAACCAACGGCGCCATCCAGTCGTACGTAGTCGAAGTTCCTTGAAAGCCTGCAACGTTTGATGTCTGCAATCTGATACAGAGGAGCACTATGTGCGGCTGGCAGCTGTCAACACGAGGTAGTCCTGTCTGCTCTAGGCTTGCCATCAACTCCACAAAAGGTGTCCAAGTGGACATCCGACGTAGAATCGATCATGACAACCGCTGGTACACCTGGGGGCTCAAAACACTTGACAAAAAGGACCAGAATCATGGCCGACTCTTGTAGACTCCACTGTAGCAGTTGTGGTCCACTTAGATCCTGGTTGGATCCTCTGTGCTATATTCCTGGTATGTGAGGCTGTAATAACGTGGTTTGGGCGACGGCCCGAGGTGGACTTGCGCGCACAAAGAGGGGGCATTCGTCAGAAGCTAGGGCTGACGCATCCCACCTCTTTGTGCGTGCTATTGTTCCCTCACGAGTGGAGGAGACGTACTATGCCCTCTTTGTGCGCTCTATTGTTCCCTCACTAGTGGAGGAGACGTACAGTTTTATGCCGACAACAAACGGCGGAGTTTGAGAAGCCTTTTCTAGACCAGGAGGCTTTTGAGAAACCTTTTCGCGGCCAGGATAGATCTATTGCATCGAAGGGTTGGGGTTAAATCAAAAGACATACTTCATCACGCATCCCAAAGACAGGACGTCCTTTGTAGTGGAGTTTCTGAATTCCACTAAAGTAAGTATCTCGCCATGGACGATGCGTTTCCTTAAGCAGATTAGAGCCGGCGATTCCCACCAGATGTGCTTGGAAGTCTCAGTCTCTTCGAGGCAAAGCACACAAACCTTGTTTATTTTGTTTAGGTGATATTTCAGGCCGCCGTGGACGGTAAGAATGCTCGTTAGCAGTCTTAAGGTATCCTTATTCAGGTGGAGTCTCTATCTCTTGGATTGCTCAAGACCATGACCATGTATCCGTTGGTCTAGGCGAAGTTCGTTTTCCCATTCGTTAATCAGACTTGTAACTGTTGTCCAATTGACATTACAGTACAGTTCAGGACTGAGCCTGCCCTCGCCAGCTCATCTGCGGATTCGTTTCCTGCAATCCCCCTGTGTCCAGGGACCCAGCCAAACTGCACTTTGTTATGCCTAGCAAGGGTTTGCAAAGCGTCATAGCAACATTTGACTGTTTTGGAGTCCCAGCGCCTTTAGTGCTGTTTGACTGCCTGTGAATATCTGAATTCGTGCGCCCTTGATACCTTTGAGAAGGTTAAGTCTGGCGCAGATCTCGTTGGCATGGATTTCGGCTTGAAACACTGTAAGACTCGACCCCATTGGCACGGAAATCCCTGTCCGGGGTCCAAAGACTCTTGTCCCTACCCCAGAATCCATCATTTGATCCGTCTGTGTACCTTACCAGACTTCTAGGGTCTAGTGCTGGGACACCATTTCGCGGTCAAGAAGAGAGAAGCCTGCCGAAACAATGCTGCCTGACCATAATATCCGGCATTGTACAAAACATGTCTCTGTTATTGATTGAGTTGAGTATTAGGCAAGACATTGTGAGTCGCCGTGGCGCAGTGGGTTAGTGGCTCGATTCCTACGCAGAGGGTGCCAGTTTCGAATCCCCAATCTACCAACTTCCAACACGGCTTCCACCTCTTCCGAGGCACCGACAATGCTCAAAGAGTATTCCTGTCTGCAAAAAGCTTCTCTTCTTCTTTGCCGTTCGGAGTCGGCATAAGACGGTAGGTCCCTTCCACTCGTGAAAGAACAATAGCACGCACAACACGAGTGGTTGCTGTTGAAGCTAGGCCCAGGTCTGCCTTAGACTGTCGCGCCACCAATATTATTCCTATTGTTAGACAGGCATTGTCCGTGATCGGAAGAGGTGCAGTCGTGATTTATGAAAGTTGCTAAATTGGGGGATCAAACCTGGCACCGAAGCACCAACCCACTGCTCCATAGCCACTCAGCAATGCTACTCAGTTCCGTGAATTTGTTAAAGTTTAAGGCGTCGTCTCTGAAGCTGTTCACTTCAAGTTATTCGTGTCTGACCAAGTGTCTATTCAAGTTATTTTTGCTGTGAGATAGGCGGCAGGGAAGTTCTTCGAGTTGAAAGTGATATTCGTGCTTGATATTCCCTTAATAAAAATGTAGGTCTTTCTTTCAAAATTCCAATTCAATCGATTTATGAGGTAAATAATAGAAACATGAGGAGGACATGAAGTAATTAAGTCCCTATCAGTCTATGACTCACTTCTGATCATCCAGGTAGATCCTGATAAACTCAAAGCGATGACACGAAGCCCAGTCCAGTCCAGGAGGCGACAATCAACAATCAGCCATTAATTAGTGTAAATCGTCCACGCGACACCTGTGACGTGGTCGGTCGTGCTCAGAAGTACATTATTAAACTTCAAAAGCAACAGCCGCCCTAATTACCGTCTTAAGTCGTGCGATACCCGAATTTCAGAAACCCCAGAAAAAAAAAATGAAGAGATTCTGTTTGCTTAAGTGGGTGCGAACAGAACGCCTCTCTGTTCCACGCGAACACCTCTAGAAGCTTCTTCCTCAAGTAACTGATCATTAGTCTTAGCGATTGGTGTAGATCGTAAAGGGATTAAGCGAGGATTAAGTTGACCTGGAAATAGGTATTTTTTGCGTCATACCTGAAGGTGGATGTTGTCTCAGGTAACAACCCACCTATAGCCCGCGGGTGAATAAAACGAGGCCTCCTCAAATTGAAGCAACCATGACTTGTGATTGATTTCTGATGCGATGTCAAGAGAAGGGGCTTGGGGTTATCTTGTGGCCAGGTGGAAATTGGAGGAAATTGAAGCGTTTTTACGCCCATTTCCACCATTTTGGGTCCATTTGGCTGAACCAAGCCCCTTGCCGTAGGAATCTCGGGTATCCTTCACCTTGATGAGGCCGATCTAAGACCTCTACTCTCTCTTTGTGTCACAGCACCCGGTTATCCCATTCAACGTCTCTCTCCTCTTTTGGTCTTCCGAGACATGTTGGTATAGTCTCCACATCGTCACCCGATTTTGGGTCAAAAACACAGCCACCTCGACGGTCCCACTATGGGGCCTAATTAAGGCCCTTGGTACCAGAGTGCAGCCTCTGGTGCAACTTTCGCAACCGAATGATTACTACCCTTAAGGGCTCTTTAAAACGGTCAATTTTGTCAGATTCTCTGGTTATCCAATGGAGACCGTTTGACAGGCTAAGCCACTTGGATTATGCCGAAGCTATATTCTTCCCAGCAAGGGATGAACGAGAAGTGCCAATCACTGCTAGTGAATGGACGGGTGGCTGGTCTTAGCATCAATTGCAACAAGAGCCAAATCATGCTCACTAGCCGCTCGTCACATCAGCAGACTATTCCGAGACAGACGCCCATTGAGGAGGTCAAACTATTTAACAATCCTTTGGATAGAGGAATGCATCTGGATGATAATAGCAGAATTAGTAATTGTCTTCAGTATGGAAGCTCAGTCAAATATCCCTACGCACCCAGCTGAGGATCTTCGAATCGGATGTCAAATCCTGACTGCTGTATGCCTGTGAAACCTAGAAGGTCTCCACCTCTATCTCGAGAAGATGACAGGCATGTGTAACCCACTGCCGTCTATGCATTCTTAAGATCCCATGGTCGCATAACTTATCGAACCAAGAATTGTGGCGCATAACGAATCAAAAGCTTTTGAATGTCGAAATTAGGCAGCGGAAGTGGCCTTGGATTGGCCACACGTTGAGGAGACCAAACGACAAGATCGCGAAGCCGTCCTTCGAATGGAATCCTCAAGGTTGGCCAAGAACTACTTGGAAATCAACAGTATTGGCCGATGCAGCATGAAGGTGGGTCTCCACCCGGAAAGGCACGGAGTTTGTGCCAGTTTTAGCGAGCTCGTCCGCTTCGCAATTCTCTGGAATGTCACAGTGTCCCGGCACCCACATAAGTTGGTTGCTTAAATACTTGGCCATCTCGTGAATAGATTGGCGGCAATTAAGGGAAGTCTTGAAATGACTGAATCCAGAGATTTGATCGCTGCCTGGCCATCGGAACAGATGACGATATCTGTGCGCGATATTACATTGTTTTTCAGCCAGGACAGGGCTTCCATAATGGCTATAGTTTTAGCCTGAAAGACGCTACAGTGATTAGGTAGTCGAAAAGATAGCTGAAAATTTAGATCCTTGAATAGACACCAGCGCCCACACCTGCATCCATCCTCGATCCATCTGTGAAGATTCGCAGTGGACCGTCCAGCGTCTGGTGTTCAGACTCCCAGTAAGATCTGGGCGGTATGCTGATTGAGAAATTCTTCTCGAAGAGGAGTTTAGGTAGAGAGAGAGAGAGATGAGATGAGATGACAGAACATTCATGACTAGCAGCCTATAAGCCTGCAGGGCTCAAAAATATCACTCTCTCCCTTTCCTCCACTGCTAAGAAGGTGTGGCCTTAAAATGGCCCATTGAATGTACACCGCTGCTGTCCATGCCATTCTCACTAGTATGGTGGCCCGCCCTAAGCAACACATGCAACTTAAACAAGCTCGACAAAGTCCCAAGATCGGCAGGAGTCGGAACTAATGGGGCGATGAGATCATGCACACCATGCTACACCTCCTCCCTCGGGACCTTTACATCAATCATCTGAGCCACGTGCAGAGCCATCAGTCTCAGAGAAGTGTGATGTTGGCCAGCAATATCGTACGGTCATAGCAAAGCTCTGCAACTCCTGACTACATTACCCATACTACAGACCCTCACCTGAAGAAGCGTGTAGTGCTTCCTGCCCTTATAGTAAAGCCGCAGCTATCTGCATCGACACCATAAGCGACATCTGCTCAGTAATGACTTCCTCGAAATTGGTGCAGCAGTGCAAGGAAGAACTTATACAGGCCAGTTGCAGGTCCAAGATCAGTCTCCTCTGGGTTCCAGGTCACAGGAACCTAGAGGGAAATGAGATTGCCGACGAACTGGGTACGCAAAGCGCTTCCAGCAACGACCCCACTGAAATGGTGGGCCCCCCAATTTACGACCTCAAATCCATCATCTACCAACTCTTCCTGCCCTTAGCCAGTAGAAGGTGGACTAGGACATCCAAGAATAAATCCTCCCAGAAAATAGCCCTTCCTATATTGAGGAGGACGGATGACCACCTCGAAAGAAACCGTTCCGAAATAGGTAGAGTCGTGGTTGTAGGCACAGGTCCACTGGTCCATAGGCATTCACGCTGCTAGACTCGGATTATAGTTCAACCAACACTGTCACAGTTGCCTCGACACTCAGTCAGAGGAAATGCCTGCTTCACTTTCTCTGTAACTGTCCGGCACACTAGCCAAACAAAAGCATATCGCGTTCGGCAAGCCTTTCCTTAGTGACCGCTTCGAGGTCGCCATTCATAGTAGAACTCAAATTCCCAGAAGCCCTAGGTTGGCTTTAGCTAATTATAGACAACCCAGGTGTACGGGGGGACTACTTGTACCCAGATTGAGTCCAATCGGGTGGACCTTGGCCTCAGCCAACGGCCGCTAGCACGGTCTTGTGCTAGTTGCTTCCAGCCACGCACATTCAGCTGATTGGGGTCCTGTTCCAGCTGCGTGCGCCACCGCATTCCTTTACCGCGTTGTCCCTCAGGGTTTTATTTTCATTCAATGCAAAAGAAAGGAGAATCCTTTGACACTCTTGCCGTTTGGTTGATATCAGTGTGGCTTCAGGCCAGGGATGTCTACCATCGCCACACTACAACAGATCCTCGGAAAAACCCCAAGAAATCTAGATAGACTTACTTACTTACTTATCTATCCAGCGACCCATGGCGGATCAGAGCCTGACTTCCATCGCTGACGGTCCTGGGCACGCAGCTTCCAGTCATGATGACTTCGTCCTTGTACCGGAGTTGCGGTTTTCCTCTCTTTCTCGAACCAGGACTCTGCATTCAGCCATTGCGGCTAAAATGGATCCAGCAAATCGAAATATATGCTGTCCTCAAGCAAGGACATACAATGGGCGGCTATAACTTGGACGTAGTTAGGCACCGTCTACGGAGAGTGACTCTTGCCAACCGTTGTTTCTACGAGCTCAAGAGGAGTAAGAGAGCCGTACCTAGAACGCCTTGATATAGAGACAGACTATGTAAACTGAGACGGAGTCCAAGACTCTTCGGGTCGGAGGCGAGTTGTCCATCCGCTTTAGGCGTTGGATCCGCAGATGCCTGACTAGACTCGTGTTGCTGTACAGACCCCCCCTCCCAAAGTGCCATCAAAGCAAAAAAAATAACCAGGGATCGGACGCAGAAAGACCAAACACTTCTTCTCCCGCCTCCTTGTCCATATTTTGGCGCCATGCAGCAGGTTAGGGATGAATAAAGTGTACTATGGATTATTGATCCTTCGAGAGAGAAGTCTCTCTTACTCAACTGCATCTTGGGCCCAAAGGAAAGATTTATTCTGCATTTAACTAGCTCACAAGCGTAACTGCCAATGGTGATGATGAGTCAAGTCGTCGATGGAGTGGGCGTTTGCGTCGTTTTGTCGTCTCCGATTAGATGCCAACAAACGCTTCATTGACGGATAGTTTGTGTTCTACCATTCACTTCAATGTCGCCTGCTTATGCAAGCGATCCTACGGACTTCTGGAAGACTTGTGTTGGCGAGTGTTACGAGAGAGATCATGTGATAGTTCGTCACAGTCTCCACATCCTTTCAGCACTGATAATGACTGTCCAAGTCTTATACAATGACCTAATGACCATGACGATGAATACAGTGGCTAAATGGAGATACAGAGGCCGTCCCTTCGTTCCTCGAAATGTGAAGGACGATGTGGCAAAGGAGAACATAAGTTCCGACGGCTAGAGTAGCGCGAAAAGCCTCTAAACAGTCAGAAGTACGGATGTACAAGGACTGGATTGAGGGTCAGATGCATTCCAGACAGATGTATTCCAGACTCGGCTGTAAGACCACCGAGTCATGACATATCGGAGCTCCCTTGTCAAGGCTCTTGATTTGAATTCGTCCCCAACATGCTTGAAAGTCCCCGGTCACCCCTTCCTCTGTCCAAAGCGTCACCTCTAAAGCTAATGAAAGTCATTAGCTCACCCAAGGCCACACAGGGAAGGGACTGCACGCAAGGACGTCGAAATTTTCAGTTCTCACCACAGTGCAGACATACCCGCCCATGCGAGCCCTCCGCACATCGGGTTAAATTAAATCGCCCTCACCCCGCAGCACAACGCCCAATAAAGCTGTTTAGCCAAGCAATGTCGCCCAACAATGGAACCGCAGCAGGGATAATGACAGTTTCGCGCAGCTCCCGTTCCCGGCCAAGGACCAATCACAACACAATTTCTGGACTCTGAACTGAATCAGTCTTAGCGCGGCTACACAAAAGGATAATTATACACCGTTACCATTCATTAGAGCCGGCGTGCGTGTGTGTGCGTGTGCACGCACTCGTACACAATCGACACCAGGCCGTGATTATAGGCCTCGAATTGCGATCATTGTGCGGAGCAATTGTTTGCCCATAGAGCTGCCAAAACGGTCCATAAGCGGGGGTTCCTCGCTTCACAAACGCAACGGAGGCATCCCGTCACCTAGAGATGAATGGAAATGTAAATCCTGAACGGAGAACGCCCACTTCCTTCTTGAATGCAAGGAGGAGTCGCTTTGTGCCCGAGAGTGCGATTTGTCGAACTCTTTTCTTTGAGATTTTGTTCGGAGTTTTTTATTTACGAAGTCCTTTGTCTGTCGACTGTTCTTGAGGAATTAGCGCGTCACCTTTGTGCCCTATTGTGTGCGCTGATGGAGGACAATGGCTGGTTCCCACTCATGGCGACACATGAGCCGAGGAATTGGGTGAGAAAATCCGCGAGTGGTAGCCCAAGGATGATGTTTAGGGTGTCCTGTGACTTTTTAACGCGCCGTGAGGTGATGAAGCGAGGTGAATGGATTGCTGCTGGTGTGGGAACAAGAGGATAGACCTTTTGAATGAGATTTAGGTGACATTCTGGAGGTTGTCAAGGGTCCCTTGAAAGATGAGTCATTTCTGATGACCGGCTACCAGACGTTCACGGAGTCTTTTTGACGAGCCAGGAAGAGCCAGGAGAATGACATCTTGGGTCATCTCTACACGATGCAACAAGGGGCGTTAGACGCTACAGCACGTCTCCCTCGCTTTGTCGCTGCAACGATGTTGCGTCGTGTAGACGAGCCAGGAGACGGACATCTTAGGTCATCTCTACACGATGCAACAAGGGACGTTGGAAGCTACAGCACGTCTCCCTCGCTCTATCGCTGCGTCATTGTTGCGTCGTGTAAACGAGCAAGGAGCAGGACATCCTTGACCATCTCTAGACATCGCCGTGAGAACGTTTCATCCGCTTTGCCATCACTTGTCGCTGCAACATTGGTGCATCATATAGACTAGCCAGATGCATGACATATTAGGCAATGTTTAAACCATGCGACATTGTTGCAGCGACAAAAGGAAGTTTAGTAGGCAAGGGAAGTAAGAAGTCCCTTGCCACCATATGTTCACAGCTCTCAAGGACAACCAGAGGCATGATTGAAGTTCCGCAGCAGCCCTTCCCTCACCTCTTGAGATCCTTAAATCCTTCAAGCACTGACATGTGCCTCTCGCCCAGGTCCTCCTTGCCAAATAAACGCACTTCAAGTGTCCTGCCATTCAGCGGATCAATACCCGACATCATCGTCTCAACCACAACCCAGTTTTTTTTTGCTCATCAATTTCCTCGCCCAAATCCCGCCAGCGCTCAATTGCACATGAAACCATCAAATCAATCGGTCGTTGTCCATGTGAACAAGGACGCGCAGCAGAGGAGGCACATCATTCAGATCCCTTGACAGATGTCTCCTCGCTGAAGCTGAAACTAGACGAAATTAAACGACGAACGAACCGCGAGCTCAATTATCCATTCATCATCATCATCGCTAGCAGCCGCTCAAAGGATCTGTCTCTGCGCGCGGCGAGAGAACATTTTCAAGTTCACTCAACCGTGGGTCCCCTTGTGTCTTGTCCTTTTCTGAATGGGCGAAGGAATGTCGAAAACTTAAATATTGACAGATCACATGAAAGGAAGGACACTGCCACAAATGCGAAATGAATTCCATTCTTCCTCCTGTCTGCCAGGTCTCATCCTTCTGCAAGGACAATCGATGGGGTTTGTCAGGCAAACGAAAGACAGAACGAGAAAAAAAACCTTCAAGCAGTCAGAAATGGCGGAAGGGCGAAGTCCAGGACACTCGAGAAACTGGATTCTGGAAAATCGAAATTCGAAATTCGCCAGAGGCACTGGAACACCGCCTTGGAGTCCTCAGTCCTGAGAAAATCACTCACGAATGCGTGTCAGAATTTGCATTCGTTTCAACACTTTTGCCACACAATTCAGATCCTGCCCAAGGATCCATGCATCCAGCAGACCGAGAGGAGAGACATTTTTTCCCACAATCAATGCACTGCCGCTGGAGTGTCCTGCGAGGGAAATTTTTCCACATGCGAAAGTGCATGCGAAACAAAACAGCAATCAGTCAAGCACTCTCCGCGGTAATCGACGATGGCAATTTGAAGGAAGCACAAACCTCGTCCCGGCAGGCGGGGGAAAAACAAAAGATGCCTCCTAAACGAATCAAGCACTTAGGGGTTGATCGGTCTTAATCGGAGTCCTTGACGTGCCGAGGCACTTCCTCGATGAGGATGCAGAGTCAGAGTCTTCAGTCTTGGGCAGGATTTCTTCAATTCGAACTCCACTCGAGCTGCGTCGTATGCGCCGTCAAGTGGTTGTGAGTTGGTTTAACCAGAAGTGGCCACTCACGGGGATTCGTGGTTGATTTCCGATGCGATGTCGAGAGGATCCCACGGTTTGTGTATGGCCACAGAACAGTAGTTGGCATTGCCGCGCAGCCGGGGTCTGACCGTGGCAATTAGGCGAGGTGAGGGAACGGTGGCCGGGCATCCACCCACTTTCGTGACGAAATCTTGTTCTGGTTGTGGCGGGAAAACGCTTCGGGCGTCTAATTATGCCCTGATTGCGGTTGGATCGATTTGAAAATTGAGAACGGTGGGTGTGGTGCTGGTGTCCTGCTGAGAAAAAGGTGTTCCACATCGGAGTGTGTTGCGTTTCACTTTCGCTGGCGGGGAGAGAGAGGGAGGATTCGGTTGCACGCCCACAACTCGTCGGTTTGACGGGTAGTCAGAGGGGGAGAATGTGTCACTCTCAGATGCGAAATCTGAATGAGACGTTTTTTAACGAATTTCGAGCGAGGGGTGTGAGTAGTTGGAGCGGAGGTGGAGGAAAGCAGAGAGAGGCTGCTCTGTGTATACTGTCTCTGTCTCTGTCTCTGTCCCTGTCTCTCGCTCTGGCTCCGGCTCTGGCCTTGGCACTGGCACTGGCCGTCTGGCGCTGGCCGTCTGGCATGGCCGTCTGGCTCTGTCCGTCTGGCTCCGGCTCTGGCTCTGGCCGCCTGGCTCTGGCTGTCTGGCTGTGGCTCTGGCTCTGGAGCTGGATCTGGTTCTGGTTCTGGCTCCGGCTCTGGTTCTGGAGCTGGATCTGGTTCTGGTTCTGGCTCCGGCTCTGGCCGTCTGGCTCTGGCCGTCTTGATCTGGCCGTCTTGCTCTGGCCCTCTGGCTCTGGGTCTGGCCGTCTGGATCTGGCCGTATGGCTCTGGCCGTCTGGCTCTGGCTGTCTGGCTCTGTCTGTTTGGCTCTGGCCGTCTGGCTCTGGCTGTCTGGCTCTGGCTGTCTGGCTCTGTCTGTTTGGCTCTGGCCGTCTGGATCTGGCCGTATGGCTCTGGCCGTCTGGCTCTGTCCGTCTGGCTCTGGCTGTCTGGCTCTGGCTGTTTGGCTCTGGCCGTCTGTCTTTGGCCGTCAGGCTCTGGCCGCTCTGGCTCTGGCTCTGGCTCTAGCCGTCTGGCTCTGGCCTCCTGGCTGTGGCTCTGGCTCTGGCTCTGGTTCTGGCTCTGGCCATTTGGCTCTGGTTGCCTGGCTCTGGCCGTCTGGCTCTGGCCGTCTGGCTCTGGCTGTCTGGCTCTGTCTGTTTGGCTCTGGCCGTCTGGCTCTAGCCGTCTGGCTCTGGCCGTCTGGCTCTGGCTGTCTGGCTCTGGCTGTCTGGCTCTGTCTGTTTGGCTCTGGCCGTCTGGATCTGGCCGTATGGCTCTGGCCGTCTGGCTCTGGCTGTCTGGCTCTGTCTGTTTGGCTCTGGCCGTCTGGCTCTAGCCGTCTGGCTCTGGCCGTCTGGCTCTGGCTGTCTGGCTCTGGCTGTCTGGCTCTGTCTGTTTGGCTCTGGCCGTCTGGATCTGGCCGTATGGCTCTGGCCGTCTGGCTCTGTCCGTCTGGCTCTGGCTGTCTGGCTCTGGCTGTTTGGCTCTGGCCGTCTGTCTTTGGCCGTCAGGCTCTGGCCGCTCTGGCTCTGGCTCTGGCTCTAGCCGTCTGGCTCTGGCCTCCTGGCTGTGGCTCTGGCTCTGGCTCTGGTTCTGGCTCTGGCCATTTGGCTCTGGTTGCCTGGCTCTGGCCGTCTGGCTCTGGCCGTCTGGCTCTGGCCGTCTGGATCGCCAGGTCTGGCTGTGGCTCCGGCTCTGGCTCTGGCTTTGGCTACTGCTACGGCTCCTCCCCGACTTCACCATCTCATCCGACGTTCCACCCCCATCCCAGTGACAGCACAAGCTTCACTTCATATTTATCTATTCCTCACCCCTGTCGTCGTCGACGTCCTGGAACATGACAAAGCACTTCGGCACACAATGACGCGTCATATGGATGAGCTGACAAAATGTTTACATTTAATAAATGATTATAAACATCTCCCCTCCACTCCCCCACCACCTCCTCTAAGGATATGGGCAATTAGCCATTTCCGGGTACGTAACGTACGTCAGTCGTGCCGGGGATGGTCTCTAATCAATTTGCTTGGCTCAATCGTCCTCGGGGTCCTCATAAAAATGTCACCGCATAATGGCACATAACGGAAAATATTTTAATTTTATTACTTCAACAAACAGTCCGCGACTGGGTGGCTGGCCGGGGTGGGTGGCTGTGGTGGAGGGTTGTCCTTAAAAAGGATCGTCCATAATTTATTAACTGCCCATCGTGTGCTCGCCCAGAACTCGTGTCCGGCTATCGTGCTATCGGTGAGTTTCCTTGAAACGGCAATACTCCACCATCAGGCATGGGCTCGGCTTCAACTCTCTCTCTCTCTCTCCGTGTCCTTTTTGAGTTATTGCCCTCATTCGTGGATTGTTATGATAATTCAAATTGGTCTCTTCCACTTTCCGCACAAGTCAACAATGCCGATGGTGACGTTGCGATTGTATGCTGTGCGTCGTAGACCATCCCCTCTTGCCCCCTGCCCCCTGCCCCGTCCCCATCGTAGCCGCAGTCGCTGAAATAAGGGCGATCTGGGAGTGATGCCAAGAGTCAGTCGGCGGGGGATGGCTGAAAGCTATCCAACGACAAGGGGGCGGCGGCACACACCAGTGTACAACTTAATAAGGATAATAATGCCATTAAGGACATCGTTTCTACGGTTTAATGTCTCGATTTTGATTGTTTGTTTGCGGATTTGTCCTCAATGGACGAATGGAGTCGTTCAGTCGCACTGGAATGGTGTGGCGTGGCGGCAGCGATGGGGTGGCTGTCGAGTAATGTCCTCCGGCTATTTGATCCAATGTGGCGCACTCTTCTTGTTCGTTTTCTTTTCGAGTTAAGTAAGTGTATTGTTGGATGAATCGGTCGAGGTGGTGGTCGTATTTTTTCCCTTAAGAGTGATTCCCTCCCCGAGCTCTCTCTGATTTGCCACAAGCAATGGTAGGATCCTTTGGGCGTCGGGTTGAGCTCTGTTTCTGCCGCAGCTCCTATCCAGTATTGTAAGCAGTGATATTCCATCGTTAAAGTTGTCTCAAGAAGAACCAGGCTTCCAAAAGTAATGCCAAATTCGACGAAGGTGATGCCAACCTTAACGAAAGTAGTGTCAAACTGAGCTTATTGACGTCAAACTGAACAGATTTGGTGACACTCCCTCCAATAGTGATGTCAAACTCAACAAAAGTGGGTTCAAATCAAGAATGTGACGGCAAACTGAACGAAAGTGATCTCAAACGCAATGAATGTCATGTAAAATGGAATGGGGTTGATGTCAAACTCCTTGAAAGTGAAGTCTAACTGAACAAACGTGATTTCAAACTCAACACACGTGACATCAACCTGAAGTGCTGTCAACTGAACGAAAGTGATGCCAAGTTTCATCATGAAAGCTGAATGAAATGGCAAACTAGAGGACAGTGATGTCAAACTGAAAGAAAATTGATATGGAATCTTAGAACAATGATGCCAAACTATAGGAAAAATGATAACAAAATTAAATGTGTTGGGGAACTTGTGTACTCAAGGAACTTCTCTTAAATTCCACAAAAGCTGTGACAAACTTAACGGAATCGAGTGAGGGAAAGTGATGCCAAAGCGTTTTAAACTTAAACAAGGCCTTGTCAAATTGAACAAAACTGGAGGAAAAAGATGTCTAGCTGCAAGAGAAACATAATGCACAACGGAGGTGATGCCAAACTATTTTACTCAAGGAAAGTGACACCAAACAGAAATTAATTGAACGAAAGTGATGCCAAACCTAACAAAACCAAGGAGAACCTCAACGAATGTGATGAAAAATTCAAGAAGAACAAGAAAGACATCAAATTTGATTTCGATTTCCAATGTAACATCTCAGAAATAATCGAAATATTCCAACCACATCCTGACTTCTCTTCATTTCCTTTCTTCACCACAAAAATTCGTTACTCTTGCCATTGAAAGATCAGCTCAGAGTCTCTCGGAAGGAATTCCGATTCCGAATGTCAAAAGAACTCCGACAGGATCTTCAACTTCCTGTACGAACGAATTAGCACATCATTCAATCATCGATACCGATCCAATCCAGCACCATTACCCCGTTCCAATTGAAAGATGAAACAGAAAAAAAAAAAAACAGAAAACAACATTTCCACCAATTAAACCAAATTCCATTCACACTTACTCATTAAAACCACGCACCTTTCAATCCATTGTCCTGCCAGCAACATCAGCACGATGCGGAGTGGGAGTCCAACGAACTGAGAGCACCGGAGGGGGGACCGAGAGGGCGAATGAGTCGAGTCGAGTCGAGACGAGACGAAGCAAACCAACACAATAACAAACTGAAACACAACACCCGAACAAAAAGGACGTGTGAAATTCTTTGACGCAACAAAAGGATCAATGGATTCCTACAAAAGGGCCAACAAAGCGACTGAGCGAGAGATACGAGAGCGTACTCCGACCAGAATACGCAGTGAAATGAAATGAAAATAAAATCTGAAAAAAAAAGAAAACAAAAATTGGAATATCCGGTTTTTTGTAAGCCAATGCAGTGCTGCAGGCATTGTGTGCGTGCCTGTATCCTCCTCTGAGCTCCCGTGTCGTCGTCGTCGTCCTAGACCTAGACAAGAGTCAGGTGAGTATGAATTGCAATGCATGCACCCCTGGGGGTGCTTCGTTCATCGACTGGCTGCGATATCAGTGCGGATCGATGCAGGACGAAATGCAGATACAAAACACAGAAAGCAGAAAACAGAAACGCACAATGGCATCGAATCGATACGCACATTCATCCATTGTGCGATGTGATGTAATTTATGGAATTGTTGAAGTATCTCTCGCGCTTTGTCTGAGCGGGTTGCGTTCAAGAAACAATTACGCGCCGAACTTCAATGAGTTTCGGGATCAGCAACACTGCCGCACCGGGGAAGTGTAAACAGAGGTGCATGAGACTGCCGGCACTGCCTGACGGGGCATAATGCAATTATTGAATTTTTGTTTCCCTTGCCATTGTAGGGTTTGGTTGGTTGGTTTGTTGCCGCTCTGTAGGCTTTGTGGATCGTCAAGATTCATTAGGACATTAGGGCATTATTTGGTGTGTGTGTGCCGATGAATGGATGCTCCGTCATTTGAAATTCCTCGAATGGATTCACTATGGTCATCTCCTGTGGAGACTTTGTCACCGAATTGGATGGTGGGTGCAGGGCATGGGAATTCATTGAACGATTTTAACTGTCGTGCAATCGAGTTGAGGGTCTCAGCGGTTTAATGGTCTTCTTGAGACTGTTCACCTTTGATACGTTGTTTTGCGATGGGTCCTTCGCCGTTAGTTGAAATCACTAGGAGGTGCTGTAAGGATACGCTTTCAAATGAGTGCTCATTCACAGATATTCAATTTGAATTGCCGAGGTACCAATGATTTTGGGGTCGTAAAGGGATCTCTCCACTTTCTTGGAGACTTTCTGAAAATTCGGTTGACCCTAAGCCCTAAGCTACACAAGTTTCCATCTCACTTGATGCGCCTTATTTTTTGTCCAAGCACCACGAATGCCGATCGGTTTGATAACGAATCCTTAACCGTTAGCTGAGCTGCCAAGCCCACGCGCTCATTTTATATCCCTGGTGAGGGAATTTCAGATAAGTCTCTTATTGTAAATCGAGACTTATCTGAAATTCCCTCGCTCTTGGAGACACCCACGATCATATAACATAAAAACGCTTCTCTCCACTTTTGGAGACTTCCTGAAAATTCTGCCGACATGGTGACCTAAGAGAATAACTAATCGCATTTTTAAGGGATTTGCATGAAAACCAGTTGGACAATACCTAGTTGTAATTGCCCACTTCTTGTCCTTTTTGTCCTAGAGCCACACTTGACGCGGCTTCTCTCCACTTTTGGAGACTTCCTGAAAATTCTGCCGACATGGTGACCTAAGAGAATAATTAATCGCATTTTTAAGGGATCTGCATGAAAACCAGTTGGACAGTGCCTAGTTGTAATTGCCCACTTCTTGTCCTTTTTGTCCTAGAACCACACTTGACGCGGCTTCTCTCCACTTTTGGAGACTTCCTGAAAATTCTGCCGACATGGTGACCTAAGAGAATAACTAATCGCATTTTTAAGGAATCTGCATGAAAACCAGTTGGACAGTACCTAGTTGTAATTGCCCACTTCTTGTCCTTTTTGTCCTAGAGCCACAGTTGACGTGGCTTATCCTGACGAGTCTAGGAAATTGTCAAGGATATTCGTTGAAGATGGAGCTCCGATGACTGGCTTTTCACAAGGTCCAATGAGGATTTCCGGGAAATTTACTATTTTCAGACTATACAGCTTCTCTCCACTTTTTTGGAGATCTGATAAAAATGTGCTGAGCTTGGGTCTTCAAATGAACTTTGGGCTCCAGTAAGGATTCTCGAATATACCGATGATTTTGTGAGTAAAAATATTCTCTCCACTTTTTTGGAGACTTAGTAGATATTTGCCAACCTGGCGCCTACAAAATTTATTTTCAGGACTACTTACACTCAGAAGGTGCATATAGTAGCCCATGCTCTTAAGTGAAATTGAAGCCTTTCTGTCCATGAACCACTTTGGCTGCAGTATATCCTAACGATCCTCAAGTGTGAAGGACATACCATAATTTCACAGTCCCAAGAGTAGTCAGATGATTGTTCAGTCTCTATAATCCAATAAGGATTATTGAAAAAATCGGGATTCAAAATCTTCTCTCCAGTTTTTTGGAGACTTACTAAAGTTTTTGCCATTTGACATCCTGACAAGGACATACCATAATTTTACAGTCCCAAGAGTAGGCTTTCAAGTGATTGTGCATTCTCTAGATTCTAGGAAGGATTCTTGAAGAAATCGTGATTCAAAATCGTTTCTCCAATTTTTTGGAGACTTTCTAAATTGGTTGACATCTTGACAAGGACATACCATGATTTTACAGTCCCAAGAGTAGGCTTTCATATGTTTGCCCATGCTCTTGATCCCAATAAGGATTATCGGACTACTCTCCACTCTTGTGGAGACTTACTAAATTGTTTGCTCTGTGACATCCTGACAAGGACATACCTAGAGAGTACAGTCCCAAGATTAGGCTTTCAGATGATTGCTCATTGTCTTGATTCCAATAAGGATTATCGGACTTCTCTCCACTCTTGTGGAGACTTACTAAATTGTTTGCTCTGTGACATCCTGACAAGGACATACCTAGAGAGTACAGTCCCAAGATTAGGCTTTCAGATGATTGCTCATTGTCTTGATTCCAATAAGGATTATCGGACTACTCTCCACTCTTGTGGAGACTTACTAAATTGTTTGCTCTGTGACATCCTGACAAGGACATACCTAGAGAGTACAGTCCCAAGATTAGGCTTTCAGATGATTGCTCATTGTCTTGATTCCAATAAGGATTATCGGACTACTCTCCACTCTTGTGGAGACTTACTAAATTGTTTGCTCTGTGACATCCTGACAAGGACATACCTAGAGAGTACAGTCCCAAGATTAGGCTTTCAGATGATTGCTCATTGTCTTGATTCCAATAAGGATTATCGGACTACTCTCCACTCTTGTGGAGACTTACTAAATTGTTTGCTCTGTGACATCCTGACAAGGACATACCATGAAAGAACAGTCCCAAGAGTAGGCTTGGAGATGATAGCAGATTCTCTGGATTCCAGTAAGGATTCTTGGATAAATCGGATTTCTCTCCATTCTTGTGGAGACTTATTAAAAATCTCTTTAACTGGCGCGTGATTTTCTGCAAGATTGGTTTCCAAGGGGGCTACGAAAAATGTGACCTCCAGTTCTCCTCGCGTCCCCTCGCCAACCGTCAGCAACGATCTCACTTCCACCAGTTGATCAGGCCATCCAAACTATCCTTATTTGCAGCTACCACCAGTAGCAACACAGACGTCTGTTCAACAGCCTCGCCACCTGAAACAACAAACAAATTCCAAAGCAAACACATGCCGAGCCCATCTCCTCATCATCACCGCGACACCACTTCAAGTGGCACCCTCTCCCATCTCTCGTCCTGCTCACGCACTCGCTCACACAAATTATCTGCATCGCCTCACTCCAGCTCTCGCAATTCAAGTTTAATTATGGGACTCCCTGCTTACAGGTGTGAATTTAATTGAATTTCGTCAAGATGTCGAGATTAGAAGTTTGACAACCTCTCGTTCCGTCCCGGAGGAGCTTATTTCCCTTTCGCCCACACCACCGGCATCACTGTTGGTGGTGGAAAAATTGAAAATAAATAACGGCACCCATTCAGAATACCAGCGTTTGTCAACAGAGGATCATAGAGAGCCACCACCACCATCACCAGCCATCCCACTTCCCCGTTCGCCATCCCACGTCCTCGTCCTCGTCGTCGTCGTCGTCGTCGTCCTTTGAACAAACATCACCACTGAACTTGGTGTTATTTCATTTTCTTTTCAATTGAGAGCGCTGTGTGACTGTGGCTGGATTGCTGTGTTGCTGTTGCCTTAGTCCTTGTTCCTTGTCAAGGACTAAAGCGAAATTCAAAAGCAATCTATTTACACTGTCATTCTGCTTGTGGATTGTGTGTACCTTGCGCCCGCGAGACACGGACGGACGTTTGTGCGCGACGCGAAGCCTCACCAAAGAACCTGCCCCCGCACACACAGACCGAATGAGATTCATTTGATTCGTTAAATAAACCGTTGATATCACACCACCATCACCAGCTCCTGAATCAGCACCAGCACCACCCGCCCCAGCGACGGCGACTGTGCCAAGTGAGATTTTAATGTCAATATGTACGTGTAAATGGGTGACAGGACAAATCAAAGGACACTCCCCGACAATGCGCTAACATTTTGTTTGTCATGGTCTTCAACAAAAATTGAATTGAATTCTCTCCGCGAGGGGGTGCCGCTGGTGGTGGTGCGTTGAGGGCGAAGAAGCTGAAAAAAAAGGATTGTGGATACGGATTAATCACTTGTGGAATATGAAACGTTTTTCGATTCGAGAAGGAATCGAAAATTAATTAATTTACTCGAGAGGGGTGCGCGCTCAGAGAAAGCCAAAGGATTCGGTCTCAATTTTCCTGATTGAGGAGTAATTGCTCGGAAGCCTTTGTCCCTTTGTCGTGCATCCTTTCATCTGGCGAGTGTGCGTGCAATTGCGGTGAAAACTCACTTTCTCTGGTGTCCTTTGATGTGGGGCTTCGATGGATGGTGGATGGCGGGCTTTCACTTTGGAAAGAGAACAACTACGACGATGACGACGTGTCCTCAGTTCCTGTCGCGACAAGCTTCATAAATCATCGCCAAAATTTTCCACTAATTCGCAGTCAAGGTTGTCACCACATAACTCTGCTCTGGTCGTCCCGCCCGTCTGCATCAAACCAAGTCGCGGCTTGTAAACTTATCTAAACACCGACATGAATTCCTCTCGATAATTGCAGTCAACTATTGTTCCATTTAACGCAGCACAACCTAATCATAAGACAATGGACAATGGACTTCGCGGAGCAGGCTGCTGACTGGAGGACGAAACAAATGCACGAACCATGGCCGTACCGTGCCGTGCCATGCCGCAGCTCTTTAGTGCCATAATGTTTCAAGTCCATTAACAGGACGTTTGAAAGGACCCTTCGTTACCCGGTTCGGTAAACAGTTCGAAGAACAAATCAAACAATACTTTTTACGACTGCCTGAGCAGGCCGAGATAATGCGCATACGCTTTTGTCCTGCGTCCAACAATGGCTGCGGGCCTAATTGTGCCATGACTCGGCTCGATGTCCTTGCTGTGCGTTGGCTTGCCAGCGATTGATGCGCTGGCATTTGGTAATGGGCGCGTTTTCGCGAGGCAATAAAATCATTTCGTATGTTGTTTACGACTCCGTTTCGATGGGTCTTTATTGTCTTTTAGGGAAATCTCATTCAAATCTATCGACATCACATTGGATTATCCTGTCTAAGGATTCGTGTACAGTTCCGCGCTAAACCTACATAAATTTGTGTTGTTTTTCTTTTTATTCATTCTTCTTCCTCTTTTCTTTTTTTTCTTTTTTTTTTCGTGTAGAAAAGGAATGTTGATGATTTCGGATTGTTATCGTCGAACAGGACGACCTTTACTTAACGAACACAGCCAGTGCCTGTTTAACGACTGTGATTACGTCACCGGATGACTAGGGAGTCGTCAGTGGTGGTTTTTGAGCTGAATTTCTTGGGTTCCAAATTTGACAGATTTCGGTGTTTTTGTGTAGGGTAGCTGTCAAAGTTACCAATGACTGACTTATGGTGGCGCTTCAGACCAAGGTGGACCTGGGCATCAACGAACAAGCCTCTCCAACTAGCACGGTCTTTGGCTGGCTGCCTTCCGTGTCGCACGCCAAGTTGGTTGAGGTCATTGGTCATTGAAAAGTGAGGAAGGGGACTCCATGACACCGACTATATGGGGCCAGAGGTCGACAGTAGCAATATATCCCAAGTGTGCTTCCGTCAATCAACGCAAGGCTCGTAGTTATAAAGGGGACATTTGGCGACTGTGTCATCTCATGGCGAGCGTTCATCAGTTGGGCGCTACGATCATAGGTCGGGTTGGACAGATCCTTAGTCTTCTCTAACAGGCCACCCTCTTTAGACTAGGTCGAGGCCAACATTCGAGACTCTATTCTCAGAATTTTATGGACCTCGTCATCACGAATTCGACCGAAAAGACCGCGTGAAGCGCTGCCAAAGAGGTAGAGACAGCCATTTGAGTGATGTTCTAGTCCTTCTCCTACTCAGATGGAAGAGATGAGGCTGCTTAGAGGTATAAGACCGTCTCCCTTTGCATCCTTCACCTGAGTCTGAGTAAAAGACTTCAAAAAAAGACTTTTTAAGGAGGGTTCTTACGCTGAGGCTAACTTGAACTGGATAGATCTTTGGGGTTCAGTAGATCGATCTCTGGCCGCGTTCCGGCAAAGAACAGACGTTTTACTGGAGATTTTACCAAAACCAAATTGGAAGCAATCACCAACTTGGGTCCTGCCTGCGAGGAATGTGATTGGAGGAGAAGCCATGACTGCGAAGCTGTACCACGATGTGGATGTAAAAAGGCAAAAGTCCATGGACTACACTGGCTTGCCTATATCGAGCACATGAACTCCAGCAAAGAGTCTCATCGAATCCGAGCCTCCTGGTTCGGGAAGGAGCAGAAAGACCGAATCTCGGGTATAAAGACCAAGTCATCGCTGATGACTGGAAGCACCATGCCCAGGAGCGTGAGAGATGGAAGGCAGCTGATTGGTTGGTAAGACTCGGACCCTCCACGGGCCTTAGGTTTGCTAAGTAAGTAGAGTACGCCAATCTGTTTCCCATCAATCCAAGCCAGCCTCGGCATGAATTCTGTCTTTGCCGAGTTGCTGTTCAGCGACGTTTGCTGTCATCAACCACTGTGGCTCTATTTTGTTTGATCCAAGATGGCCAGGACATGTGGATAGCACTGCTTCATCCCGAAGAGTCTTCTCCATAGCGCCAGTGTGACAAGGTGCACGCCCTCGAGGGCTCACAAGAGGCGGCTCTGAAAACATAAAAGGCGAACGGACTCCATTAACTTGGCGTGCCTAATTAGAGGTAACTGGCTAAAGATGAGAGGCTTGTTGGTTGAGGTCTAGACGAAGAAGCCATCTGAGGCCATCTCGAGTGCAATGCTGACCAAATTCAACGTCCTATCGGGCCACGTAGCCACTTTCGATCTCTCTCTCGCTCTCTCTATCTCTCCCTCTCTCTATCTCTCCCTCTCTCTATCTCTCCCTATCTCTCTCTCTCTCTCTCTCTCTTTGTTCTGACGTACGACATGAGATTCGACAATTTTCAATCACACCAAAAGATTCCAACATCGTCTGATACACAATCCGGACAAGGAGCAAATGAGTGTGAAGAATGGTTAAAAGAAACAAATCAAAAGCAACTGTTGACGAAGAACAGCATGCATTTGAGCATAAGTCGTGCCAGACTACCTTCAGTCGTGCCAGACTATCAACTTCCGGAAGTCGGAAACCATTCTGTTCAGGACGCCGTTGTATAAGGCTTCGGCGGACACGAAAAAGAATTGGCGAAAGTTCTCAATCGTCGGACGACACGGGGAACCACTGGCGCAAAGGACGGTAGTCAGATACCTCGGGATCTGGCTAGACCAGTATCTATATTTTAATAAACATGTAGATGCTGCTCTGGCCAGGGCCCGAGGCGCTTTTGCCCTTACAAAGAGACTGTTTTACAACAGCCAACTCGATGCGAGGGTGAAGGTTATCTGCTACATGGCCCTCATCCGGCCAATGCTCACCTATGGCTGTCCCGTGTGGTTCAACGTGAGTGCAAGCTTAATGGAAAAGATTCGGTTGTTCGAGAGGGCTTGTCTTAGGGCTTGCCTTCGTCTTTATCGAACTCCAGAGTCCCAGTACATAAAATACTATTCCAATGAGGTCTTATACAACAGGGCAAACCTGATAAGAGTGGACAATTTCCTGTTGAAGTTGATTCGAGGTCACACTGTTAGAGCGATGAACTCAGTCAATAACTTGATCTCAGGGGCTTACTACCCCAATTCTCAATACCATGAAAGGGTACGTCACAGTGGCTTCGTCCCCCCAGAAGCTTTCCTGCACCTAGACAAAAACGGATTGCTACAAGATATAAATGCGGTACCGCTTATCTACCACATCGCCAGATCAACTGTGGATGGGCGACTCAACCACGACCGTTCCGTCGCACAACGAGCTGAGGAGGGTCTCCTCCGGTTCAGTACGGCGGTCTCAAGACGAGATGTTAAGGATGTTGCTATGCAACATCGAAAGTTCTGGTGGCTGGGGAGAGAGGGAACTCCAGCGTCGAACCCTTTAGACCCGGGGTAAAAAGGGTAGTACGTTTCTCCGAATGGGAGAATAGTCGGTCTCTGTCGTGCAGTGGATTGGAAGTAGGTCTAAGGTCTATCTACTGCATCCTATGGCTGACTTGTACATAGTAGGGTAGTTTTAAGGTAGTCGTAAGTTGTACATAAAAAAAAAAAAAAAAAAAAAAAAAATAAAAAAAAAAATAAAAAAAAAAGTAAAAAAAAAAAAAAAAAATAAAAAAAAAAAAAAAATATAAAAAAAAAATGTTTGGTATACACATGTGTACACTTGCATGTATCTATGTGTATGCATATGTACATATATTAAGTGCATATATGTATATACCTGTATATGTCATCATATACACATATATATATATGCAATTTTAGCATAAGGTAGTTTAAGTTATTTTAAGGTAGCATGTAAGTTAGTATATAAGTTTTAAGGAAAACTGTTCTGTTATTAAGTTTTTGCATAAATTTTCTTAATTTCATATTGTCAATATCTATGTTTAGCGTAAGTAGACAGGTTGTCACTTTAGGTCGAAAGACACAGCATATAAGTTTAAGCTTAGCTTAGAGTGCCCGCCGAGGGCCATTAAGTTATATTTAGCATCATGTTCGTCTATCTAGTTTTAAGCATTTTTGTCTAGTATATAAGTATTTAATGAATTAAAAAAATAAAAATGAATTAAAAAAAAAAAAAAAAAAAAAAAAACTACCTTCAGTCAGCAAGGCCGATGTCACATCTATAATCCGTACATTCTTCCACCTCCGGCAGTTGTACCTGATCTGCTCTTGACAGAAACAATTTAATCGAACAGACCTGCAACGTTGACGGACGAGAACAGTAGTCAAACATCATTCAGTCACGGAGAAAGGAAGAGATAACAGATAATCCGCCCTTCGGCAGTTGTATACTAAATCATCAATTGGTGCAGACGATCCTAAGTTTTCGCGGTTCTAAATGGAAAGAGTTACAATTTGTTCGGATTTTTTTTCCAGTGTGTGTAGATCGTGCTCGCCGGATTTTCACTCGAATCTGCCAGTCAGCCCCAAGACGTGACAAGACTGATTCTCTCACCAGCTGCACTCCATCATGTCCAAGGGTCCAATCCATGTAATTTTGATAGACGAACAACCGAAAGAAACCAAAGAATCCGGATTAGAAATTGCTCAGGTTTTCCTGGATTTTCTCAAATTCGTGTATTTTTGTGGAGTGGGGTACTTTTACAGCGAACGTCATCTCAATCAGGACCTTGGGTTGCAGATTGATTAACATTATCGTCCGATTTTTCAAAATCCGGACAAAGTGGATCCCTTGAAAATACCGTGTCCATATTTACCATGGTCCATGGACACTTTATAATTCATTGGTCGGAGAAGGTCCTTAGGCGAACAAGACTTGAGAGGACTTCGTTGGTTTGTTTTTTCCGGAATCCGGATTAAAGGTACTTTCAACAGATTCCTCCTTTGTTCACTGGGACGTTGATCAAAAGAAAACCCGAATTCGGGGCTCAAACACCAGAGCCAGTTGAAGACGTTTCCGAATTTAAAAAAGAAAAAACTCTGGGAGACTTCATGGATTTTTTTCCGGAATCCGGATAAAACGAACTTTCAACAGGTTCCTCCCTCGTTCACTAGGACGTTGATCAAAAGAAAACCCGAATTCGAGGCTCAAGAACCAGAGCCAGTTGAAGACGTTCCTGGATTTCAAGAAAAAATTTTGGGAGACTTCATTGATTTATTTTTCGGAATCCGGATTAAAGGAACTTTCAACAGGTTCCTCCGTCGTTGACTGGGAAGTTGATCAAAAGAAAACCTGAATTCGGGGCTCAAAAACCAGAGCCAGTTGAAGACGTTTCCGAATTTAAAAAATAAAAAACTTTGGGAGACTTCATGCATTTTTTTCCGGAATCCGGATTAAACGAACTTTCAACAGCTCCTCCCGCGTCCATAAGTAATAAGCCAGTTGAAGACGTATCCGGATTTCAAACACATCCATCCGGACAACGGAGAACAAAGTTCTCATCGCAGGTAGATCCCATCCGGAATTCAGGTGAGTGCCTCCGGGGAACAGTCAAGAGGTGCATTTCCAACTTTTTTTTTTACTGCCAAACAGCTACCATGACAGCCAGCAATATTCGACTTAGGTCGCTTCGACTGATTTCGGTGAAAAACTACAAAACAAATTTATGATTTAATTGCCGTTCTGATTGGGTAGCTGTGTCCTTTCCTGTTCACCTTTATGGACATCGAATTGTTCCGCTTAACTCCATTGTCTGGATGATAGTTTTCGAAAACTCCGCAGCTAATGAGCTCTCTCTCTCTCTCTCTGTCTCTGTCCGTCTCTCGGTCATTCCGTCCCGCGAGCAATTGAACTTGAATGTGTCACTTAATGACTTACTCATCCCGTTTACCAACAAAAAACCTACGAGATGCTCAAACAAACACGATGCGACGTAAACAAATGCGCGTTTTACAATCCCCGGTAAGTGCCACAAAGAAAGGCAAAACTAAACCTCACACAACCGGCCTATCCGCCATAACGACACACAAAGCCAGCCAGCAAACAATAGCTCGATCTCTTAGTTAGTTGAAATGTGTTTAGAATTAAAACAAACCCAGGCTAATATGCTGTCAGGACACGGCATCGTTTACAACAATCGCGATCGTAAATGCCAGAGCGTATCCGCAGACTAGAACTCACGCCCAGCGCGGGTCAATAGGCGAGGTCATTAAGCGAGTATTGTTTGCACCTTTTGCGCGCAGGTATCTCGCGTGTAAACATCGTAAACGTGCGACGTGTACGGCAGTACCTTCCGCCCACGGCGGCCGATCGAAATGAGATCTAAATTCCGGCGACGCACTCATTCATCGTGGTCCGGGCCCATTTATCACTGGGCGACGGCGGCTATCCCCAAAGGAGCACACTCACATTCGGCTCGCATTCGATATCCGAATTGGAAATCTCCAGCGTATTCAAATTGACACGTACATACTCGCTCGCTGGCAGGTCAGCCCCCGCCCCGGCGGGGAAAATTGAATGTCATCGCAGGATAATCATCCATCCATCGAGTCCATCGACAAAGGGCGGCGAAGAAAAGGAAAAAAAGCGTGTATTTTTCGGAAAAAAAAGAACGAACTGAAATCCGTCCATTCATCGAGGATACACGGAGTGTCCTGAATTCAATTTACAGGATTTCGTTCGACACACGGTGCGAGGGTGTGAGCGGCGGCGGTGGCGGTGAGAAAATCTGCAGCAGCGGGCGATGGGAGTTGCATATGATTACCTTGCTCCTCGGCACGGACACACATTCATATCCTTCCGATTCAATTATGAGCGTTTCTTTCTTTTCAATGGCCAGTGTCCATTGAGTCGGGAACAGAAGCGGTGTGATTAGATAATGGGATTTGTGTCGAGGCGGGACAGGGCACTCTCTTGTGTGTGCGACTGGTTCCTGGAAGCGATAGCCTCTGCACTCACTGACTCAATGGATTGGAATGATTAGGAGCTATCCGGGAACACTGTGCGCAGTGCGAATTGTTTGTGCTTCCTTCTCGGAAGTGAAGGTGAGGTGATTGTGCCAAGGGATGCGATGTTTACATTGTGTTTGAGTTGACAGCTTACATGTGTTATTCTTGGACGCACCTGTGTGCCGTGCCGGGCTCAGTCACACGGTGGAATGATCGAATGTGCAGTTGGCCAGTGGGTCAGTTCCGGGATCAATTTGAGGGGATTACCAAGTGGAAGGTGGTCTGAGAAAATTCCTCAATCTTCCTCATTCGTTCATCGTGTTTTAGTTGACGACGAGGAGTGATCCTGAAACTGTTGAAACTGGGTTCCGGTGGGATTTCAGGGAAAGAGGAACATTGTCAGCAGCTCACTTCTGCAATTCGATGAGAACTCTGTCTGGGAACAAACTTAATCGACGAGGCTAGAGAACGAGCCAGTCGGGGCTGCCTTCCACACTAAATCCACATCCTTGTAGAGCGCGCGACTGCCTATTCCCTCATTCCCCGCAAACGTGATCAAATCTTCGACGCCGAAAGCCTCTTTCGAAGGCAACCAAGGATCAGATCTGGACCTCTGCGCTCGTGTTTAGAATCTGTGCCCCCACGCAGTTCGATTAAAGGTCCTCCAAACCACTCCAAACTTGAGATGCCTCTTCGCGTGATCTTTGCAATCTGGCGCTGCACAAGGTGGACCGGCGGACAACATAAATAAGACATTTCGGATGTGTGCACGTTGGTGGAGCTCTAGCCTCTAAATGGCTGGTTGGATATCATTTTTGTCTAGGCGTCCACTTGGCAGACACAGGATGAGATGGTTGGACCAAGTCCATAGGCTCGCCTGGTTACGCTTGGGCATAACCCCTGATGAGTTCGAGGCGATGGCGGAGGATCGAGGTGCCTGGAGATCTCTCGTGCGCTACCCCCTTAGTGGATCATGCGGGTCAGAAGGCGACGATGATGATGGAATTTTTGAAAGCTGTTTGGATTTGGATGGAACTTGAGGAATGATTGCTCGTGCTCCACGTGACTACGTAGTTTTTACAAAGAGAGCAGGATACAAGGATACACCCAAAGTCCGACCATTTTCGTAGTCTGGTTGTCAACCAGTTGGTTAGTTCAATAGAAGTCTAGGTCCCCTCCGGACTGTAGCACCATACAAAGAAGAAGTTCGCTCGATGTCCTTCGTAGCAAGAGTTCGTTTACAGCTTGCGCGTGTCGTCCACCAAACTCTACCCCGAAGCTTCGTTCAAGAGGATTCCGAACAAAAAGGCTTGAAGTCGGATAAGATTCAAGGCGACTTCCAACCAGTCCCCAAAATCCCTGTCAGCATGCAAACGAAAAATAGACTTTCATAGAAAGACGGCGCACAGTGGTCCGCCTTGCAGTGGTCCGCCTTGTATATTTTACTAACGTTATGTATTTATTTTCCAATAAAACCATTTTGTATATATTTTATTTTATTTTATACTAATATAGTCGAATGGGAAAAGGTGGTCGCCGTGGCGTAGTGGGTAAGTGCGTCGACTCCTACGCAGAGGGTCCCTGGTTCGATACCCGAATTTACCACCTTTGATAATTCACGGCTCCACCTCATTCGAGTCACTGACAATGCTCAAAGAGTATTCCTGTCTAGAAAAAGCTTCTCAAACTTGGCCGTGCGGAGTCGGCATTAAACTGTAGGTCCCTTCCACTCGTGAGAGAACAATAGCCCGCACAACACAAGTGGTTGCTGAGAAGATAGGCCCAGGCCCACCTCGGACTGTCGCGCCACCCATATAACCAATATTATAAAACCATTTTGTATATATTTTATTTTATTTTATGCTAATATAGTCGAATAAGACCTGCACTTCACTGCTAAATGGAAGTGAATCTTTGTTTTTGGTTCAGGACTCCAGATCCAATTTCATCAACAAATTGTTGCCCTTAAACGGCTCTTGCGGCCAAAAATGTTTACGCTATGAATAGAGCACGCTTCCAGCTTTAAGAAAAACTATGTCTCCTACGCCCCTGCAAATGCGTACTCAGTGAAGATCCCAGTTTATAGATTGAATATCTCAGAGATCCATCGATGTGTTAACTTATTTGTTTTTGTAATGAAAGCTTTACTGTCGAACTGCGACAACGAGCCACAACTTGGCACAAAAAAAAGAACGGGCTATCGAAGTTGGATTCTTTCCAACCATTACCCGCCAAGAAATGTTAACTTTTGTAACATTATCAAAGTCAAAACCATATCTTCACAAGCCGATTAAGCGAACCAAGTTTGTACAAGTTGGTCTCCGGGCAGTTCAGGCGGATAGCCTTAATACTGTACCTTTCTTTAAATGTTAACCACTTGTTGGACCTTTGTGGAGCTAAAATTGTGTCTCAAGGGAACAAATGATAAAAAATTAATTCTAGTTCACTAGGTATGCATAATTTTATTTTTTTTATTTCATAAGCTTGCAGTTATGAAGTTAGTTGCACTCAACCCACATACCCACTTTGCTTCGGCAACCACTTAACATAAGTATTAGAGAACTTAGTTTGAGACTGTCCATAGACAAACTCGACATTAACCAACTGGTTGCCCCTGAAGACACACAAAATGTCTCAGTTTCTTAGTGATTTCAAGGAAAGATGTGCTTGTTTGGAAGGAAAACCGCCCCGCTTTTGCTCTTCACCCCCTTCATGACCGCGCAGTGACTCTTCTGGTAGGCACTGGGTTGGCATTGGATCAGAAGACGCCTTCCTAGGTTTATTCTTACAGTTCGTGGTTTGAACTTTCTCATTCTAATGCGATGTCAGCCACGCAAGACCACTCGCTTTCGAGGCTTTCTCTTGAAGAGACCAAGAACTTTTTCATCTGACATTGAGCAAGACGAGGATGATCAAGGTGTGATATGAAGTCAGCTTGATCCTTCAAGAGGCTTGTCTGACTCAATTGCGCTTTGAACCCAAAGAACTGCTCTTTTGCCAGCAGAACCGCACTTAAAGTGAGTTTCAAATTCACCGTCATGGTCATTCCTTGCTGGGAAGGCCTTCCCTATTTGATTCGAAGGCTGCAGCCTTCTCAATGACATCATCTTTGGTCAACAACAAGTTGGATCACGCCAATTCCACAGGCTAGCCACTATTGTGGTGGTCCCCTATTTCAGCAGTCCCTAAATTCAGCAGACTCCCCGAAGGCAACTGACGTTTTCGAAAAATCGTCTGTTTACATTCTGTATTTAGCCCTCTTGTGCGACGGGGGAAGTAAATGCCCCGGCGACTGGCTTGAAGCAACTAGCAGTGCCTCCAGGTATGCTATAAAATTCCTTCACAAACTTCACAGTTCCGCGGCGCGTTTCCAAGGGTTGCCCTGCATTGAGTCGTTAGCTGAGCAGCTGTCTTGCTTTTGTAATCTATGACCCATCAAGTCCCATTGAACAGATGCTATACGTAGGTGCTTGTTAAGGCCCAAACCCAATAAGGGAGAGGGAGAGATAGCAAAAATGCGTTCCACATGTGGAATGTATCACGACGGATGAAGCGGGTCAACGTTTAACTTTGTAAATGTGATGCCTAAGTGTGGTTGGATGGATTTCGCGACTTTCTTCACAATCCGATTGTATCGGTTTGGCCGGTTTAACGCTTTAGAGTCACCACAAACGAGTGGCCCACGAACTGCCACAGGCGCCTAAGCAGTCAGCAACAGCATCAGAAAACAGTCTCTTTTCGACTAAGATCCTGCCACGATGTCAATCCAGCCTCAACTCCGTCCGCGAGAGAACCCATGTCATTCAAGGTCCGGCGAGCAACAAAATACAAAACCCTTTCCCATACACATGTTGACAGTTCGTTTACTGCCTCATAAACCGTTTCGCGGATTTTACTACGTTTGCCATTGTTTTACGACATCGCATGCAAATTTGCATTGTTTATTGTTTTTTTTTCCACTTTTTTTTTCTCTTTATTTGTTTATTTTTTTATTAAGCAAACATCTCACCTTTGGCCGGGGTTTTCCATTTTCACCTTCGGTGCGACGGTGAGCCTGCTTCTGGTTGCAAAGCATGTGCTTGCAAGGCTCACCGGGAAATTAGTCACCTTTACCTTGGCCGGAGATGTTCTTGGAGGATAATCAATTACTGATTTCATCCGCGTGGAATTGTTGGAAAGGTTGTGGAGGGCGTTCGAAAGGAGGTGAAATTGGCTATGTTCATTGGTGCCCGAGGGGGCGGGGGTCAAGGAAGGGGGCACTTTGCCCCCCCCCCCCCCTCCCCCCATTCTAGATCTAGAATCCCACCAAGATTTTGTATTCAATTTTTAACTATAATGAAATTGTTAAAAAAGAGGGTTGAAAATGAAAAAAAAAAATAATTAGTCTGCCCCCCCTGGAAAATATTCTGCGGGCGCCTATGGCTTCGGCTTGGACGGAAATTGTGTTTTTTTTTTGGAAGGAACTGTAGGAGAGGAGATTGTAGTCACTCAAGAATTATGGAGACATCCAATAGGACCCAAACGTGTGAAGGAAGGATCTTCTTCCCGTCGAGTCGCACGCGAGACGGTCTATTTACAAAAATCGGGACAAAAAGCTCCCATTTGGTGGCACAACAGAAATTCTGTTTCGATTTGCCGCACTAATATGCGATAAAATGGAAAGGACTGGTTAACTATGTCCGCCAGGAACCCCAGAGACCCAACGTGTGCCTTTGCCTCTAGCGGTCTCATTGTCGACGACTCTATACTCTCCACAAACAATGCTTTCTTTAGACTTCTACTGAGCGAGTATGGTGTTTCTTTAACGATGCCAAGAGTCGCATGTGTTAAGAAGAGGTCTCCGCTACAGCCATTGCTCATCGACATCGAGAAGGCTTTCGATGACTTGAACTGAGATGCAATCTGGTTGGCCTTTCGGAGAGGCATTCGGGAAAAATCTCATAGATATTATAAGGGCTACATATGAAGGGATTAAGTGTCACGTCCTGGACAATGGTTAGATGTCCCAGGAGTTCGAGGTCCAAAGTGGAGTTCGTCAGGGGTGCGTACTGTCACCACTATTGTTTCTGGTGCTTATCGCGGATGTACATCGTCCAACATTGACGGACAGACTATGACAGCTTACTTTAAGCTGACGGTGTTTGTTTTTGTCGGACAAAGAGCCTTCACTTGATGGCCCACAAGCTAGAAGCTACGGCAAACAAAGTGAGGCTCAACATAAATACAGCGAAAACTAAAGCCCTTAGCAGGAAGTCGAGGAAGTTATCAGCTTTCTATATAAGTCTGGTCTAATCGCTGTGACACCGAACTGGTTGTGAACACCAGAATCGGGAAGGCTAAGACTGCCTTCGGAATACGAACTGGAAGGGATTGTCATCAACTTGAGAACCAACAAGTACCCGCAAAGTGGACACCATTCCCACGCGAAGGCTGCAATCCTTCGTTCCAACGAGCGAATGTACCAGAGATCGGGCCAGGGACCCATAAACATCACAATACGAAGGAGAAAGTGGCAGTGGATTGGACCGCACATGCTCCATTGCGAAGCACGCCCTGCAGTGGAATCCGCTCACCCAGGCGGACAGACATCGGGAAGGCCTTGGCAAACGTGGCGCAGATCAGTTGAAGAGGAAGGAGGAAGGAGTTGAAGGGGGCTCAAATGTGTTGGAGAACTTCGAACTAGATGGCGAACAGGGTGTCCCTATGCCCCCCGAGGGGCTAAGGGACATAAGAAGAATGAAGAGTCATAGGAGCTCTCTTAATTATAAGAAGACAGCCCGAAGACCTGGACCAGGGCCTAGATCCAACAGCAACCCATCAACGACGGGACTGACAGTTTAACAAACTTTTTTCACTCAGGGATGCTCTTTGAGCATTGCCAGTGAGTCGAAAGTGTTGTGGCCGTCAATTTGGGGATCGATCCTGGCACCTACGGAATAGCAGTCGGCGGACTAAGCCACAACGCCATGGCGAACCACGACCACAAGCAACTTACGTGCTTAAGAGCCCTGAGTCTCGTGGAGGATCTGAGTCGAAGCAACCATGCTGCCTTCCATCGCTAGTGGTCCTAGACACGCGATGTCCAGTCATCAAGCCCAAGCTGTCTTTGTTCGAATGTGATTACGACAATGGACCAGCATGGTCTAAGTGTGCTTGTGAATTGACTAGCAACATCCTACCTATCTACACCGGAGAATCGGTGTTCCTCTCCTTCGCGATCCCGGGAGGCTCAGATTCAGAGATCCTCTTAGCTGGAGTGTAGTTCTCTTTACCCAAAAGCCACGAGCTGAACCTGGTCGACATGTGATTTCAGAAGAATGTGACGTGACGTTATGTTATGTTACCTTACTATACGTTACGTTATGTTACGTTACGTTACGTTACGTTACGTTATGTTACGTTAATTTACGTTACTTTACTTTACCGACTCGAACCCAAGAAGACCTAGTCAAATCGCACGATCTAATTCCAGTCAATTGGGAGGTCCACGACGAAAGACAAAATCCACGCCGAACTCATTTCTCAATTGAGGCTATCAGCGCAAAAGTGGCATAACCCACAAAACCCGAAAATTACCAAAATAAAAATGTTTGAGGCCCTTACAGCTCTCTAGTGGCGATCGGCTTAATTTCCATTTTTCTGGGTTACGCCACTTTTGCGCTGTTCGCCTAAATTGAGTTCGTCGTGGAGTTTGTCTCTCATCTTGGACCGTTGAATTGACTGGACCAAGATCGTGTGATTTTACGACTTTTGACTAAGTCTTCTCGGGGACACGGAAAATCACTCGTTTTTACTGAGAAGCCACAGGCAATTTCCAGCCTTAAACGCGATTTTAGAGGGATGCCAGCCGAAATGCTCGAAAAAGTCACTCACAAGTGGACTATCAGTAAAGACCTTGTCCGACTCTTCGTAGCGGCCCTTTAAGACCTGGTCATGGTCATGGTCTTGGTCAACATTTACAAGGAAGAATAGCAAGCATTGTCATCAACTCGGGCCTCAATGACCATGCCCGGCAGCTTCCTCTGTCTCCTTCCCTGGACCTGGTCCTCAACCAACATCCCCGACCCCTGGCTGGGGGCCTCCAGTTACTAGTTGGTTCCAGTCCAGGACCAGTTCGTTAAGGTCCTTCTGTACCTTTATGCGTGTCACTCTAGACACGGCCATCCTCTGTTGCGTTGCCACTTAGGTTCGGAGTCGAAGATTCTTCCGCTGGGAGCTAAGTTGTCGATGCGTTGGATCCGATGACGGCTGGTCCATCGAATCTTCCGCCTTATTTAACTTATTATTATTGATAAGTGCATGCATTGAAGGCTCCTATTACGCTCCCATAGGCGGACAGCGACAGTCGTAGCACGTGTGTCCGATTAAGGGAGTTGTTACTCCATGGGAATGTGTGGAACTACAATTCAGAATTCAAGGGGGATCAGGACACAGGGGATTGTCCGTCTGAGGTCGAAAGTGGAGCTTACACCGTACGGACTTTCTGTCAAGATTTCGAGCGGGAAACAGCTGTCATTGTCAAAGTAGTCTATGATTGAAAATAAAACCACTAGATGGCGCGCCCTGTAAATTTGAATTTCGCTTATATTTGCCTGCGCTAGAATGGTACTGCAACTTTCCTTGTCCAATCAGTCGTCTCTCGATGAAGACCTGGGGGGCTGCCTCTCCCCCTCCTCAACCTTGTCCAGACCACACAAGGGTCACAATCGCTTCGACAGCGAACAAATAAATTAAAAGCCTCTTAAAATAAAAACCCTCCCCACATCTAGCCGACGCTCACCTTGAACACCTACAGCTCCGCTCCCAATCACTGTGGGAACCATCTCAACTCCCCCAGCAGCGGCAGCGCACTCAAGCCCATTGCACAACCTGCCCTGTCCATCAGACGACGTGTTGAAGTTCAACCGCACATGCATCGGCCAACAAGTTAACAAAATAAACTTACGGCCACCTTAGCCGCCACACAACAGCTTACTTAGACACACACATTACAGCGCAATTATTGTCAATCGTGTCGGCGATGAAAAAAGAGAAAAACGAACAGATTCCGCCTAATTACACCGTTAACGTAATTAAGTAATGTGACCAACCGTTCAATTGTGTCCGAGGCTGTGTGTGATTTCCGAAAATTTTGCAATTAAACTCCGCTCCACACAATCTCACCTGCAACAAAGTCACCGCTTGTATTTTTTTTTTGCAAATGAATCAAATCAAAAAGAAAAAGAGAAACAACAACAGCTCCCCGGAGGGGGAGAATGAAAAGCATAAACAAATCAGCGTTCTAGAATAACAAGGTATTCCAACACAAGCCATGGCTGGCACCTAAAGTGGATACACCACTGTTTACAGTGTTACATAAAAGTGAAGCCCCCCTGCCAGTGGGGTGGACAAACAGTATCTCAATCACTTGTCATTTGTCAATTGCAAAGATACTGAAAATAAAAATTCTAGTTTCCCCCATCAAAAGACATCCCTCTCTCTCGCCAGCGCACAGAAATTCCCCACTCGCGTCCCACGGTGTGGTGAGGTGGTGAGAAATTACCAAGTTTCACACACACACACAAGCCCAGCCATGGTGAGAGAGAGAGAGAGAGAGAGAGAGATAGAAGGAAATGCAGAGAAAATCCTTATCGGATCGGAGACGAACGACACAATGAGCGAGGACTCACATAAAAGGAATCACACCAAAAGACAATTGTGATTGGTCGCTAACCGAATTCCGTCGAGTCGGGCTCGGAAACTTGGCATTGTACATAGCCCGAAGTTGTTGTTGGCCCCCACCCTCCAGCCCGCAATAATAATGAATAGATACATACAACACGCACACAAAGCGCACAAAACACACCCCTTTTGTGCTCGCTGCCATTCAGAGGTGCACTCTCCCTCGCTGCGAACAAGAGAAACAATCCCCGAACAGTGGTAGGCCATTTAAGGCAGGCATTCATTGCACACATTTGTGAATTGTGTACACGCTCCTGTCCGGATACAAGAAAGCAAAACAAGAACCCACCACACTCGCACCCAGCCACACACAAGCACACACCCAGCCAGAGCGAGTGAAAGAGGCGATGTGTGGCTCTCGCTCGACGCCGGCAAACCCAACCCAACGGCAGTAGCTCACCTCGTCAAACGGACGGGACTAAGCGAGACGGAACGATGGGACTTGTGCGCTGCTGCCGAACCGAACCGAGCAAATAAAAGATATAATATCTGTGATACCTATTCACACACAACACACACGGCGAAGGTATTCAAGCAGTTCAGTGATCGTGTCAGAATCAATTATTCCACAGTCAAGTCAGTCGTTGGAATACATTTGTCGAGTTAAGTTCATAGATTGTTTTCTCTCTTCCCTCGCTTCTTTTTTTTGTGTGTTACAATTAAATCGAAAGAAAAACAAAAACCGAACAAACAAACAAACGCAAGTGATATCGAACTCAAAACAGAACACGTCAAGTTGGAAAACGAAGATTTTTGAAAAAATAAAAAAACAAAACAACAAAAAACAAAACAAACTAGTGACCAGTGCTTTTGTGGTTCAGTGAGACACACGGCGAATAAAAAGATTCGAGCTCAAAGTGCGATAGAGCGACAAGCGAAAAAGCGGCGGCAAATTTGAAATAATAAACACAGTTAGAAGTTCCGGAGACAAAATTTATTTATCCAGAATGGCCACCCTATCGTCGCACCCACAGTATGGCTTCCATCTGTCGGGCGGCGGTATGGACATGCCCACGCCGGGCGACTACGCGCCACAGTCCACGCTGAGCCCCTCGGACATGGACCTCAAGCGGGTGATGCACTACTCACAGAACGGCAGCCTGGCGGCGATATCCGCGGCAATGGGCAATCCAGCCGTCGGCGGACACAGCGGCGGCAACGGCGGCAACCCGATCATGGGCACGGCCAGCATGGGCCACCATCACACCATGTCGCACGGTCAGCAGAATCACTCGCCGAACTCGAGTGCGGGCAGCATTGGCGGCGGCAGTGCCGGCGGCGGTGGAGGCGGTGGCGTCGGCGGCGGCGGAGGCGGTGGACATCATCCGACATCGCCCGGCCAGGACGGACACATTAAGCGGCCGATGAACGCGTTCATGGTGTGGTCGCGCCTGCAGAGGCGGCAAATCGCCAAGGATAACCCAAAGATGCACAACTCCGAGATCTCGAAACGCCTGGGCGCCGAATGGAAGCTGCTGGCCGAGGCCGAGAAACGCCCGTTCATCGACGAGGCCAAGCGCCTGCGGGCCCTGCACATGAAGGAGCACCCAGACTACAAGTACCGGCCACGTCGCAAGCCAAAGAACCCCCTGCACGCCGGCCCCCAGGGCATGCAGATGGGCGGCGCGCCCAACTGCAAGCAACAAATGAACGGCGGCTCCCCGGCATCCTACAATCCCTTCCATCAGCTGCCGCCATACTTCGCCCCGTCCCATCACCTTGACCAGCCCTACCCGGTGCCCTACTTCGGCGGCTTTGACCCACTGGCCCTCTCCAAACTGCATCAGACACAGGCCGCGGCAGCAGCAGCCGCCTCAAATTCCCAGCACAGTCATCTCGAGGCGCAGAAGGCCCCCCAGCTGCCGCCCACCACCCTCAGTTCGTTCTACTCGGGCATCTACAGCGGCATGTCGGCGCCCTCCCTGTACGCGGCGCACTCGAACGGCCTCTACAACACCTCCTCAACATCGTCGCCCGGCTCCAGTCCCGGCACCCTCACCCCCAACAACATGGTCGACTCAATGGACAGCGCTCTCCGGCGGCCGGTGCCGGTTCTCTACTAAGACGTGTGCGTCGTCAGCTTCTCAGCAGTGCAGTTTCGGTTTCGTTTGTTTTCTTGCACCTACCTACCTACCCCACGTCCCCCAACCCAATCTCAGTATTTTTGTTTATTGTTTTTTTTTTATGTTTATTTATTGTTCACCCCCACCCACCCACCCACCCACCCACCCACCCCCTCTGTCAGTCGCAACACGTTTCATTTCATTTCATTCTAGTTTTGTAACTTCCTGTTTTGTCATTTTGTATCTATAGTCTCGTAGCGTTTAAGTTCGTAAGTTAGATGAAGTCTAACGCTCGGTCTCCGCCTTGTATTCGATTTGGATTGTCAAACAGCCCCTGCGTCTACATGTGTACATAGTCACTTAATTTTATTCTTATTTTTATTTTTTTTTGTAATGTTTTAATTTGTGTTTGAGAAATACTGTTTTATTTTCTGTTACCGACGAGAGACACCGAGCGTGAGAGAGAGAGAGAGAGAGAAATTGTAAATAGATGAAAAAAAGATATTGTATATCCTTAATTGTAAAATTAGATGATTAACTGTCTGTATCTGTAAGGACGACACTTCACAGTCGATAAAGGAGAGCGACTCTATATATTGTACATACACGACCCTTGAATTATGTTAGATTTTAATTTGTGGCTAAGAGAAGCACAAAAGAAAAACAAAATGTAAAATGAAAAAAAGAAAAACTGTTGTGGAAAGCGACGAAATGGAAACGCCGAGCCCGAGTACTGCGGAAGCGACGACTCAACAGAGACGAACTCAATTGTATTGTAAATAAAGTTGTCCTTGTTTTCTATTGATAGATAAATCAAATGTTCTTTTTATTCAGTCCACGATGTGGATGATGATGACGGAGTTGAGGTGGAACTCATTTTTTTGACTTTGCAGCCAGGCCAGCAGCGGTTGGGAAGTTGTTTTCACTTTTTTTCCGTTCGCGTTGTGCCGACGGGAAAGACGTTGCTTCATTCGAGGCCAGATTGAAGTGGCTTTTCGGCGAATTTTACAAAAGGGAACACTGGACCTTTGCTGGTCTAAGTCCGTGTTCCCTGAGTGGGGAGTGGGCTCAGTTTTGGCGAACAGATGCTGGAATCAGCGTTGTCTTTGTCCAGGGTGCCGCCACAACGGGAGCTACATGCGAAGCACGACATTTTTTAAAATCATTTTAAAGACGTTCGTTCGTAGCTCGGATGGCAAGTCCAAGTGCTCAAATTGGTCAAGGACACTGGTGTCATCGGAAGAGGACAACGGACATGTAAGGACCAGGCTAAGTTTCCATTAACAGGCTCGATTAGTAGCCGCAAGGAAGTTACCAAAAGTGAAGTGGAAATGACATCAACATAGGGCTGGCACAACCGAAGTTTCTTTTTGGTTCAGCGTTTTATTCCATTAGTTGAACTAGTTTTTCCATACGCTTTTTACTTGTTTCTGATGATAATGGCATTGTTTTTAAATAATTACACAGTAAGGCGCCGACGAAGGGGTTCATCCCCCGTTCATATCGAAGAGAGAGCTCCTAGCGGTCTTCGAATCATTAAAGAAGAAGAAGGCAGTGGGAGTCGACGGGATCTCGAGCATTGTGTTGAGACACCTCCCCCTGGAAGTGGTTAACATGTACACAATCCTGTTTAACAATGCTCTGAATAATGCACATTACCTAGAGCATTGGCAAACTGCGATTGTACAACCCATATCCAAGCGAGGAAAAGATTCTTCGAATCCATGCAACCTCCGGTCAATTAGTCTCCTTCCGAACATCAGTAAGGTATTCGAGAAGGTTATCAACAGAACTCTGATCAACTGGACTAAGGACAAAAATATAATTCCGGATAACCAATTCGGTTTGAATTCGAACACCATTCATGCCGCGTCGAAACTGGTGTCGGATATCCAATGGAACAAGAGCCAGAAACAATGTACGGGTGCCTGCTTGATTGACCTGGAAAAGGCCTTTGACACCGTATGGTTAGAAGGACTTTTCTACAAGCTCAATCGGCTAGGCATTAGCAAACCACTGCTGTATCTACTGTGTAACATGCTTACCGGTAGACGGTTCGTAGTCAAGAATGGCAACGTGACCTCCACAGGTGTATTTGAGGTAAAAAATGGTCTCCAACAGGGTGCCGTTAATTCGCCGATCCTGTTCAACATTTACTTGAGCGATCTGTTAAGTTCTCTTCCTCACGTAATTGCGTACGCCGATGATTTGATCGTGTACAGATCAGGCAAAAAGATCGAGGAAATCACTACCCTCACGCAGGGTGACTTCGATTCATTCATGAGAAGTTGCGATGGCTGGAAGTTGAGTATCAACTTGGAAGTTGAGTATCAACTTGGAAGTTGAGTATCAACTTCCAGAAGTCGGAAACCATTCTGTTCAGGACGCCGTTGTATAAGGCCTCGGCGGATACGAAAAAGAATTGGCGAAAGTTCTCAATCGTTGGACGACAAGGGGAACCACTGGCGCAAAGGACTGTAGTCAGATACCTGGGGATTTGGCTAGATCAGTATCTATATTTTAACAAACATGTAGATGCTGCTCTGGCCAGGGCCCGAGGCGCTTTTGCCCTTAGAAAGAGACTGTTTTACAACAGCCAACTCGATGCGAGGGTGAAGGCCAAGGCCCTCATCCGGCAAATGCTCACGTATGGCTGTCCCGTGTGGTTCAACGTGAGTGCAAGCTTGATGGAAAAGATTCGGTTGTTCGAGAGGGCTTGTCTTAAAGCTTGCCCTCGTCTTTATCGAACTTCAGAGTCCCAGTAGAGAAAATTCTATTCTAATGAGGTCTTATACAACAATTTCCTGCTGAAGCTGATTCGAGGGCATACTGCTGGAGCGATGAACTCGATCAATAATCTTGTTGCGAAATGAAATCATGCCCTTAAGTCAAACGACGACAATTTCACCCTTTTCATTTAACTGGAACTTTTGACAGTTCGAATAAAACTTTTGTTTTCATTTTTGAAACGTGTTAGAGGATGGCAGTTGTTTTTTCTTCACTCTTTCCTAAACAAATCTCATCTCGGGGCCTTACTACCCCAGTCCACTATAGGGTATGTCACAACGGCTTTGCCCCCCCCCCCCCCCCCCCTCCCCTTCCCACTCTCCTCTTTCATACCGCCCGTTCGTCCAAAGTTTTTTCAAATTCATTTCTATTTTAAGAATTCATGACTTACATTCTAGACAAAAATGCTTAAGACTAGTTGGACGAACAGTGTTAGTTACTCTAAGCTAAGCTTAATCTTAAACTATGTCTTTCGACCAGTATTAATTTTAATGGTAAACATTAAGACGAAAATATACAAAATATCAAAAATTGGAAAACGAAACTTATTTACAAAACGGATTTTTGTACAACTTATGTACTAAGTTAAATCCTACCTTAAAATAAAACTAAACTAGGCTTATAAACTAGCTAAACTACATAAATGTATATACATAGACACATGTACATGTATACAGTCATATACAAATGTTTATGTACATGCATGCAACTACAGTGTCGGACAAAACAATAGCACCGAATTACACCTCGCAATATTTTGCCCAAAAAAACTGTCTAAAAGTAAATCAATTTAAATGAATTTTATTTATGTTACTTAGGTAAACAACAGATTTTAAAATATTAAAAAATAAACTATGCAACTTCAACACTTAAAAAAATATAATAAAAAATAAAGAAATTCAACAAAATCAAAGCACTTATTTCAATTTTCTTATAAACATCTTTTTTTTATTAATATTTTGTAGCGAACCCATTATTTTGAATAATTGCTTCACATCTCCGGGGCATTGACTCAATTAAATTACTTATGATATCTGCGGGGATATTCCTCCAAGCAATTTCAGCTTGACCAAAAAGCGAATCCTTGCCGTTACACCTTTCCCGATGAATTCTTTGGTTAACAATCTCCCATAAGTTCTCTATGGGGTTAAGACATGGGGAATGCGCTGGGCACTGTTATTTATATATGCCCAATATTTATATATGCCCAAACATTTTTTTTTTATTTTTTTTTAATTATTTATTTTTTAATTTTTATTTTTTCTATTATTATTTTTTTTTGTAATACTTAAAACTACCCAAAACTACCCTAAGCTATTTAAGTCGGCCGTAGGTTGCTGGATTATTGCGCTGCAAGACATTGGCCGACTCCCCATGAAGGAGTCTGTGCTATCCTTTCTACCCCGTTCGACGAGGGAGTTCCTTTGCTCCCTAGCCACCCGAATTTTCGATGCTGCGTTGCAGCATTCCGTATATCCCGCCTTGAGACCGCCATACTGAACCGGAGGAGGCCTTCCTCAGCTCGTTGTGTGACGGAGCGGTCGTGGTTGAGTCGCCCATCCACAGTTGAACGGGCTATGTGGAAGATGAGCGGTACCCCATTTATATTCTGTAACAGTCCGTTCTTGTCTAAATGGAGAAAGGCTTCTGGGGGGACGAAGCCGTTGTGACGTACCGTGACTTTCGTGGTACTCTGGATTGGGGTAGTAAGCCCCCGAGCCGAGTTCATCGCTCTAGCTGACCTCGAATCAGCTTCAGCGGGAAATTGTTGTGTAAGACCTCATTAGAACACAATTTTCTGTACTGGGACTCTGGGCGCTCGATAAAGACGAAGGCAAGCCCTAAGACAAGCCCTCTCGAACAACCGAATCTTTTCCATCAAGCTTGCACTCACGTTGAACCACACGGGACAGCCATAGGTGAGCATTCGCCGGATGAGGGCCTTGGCCTTCACCCTCGCATCGAGTTGGCTGTACTAAAACAGTCTCTTTGTAAGGGCAAGAGCGCCTTGAGCCCTCGCGAGAGCAGCATCACCATATTAAACAATCTCCACGTCGAGATATATCTTCTCAATTATCTCTTTGCAATTTGTGGTGTCGGAGTTCGTAAGACGGGTTTATTTTGTTTACCTTGGATTTCCTTTGATAACTCGAGACACCCTAATGCTAACTTGTTATTTGCTACTCGACCAGTTGGCGTACTCCGGCGATGTATCACACAGGCATTCATACTTCTCTGATGGTGGTGGCATTGTTTATTGGTAAGATACTTCTGGTTTATTGAAAGCAGTGGCAGAACAAAATATGATCCAATTTGTTGATTCCTCTAAACCTAGCCCGATGTATTCACTTACACACAGTTGCTACTGAAGCTGATCTATAGATCTGCTCTGCTTGTTGACTCATGGTGGCAACAAGGAACAAGAAAAGGTGGGCCTGGAGCAAGCAATGACCATCAAGGTACACTTCCTCCAAAGCCATGTGAACCGTCTCCCATCAAAATCTCTCTGATCTGAGTGAAGAACATGGGGAACGGTTCCATGAAGATACATATTTGAACAGTTGAGCAACTGAAGGTCAGTGGAATGCCAACATGATGGTGGAAAACTTTTGGAGCATTAAGAACCGCCCTTTTGAAGCAAAAGCTTTCAACCAGAAGTATGAGGGACTAAATACAACAACTTCGAGAAGAAGAGGTACACACATCCTTTGAAGAAGTTTCGTGAGTAGACTGTGCATTGGTAGTCTCCTTTTCAAAGCTATCGATTTGCAAGGGTGTAGATAAAGGGTGTCCTAAATCTAAAATCACACCATCTTTGGGACCAATTTTGATCACCGGAGCAGGAGAGTACACTTTCAAAAAGTGTCTCATGCTGTAATTGAATTGTTTCACGGGCTGTCTGGCGTGTGGAACCGTTGAAACCGCATGTCAGTCACATCAATGTCATCCAATTTCGCCATACAATCAAGCACCACCCACCAGTCACTGCTTGACCAGGCTCAGTTTAAGAAAATATGGTCCAATGGGCAAAGTTTTCATCATTATGAGACATAGTTCAATAGTATCGTGGGACGAAATTTGTTTTGCACGACTGAGTGCACAATTGACGGCAAATTCCAACCTTGCGTTAATTTTGTGAAACCCTTTACATGCCTCTCGGTCAGGTTGGTTGGTCCAAGTGGGAGCACGGCCACGACGTGGCAGAAACCCGGACGTTCACAAGAAATCGTGGAGCAGAGCAGTGGAGATACTCTCCTCCTCTTGAATACGACTGAGGCAGTTGGAGGCAGTTGTCAGAGGCTGAATGCGTACGTTGTCGGAAGCTCAGGGTTCTTCAACTTCAACCCCTCATTCCCTGTTTAAGCACTGAACAAAATTGACTTATTTTCTATCCATTTTTGCATCCACTGCGAAGGCCGATAAACGGCATTGTTTGCACAGATGCAGCTCGCCTCGGCTGATGATGAATTTTAGGTCAGTCATTGAGTTGCGATCTCGGTGGAGGCCAATGAACGAGGTGAACCTCTGAAACGACAGAATTATCGCCTTGGTGGTACCTGACAGTTGTCACTGCGTTCTCAGGTCCAAGGATTCGGTGCGAGTCCTGTGACCGATGGCAGGGAACAAGAAGAACTTATTTATTTTTAAAAAAAGTCTCCGTTCATTAATTCAGCAGTTGTCAGCGCGAGGAAATACGCATGTGGGTGGGAGGTCTTACTGGACAAAGACGTTGTATCGTGTGACGAAATTGGTTCTCTTTAGTGTTGCTAACCATTGAGTTGCTGATTAGCTAGGCTCAGGTCCGCCTCGGACTGTAGCGCCACCCATATTATTATTATTAACCATTGAGTGCACAAGATCCAGTCTGATCAAGGTTCTTCAAGGGAAGAAGCTCCAGAGACTCGATGTGAATGAAGACCCATTCGAGATCTGCTCTGCGGCAAGGTCAGCTCCAACAGGAAGTTTGCTGATTGTCAAAGACGGACCGGAAATTGCAGTCGTTTCCTTGCCGTCTTTGAGAAGCTGAACGATTTGAAGCCGAGCTGGGATTCACTCACAAATCTGTCTGGTTCTCGTCCATTGAGGGTCTCACGGTGGAACGAACCGTCTTCGACATGGACTACTGCCTTCCTGGCTTCACAGCTTATAATCGTTCGTGTGGCAGTGTCTCCCAAAGACACCCGAAAACATGCCGCGCCTCGCTATCAACCAATCTTTCAAAGTGTGGCTCGATCTGCCTTCTCTTCTAGGAGAACGACTTTCCACGAACTTTCTACGTGGACGACCTTCTAGGAGCACGGCCTCCTAAAAGTCTTCAACTGATCCAATGTGATGGTCCTGAAGCAACCTGAAGCAGGAGTCCTGGAGTTGGCCCATCGTCGTCGTTCCTTAAGCGAATGAGTCACAATGTCATCTGAGCACGTACCCAGCCGGCCTTCTGGAGTCTTTGAGATTGCAGATCGTGTTCTCGTCAGAGACCCCCCCCCCCCCCCTCCCATCACTCATTCAGTTGAAACGTCAATGAGTCTCTCGCATGACCCTGAAGTGCTGTCGCGTCATGTTGCAAGAGGGACTATCGGTCACAGGGATTGACGACATTGAGTGGGAAATACTGAGGCCGACAGTCTTCAGGCTCCCTTTGGAGGTCTCCTCTTAGGAGGTTCCAATTTTTGAGAAGTCCCTCTTCTTCAGCTCGCTCTGAGAAGCTGTCTCCTTTCTTCGAAACGAACCCTTCGTCAGATTCCGTTGAGATGCTTCTTAAGGGAGCCTCCTCGGAAGTCACTTGGACTGTTGTTCGACTCAGTTACGCCCTCAGTGCCGTCAAAGAAATCCGTCAATGACCCCCAGTCCCAGTGCTCTCTTCTCTCTCTCTCTCTCTCTCTCTCCCTCTCTCTCTTTCTTTCCCTACTCTGGCTTGTGTCTCACACATCATTCCTGGGGTTTCTGGAGTTCCTTTTTGTCAAAGCTTCCAGATGGCTCCAGAATGTGTCCACCACTTCCAGCTGACCTTCTTTCGTCAGAGAAAGTGTCACTCAATGAAGTTCGACGCCAGATGAACAGCCCGATGTCACCCACTTCCCAGTTGAACAGCGCGATTCCAACCGCCCCCCATCCGATGTGTCAGCTCCCTTGCCACGGAATGGCGAGTAAATATTTTCCAATCTACCGCTACCGTGTCTCCACTGTTCCCCATTCAAGCGGGTGTTTGCACAATTGCTCGAGATCTCCCGCACACTTGCCGCGACGCAGAGCAACCAGCTTGAGTGGAAATAAAAAACCTCATCACCTTAAGGCGATACTGATTACCGAATCATGTGGCAGATATGCGCAGCCTCTCGCGGATACACAAAGTCGAACGCACTCGACAGCGAAACCAGATCCCCGTCGATCGTCAACCGTCGCAAGTCATCTCTCAATTCATCGATAGGCGATAAATTTGGATTTAGCAGCTCACAGTACCCGAGCGTCGCGTCGTCGGCTAATTACATTGATTGATACGGCATCGAGATCGCCAGCGACAGCGAACGAGACTTCGGCAACGGCTCCAGCTACGACTACGGCAACGACATCCCCAGTATCCGCTCGCATCTACGGTCTATCTGTTTGCCGAGATATGGACATGTTGACAAATTGCGAGTGTGTGACACGATTTGAATGACAATGGGCGATCCATTCGAATGCAAATCGTTTTCGCTTTTGTCCGCCGTTGTTTGAGCGGCGGATCTGTGCCATTGTGAGGTGTTTAACATATTTAAGATATTTTTTATAATTAGAACGCTATTTGTGGTCAACTACCACGAGTATGTGCCGTCAACTATGGGCGATGGTCTAGAGATGGGCTTTGAGCTGGATTCCAGGGAGTGTGCGCTGTCCTTCTTGCAGAGGTCAGGCGCACAGTCACTTCCTGGACTCACCCTCAATCGGAAGGCAATCAATCAAATCCGTGGCCCCCGGGCAGGGGACACTTTCGGGGACAAGTGTCGTTCGACGGGTTTCGTCAGACAGCCGAGTCGAATCGGGGCTGCTGTTCAGCTCGTTGTTTCAGGCGCAAGACAAGAGCACGAGTTGCGAGGCATGTTCTGGCCGATTTGCCGCCGGTGACCGTGGCTGAAATGATCGACAACCGCCACGATCAGTGGGTGTCGCTTTCGGCTAAACGGTCGTTTGTTTTAGGCGATTCGGTTGTGAGCGCAGATTTGTTGTGGTCTGCCAGGGACGGCCTTGAATTTTGACGTCATTCTGACTTGGAGGGAGCGATGGGTGGGGAGATCGTCGGGTGTGCCTGGACGCTCAAGTCCAGTCGGACAAGGATTCCTTATCGGGAGCCTGCCTAGAAGGAGCTTCAGAGTGATCTCCTTGATCGAGTTCTGGACGCCTGTCCAATCTTTTGCGAACGACTGCACTTCAGGCTCCTGCCTAAAAGGGGCCTTGGCCTTCTGAGTGATCTCCTTGATCGAGTTCTGGGCGCCTGTCCAATCTTTTGTCGAACGACTGCACTTCAGGCCTTGGCCTTCTGAGCGATCTCCTTGATCGGGTTCTGGGCGCCTGCCCAATCTTTTGTCGAACGACTGCACTTCAGGCCTTGGCCTTCTGAGTGATCTCCCTAATCGGGTTCTGGGCGCCTGCCCAATCTTTTGCGAACGACTGCACTTCAGGCCTTGGCCTTCTGAGCGATCTCCTTGATCGGGTTCTGGGCGCCTGTCCAATCTTTTGTCGAACGACTGCACTTCAGGCCTTGGCCTTCTGAGCGATCTCCTTGATCGGGTTCTGGGCGCCTGTCCAATCATTTGTCGAACGACTGCACTTCAGGCCTTGGCCTTCTGAGCGATCTCCTTGATCGGGTTCTGGACGCCTGCCCAATCTTTTGTCGAACGACTGCACTTCAGGCCTTGGCCTTCTGAGTGATCTCCCTAATCGGGTTCTGGGCGCCTGCCCAATCTTTTGCGAACGACTGCACTTCAGGCCTTGGCCTTCTGAGCGATCTCCTTGATCGGGTTCTGGGCGCCTGTCCAATCTTTTGTCGAACGACTGCACTTCAGGCCTTGGCCTTCTGAGCGCTCTCCTTGACCGGGTTCTGGGCGCCTGCCCAATCTTTTGTCGAACGACTGCACTTCAGGCCTTGGCCTTCTGAGCGATCTCCCTAATCGGGTTCTGGGCGCCTGCCCAATCTTTTGCGAACGACTGCACTTTAGGCCTTGGCCTTCTGAGCGCTCTCCTTGATCGGGTTCTGGGCGCCTGCCTAATCTTTTGTCGAACGACTGCACTTCAGGCTCCTGCCTATAAGAGGCCTTGGCCTTCTGAGCGCTCTCCTTGATCGGGTTCTGGGCGCCTGCCCAATCTTTTGTCGAACGACTGCACTTCAGGCCTTGGCCTTCTGAGCGATCTCCCTGATCGGGTTCTGGGCGCCTGCCCAATCTTTTGTCGAACGACTGCACTTCAGGCTCCTGCCTATAAGAGGCCTTGGCCTTCTGAGCGCTCTCCTTGATCGGGTTCTGGGCGCCTGCCCAATCTTTTGTCGAACGACTGCACTTCAGGCTCCTGCTTATAAGAGGCCTTGGCCTTCTGAGCGCTCTCCTTGACCGGGTTCTGGGCGCCTGCCCAATCTTTTGTCGAACGACTGCACTTCAGGCCTTGGCCTTCTGAGCGATCTCCTTGATCGGGTTCTGGGCGCCTGCCCAATCTTTTGTCGAACGACTGCACTTCAGGCTCCTGCTTATAAGAGGCCTTGGCCTTCTGAGCGCTCTCCTTGACCGGGTTCTGGGCGCCTGCCCAATCTTTTGTCGAACGACTGCACTTCAGGCCTTGGCCTTCTGAGCGATCTCCCTAATCGGGTTCTGGGCGCCTGCCCAATCTTTTGCGAACGACTGCACTTTAGGCCTTGGCCTTCTGAGCGCTCTCCTTGATCGGGTTCTGGGCGCCTGCCTAATCTTTTGTCGAACGACTGCACTTCAGGCCTTGGCCTTCTGAGCGATCTCCTTGATCGGGTTCTGGGCGCCTGCCCAATCTTTTGGCGAACGACTGCACTTCAGGCTCCTGCCTAAAAGGAGCCTTGGTCTTCTGAGCGATCTCCTTGATAAATTTCTAGGCACCTGCCCGCTTTTTTTTTACGACTTCACTTCAGACTCCTGTCTACAACGAGCCCTGGACTTCGGATCGATCTTCTTGGTTGAGCTCTGGGCGCCTTGGCCTTCGGAGGGAATCGAGTTCAGGCTCCTGTCCACTTTTTGATGCGCGGCTTCACATCGCTGTCCTGTCTAGAAGAAGCCTTGGATTCGGGAGGGATTTCGTTGATCGTGCTCTTGGCGCCTGCTCACATCTGGGACGCGTACTCTGTGTGGCTTGGTGTCGTCCAGAGTCCCACTGGATGTCCCTAGCTCTTCGCATTGGACTCTAGACGGAGCTGACACCTGAGTGAGTTTTTGATGATCGCTCGTACGTTCTATCAGCAGAAACTCCGGGAGCTCCGAAAAGAGGCCCAAGACTTCCCTTTATGGCCAGCAGAGTTCCGGAACATCCTTGGGGCGTCTTTCTGGTTCCTTTTCAGCAAGCCCTTGACTCCTGAATTGTCTACACAGCGCGTCGAGCTTGCTGTCAACACCCAGGCAGCTTGCACTGTTGCAGCTTTTAGGATGCGTGTCTCTTGATAAACTCGTCTTCCATCTGGGATTCCTCCAAATCACCGTGCCTCATGCATTTCATATCGAAATCCGGAATGGAAGGCGTTTTGGACCTCAGAGTGACATCGTTGCCCTTGTCGCCGAAGTCCTTCGCACACCGAGGCTGTGACGATAGAGCTTGAGCCCCTTTTTTGACTCGTGCATTGTTTTGAAACACGTCCTCCATCTGGAATTTCGAACGACTCTGAATGAGATCACCTAGATCATCATCTGTTCCTAGAAAGCGATCACCTCGCCTCGCATCACACCCGCCCGCAATTCGTTTCCTTGCATAATTGCACCGCCATTCGTCGCCACCACCTTGCAGCATCTGTCCCTCAGCCGTCCAAGAGAGAGAGAGAGGGCCACCTTGCGCCTCTTGAGTATCACCTCAGCTGTCACACCACACATCCAAGTCCCACTCGACGACGACGACGACGGTACGTGTGGTGTGCCGCACAATGGCTCGAATCACAAGCGAGCGAGAATCGAAATTGTTTAAGCGACTAACGTCGCCATTGTCGCGGATTGTTTGCCCGACAAAACACTTGACATTTTTATGAATTCTAAATTAATTAAGCCCCTTTGTGTGTGCGACACGGCTGATGGTAATCAATTTCGCGTCGGACCGACTGCTCTGCCGCGAGCCGCGACAGATACAGATACTCTTTGAAATTAATTTTCTGATTTAAATGTTCGCGGGCATTGTCATTCTAATGAAGATACTTGTGTTGTCTTTTGCGGGCGTGTGTGTGTGTGTCCAGACGGGTGAGTGGAGTTAAGTTGTCAGCGGGTTCCTTTAAAGGTAACCCACAGCCACTGCGATTTGAGTGAGGCTCCATTTTTGAGGCTAGCTCATCGTAAATGGAGCTAATGACGCCTAAGTGGCCAGATTCTCAAGATTCTTGCAGGTTTGCCTTCAAGGAAGTCGTCGAAATATTGAGGTCCGGTTGGGTTCAGTCGGCGAAGAGGTAGCTACGACCAAGGCTGGCATCAAGCAATGAAGAGAATTTATCCGACTTGGAGACGGGTTTAAGAGTTGAGCCAAACAAAGCACCAAGCCAAAGAAGAGGAGGCTGAGTAGAAAGGGTAAATGTCTGTACAATACAGCTAAGTTAAGAAATCGAGCGGATACGAGTCAATGATACACTGCGAGAATGGAGTCCGCTTGTCTTGGTTTATTTGAGCTTCCTGATTGCAATGAATCCCTCATTGGTTAGTTTCACCACAATATCAGCTACGTTTAGTTTTGTCGAGTTTCGTTAAGTTTCGTTGAGTTTCGTGTAATTTCATTCACTTTCCATACATAAGAGAAAACTATATGAAACCCTCCTCCTAGAGAATATCGGTTGGTGTGACCATAATAGCCACCTCGTTGAGTTTTGTTTAGTTTCGTTAAGTTTCATTTGCATTGCCTTATATACGTGCGATCGAAATACAACCCTTCTCCTCGAGAATGACCATAAAAATAGCATCGCCCATTTCTGTCAAGTTTCGATTAAGTATCGTTAAGTTTCAATAAGTGTCGTTAAGCTTCGTTAATTTTCATTCACATTTCCTTACTTATGTGCTATGGAAATTTAACCCTTCTCCTCAAGATATATCAGATTTGCTCATTTCTGTCAAGTCGTTTTGTTTCGAGAAGTTTCGTTAAGCTCCGTTAAATTTCATTCGCTTTTGCTTACTTACTGAGAGCGCAATGAAACCTTCCCCATTAGGAATTTCAGTTGATGTGACCATAATAAGCGCATTCTGCAGTATTATCTAGTTTCGTGGAGTTTCGTTCAGTTTGATAAACTATTTCTCACTTAAGTGAGAGAGAAATAAAACCCTCGTCCTCGATAACGTCGATTGGTGTGATCATAACAACTGCTTTGCATAGCCCTTGTCAAGTTTCGTTGGGTTTCGTTGAGTTTAGTTAAGTGTCATATACGTTTCATTACTAAAGCGCTAGCTAAATAAGACCCTCTTCCTTGAGAATATCAGTTGGTTTGACCATAAAAATAGCTTTGCTCTTATTTTAGAGTTTCGTTAAGTTTCGTTGAGTTTTGTGTAATTTCATTCATTTTCCATACATAAGAGAAAACGATATGAAACCCTACTCCTCGAGAATATCGGTTGCTGCCACCTCGTTCAGTTTTGTTTAGTTTCGTTAAGTTTCGTCAAACTTCGTTAGGTTTCGTTAAATTTCATTTACTTCTCTTTACCTAAGTGAGATCGAAATAAAACCCTCTACATACTGAATTGTTCGTTGGTGTTCTTATGGGCACTTTGGAACATGACTGCTTTGTCTACCTTTCGTTCGGTTTTCGACTTAAGCTCTGGTCGAAGTGCGTCCATTATGGTTGCCCCTTAGGGTCACGCAAGAAATGATGACTACAGCGTGGCCATGGACGCTGGTGAACCTGGCCTAGATCAATGATATCGTTGGTGCACATTACCACTTGGGTGAGTCACATTAAACACGGGTGCCTCTGTTGCGTTGTCTCTCAGAATCGGTGTGGAAGACATTTAAGCTCAGTTAGACAGCTCAACCCAGTTTGATGCCAGCCACTCGGCCCATCAGCCTGTTGGCCGTCAGTCAGTCAATCAATCAGCTTGATGCCAGTCAACTCGCCAACTCCTCACTCAGAGCAGGCTTGAGAATCAGTTCGCGAGAGTCCATGATCAATCTTCTTTTTCCCCGACTTGACATCGCCATTCCCCAGTCTCACTCGTCCCAACGATTGTGGTCAAATCGATTGATGACGAATCTCCCTTGAAAGCCAAAAACAAATCCAAGCCAAATTGATAAATAATAGATCCCCGCTGTATCGCTTACCACCTCGTAAGCATTAATTATCACTTAGACGTGGGAGCCGAGCTTCTTCTTCTCCTCTCATTTTCCCTCTTTCGCGCAGCCGGTAAATCCATTTCAGTCTGTGCTCCATTCATTCGCAGTGTTTGGACACATGTCGGCGCTTTGTGGTCACATTTGTGGTTGGAGACTGGACTTGGACGACGAGTGAGCGGAAGGAGTGACACGACGCACAATGGGGTACCTTGTGGCATTGTCCTCGTCAATCGTCACCTGTGATCGTGCCCAGCCGTGGATCAATAATTTATTGTTGTCCAGAGACACTGCTTGTCGAATGTTTTTCAATTTAACTGCCGACAGGACGATAGGACACAGCACTCTGTCCGCCCCGATGCACTCATCCACATGGGCAATTGTTGCAAATAAGCTATCAACCCTTGGTGAGCGGTGCGGTTCGTTTGGCAGCTTATATCCTGCTGCAAGGACACACAATGAAATATTTAATATCAATTATTTGATATTGCGTTGACAGGAGGGTGGAGGAGGAGGAGGGACAGGACATCGCCCAGCCAGCCAGCGTGTGGTGGTGGCGATGGGTTCAGTTGTTTGCCCCGCTCATGCGGCAAACAAACGAATTACAACAAAACATTACGTCATTGTGTGATCCCTGAACAATATGCTAATGAATTTATGAGAGCGCCTGAGTGTGTGTGTGTGTGTGAGGGCACAGTGGTGGTCGAGTCCAACAAGGGGACGATACGCGTTGCATTGCAACCCTCGAGATTGAATTGAGAACGACGACGACGACGTACCGTGCACCACCCTATGCATGGTGGCCGCTCAATCCTGTTATCATACGGTACAATGGATATTCGTTAAAACTTATGTTCGAGTGTTGAGGGTGTAAATTGGGTGATTTTTGTAAATTCTTGTTCCTCGGCCCTCGCTGCCATTCACATGGCCGGCTCTGGAGTTGCTCTGCGGCCAAAAGGGGTGGTGATGGTGGTGGTGGTGGCTTGTAATGTTTTGCGATGTAAATGATTTTGATCGGCGCATATGGATGCAGTTAGCGGTGTAAATGGGATTAGTAGAGATTGGGTGATTATTTTGAAGAGGCTTTGACTGGAGTTTGAAACTTTTCAATTGTCTGCCTGGGGGATGGTCGCTCGGATGGGTGTGGCTGGGCGATGAAGGGGTCTTGGAAACACACGAGATGGGATACCACAAGGTTGGCGAATGAGGCTCAATCAGTTGGAACGGAACGGAATGAGGGAAAAGAATCTATCGAATGGACACTAGGAGTGGACACCATCGCAAAGGAGAAGAGGAGAATGGGATACCACAAGGTGGAGGATTGGGACCCAAAACGGAACGGAATCAAGGACAGGAATCTATGGAATGGACTCTAGCCACGTCTTCAGAGTGGAAACAATCGCAAAGGAGAAGATGAGAATGGGATACCACAAGGTGGAGGATTGGGACCCAAACCCTTGGAACGAAACGGAATTGGGGACGAGGATCTATCGAATGGAAATTGGCCACGTTTTCAGAGTGGACACCATCGCAAAGGAGAAGAGGAGAATGGGGTACCACAAGGTGGAGGATTGGGACCCAATAACTTGGAACGGAACGAAATTAAGGACAGGAATCTATGGAATGGACTCTAGCCACGTCTTCAGAGTGGAAACAATCGCAAAGGAGAAGATGAGAATGGGATACCACAAGGTGGAGGATTGGGACCCAAACCCTTGGAACGAAACGGAATTGGGGACGAGGATCTATCGAATGGAAATTGGCCGCGTTTTCAGAGTGGACACCATCGCAAAGGAGAAGAGGAGAATGGGATACCACAAGGTGGAGGAATGAGGCCCAATAACTTGGAACGGAACGGAATCAAGGACAGGAATCTATGGAATGGACTCTAGCCACGTCTTCAGAGTGGACACAATCGCAATGGAGATGAGGAGAATCGGATACTTAACTTTGAGGAATGAGGCCCAATCTCTTGGAACGGAACGGAATGTGGGACGAGAATGGATACTCGCCACGTTTCGAACGGAGACTTGGCGGGATTTTTGAATAAAAGTTATAAGGACGCGTTTCCAGAGTGGACACAGAGGGGATGGAGAAGTGGAGACTCGGAGAAAAAGTTGGGACGAAGTGGAATCAGCACAAATGACTGCGCTATCCTCCGCCAGTGAAAGTAGGAATTTGGGCGACCCCATTAACGGCAAATTTTAATTCCCATCCCTCATCTGCTGCAGGGAATGTCTTCCCCCATGCCAGCACCCCACGCAGTGATCACCCCAATTACACGCTCTCACCACCCGACCGCCCGTACCATAAGAGACAGACGATTTTTTCAAAAACCAATAAAAATCAAATAAAATTATGACAAATTTATGCAAATGCATCCCCTAATCATCCCTCTAAGTGGGTCTAATTTAACAGCAAATAACTCATCGTCCTCCCATCCGGAAGCCGTAAATTACACTCCACGCTGGCGGACCAACGGCGGGCCAGCGACGCTGCTTTTCAGCGTCATCCCGACCGGACGAACGGACGGACGGACTCTGAGTCGTGCAGTCGCGCAGTCATTCACCCCGGGTGAGCGGCAACAAATCAAATCATCCTGCTGCATCCAAACGACGCGTGCACGAAGAGACAACAGGATATTGCCATGTACAACAGGATGGCGTAACTATTAATCATCTCGTTAAGGACGATTGAGAGGAGAGCGCGAGAGTCTCACCTGCAGCAACGACGATATCCTGCGCAAGGACGCAAACACACCGTCATTTATAAAATTTTGAATGCCAACTGAATGGAAATTAAAAAGCCGCAACGCAGGGGGTTAATCCATCTCAAGTGGCCCTGCGACACCATCCTCACCACCTCACCACCTCGCCAGCGTGTCAGCGCCACGCCACAACGAGCAGCCATTGTCGCTGTCGTGACAAATTGGCGCGCTACTCGGCGCTGCGCTGGGTGGTGGTGTCGGTGGTGGTATGCAGATTCGGGAAGCTGCCGCGAGTGGTTGTTAATGATGACGATGTTTGACACGACACAAGAGACACGACGACGACGATGATGATGATGTCGACCGAGGAGGAGGGGCACCGCGCCAGTTGACAAATCTCTGCGCGAGTGCCACGACTCGACTGAATCCATAAATCACGGCAATTTAATTCGCATTTGATGAAAATTTAATTAATCCGCTGTGCATCCGCATGAGTGCCAATATGAATTTTGATTTAGAGCCAACCGTTCGCAGCTCATCGTCCGTCTGTCAGTCAGCCAGGCAGTTCGGTCGAGGGTAGGCGGCCTTGTCGACTTGGTGATTATAGCAGCGGGAGACTGCTGTTCGGGGATTTGCTGTGCAAAAGCTGCATCATTAGCGAGCTGGCACTGTGGATTGGATGCAGTTTCCGAAGGCGATCGATGAGTTTTTGACGCCCGTTGTGTGGACAAGCGAGCTTAGCCAGCTCCCAGGTGGTTGGCCAGGACTACGAGCTAAACCAGATCCCAGGTGGTTGCTCATGACTGCGAGTTTGTGACTTGGGCTTCACTGGACGACAGGGTGGTTCTTGAGCTCGGTTCCCAGGACCCTCTCAGCTGGAACAAGACGAAAAGGGACGACCTGGATACTTGGCTATACGCAATCCCTCCTCCTTCCGCCAGAACAGACAGATTGAGCACATTCTACGGCCGATGTGTCGCCTCGAGAGATTACAACCGAAACCAGCTGACTGCTCACAAGCAACCAGCTTAGCTCACATAAGCCGCATTTGTTGCGAAAACAAACTCGTTACTCCTTTGATGCCTCACTGATCCTGAATTTCAACTCCCTCCCTCCCCCTCTCTCTCTCTCACTCACTCTCTGTTTGAACACAGAATCACCAGATCGCTCCTCACCTGCACTCGGGATCGATTAATTCCACAGACATCCTCGTAATCCATTTCCTTCCATTTCCACAGCAACCAACCGCCATTCGTTCATCATCTGGAGCAGAGCACCTCGCCACGCACCGGAGAGAGCGTGGTCATGGGCCTCAGCGACCATATGCCTCGTCGGCTAATCCTGGCGTGTTCCAATTTCGAGCGGAAGCACCCATTCACTGGCGATTAGATTTTTAAATGTTCCTCGCAAACAATCGTCGCAGACGTGACGTTTGAATGCGAAACTGTTGCAAAGGATAACGTCCTTAATCCTCGTAATTGCCTTGTTATGAGTTTTCATTCATTCTCGTTTTCATTTTTATTTTCTTCATATTTTTCGATTGAATGGAGTGCATTTGATGGATTTATTGACGCTTCTGTGGATGATTCAGCGGAGGAGGGTGCCGGGGATTGAGAGACTTGAGCGCAGATGGATGCGTGTTTGTTTCATGAGATGATACGTGCTGAGGGTGACGCTAAATTGACAGCAGACAAACTGAAGCCTGACGCATGGCGACCAAGGGACTCCGAGGAATCGTTACAAGACGAGCCTAAAAACGAGTTTGAGACAGGGACAGAAATCAGAGTGACTAGGGTTTGCTCTCATTGAAGGAGACCAATCAGTCAAGTCTATATAGTCAAGATTATGGCCCCCAATTGCACGGGAGCTTAAACTTAACGTAAAGAGAAGGATCTTCAAATTTCAAAGTGCGGCCAATTGCTTCTGGGAACTAAAACAAAAATTCAATGCTAACTCTCATTGACGAACGTAGAAAGCGATTCATATCGTATCCAATTGAATAAGCAAGAGTAAATTCAACTTAAACACAAACTTAACGAAGCTTAACGAAACTTAACGAAACTTAACGAAGGCTGAAGGAAGCTTAACGAATCATAAGGAAACTAACCAAAGCTTTCAAAATGATCACATTTCATCATTTGGCTTAACCTTACATACGTCCATTATGGTTTGGCCTTAAGTTGGTCTGGAGAGGCCATCACCGGATGATGTATGCTGATGGTGTCTCTCATGATTAAGGTGGCGGTTAGTTGAGTAGACAAGTCTTTCTTATTCACTTAGCCTTAGCAAAGACTGGACTGCTTCCAATTGCGTGCAGCAAGTTGGTTCAGATATTTTGTCCATATTTTCTGTGCGTCACTTTTGATTTGGGTATGCTCTATTGCAGGCTCGGACTCAAAGATTTGGTGACAAGTCAACCAAGCGTTCTATGTCTCAGGCTCTTGCCTCACGGCCTTGGCTTTGTAGACGTCTGGCTAAACTCAAGTCGTTGAACAGTTTCTGATTGTTTGTTGTTCCCCCGAACTCAAATGACACAACTCCTCAATTTGAGTATTAGAAAGCTTTCGGACTCGAATTTCTAAGCTTGGGCAAGGCAATCTTCTTGTATCTGCTTTCACTCAAGTTCACCGCCAATCTGGTCCTTCGAGCCTCCTCCATCCAACCAATCCGTGACATGAATGTCAGTCGACAAGAACAGCAGAAGGACTGCAAAATAAAGACTTTTTTTGAATTCAGTAAGTAAAGGGGACTGATCCATGAACCATGCGGTTTGCTTGAAGACAATAATGGCCATTTGGCTATTTCGGTAAGAAAGTCGGACGAAGAAGAGGACTAAACGTTGATCCATGTGGGCTGCCTGAAGACGCGGATATAGTTGGTTGGTGAATGAAGCAGAGGACAAAACCAAGAACCATGGGGCCGGCCTACAGTTGAGGTTGTACCTACGGCAAGAAAGTAGAACTAAGCTGAGGACTAAACGGCGAACTATGCGGCCTGCCTAAAGACGAGGTTGAACCTTTGGTTACTTCGACAAGAAAGTCGGAAATAGCTGAGGACTAAACAACGAACCATGTGCTCTGCCTTAGAAAACATATGATTGGCGGAAGAAGCAGAGGACCTATGCAAGAACCATGGGGCCAGCCTAAAGTCGAGGTTGGACCTTTGGTTGCTACGGCAAGGAAGTCGAACAAAGCTGAGGACTAAACGCCGAACCATGCCAACTGCCTAAAAACGCAGGTGGTTGGCGGACGAAGCAGAGGACCAAACCACGAACCATGCGAGCTGCCTGGAGACATGAATGCAGTTGGTAAGCGGAAAAAGCAAGAACCATGCGACCTGCCTATAAACGCGGGTGCAGATCGTTGGACCCTTCGTTGTTTCAGTCTGAGACCGAACGACGCAGACACAGCGGACATACAATTTTGAATCGATTACCTCACCTGGACCACGACAAGAAAGTCTCCACACATCTTCGTCTTCCCAGGCTTCCACAGCCCACACATCCTTCTACCTGACAATCCTCTGCCGAACGCACTCACCTCTCCCACCGTGCGCGACGTCAAATCTCAACGACAACACGTTCCAGTTCCCTCGCACTCGACCTCATCGCTCCAAGGACTTGGATGGGAAACAAAATTCCAAGAAAAATCCGCCCGTCACGACAAATATTGCCTCAATCGTTTAATAACGACCTTTTTTCCCTCATAACCATCCAACAAGCCATCACATCACGATGATTGTTCCTGTGGCCCGGATTGTCTTTAAAAATTATCACATGGCACCGAATCATCGTCCCAAATGCACCCAGAGGCCACTCCAAATGATCGCCCCAAACGTCACGGGACACCACTCGACTGCGACTGCAAGACTTTGCCAAATCAATTAGTGCGCTCCTCCTAAAGACACATCAAATGCCACTGCACTTTCCGCCTCAGCCTGCAGACCGTCAGCGATTGTTATGAATCCATCACAAAGGGAGCACATTCACTGAGAGAAGGACGCTGACGACGACGTCGACGCCTAACAAGATCGCCTAATATTTGCCTTTTGACATTCCCTTTCCTCTAAGCTTGTTTGACATCTGTCTGTCTGTCTGTCATCGTTGTGCTGCTGTGCTGCGGCACCAGCTCTAGCTCCAGCACCAACACCAGCTCCAACTCCAAGTCCAGCTCCAGTGGCAGTGCATCTCTTCGTGCAGCATCCGTCGCGCCAGCTACCGTACGGGAGAAGAAGGGTGGGGAGGGTGTTAATGACAAGAGCCATCCTGTTTGTGGACGCAATTAGTGGGCACTCTTATCCGCATGGCTTACCATTTAGAAAATTGATTCAGTTAATTGTTTGGATACATTTCTGTTCAAAATTCGGAACAAAATACGCCATTGTGCTCGGTGTAAAACGATCTAAGACTGACTGGCTACCATGGGGGAGGGGGGGAGTGAGGGAGTGGATTATATTTTCACAATACTACGCGACAATGGGGGCTTAGTCGAAGTGCTTTTTGAGTCTCTTTTCGCCTGTTTTAGACGCATTTTGTGGCTCTTTGTGTTCGGGTTTGTTTGGACGAGCAGTTTTTAACACCTCCCCCGGGCGGGTGTGGCGCGAGGGGGGATTATGCAAGCCTTTGAGCAAGTGGAGCTGTTAATCGAGCTCGAATTGATGATATGTCGCACAATGGAGCGAAACAAACAGACCCGCAAGTGGAGCACTTTGACTTTGGATTCGGTTTGAGGGAGTGGCGGGCGGTGGGACAAAGTGTTTACATAGCTTACTTGCTGAAATTGAAATCGTTGAGGCTTTGCACTTTGGAGCCGAGTCCAAGTCGTGCGCGACGTCGGATGTTTAGCGGGTGACGACTATTCTAAACATTCCAGTCGCAGGGTGTAGATGCTTATGCCAGGAGCCTCTCCATTCAACCAGTCAGTAGATAAACATTCCCGGGAACGTGTTAAATTTAACGGCGTCCCCTGCACTCGCGAGGATCATAAATAAGTCCTTTATGCTCCTCACTATTCCATCGAACATCCGTATTTATCTGCACACATCAGTCAAAGGCGAACACAATGGCCAGCACGTGGGCTCCAACAGACGGAGCATCATTCATTGCTCTGCCAACGAGACTAGTCGTAAACAGAACAATACCAGCGACCATCGATGAATTTCAATTTCAGTAGCAATTTACATCGCTGCGTGGGTCCTGCGCCGCCGCTGCCGGAGGAGGGTACTGGCGCGCACGCTCGACGCCAACGCTTCTGTGTTTCGAGGCCGTCCGCTTCGTGACTGCGAATTGATTGAGAGGGTTTTTCCGCTGAATGGCATCAATGGAGCGCTGCCATGAGTCGCGTTTGAGTGTCAACAGTGAAGAAGAAATCAATTTTCCAGTTAACACTGCGCGACGAATTGCGTTTGAATGGCGGAGTAGGAGAGCGGCTCTTCCGCGATGACCGCGAGTGTCTGCCGAGGTCGGCGCTGAGGTGCTGATTGTTTTGCAAAGACACTCGGTAGACATAAAATGGGATGAGCTTCTGGAAGAATGAATGTTTGCATTTGAGTCGTTGAGGTGACCGTCTTTGCCGCGGGCGAAGTTGTTTTGGTCTGTTTGAGGGGTTGCCAAGTCAATGAGAGGATCTTGTTTATTTTCGATCTTCGCGAGTTTAGCGATCGTCGATTGAGCGGTCTTTTTGATCTGCTTCCCGAGTGAATGTAGCGATCGTGATCTGCAGCTTTGCTCTCGAATTTAGGTGTGATCTGGCTTGATGTGAGGAAATTGGCCTGATCGATCGATTTTTTGACAGTGAGAAGATCAGAAGTTGATATACAGTCCATGAAGAACGTTCTTTGCGTTGAAGTCACGCACAAGTCCGGCGTCCGCGTCCAAGTGCAAGTCCAAGTGCAAGTCCGGCGTCCAAGTCCGGCGTCCAAGTCCGGCGTCCAAGTCCGGCGTCCAAGTCCGGCGTCCAAGTCCGGCGTCCAAGTCCAAGCCCAAGTCCGGCGTCCAAGTCCGGCGTCCAAGTCCAAGTCCAAGTCCGGCGTTCAAGTCCGGCGTCCAAGTCCGGCGTTCAAGTCCGGCGTTCAAGTCCAAGTCCGGCGTCCAAGTCCAAGTCCGGCGTCCAAGTCCGACGTCCAAGTCCGGCGTCCAAGTCCGACGTCCAAGTGCAAGTCCAAGTCCAAGTCCGGCGTCCAAGTCCAAGTCCAAGTCCAAGTCCAAGTCCAAGTCCAAGTCCAAGTCCAAGTCCAAGTCCAAGTCCAAGTCCAAGTCCAAGTCCAAGTCCAAGTCCAAGTCCAAGTCCAAGTCCAAGTCCAAGTCCAAGTCCAAGTCCAAGTCCAAGTCCAAGTCCAAGTCCAAGTCCAAGTCCAAGTCCAAGTCCAAGTCCAAGTCCAAGTCCAAGTCCAAGTCCAAGTCCAAGTCCAAGTCCAAGTCCAAGTCCAAGTCCAAGTCCAAGTCCAAGTCCAAGTCCAAGTCCAAGTCCAAGTCCAAGTCCAAGTCCAAGTCCAAGTCCAAGTCCAAGTCCAAGTCCAAGTCCAAGTCCAAGTCCGGCGTCCAAGTCCGGCGTCCAAGTCCGGCGTCCAAGTCCGGCGTCCAAGTCCGGCGTCCAAGTCCGGCGTCCAAGTCCGGCGTCCAAGTCCGGCGTCCAAGTGGTTTTAGAAAGGTTAACCGTCTCTCGCTAAAGTCCGTCTCAAAAATCGGAGATGTGCCCGTCACCTAATTAGGCGCCCTTGTTGACCGTCCCCTGCTTCCTTCTCAGAGATGCGGTTCCACTCGAATGAGAGCCAATCCCAGCCACCGTCTAGAGACAAATCCTGTTCAAATACTTACACGACCAATTACTGCCTCTGTTCTGTCCGTCAACGTTCGTGGAAATTCCCTGGCTTCACTCTCAGCCCAGCGACTCGATCCCTCGAGTGTGTCCAAACATTCGGTCATCTACGTCCACAGGCTTCCTCGAACCACCGTCCAGTGGCATCGCCTCGGATCATCAGGAGATCAACGCGCCGGGTAACTGTGTTTTTTCCCAAAAACAGACTCCTCTATTTTTCCAAGTCATTATCAAACCCTGGAGGACCGAGCAGAGTCTGAGGTGATTCCAGGAACTGCGCTCCTAATCCCCGAGAAGCGACGCGATGGTGTGAATGGATCGCTCAAACACGAAACTGGATCCGTTTGCCTTGCTCCTTCCTGACTGCCAGCGATCATGGATTCCGTGCTGCCCCGCTCTCGGGCTCTCACTCGCACTGACTCTGTTTTGTCACCATTTTATGAACACAATTGGCAGCACTCGAAGGACAATGGGGTGAATGGTGTGCGGATTTTTAATGTCATCCCTTGTGTGTGAAATTCAATTGCCCGCCGTTTTATAGCCGATTTAGCATTGTCGTCCTGTCACCCAGATAGGTGCTCTGGAACAATGACACTGTGTGTGTGAGCCTGTGTGTGTGTTGTTTGTGTACATTGCGATGCAGGGGGACGTGTTGTAGTCCTTTTTTTTCTGACAAAAGGTGAAAAATAAAACTTTTGCGATTGTTTTCGAGTGAAATTGAACGCCGCGTCGAGCCGCTGCCGGGGAGAGGGACATGGGATGTTGGTGCGCGATCGGGTATCTTGTTCTTGGGGTGACTGCTTATCTGTTCGAGGACAATGCGATTCGGAGGATATGCGCAGGACAACAATGCGCGTGCGAACAATGAACGCGTATGTCGCAGTTGTTGGTGGAGGACGGTGACAACGGATTTAAGTCGCACGGCGAGTGAAGATGAGGCTTTCCGCAAAACAAACGCAACTATCGCGGCGTCATTGTCCGGCGGTTGGAGGTTAACTGATTCGGCTCACACCCCTTTGGGCTTGAATGCCGCTCGAGCGCTTGTGGATGGAAGGTGAGTTCTTCTTATTCTTATGGCGCTACAGTCCGGAGTGGACTGGGCATCAACCAACATGCCTCTCCAACCTTCTTCGGGCCGGAGCTAAGTTTTTCATACACTCTACATGGGTTAACCATCTTAGGCGTTGGATCCATAGACGCCTGGCTAGGCTCATGTCGTTGACCAACATGAAATGGCTCTTCTCCAAATGCCATCAATGTAAACTGGACCAACGAAAATTCCAGGAGCCTCTTCATCCGCTTTAAATACAGTCCATGCCCAACGCCTTATTTAAAGTTTTGGTCCTTCGAGAGATGGCTCTATTACTCAATTGCCTCTTGAGCCCATAAGAACATCGATGGGCAAGAGTCAGTCTGCGCTTGATCTTGGTACTGATATTGTTTGTACTATTTACCGCAGAGCCGTGGTAGGCGAAGTCCCTGGTTACCCCAGAGTTATAGCTGCCTACAGTGACGTTCTGGTCAAGACGTCGATATAGTGTGTCCTTTCTCGGTGACTTCGGTTTGCCCTCGTTCACCGCTGAACCCAGAACAAGACCTTGATCATCCCAGTGCTGCTGTACGGCGCGGAGGCATGGACAATCTCAAAAGCGGATGAGGAAGTCCTTGGTCTCTTCGAGAGAAAAGCTCTGCGTGCGATCTTTGGTCCTTGGCTATTTCTGGAGGAGAAGATTCAACCACGGGCTGTACAGCGACATGAGTCTAGTCAGGCGTCTTCGGATCCAACGCCTAAGATGGCTAGGCCATGTAGAGCGTATGGACAACTCAGCTCCGGCCCGGAGAGTCTTCGACTCCGAACTTGGACTTCGCCTACCTCGCCTCCCCAGAAAATAGTGTGAACAACACCAGTACCGAGATCAAACGCGAGATTAAACCTTGTCCATACCAGTCCTGCTCTCTTGATTCGAGAGAAAAGTTCTGCGCACAAATCCTTGGTCCTCTCTGCGTTTATGGCACTTGGCGAAGAAGTTTCAACCACAGTCTGTATGGACTGTACAGCGACATGAGTCTAGCCAGGCGTCTACTGATCCACCGTGTCGTTCCCAGGTGGAGAAGGACCTCAACCAACTTGGCGTTCGGCCATAGAGCCTGAGACCGTGCTAGTTCGAGGCCCAAGTCCACACCAGACTGTAGCACCAAATAAAGAAGAAGATGAAGAAGAATTTGTTAATCTTACTGATTAAGACTCCTGTATTAGTATGAAACCCAGAAGCAGCTCAAGCAAGCAAGCGGCCGGAAATTGGGTGGTAAAGAGAGCCCAACATTAAAGTCGCAGAGGCACTTCCATGTCCAAGTCTTCGGACCACCTCCACCAGCCTGGGGGTCTGGCTTCGCAAAATTAAGCCGCTTTAAGTTGGCACGGCCTTCATGTCCTCATTGCAACTCGAAACGACTACAAAGCCACTGATCCACCTCAAAAGTTCAGCAGAGATTTGCGCACTTTCCCCTCGCCACGGGCATTGTGTCGGGTTCCGCGGCTCTCCCAGATCCCCCCGCTCGTCAAACGCCGCCACCAGACAAGTTTTCCTATGATTTTTTCTTGCGCAAAAAAATAAACAAAAATAAACGAGAAAGCCAACAACAGTTCAGAGGTCCTTGCAAATTTGTGAAATAAAACCGAACGTCCATCCATCCAGCGGCGAAATTTCACGTAACATTAAGTAAATATGCCCGCCAGTGAGTGGAGGACAAAGGAAACTTGTATCACTTGCACGGCACATTATACCGACATTAAGGCCTCATTGTGTTCGCACGCCATTATCCTGTGTACACACAAACACTGAATGGGCAAACAAAACTGAATCCAAGCAACGGCAGCAGCACGAAAGGACAACGCGCAACGACAGAGCCGTGGCGGCCGGACATTGTTGTGCATCTGCTCAGTGGTCGTCTTGTGAGATTCAGTTCGCAGGAGGGAAACCCTTTTTGGAGGGAAGCTGACAATGACCATGTGACTGAGCCGAAGCGACTGACTGAGGGAGCAAAGGTCACGCCTGGGATTTGGACACTTCGCGATATTGAATGGCCACTGCGAGAGACGTCGAATGAAATTAGTCGCCCAAGGCGATAGCTTTCTGACAATCGCTTGTGAAACAACTGCGAACAAGGACCCTCGCATTGATGCGAACAATGATCTTGTTAGGCGATCCGCGATACCCATGGACGCGTCTTCTTGTCGCTCTCGGGGTTGTAGTCTCTCTCTCTTTTTTGGTTCGGTTTTATGCCCGTCATGGTGTTTGAGATGCGAATGCACGATCCTTTTACGATCGCGGAATGTTTTGTTGGACGCAGCGTTTAGCAAACAAAAGCTGGGCCGACACCACCACCGGGCAGCGTCTGTCGATGGCACCCACTTTACGATGGTGGCCATAAAACCCTGCGTGGAGCATGGCTTGACGCGAAATGAAGATGATTTTGAGTCGAACAGAGGTGGTGCGGTGGTGGACCGTGCGCTGTAACCTCATAAATTATGGATTAATGCGGTCGAAGCGAATTCGTGGGAGCAGTGATCGCGAGGATCGTGAGGATCTTGTGTGGATCCCTCAAATGGAAGCTGTGAGTGATGGTGGTCCAGAGGCGTCCAGTTTGAGTGGGGGGTTAGCCTGCTTCGATCGATCGGAATTTGTGGGGCAGCCTCACAGTGATCGTGGTGATTTGGTGATGGTGTGGATCTCGTGTGGATCACTGCAATGGAAGCTTAGAACTCTTAGATTGAACATAATTCGAGCTTGAGTGGAAGTTTAGAACTCTTAGATTGAACATAATTCTTTGATTCAGCCTCCAAGTGATCTTGGTGATCGTGTGGATCCTGTTTGGATTTTTGAAATGGAGGGTCGGTGGTCCAGAGGCGTCCAGTTTGAGTGGAGGGTTAGACTGCTTCGATCGATCGGAATTTGTGGGGCAGCCTCACAGTGATCGTGGTGATTTGGTGATGGTGTGGATCTCGTGTGGATCACTGCAATGGAAGCTTAGAACTCTTAGATTGAACATAATTCGAGCTTGAGTGGAAGTTTAGAACTCTTAGATTGAACATAATTCTTTGGTTCAGCCTCCAAGTGATCTTGGTGATCGTGTGGATCCTGTTTGGATTTTTGAAATGCAGTGACGGTGGTCTAAAGGCGTCCAGTTTGAGTGGCGGGTTAGATTTCTTCAATCGAACGGAATTGGTTGGGCAGCCCAACAGTGATCTTGCTGATCTTGCATGGATCCCTGAAATAGAAGCGAATCATGTCGGTGGTCGAGAGGCGTCCGGTTTCAGTGGAGGGTAAGACTTTGGGAATTTTTTGGACAATCATCGTGGTCCTGAGGATCTTGTGGATAAGTTGCTTATGCCTTCGCTTACGTCGACAGTCTCATACCCCACGGCAAGACGGGCACCGCCAATCCCCCTCTCGTGATGCCATTCAGCAACAAGATGAAAAAAATAATCCATACATTAGCCACTAGACCCATTAAGCACTTTTAGCAATCACTCCCCGATCTCGACACTAATTTCGTTCGCAAATTCCTCCCTGAATGCGATCCATGCGACTCCATGCGACTCACAATGCCGCGTGAATAGAAAAAAATAGCAATGCCCCGCACAATGGAATGCACACAATCGATGGTGTATCTACACAACAATGGATGCATTTTATTCGATTCATAACATGCATTCCGCATCGCAGAGATACTCTCGTTTGATAGTGCCTCGCAACAAACGGAAATAATTAGCCACTGCGGAGGTGATTCGCTGCTCTCGCCCACGGGCGATAAAGAAAAACAAATGAATTGCGCATTCGAAATAATAGATACAAAGGATTCGTCATTAATTGATCGACACATGCATTGCGGGCATTCGGCATCGAATTGAAATGGAAATGGGAACGGGAACGCACGTCATGCGATGGGTGGGTATCTTGATTGCGACGGATGAGATGAATGCGCGGACAATTGAACATGACATGGTGAGGCGCGTTCGCTGGTCACGCCATATGGTCGTTGTCTACACTTTGTGTGGTGCTGTAAGTTCACGGAAGTCGACTTGGTAGAGGTTTTGGACTCGAGCTGGTGGTTTGGCATCGATTGTGCACTCGACTCTTTCTACGATCCTGACTATGGCTTTGACTATGGCTTCGGCTTCGGCATCGGCTCCGACTTTTCCTTGAACTCGAGTCTGATTGAGCCTCTGGAATGGACTCCGACTTTTACTCTGTCTTCAATTTTAGTTCTAGCTCGCGGTTTGACCCCAGCATCGATTCTGACTCTGTTTCAAGCTCACTCTCTGGCTCATGCTCTGGATCTGAAATGTCTTCGATGCCGACTTAGACTTCGGATCTGTCGTTGACTTTGGATTTGACACTGACTTCGACTCTGGCTCTGGTTGGGATCGTCTATTCTAGCGTCCTCTCTGGTTCTGGTTCTGGTTCTGCCACTGTTTTGGAGTAAGTCTGCAACTCTGTTTTCTTTTTTTTGAATCCGACTTCGGCTTTTACTTCGAGCCTGGGTCTCAATTGAGCAGGCTCATGTTCTGGGTCTGAGAATGTCTTCTAGTCCGACTTTGACTTCGAATCTGTTCATTCTTTGGCTGTGACACTGACTCCGACTTCGGTTGTGATCCGGGTTCGACTCTAGCTTCCTCTCCGGATCTTGTTCTTGTAAGTCTGCAACTCTAGATTCGACTTTATATTGACTCCGACTTCGAATTTTTCTTCGAGCCTGGGTCTTAATGGAGCTCTAGCTCCGACTTCGACCATGGCTCTGGTTACGGCTATGCCTTCCACTCTCCCTTCGACTCTAGTTCTAGCTCTGCATTCCAGTCTGGCTGCGACACCGGCTTTGGCTCTTGCGTTGACTCCTGTTTAGACTGTAAATGGCTGTCCTCGACTCTGACTTAGGTTTAAGCATAAGACTCTGGCTCAAGCTTGTACCCTGGATCTGGCTTTGAACCTTCTTTTACTTTTCCTTCGACCCCGGCTCCGGCTATGGTTCTGATATTCGGGTGGACTTCAACGCAGTCTTCGACTCTAGCTCGTCGTTCCAGTCTGGCTGCGACACTGGCGCTGGAGCTAGAGTTGACTCCTGATTAGACTCTAACTGCCATTGACTCAGGCTCTGGATGTTTTTCCGAGTTCAGCATCGACTTCATCTCTCACTTGCGGTACTAAGCCTAAGACTCTGGCTCTAGCTCTAACTTCGGCTGGAGCTCTTACTCTGGTTCTAGCATCGAGTTCGGCTCTGGGTCTGTGAACCGGTGAACCACCTTCCACTTTTCTTTTAACCCTGGATGACTCGAACATTGGGTTGGACTTGAATTCTGTCTCCGACTATATCTCTGCGTGACAGTCTGGCTTCGATACCGGCGGTGGTTTTAGCTTTGACTGCAGCTTCAACTCTTACTTTGATCCCAGCATTAACTCTGTCTTCGAGTCTAGCCTTTATCAACTCTGGCTACTACTCCAGCGTCGGATCTGGCTCTAGTTTCCGCTGAGTTTCTGGTTCATACCCTGGTCTGTGTCTGGATCTGGATCTGTCTTCAAGTCCGCCTTTGTCTTTGGGCCTTCGACTCTCATTGAGGGTCTACATTTGGCTCTGGTTCTGGCTTCTACATTCGCACCGGCATCAAAGCTTCGACTCTAGCCTTAGGTCCGGCTTTTACTCTGCCTTCGACTCTGGCATTTGACTTTTCCCTAGACTCCGACTTCGACTCCGGATCTGGCTCCTTCCTTGTCTTCTCTGACTTCAATTAAGTCTTCAATCCGGACTTTGACTCTGGCATCGACGCTGTTTTGATTCTGACTTAGGCCCTGACACCTAACCTGGATCCTACTGAAGCTCTAACTCTGACTTCGACTCTGGCTGTGACTTAGAGTTAGAACTCCGGCTTTGACTAAGTATAACTTCGACTCTGATTCCACTTCGTCTCCCTTTCTAGCTCTCGCACAGTTTGGAACTCTCCCTTCGACTCCTTTTTGACTCTGAATTGGACTCTGGCCTGGACCCTAGGTCTGAGAGAAGCTGCAAATCTATCTCAAGTTCAAACGTCGGATCTGGCTCTGCCTCTGACGTTGACTCCGACTCTGCTTTCTACTACTTTGACTCCCTCACTGGCTCTGGACCGGGCTTCGACTCAGTCTTAAAATCGGGCTTCGCTTTGACTTGACTATGGGTCACTAATTTTTGGTCTGAAGTCAACTTGGGCCTGGGTTTCAAGGTGTAAAGCACATGCGCCTGTTCTGAGCCTCTGTCAAGGAATTCCTGCTCTCACCTCAACCTTCGATCGGGGGTGGGATTAAGTTCCTTGGTTCAGCAGCTACTCGGCTTACAAACTCCGTCATACCTCCAGGTTCAATAATCCCTCAACCAGCCCTCCGGCCTCCCTCCAGGACATTGCCTCCTACAAGTGCCCACAAGAATCCCCTTCTCTCTCCCCTCTCTCTCGGCAGCTTCCTTCCGGGCAAGGAATCTCTCACACTCTTGACGGGGGATTATCCTAATTCAAGATGATATTCATTTCCTCCGACACAGCAGCGGCACAAAAGCGGTCCACATGTTATCCAACCAAATCAATCCCATATCACTTTAACACATCATTGTTTCGCACACAGAGGGGCGGCGTCGTCGCCACGATGTGCGCCCCAGGGTGCGCATATTCCTTTGCAAGATCACTTGCCTCTAAGCCTCCAGCGAGCAGCGAACAGCTCACCCATCTAATGGTTTAATCAAGCGCGTAGGCCCTTCATTCATCAAATCCACTTTACCATACGCAATCCCAATCAAAAGGATCTGCGTCGGCAGGGCTGACGAGCAGAGACGAGAGCCAACCATTCATCCTCGCATCCAGCCAATCGGGGCCATTGTCTCTACAGATGTACACAACCAGATACAGGATGCAGTGGAAGAGATACTGTTCCGTTCGGTATCTGGCGAGCGCATCTAAACAACGACGACTCACCGGCAATCATGCGAAAGTGTACAACTTCCCTGCCCTCGAGTCCTGGGAGAACAAATACCTTGCGTAATGTTGCCGAAGCCCCGGAACAAAGGACGGCTCTCGCATTATTTTGTGTGTCTAGGACGTCCTCATCCTCGCAACCTACCTCTCACAAAAAAAATTAAAAAAAGAAAAAACTGCGTTCAATTGAAGAGGTCCTTGTAACAATTCCAAATTGAGGATACTTTAATTCTAATTCTTATCTCATCTCGTCAGCGGTCCTCGTGTGCGTGTGTGTGTGCTGATGCTGCTTTGATCCTGTTTGCTGCGAGGATTCAACCGGCCACTGGAGGGTTGCGGGGTGAGTGGGGTGCGGACTGTGTTACATTGTAAATCGCGCGCATTTCCTCCGAGTGGATGAGGGATTTATTGTGGGTATTTTTTTTCCCGCCCCATCCCTTTGTTGCGATGAATGGGAAAACTGTATTGTATCCTTGTGGTCCTTCAAGTGGTGCTTCGCAAACTGTGTCTGTTTTCCCGGAGGGGGTTGGCCTCGACAAAGCGCTCGCACTCTCAGCGGTGTGCACGGTGAATGAATTAACGAGGACTATTTCCGGCAACCTCACAATCGCCGTAATTGCATCTAGATACTCTTGTTGTATCCACAGTTGTGCTCGATGCGGAGAGGCTGCCGTGGCATATGTTGACGGTGCTGGCGGTGGCGGTGGTGGTGATTCAATCAAATCGATGCGCTGACCGGGATTTGATCGCAATCTGAGGGCGGAGTGGGTTACTTAGAGGTCTTAAGGGATTACGAGTGTGTGAGGCGTCAGGTGACTGTCTCTGGCTCTGGCTCTGGCCGTCTGTCGCTGGAAGTCTGTCTCTGGCCGTCTGGCTCTGGCTCTGGCTCTGACTCTGGCTCTGGCTCTGGCTCTGGCTCTGGCTTTGGCTCTGGCTCTGGCTCTGGCTCTGGCTCTGGCTCTGGCTCTGGCTCTGGCTCTGGCTCTGGCTCTGGCTCTGGCTCTGGCTCTGGCTCTGGCTCTGGCTCTGGCTCTGGCTCTGGCTCTGGCTCTGGCTCTGGCTCTGGCTCTGGCTCTGGCTCTGGCTCTGGCTCTGGCTCTGGCTCTGGCTCTGGCTCTGGCTCTGGCTCTGGCTCTGGCTCTGGCTCTGGCTCTGGCTCTGGCTCTGGCTCTGGCTTTGGCTCTGGCTCTGGCTCTGGCCCTGGCCCTAGCCCTGGCTCTGGCTCTGGCTTTGGCTCTGGATCTGGCTCTGGCTCTGGCTCTGGCTCTGGCTCTGGCTCTGGCTCTGGCTCTGGCTCTGGCTCTGGCTCTGGCTCTGGCTCTGGCTCTGGCTCTGGCTCTGGCTCTGGCTCTGGCTCTGGCTCTGCCTCTGGCTCTGGCTCTGGCTCTGGCTCTGCCTCTGGCTCTGGCTCTGGCTCTAACAATCGTCGCTCCCATTTACTCGTAACCATCAAGCTCTTGTCAGGATAATCACGCCTAATGACTGCAGAACCTGCATAACAGTGCGAAACCCAAATACTGCGTCTCCCTTCGAGATCATTAGCAATCGCCGGAGACCCATTGCCGACGCCTGGGAGCTAATGATTCCCTTCGTCTCGAGCCCATGATTTATGATCCACGAGCACATGGGACAAGCCATCGAAAGTGGCCGTGATTAGGTGTCAATTTATCTCACTTGCCCCCGTCCGTGTCGTCCTCTGCGCTGGGCTTACACACTGCCCTCACCCGTCGTCCCGTCGGTCGCCCGGAGATCCATTCAGCAACAATTGTCACTGCCAAACAAAAAGATTAGGCGGAGGGGCACAGCACAGGAAAGCGAGATTTGCTTTGTGACGCTGCACAAAAACAATCCCGGATTGTTCCAAAGCCCGACGCACACACTGTAGCACAGCCGCCGAAGAGAGATGCCGACTCCGACTTAGAAGCGGTAATTCGTGGCTAATTGATGGCCATTGTCCGGCGCGGCCGTTGTCAGTGCCGTCGGAACACGACACATGCGGGATTTTGATTTGTCGATAATTACAAGTAAAACCATTAAGTGATTACCCCCGTCCCCTGGTCGCCGCGATCGGCGATGGACGAAGGGAATCACACGCTGGAACGAACCGTCACAGAAGATTCTCTTCCGGTCTTTGGGATCGCAAGCCCTGTGGCGCGGCGAACACGCGGGACGGGCATGAATCGGATTTTCGAATTCTCCATCGATCCGTCGGCCGAACACGAAATTAATGTGATTCTGATGAATGGACAGGTTCTTTGTTTCGCAACGTCGTTCAATCGGTCGCTGGGTCGTTACCCCTTTCAGCCCACCCCCACCACCACCACTGGCTGTGTGTAACCCCATCGCATGGCCTTTGTGTTTGTCAAAAACATTCAATCCGCTTCAATGGGCAGTTAGATACTAGATTCCGGATGAATTGACTTGAATTTGAATAGGCCAGCGAGACCCAGAAGTGGAGTGACACACCCCGTCTCCCTCCCCCGCCGCAATCCACCTGAATTGTGTGCCGCCTAATGTCCGGTTTGTGTTTTTATTTGCTCTGGATTTTATTTTGAATCCAAACGATTACGTAAGTGCAAATGTATTTAGATAACCTAAATCGATTGTTTGGAGAGCGGGGGGGGGGGGGGGGGGGGGGGGGGCATACAAATGGAGCGTGCTGTTGGGGGTGCAGTGTGTCGGGCTTAAAAGGGGGTCAGGCACAAAGCTGTGTCGGGCTGGGTGGGGAGTGGGGGGAGGGTACAGGTTGTGACAGATGGTCGAGGTGAGTGGACGAATTTGCTGAGGTTTTGGATTTTTGTTCCTCGTAAAGGGGGGGGCTGTCAGCTGCAGGTGGGGGTTGGCCACTGATTCGGGAGAGTGAGCCCTTCCGAATGGGGTGTGAGACGAGATTCGAGGAGACTGTAGACAGAGACTTTAATGGGTCAACTCTGCAACAGCCATCTTCAACTTAACCACCGCATCGTCAGTCCTCCCCTTCGACTGCAGCTCTGTGAAACATCACACGTCCCTTCAGATGCTTGTCAGCAAGCCCATTGGCAGTTAGCCTCGTTCGCTCTGCAGTGGGACTTTAGAGTGAATGCCTGCCAGGACTGCAGACCTTAGGAAAGGCGTCCGGACTCTTCGCAATGAATAGGGGCTGTATCTAAACAAGAGAGTGAATAAATCCCAACTCAATTCGATAGTGGGAGACTAGTTTCGATTAAATCGGACTTAGCAGGCTTACGGTATCTCTTAGATACAAATTAAAACACGGAGCAATTGAATATAAGCCGGGCATTAGCAGGCCTTCAAGGCTGATGGAAGTTCTCGAAGTTGAACGCATGATGCACCAGCCCAAGACCAGCATGCTCGATAACTAGGACATTTGTTCCTTACCCACGCACCGATCTGAAAAAAGACGACCGACCCTTCTTCCCCTTATCCTCGCTCAACGTTGTCTTTAAGAGCGATGGTCCACGGTACTGTGCACGTACCAATGCGACAAGTATCTGCAGACCAAATACAATGTACTCCCCCTAAGTCGAATATTCACGGGATACCAAAAACTGTTCGAGCTAGACAGAGTTTGACCTAGAGAGAGGCGAAAAAGTTCGAGTTCGGGAGAGTTTCGACTTAGGGAGGGTTCGACTTAGCGAAAGTCGACTGTACATCCGAACTCAAAGAAATCCTGGAGAGGAACAGCGAGTTTCAAATCAATATGCACCGTCTGTTAATCGATTGACACTCATGACGTATCATGCGGATTTAAGCCTTACTGGCTGCATCCACATCTTGTACAGCTCGCGTCTTTCCCTCATCCGCCCTTCACATTACCCCTCAGACGAGACCATGTATCCGACGAAGAATTCTTCCATCGAAGGCACCAAGAATCAGCTCTGCTGTTTGGCTTCTTGTCTCTCGGTTTAGGGACTGCCAGGGACTTTGAAATCTACACCGGAGATGCAGCTTCATCAATCTGGTACTAGACTTCGATTCCGTTTCTGTGGGACACTGAACCAGAGGGCAGTTGCGTTTATCAAGGGGCACTGTTGTTCAATCTGGCATTGAAGGCGGATGATCCGGTGGATCATCAGCTTCCTTCCTTTCTGGCTGACATGGTCTGTGGTCCCTTCTCAGGCTGTAAAGTGTACATTTTTGTGCAGTCGTCCAGATCCTCGGCCTTCGCCTGCCACCACCCTCAGTGTCTTCCCTATCAGACCTTCCAAAGACCTCAGAAGTGAGCACAGCCCTGCCAAGGCCTTTCCAAGCTCTGGCATCGACAACACTCAACTGCCAGTGCACTCCACCCCGTCTCTGTGAAGACAAACATCTCTACTGCCGCTTGTAGCCATCACCCAGTCGTCTCATCCTCCGTTTGCTCTCAATTAGTTGCCAATCGAGTCCATTACCGGATTTTCTCACTACACCCCGCCATCGTGACTGCTAGCAAAACATACAAAAATTCACAAAAAATGAAAAAAAAAAAAAAACCAAAATAAATGACTAACGACACACTCGAGCTAAATAAACTTAATTTTCCACTCTCCAGCAGCGTCGAGGGCACTTATGCGCGATTTTTTAACGAAAACATTCGCATTCACGACGACAACAGTCGACGGTCGTATCCTTGCCGTCTCACGCCATCTCGTGCCGGCAAATAAATCACCGCGCACCGAGTGCGGAAGAAAGTACGTGTGTGAGTGTGCCCTCTAACCCCCCTCGGCTCGGTCCGCCAGCGAAGCGATAAATAATATTTATTTATAATTTCACTCTAATGGGTGTGAGTGCGCCAATGTGAAGTACCACGGCAGGCACTCGGCATTATCCTTTACCACGCGAAGGCGCACCCAAACAAAACAACAACAACGGCAATGGCAATGGCAATGGCAATGGCAACGGCAACGTCAACAGCAACAGAAAAGAGCAAAATCTGACAGAATACCCCCAAAAGCAAGGACGTCCTTGTCGTTCGTCCTAGTCGTCCTCGGTCGTCGTCGGTGTGTCCCAGGAATGGATGAGAACCAATGCGACATCGAATGCCGAGCCGTCCGAATGACATCTTTACGAGTTTCCATTACACTGATTCGAGGGACAACAAGCAACACAACACAAGAATCCACGCCTGAATGCGTATCGGTCCGGAATTATGATTAATTGCCTCGGGAATTGTAGGCAAACGCGCCTCGTTTGCTGGCATTTTGGGCCTCGCGCAGCTGACCTTCCCTCGGCTGGCAAGCGACTGTGCGACTGTGCGACTGTGTCGTCTGTGGGATTTGCCACAAGGATCCCTTTGATATGACGAACAGAGCCCCCCCCCCACCCGGCGATGGTGGAGCACCAATTTGCCGCTACCACATTTCAATGTGAACGTGAACGTGAACGTGAATCCGGTGGATAGCGGGATTCTTGAGAGGAGTTGTTGAAGGTCCTTTGTGCGGGCCACCGGGATGCGGAGCGTGTCGCGTCGTCATCGTCTCCCCATTGGCATCGAATTCGGGGTTCAGGGGGCGGGCGATCGGCGATGCGAAGTCAAAGGCTTGGCGGCGGCGGCTAATATGCGTTAATTTTCACGGCCCTTGAGCATGGAAGGCGGCTTTCTTTGGAGGTGAGCGACGGGATAAAGGTATGTGGCATGTGTGCTCTCGCCGTCCTTTGATGCTCGGCGTGTGTCCCTAAGGCGGGAAGTGTAAGCCATGGTGCACCATGGAGCGGAGGCAGCAGACTTCAAAAGAAAAGGTGATTCTGGTGAAGATGGGTGGGACGGTGGTGGGAGCAACAAGCTTGAACAAGTTAAAGCCGAACAATGGCTCTGGCGGAGATGCACGAAAAAGGCAGTTGATGGCCCTTTGCCGCGAAGGCGCTGGCGCTGTTGTTCGAGGGTGACGCTACAGGCACGGTGAAGGAGTCACATTCTCACAAGATGCCTGGGCCTTGATGGAAATCATGGCAACTATGCTTGTTATACGGCTTCAGTTCTTGGATTTCTGTTCAAGCTCTTGGGCTCCAGCTTCGGCTTTTAGAATCCTTCGCCTCTTGGCCTCCAGCTCCGACTCTTGGGCTCCAGCTTCGTCTCTTGGGCTCCACCTTCGCCTCTTGGGCTCCAGCTTCTCCTCTTGCGCTCCAATCGCCTCTTGGGCTCCAGTCACCTCTTAAGCTCCAGCTTCGCCCTTGGGCTCCAGCTTCGGCTCTTCGGCTCCAACGTCGCCTCTTTCGCTGCAGCCTCACCTCCTTGGCTCCAGCTTCGCCTCTCGGGCACCAGCTTCTCCTCTTGGGCTCCAGCTTCGCCCCTTGGGCTCCACCTTCGCCTCTTGGGCTCCAGCTTCGCGTCTTTCGCTGCAGCTTCGCCCCTTGGGCTCCACCTTCGCCTCTTGGGCTCCAGCTTCGGCTCTTCGGCTCCAGCGTCGCCTCTTTCGCTGCAGCCTCACCTCCTTGGCTTCAGCTGCACCTCTTGGGCTCCTGCGTCGACTCAGGGACTTCAGCATGACTAGCTCCTTTTGATACTGTATCCATATCTGGTCCTCAGCCTCAGTTTGGACTCCCCGAGCGCTTTACTTGAGCTCCCTCTCGACGTAGACCCCACAAGCTGCTCGCAAGATCCTAAGTCCAAAAGAAGCAAATTCCAAATCCAGCCCGACTATCGATCCATCGCACGCCGACTTGACAGGAAACCCTTTCAATCCCCCAAAGCCGTCTGCCCAGAACCTCCCGCCCGACCAGTCCCCATCGGACCTCCAGCAAGGTAAGTCGTCGGCAATTGCCGATAATTAAGACCACCGTGACGCCCAGACAATGACCAACTATCTCATAGCTGATCAGATCAAAGCCGATGCCACGACACGCGAAGCCAATCCCAGGACGCGGGCATACCAGCGCTCGAACCACCACCGGCGGCGTCCAGCACTCGCGCTGTCACTCGGCCTCGGACACGGCTTATCCGCCACTTAAGCGCGTAGAGCCAAATCAAATAGAGGACCGACCTGCCGACCTCCTCTTGCTCCCCGGCCCCGTCCTCGGCTGGTAATTACAACACATTAGACTCCTACCGGCATTGTTCTTGACTCCTTTCATCCATTAAACATGCCCAATGTCCAGCTGTCGGCTTTGTGTGGCTGATCTGACACCAGCCACCAACCACACACATTCTCGCTCACGCACACGCGAAACCCTTCGGAGGAAAGTGTCAGAATCCAGATCGGGCCACGAACACGAGTCTGGCATCTCGGCGCGGCGCGGCGGCGGTAGCCGGAGCTGCTGGCTACCGATTTCGCTCTCGTTGCCATCGCGCGTTACGTGACATCTGTCCGGCCCCCAGCCCCCGTCCGCACTCCGCGGCGATACCTGTCGGATTAGCGGGCCAAGAGACATGGATACACGGATCGTTTCTCATAAAAATTATTGGGATGCATAACCAGTTGGCGTCGGCATAAATTAGGGTGTGCCCGGGGAGGCAGTTAATTCTGGAGGCGAATGCGGTTTTCGCCAGAAGATGGGTGAAACATTAATTTATTGTCAAGACGTTCAATAAGCCGAGATCGCCGCCTTTGTCTGCGGCCCGGATTATCGCGGATCAAACAAAGGCGAACTAATTAAGTTTTGTTTCAGTTCCGACGGATGCAACCCCACGGGAGCGCGCTGCACAACCGGAGGAGATCGGCGACTGCGGCTGGCTTGGGATTAGGTTTGAATTTAGTTTTCGGACGCATTTCGAGTTCATCGACGGCGACGGCGGCTTGGGTGCGGATTTGCCCGTGCTTTATGGGGGCTGGTTATTTTGGGTTATTCCTTTTGACTCGGAAGACGTCACGCGGCGTGCGGTGGGGTGGATGGGGATTATTTGATGGGCGCTCCAAGGGCATCGCGATGAGGTGTTAAATCCACAGGCTCTACTCGCTTGCTGGGCTTGCCTATGTCTAGAGTCCAAGTAAATGCAAGTTTTATGACGGGTTATGGTACCGGTACTGGACTTCCTGTCGCCTTCTTGACGGGCGCCTGCGCCTTGATGGCAATGCCTAGAGTTCAAGCAAATCCAAGTCTACTGGCCACTGAAGCACACTGGACTGGCTCTGGCCAAATTAACGGGCGCAAGCGCCTTGCCGGCCCGTCCAATCTCTAGAGCCCAAGAAAACACAAGAGTCCTGACCACTTAAGGACAAGGGACCGCATCTGACCACATTGACTGGCGCTAGCGCCTTCCTGGGGACAAGAGCACCGTGGTGGGGTACTCCCAAATAAAGGGAGTTCCAGTGGTCAATGAATGTTGGAGGACCTCTTACCGACTTTACGGGCGCAAGCGCCTTGCTTGGCTGTGTAATGCCTAGAGTTCAACTCAACGCAAGTCTTATGGCCACTTCCTTCGCCGCGCATCTTCCTGTCGCCGTCATTAGTGGAGCAAGCGCTGCCAAGTAAAGGGATGTCCAGTGGTCTTCAAGATGCTGGACTGCCTCTCATTAACTTTACAGGCGCAAGCGCCTTGCTTGGCCAAGTCCTCTGGGATCCGTCCAACAGTAAGGCCAAGTCTTGCTCACCCAGAGGACTGTTGGACGGCTGCAAGCGCTTTGCTTGGCCAAGCCCTCTGGGCGAACAAGGTCAAGTCTTCTGGCCGATGGACGGGCGCAAGCGCCTTGCTTGGCCAAGTCCTCTGGGCGATCAAGGCTAAGTCTTCTGGGCGATGGACGGGCGCAAGCTCCTTCATTGGCCAAGTCTTCTGGTCACTTAAGGGCACTGGACTGCCTGTCATCGGGCGCAAGCGCCTTACCATCGATGTCAAGAAACCGCACGAACCGTCCCGTCACCGGCGTCACTTCAAACCCAAAGTCCCCCCCGGGAAATGTCACTTGGCAGCCATTTTGAACCGCAAACCAAATCCACCCGCGTCCCTCGTTAGAAATACTCCACCGCCCTGTCCCATTGTCGATGCGGTGCCCCATTTCCTGTCGCATTGAATAACACACTTCGCCCGCCACTCCACAAGGCAAATTAAACTTATTCCCAATTAACAACCATCGCAGCACGAACCTCGGTCGGGCGCCAGTTCGCTCGCTCACTCACTTCCGTTCAATTGACGAACGATGAACTTTTATTTTGGGCCATAATGACTGGTAGTGGCTTTCACCAACAATGCCCAGCGTCCTAGTGCGCCACAAAACAACAACGAGCCAACAACAGCCGACCGACAACGACAACGACAACTTTCTGAACACGTACACAGGAAAATTAATGCACCGCCAGCGTCCGCGTCGCGTCGTCGTATGAATGAAAAACCAAAAATCCTGGAGTCCCTATCGCACACTTTCATCAATACCGCCCCAACAATATGGACAATAAAATGCAAAACAGTGCCTTTATCCTTTGTTTATCCTGTTTGGCTGGGGCTCGTGGTGGTCGTCAAAGCGCACACACACGCCACCCACCATTCATTTGGTGTTTTTTTTTTTTTTTTCATTCTGTGATTGTTTGTTTTTTATTCAACTCTCGACTTCCTTTTTGGGGGCACTGCTGCCGCCCGAGCCGCTTCCGAAGGCCAGCGGAGTTAGATGATGGTCGAGGGAGGGAGGGGGGGTCACGGGTTAGAGGGCATGTAGCCCCGCTTCCATAATTATTGTAAACTTTTTCTGGTTTTTGTTTCAAGCCCCCATCTCCGCAATGCGGGGGCATGCTCGTGTTGTTGTTGTTGGTTTTGTTGAACAACCAACCCTCACCCACCCTTGGAGCCAACGAGAGAAAATATTAATTTAACCGTTTTTCCATTTTGTTTTGAGTTGGTGTGGGGTTATGGCTTGTGTTTGTTTTTTTTTCGAGAGAGAAAACTTTTCCAACCCCTCGACAGCGGTTTGCAGCGAGGGAATGCAACTGTCGAGGGCTGCGCGGCTGTGTAACCGTTGTGCAGCATCCCAACTCTCGGCGGTATAATGGAATTCATAAAAGTGCGCGATAATTATGACATTTAATTGTATATTGAATTGAAACAAAATAATGGGAAAAGTTTTTTTAGAGTGGCTCGGCGGGGCCCGTGGCCGGGGAAAGCGCAACGAATAGGGCTGCGGGCAGACAAAGGGTATAATGCCACACCGTTGTATTTTTGTGAAGGCAGTCTGTTGGGGACAAGTTGCAGCGATTGTTTTTGTTCTCGTCCTGTTCGGCTGCCTACTTGATGACAGTTGGAAGAAATGAAACTTTTTAATGAAGTAAAAAAAAAATGAAATAAAATGCCTCGTGACAGCTGGCAACCCTCTGTTGAGAGGCACTCGGCAGACTGGTCAGAGTTGCGGGGGCGTCAAGTGGTCTGGGGGTTTGTAGGAGCCGCGCGGGGGTGTGACAAGCGTGTGAGTTGTCAATCAGGTTTGAGGACTGTTCGCCAAACTGATCGGGGACCAGCCAACACTGGCAAACGAACTGGGACAAGTCTAAGACATCGCAAACGTAGTCGAAATTCATGCAAAAACTGTTGTCCAAATCTCAGATAAATATTGTCAAAACCAGCGTTAGGGGCAAGAGCGTCCAAGATTGTCCTTGAAGTAGCATCCAAAACCAGCGTCTAAAGCGTGGTCCAAGGAGCGTCCAAAACTGCGTCCGAAACCACCGTCCAAAGCATACTCGAAGGAGCTTCCAAAACCGTCCTTGAAACAGCGTCGAAACCACCGTCCAAAGCATACTCGAAGGAGCGTCCAAAGCCGTCCTTGAAACAGCGTCGAAACCGGGGCCCAAAGCGAGCTCGAAGGAGCGTCCACAAACGACCTTGAAACAGCGTCGAAACCAGCGTTAAGAGCGTAGTAGAAGGGGCGTCCAAAACCACCGTCCAAAGCATACTCGAAGGAGCGTCCAAAACCGTCCTTGACACAGCGTCGAAACCGGGGTCCAAAGCGAGCTCGAAGGAGCGTCCAAAACCATCCTTGAATCAGCGTCGAAACCAGCGTCAAGAGCGTGGTCGAAGGACCGTCCAAAACCGTCCTTGAAACAGTGTCGAAACCAGCGTCAAGAGCGTGGTCGAAGGAGCGTCCAAAACCACCGCCCAAAGCATACTCGAAGGAGCGTCCAAAACCGTCCTTGAAACAGCGTCGAAACCGGGGTCCAAAGCGAGCTCGAAGGAGCGTCCAAAACCATCCTTGAATCAGCGTCGAAACCAGCGTCAAGAGCGTGGTCGAAGGACCGTCCAAAACCGTCCTTGAAACAGTGTCGAAACCAGCGTCAAGAGCGTGGTCGAAGGAGCGTCCAAAACCACCGCCCAAAGCATACTCGAAGGACCGTCCAAAACCGTCCTTGAAACAGCGTCGAAACCAGCGTCAAGAGCGTGGTCGAAGGACCGTCCAAAACCGTCCTTGAAACAGTGTCGAAACCAGCGTCAAGAGCGTGGCCGAAGGAGCGTCCAAAACCACCGCCCAAAGCATACTCGAAGGACCGTCCAAAACCGTCCTTGACACAGCGTCGAAACCAGCGCCAAGAGCGTGGTCGAAGGACCGTCCAAAACCGTCCTTGAAACAGTGTCGAAACCAGCGTCAAGAGCGTGGCCGAAGGAGCGTCCAAAACCACCGCCCATTGCATACTCGAAGGACCGTCCAAAACCGTCCTTGACACAGCGTCGAAACCAGCGTCAAGAGCGTGATCGAAGGACCGTCCAAAACCGTCCTTGAAACAGTGTTGAAACCAGCGTCAAGAGCGTGGTCAAAAACGCGTTGAAAAACGTCTTCGGAAAGCGTTTATGAAACAGCCTCAAAACAAGTTGTTGCGCGAGTTTCTAAAGACCATCAGATTCGCATAAATTTTGGATTTAAAGTCGCCACAATCGCGTGGTCGTCACCAAAATCGCTTTCAAAACCGCTTTAAGCAACCGCCTCATCCCCATCACCCGTCTAAGCTCTCCCGTTGGACATGTCGCTTACCTCAGCGCGATGCCATCAGTGCCCGCTCAACCGGAAGCAACGCAATCACGTCCAACTGCAGATACGAGCACTCTCCCTCCCGCTGATAAGCATCGCACCCAGCTCGGCGATGAACCGAACCATCAGCTATCCGTGCCGGAGATCCGGTTAATGGAATTACTTCCAGACTGTTGAGCTTGTTAAAACAAACCGCCCTTCGAGCCGTCGTCCCCTGCCCTGCCAATCAAGCTCGCTAATGCGTGCGAGTGCTCGTATCATACGCACGGCATCAGTGTCCTCTCGCATTTGGCAACGTCAAAACAACCCCCAATTGATGGCCACAAACAAGGTAAACACATCGCCTGGGGTTGTGCCGCCGAACCGCCGCCCCGTCGCCTTGCCGCTCTTCGGCCTAATTCACTGTGACAGCTCGCCCGGACTCGCCGCGTGAACTCGCCACTACCGCTGTGCGCAACTGCGTCGATATCCGCGCGCATAAGCCCGCGATAATTGCTTCATTTGTTCGACAAACGCAACCGAATCGGGGCTGGAAGTGATCTCGGCTTGCTTGCTTTGGCTGCGCTGCCTTTTGGATGCTGATCTGGTCCCAGTCAGCAGTCGGCTGGTTATGGCGGCCAATTTCTGTGAGCGGACCCCGCTTTGTGATCGAATCGAATCTTAAGCGACCGTGACTCCATTAGTGGTTGCAGGCTGGTCCTCATCTCTCTCTCCCTCTCTCTCTGTGGGTCCTTCGGTGCGCATCATTTACTTTGTCGCCGATCATTAGTGAGATCATTTGTGTTGTTTACTGTTTACCGTTACTTACTA